>JALAZF010000012.1:26000000-26642500 GCA_022829125.1 Lathyrus tuberosus | reverse complement strand
ATTATCAGAATGTATGCAGGATACTAGAGTAATAGGATACCGCGCACCAGAAGTAACCGATACGCTTAAAGCAACACGGTCGTCTGATGTACACAGTTTGGGTGTCCTGTTGCTTGAGCTTCTAACTGGGAAGTCACCTTTATATGTTTCAGATGGTGAAAAAGTTGTTGACTTGGTTAGGTGGGTGAAATCTATTGTGAAAGGGGAATGAACTGCAGAGGTTTTCGACTTGGAGCTTTGGAAGTATTCAAATGTAGAAGAAATGGTTGACTACTTATATATAAAATCAGCCCCATATAAGCCACACAACTAGCCATCAAACTTTCATTTCTAAATTCTTATATATAAAATCCTATAAAACAGAAGCTTAATAGTACTTGGCTACAAAATTGGACTGCTTACTCCAACACTACTAAAACAGAAGCAATTTACATTACACTATCAACATCACAAATACCATAACAACTTATTAATTGTATTAAAGCTTCAAGAAAATACCTCGTAGTTAGAAGTCTCCTTTATCTTCAATCCTCATCAAAAGTGTCATAAGAATTACCTCCATTAGATTTATTTTGCAAAAAATATTCTGAAAAAAGGGGTAGTTATATGAAATAAATACCATCTATTTAATCAACCCTGTTCAATTTATTATTAAATTTAACCTTACCTCGCTCAATCTTCTCAAGCCAATCTTCTGTGCATATAAGTGCTTCCACAGATTTAGCAGTTAGGCGACTGCGATACTCATCGAGCACCCTTCCTCTGGTATTGAAGGCAGACTAAGATGCCACCGTTGAGACGGGTATAGCTAACAACTCTCTCGCGATGTTAGATAGGATTTGAAGTAGACTTGAATATACCTTCCACCAATTTAAGATATTGAAGTTAGGAATATCATCTTCTAACCCATCTTTTAGGTACTTTGTTAATTCAGATTTCACTCCACTTGGTTTGACACCACTTGATTGCAAAAATACCCCATAATAATAGTCGGGACTTCCAATTCGTCCAACTAATATTGGTGGTTCTGCAGAGTCACTTTGAGATCCACCTGTCCCACCACCGTTATACTCCTTAAATATGATTTTCAAATTCGATTATAATTTATCCTTCAAAAAATCAGCCTCTTTTTTGACAAATTTTTTTCGATAAACCTACTAGCACACACCATTTTCTTCCTAGGAACTAATAGAAAAGAAATTAACAACAACATGTTCAATTTTTCAGGACTTCCCCAATACTTATCATATTTCTCCTTTATCTTTAAAGCTATATTTCTTGTATGAGCTAAAGATAGATCCTTAGACGAACACATGTCTTTTATAGCCAAACTAATTGAAAATACCTCTGCCAAGCACATATCACTTGTCACGTATGTTGAACCCGATATGCGCAAAGTCGAAGCCTTAAAAACTTCCAAAAATTGAGCGACCTCACGTGCTTTCTCCCAATCTAAAGGAGTAGAAATGCCACTTTCACTCTCGAGTTCTTAACAATATTTTGTATCAATAATACCAAGCTCAACAAATGCCATTTCAAGTTGTAGAGCAGCCTTCAACATGTCGTATGTTGAATATCATCGAATCTCATAATCAAATTGAACACTATCTTTGTATTCAATCTGTCTACTTCTAACACATACCAAAAACTTATGTTCTCGACCCGGAGAAGTCTTAACATACTTAAGAGCACCCCTGATTCTAGAAACAGAAATATCAATTTCTTTTAGACCCTTTTTAACCACTAAATTCATGACATGTGCATAACATCTTCTATGAAAGTAATCTCCATTCAAAACCAAATCATTCCTTTACCTTAGCCTCCTTTTCAGATTTTCAATCCCACGATCATTTGACGCCGCATTATCAACAGTCACACTCAAAACATTGTTCAACCCCCAATTGTCCAAGCATTTTGCAAGTGTATTTGCTATTGCCTCTCCTGAATGGCTTTAGGCCCTAACAAAAACCAAAATCTTTTTGTGTAATTTCCAGTTATTGTCTATAAAATGTGTTGTTATGCACATGTAACTCATGTTTTGACATGAAGTCCAACCATCTGTGGTCAAGCACATGCTTCGACAATGATGGGAAATAAAGCTCTTCAATTTTTCCCTTTCAAAATCCCACAAAGCCAAAACATCACGTGCTACTGTGCTTCGGGAGATTGGAATAAATCTTGGCTTCAATACACTCATACAACGACGAAAAGCTTTATGATCTGCATGCACCTACGAAAGCTCCGTTTCCACAATCATGTCAACCACTGCCTTCCTACATTTCTCTTGGTCAAATTTTCCTAACACAATTGCTGAAGGAGAAGTCACATTTGTTGTTGATGAAAGAGTTGTTTTCAATCTCTTATTTGCTTCACTATTTGGGTTACTCTTGCAAATCTTTGAATGTGCGGCCATGGAAGTCGTTCCATTATTGGACTTTAGCTTGGAGTCACAGTAGTTACATCTAGCTATCCCAATCAAATCTTGATCAGGAGTGAAGTAAGTCCAAACAGAAGATTTTTTTCTTCGATGGGGTGGTGCCCGAGTAGTTCCCAATTTTTGTGTTGCCTCAGTCGTCGTAAGATTATGTTCGGGCATTTCTTGCTTTTGATAAACCAACTAAATGTTAAATTAATTCAAAGAAATAAGAAGCTAATAATTATTATTATTTACCATAAAACAACACACAAACAAAAGGAAAACAACAATGACAATGATGCTACAATTTTGTCAAAATAACAGTGCTGGAATTATTGCAAAATTCATTCTCTGCATGCTAAGTTCAATCATTTGAAAGAACATAATTTCCTGAAATTTGTAAGGACCTAGATAACCAAAAAAAGCAAAAAATTCAAACATCAAATTGATTTCCCTTTATTCTAATAGATAAACATGGATTTTGTTCTTTATTTCAGGCATAACAAAATAGTACACATTAGTTAATGTCTTGCTATCAGCATCATGTGTCTTTAATTAGAATTATAGTAAATATAATATCTCCAACAAAACAACACAACATTCAAGTTTCAATGTGGTCTTGGATCTACTCCTTCTAGTTATACTCATCATTACATTACATATGTTACGTACGCGTGCTAATCTACCTAACGCTTACATTACAATATTTACATTGATTCACTTTGTCAACCAAACTGCTCCTACAAACACACTGCCATCATGTTTGTGTGTTCAGAATATATTAACTTGTGTCACCTTGTCTACTTTAAAACTGAATGTTCCATATCAATGTTGTGCAGAGACAAAGAATGCGGATTCAACCCGCACCATATATACCTTATGCTAATAGATCCAAAATAGAAACTGTAGATTATCAATGTAAGAAACACAAGTTATGAGACACAACCAGGGACAATTTAACATGAATTCTACTACAACATAGTACAGTGATGAAATCATTCACAAACAAACAAATCCACATCTATTAGTTAGTGATAAAATAGTACTAAATAGTTAAAAAGAAATAAGCAAAAATTGTTTACAACATGTGGATGAAGAATTGTTCCAGTTCCAGTTCTAATTCTACTGCCCAAATTATAAAATATTAGGTTCCATTGATAAATCAGTTGCTACTATCTAATATAAAACTATACACTAGTTGGATACTTTTCATCAATTGCTAAAATAAAGTAGAAATGAGGCATCTGATTAATAAAATGTCTGGGGTTTCTTCTAAACCTTTGTCGATGTGAAATTTCCATAATGAACCTGCAATAAGCACGAAAAGGTATCATTAAACTCAAGAATGCAATTGAATTGAAGTCATATATAAAACTGAATTGAAAATAAAACTCTTGAAAATAAAACTGAATTGAAAATGGAACGGTTGTTCATCCATAATCGATTGATCATCAAACATAAAATCAGACAAATAACTGAAAATGGAACAGTTGTGCATAGATTATGATCAAACATAAAACAGAATTGAAAATGGAACGGTTGCAATATAAGTAACAAAACCGAAAATGAAACAGATATCAAACATAAAATTCAAAAGATGAAACAATTGAAATACAAGGAACGTAAATGCATTTACTTGAGTTGAAAAGGAAGATGACCGTTTACGTTAGGATTTTCCAATGAGATTGGCATAAGAAGAAAGAATACATCGATTAAGATTGAGAGAGAGGAACAAACAATACATCGATTGAGAGAGAAGAACTAGGACTCGTTTAGGTTAAAATTAGGGTTTCACAATGGGAATGGGATTGAGAGAGGAGCACAGTATCTTCGATCAGAGAGAAGAAGAGAAAATTGCAATTGGGCTTCTTCTGGATTTTTATTTGGTTGTGGTTATCCATCCAATTGGATATGGGTGTTCAACTAATTTTAAAAATGGATTGGTTGAAAAACCAAAATAAATTTAACCGGTTTTTGAAAACCGGATTGAGATATGGTTATGGATAAATCATCAAACCGGTTAATTTGAGAATCCATAATATTCACCAAAAACCTTAAGGTGATAGATGTATGAGTTCTCTCACTTATAAAGTGCTCAACCTCCATTTTTCTAAGCAATGTGGGACTTAAAGCTCACACTTATTTCACAACACAACTCACATTTGTTTCTCAACACCATTTTTACCTTCACTTGTTTTTCATACCATTAAAATTGTGTGGCCCAAATAGTGTATGTGACTTTTGGAAAATCACAAACAAACTGATAAACATATATATGCTGGCCCAAATACTGTAAGTGACTTTTGAAAAAGCCAAAAGATGGTTTACAGTTTTCCATGATCAGAAGCAGGGGAGTAGTGGAATACTTATTTTTTCATTTCATAGATATTACTTTAACACCTTGTAGAGTGAATGGATCATACATTGGATCTAGTGGTCAGGAACGATCGAGCAACCAAGCCCGATCTGGCAGTCGAGTACAACGTTGTTGTGCTTTACTCGTTTTTCGTCATGGACCGTCTTTTATGGCCCTATACGATTATACTAGTACATAAATTATTTAAATAAATATTTTATTCAAAATTCTTTTATAACCTTCTCTAATTTTAACCTTCTCTAATTTTAATAAGTAAAATATATACAACTTTACACTTATTTTAAAATAAAAAATATATGGCATGCACAACTGTACATTTTAATTTTTATTATATAATTAGTGTGGCCTTTTAATATTCATTTTATTTGTAATTTCATTTTTATTTAATCAACTTTTTAGCATTAAAAAATTGATTTGATTTCACTGCTAGCAAAACAGTTTGTAATGGAAAAAGTATAGCTGAACATAGGATTTTGAGCAACAAATAACAACACCAACTAAATATTTTAGATTGAAAATGTCTTTGGAGCCGATATATAAAACTTTTTACTCTCAACAATACCAACATTTAACATTTTACAATTACAACTAACATAGTGAAAATATTAATCATGGGAGGTATAACTAATGTTGCCAAGATAAACTTCGGTTATGAGGTAGGTCATACTTGATTCATACTTCAAGATTCAATATCATATGATAATGAAAAAATAATGACAAGGATAATAACAAATTATATCATTGACATAGTTAAATCTTCTATCTCAACAATAACCACAACACTAATTATTTTACAACAACAAAAACTAACAAACAATATTAAGTTACATGCATGGATCATGGATAAAGTGATGGAGAACATAAAGAAAATGGTGGAGGAAGCTTCATTTTGAGTTTCATTTTGATTCCTTACTTCTTTCGAGTTTCATTGTCATTCCTTAGTTTCAAGTTTCATCCGAGTAATCTTTATTAGCATTAATGTCGTTCTAGGGGAGAAAATGACTTTCAAACATGTTTATCGAAGATATTAAGTTTCAAAAGTCATTATGGATAAAGTTATGTTTGGAGTTGTTGAAGTTTCAAACAAGTTGATTAAAGAGGTTAAGTTTCAAAATTCATTATGTAAGAAGTGATATTTGGAGAAGATGAAGTTTTGAAACTCATCAACTACTACAAAATATATCTTTTGTAACATGTTATTATCTCGTCTATTCAATCAATCAAAGTGATATGTGATATTTAGACGTCTACATTTTTTATTTTAGTACAAGTATCTTTACTACGGTACGTAATAACAACCGTGGTGAAAAGTAGTGTCTGGTTATGGGTTCAAATCCCAGCACCAACATTTTTCTTTACTTATTTTAAACCCATTTTTCACCATGATTGAAATTCCATCTGTGGTCAAAAGTGGCATCTGGTCATGGGTTCAAATCTCTGCACCATCATTTACTTATTTATTTTTACTTATTTTTAAGCCACTTTCCACCACACTTGGAATTACAACCGTGGTCAAAAGTGACGCCTTCTTATTTTTTTAAATACATATAACGTTGTTAGTTCATTCACTTTTGCCCTAAATGTACTTAAAAAAACTTCATCTTCTGCCTCCAAATTTCTTCCATTTACGAAACTCAAAACATTTATTTCATTAAAGATTTTCAAAACTCCATCATCTCTTCTCCAACTTGAACGAGGCATGGAAAGCATGGATTCAATTTAGCAATGTTATATGTTTTTTTTTGTGTGAGGTAAAATGTTCTTGTTTAACGTTTTTATTTATTTATTTATTTTGTTATTGTTGTTCTTGTTGTTCTTGTTTTTGTTCGTACTGTTGTTCTTTTTGTTTTTCTTGTTGTTGTTGTTGTTATTGTTATCATCATTGTTGTTGTTGTTTTTATTCTTCTTCTTGTTATTGTTCTTGTTGTTGTTTTTATTCTTGTTGTTCTTGTTGTTGTTCTTTTTGTTGTAGTAGTAGTAGTAGTAGTAGTAGTAGTAGTGGTAGTAGTAGTTGTTGTTGTTGTTGTTGTTGTTGTTCTTGTTGTTGTTGTTGTTGTTGTTGTTGTTGTTGTGTTAAAAATATTTAATAATATATATTGTGATGAAAGTTATCATTGTATTCAGGCAAAACATGTGGCAAAAATGAAAAACTAAAAATTGACCTTTCACCATGGTTGTTTAATACAGTTGCGGTTATATGTAGTGCGCTTTCCAATTTATTACCTCAACCAATAAATTGCGGTTGTAAATAGACTAATTACAACCACACACTGCCAAACCAGAGTCGCTCAACAGTGATTATAGGGCTTTCATAACCCTGTTTATATGTGTTTTATGTAGTTGTGACCACATGATAAATAAAGTTTCAAATTGTTTGGAGAAGATGAAGTTTCGATGGTGACAATAAAGATTTTGTCCAGGAATTATTCAGTTTCGATGTTGAAATGAAAATAGAGTTTGTTATAAAAACTCTCTCTTTTATGAAGTATAATTTTGGTTGAGTTTTTCTAAGAGTTAGGGATTCAATCGAGGGAATCGGTAGTACTTTACATATCACTTTCCATCCTAATTGAGGGAATAAGCATTACAAATTTTAACTAATATATACAAAATATAAGATGTGCCAAGTGAAAACTTTACCTATCAATTGTTATGCAAACCAATGTAATAGACAATAATTTTTTAAAATAAATTTAAAAGTGTAGTTGCTGGAAATCAAATACATGTCTAATCAAGAGAATAGATAATCTTTTATTTTGAAATAAAATAAAAAGTGACACGTTACACTTCGGCTAATTATTGACATAAATGAAAACTTTGTTATAAAATATATTATTTATTGCAGTGACGATGACAAAATTTATATCTTTTATAATTGTTATTATGAATTTACCATGTATTAGTTTTGGTTTCGCTACAAGAAAGTTTCCATATATTTAAAAAAAATTCATTATCATAGGTATAAGGATCATATATATAAAAAAAATAACTTCTAATAAATTTTCCAAATCTTTTTTATTCTTAAAATAAAAGAATAAAAGTTCATTTTAAGATGTCAATCTTGAGACCTCTAAAACCAAAAAATTTAACAATTGCCTTTGGTCTAGACTACAATTATATGTTGTAAGTGGAATGTATATATTGTATATATAAAAATATATCATTGAAATTTATGCTGTGAATAAAATTTAACACGGTTTTTAGTTTCTCTCCTTTATAATTCATTTCCAAACAGGAGAAACAAACAGATCCAAAGGATTCAGGTCAAACAAGAGTCCTAATCGATACAAAGAGCACTTACATTTACATGGCTTTTAAAATTTCTACTAGTAAAACACCCGTGCTCCCGCACGGGTAAATTTATTCTGATATTGTAGAAATACTTGTTTTAGATATACCTCTTAAAATGTCATTTTAATTGAGAAAGTACATAGAAAAATTATAAATTAAAATATTAGAAAAAAAAACAATATTATGATACAAAATGTAATAGAACATTTGACAAAGAATTTAAAATATCCATACAAATAAGAAATATATAAATGAAAATACAACATGTGTTACAAAAGTTGCAGCTTTAAATGATATTGGCTGCTTATTAAAAATTGCAGTTTTAAAAATTGCAGTTTTCCTAATTGCATCACTTATGAATGTAACGGTCATCTAATAAAAATCATTATTGTGAAAAAAAAAATAGGCATTGACTTTGGATTAGTTTTATTATAAAAGATGAATATTTTTTAATGCATTTTTTCCACCAAATTCATAATCAATATTTTATTATTTACTATATTGATGAACTGTATTTATAAATATAAAAAAATGATTTAAGAATAGCATTTTTTTATGAAATAATAACGCGAACCAAGTCACTAACATCAGCAATGACCCAAACGTTGAGGTAATAATATCTATGATACTTCAACTCGTTGTAATAAGGGGTCATGCCATGTTGTTTATTGCCAAGAAAAGTCACTTATTTTAGATTTTGGTGATTATATTAAAAATACATTTAATTTAATTATTATAGGTCCACCCTTTGAATCTTGAATCAGAATAAAATTTGATTTTAATTACTTATGTAGTTGACTGGTGAGTGTCCTCAATAGAAGGATATAAATTTTCTATATTTTATTTTCACTTTCTTACTTCCTCAACCAAAATACAATAGTAACCAATTAATTGTAAACTCACTTTGATATAATTATTATTACATTATATGGAACATATCCCTGAACAACATTTTGTCGGTTGATTATGTATACATTTACTATGTTCTAAACGAACACATACAAAGTACACAAATCAAAAGAAAAAAATACAAATAATAAAACACATATAAAAAATGAAAACGCAGAAAAATTATAAATTTTGGTACACCAAATGACATCATAATCACTTCACTTAAGCACTTGAGCACTTATGCAGAAGTATATAACTTTCCACCCTTCAGTGGCTTGACAACCTCCCATGTGAAATCAACATCATGTCTACCAAAATGTCCATATGCAGCTGTCTTCAAAAACCTACCATTCCCACCCCTCAAAAGATCAAGTTTGATTGAGATCATTCCAGGCCTAAAATCAAAGGTCTCCTTTACAATGTTGAGAATTTCCTTATCAGGGATCTTTCTAGTACCGTAAGAATCGACGAAAACAGACAATGGCTCGGGGACACCGATGGCGTAGGGTGCATATTGTATTGATTATTGAAAAGACAACGTTCTAAAGCCTAATAGAAAAGCCTTCTGATAGAAAAAGAAAGCCCCAGTGACAACATCTTTGGCCTCAGATGATGATTTAAGCTTGCCAAACAACAACCATTCATGTCAATAAGGCTTTTTATTATTGACTTTGTGAATAGCACAAGACGATAAATCTCTCAACACAGATACTCTTCGAGTGGAAGTATAAATATCAAATATCCTTGTATTACTTAAGTTAGCAATCCCATATTTGATGTCTAATAAAAGGGATAATGATAAAAAAAATCCGCAGTAAGATAATCAGGCCTTACCTTGCCTCCTCTAGAGAAGGGTTTATGTTTCCCCAAGCAGGAGTGAGCTTCACAAAACTAGTGGAGAAACACATTCTGCAGAGTTTCAAAACAGAGAATAGAATCACATTCTGATACAACAGAAATGAAAATCAGTAGGCGTCATCGTATCCATATTTGACATGGAAAACAAAACAGTAACACTTGTGAAGTGATATTGAGCGTTCTAGGAAAAACAAAAATAAAAGCAGAGGTACTGAGTAAATGAAAATTAACATACAAAAACAAATAACATGAGATTAAATCCAACCAACATTCAAAAACAATATCATAATAATCTAAGAGGTATAAACATAACTAAAGCTTACCTTTAAACTTCGTCGATACGAATTGAATTTGCAGCACATGGCATACGATGAAAGTGTCCCGTGAAGCAACGACAACAAACTGTGTTGCAATATAAAAAAAAATGGTTCTTTAAGTAGCTCCTCCACCTGATAAGCAGATGTGCCTGAACCAAAAACAAAATCAACTGGAAAATCACTTCTGCTATAATCATTATGATGAGTAGTAGAAAACACCAACAAATACAAGTTTAGAAACAAAAGGGAATATAAGAATCTGGTGTAGCAGCCGTGTACCGAGAGATATGCAGCATTTAACCTGGCAAACCAATCAAGGATATGTCAGAAATACACATGAAAATCTATATGCTCAAGTTCAGTTGTTTATCTCCCATGTTATATAAAGAAAAAGGAAACAATTACTTATCAACACCGGGCATTGCCAGAGGATCATACAACTCCTGCCTTTGCTCCATGGTAGGCACCGACAAAGCGAATACACGGACGAATATCGACATACCTTGTAGCTTGTAATAGAAATGATATCAGGTCCAATGGTTAACAAAAAAAAAATTGATTAACGACTGATGAGAGAAAGAGAGAAGATTAGAGATTTGAGAAAGAAAGGGGGGGAGGGATCTGAGAAAGGGTGGAGAAAGAGGCAGCAGCGAATTTAGGGTTTAGGGGGAAAACAGATGAAACGTGAGAGAGAGAATAAGGTTCTTAGTTATAAAATGAATTATTAATCAGTATTGGGAAGTAGAGTTGACAATAAAACTTATCTGATGATAAAAAATTGGAAAACATAATTACCAGATAGAGGAGTGCAGGTTGAGGTGAGTGAGTCAAGACACCAGCTGCCAAAGCAGTAACCAGACCAATGGCATATCCAGGCAGCGCATACCATATGTATTTGTGCCCCTTTGAAGAGTGTAACTCACTTAGTTTTATTGTATCCTTGCTCTTGCGATAATCAAAGCAGAGGACCAAAACCAATAGCATACAAGGGATAGCCTACAAAAGATATGCAAAAGTCATGAAACACCAAATACATAAGTTTAGAAGAACCAAGATTATCAAAGTTTTTTTGAATTTTAAGCTTTAAAGCACAGTATTTGACGGCGTGTATGCAAACACATGCGACACACTTCAGAACACATAGAATCTTTCCAACAAACTGATTACTGTAGACTTTCCACTTCCACTTTGACCGACCAAAGCAGTTGTTGTGCCACTTGGAACAAACAGTGAGAATCCAGCAAATATCTGCACATCTGGCCTTGCAGGGTATCTAAAGTAAACATCTTTGACTTCAATATCTCCCTTTATGTCTTCCAAGATAACACCACTTGTGTCATATGCATCGATTTTCGGCTTTCTTTTAATCGTCTCAAACATTTTATACGCGACTGCTTGTCCTGCAGTAACTGCATCTATGCATGGGGATGTCTGACCCAACGACCTGTAAATAATGAAAACTCTTGCTCATCAAAGGTCTATAAAATATTATGTCATGTCAAATACAAATGTCGCACTTACATTCCACCGGTCATAAGAGCTATGATTACACTCATGACAGTTCCACCAGTATATCCCTTCTCAAGGACTAACATGGAACCATACCACATTGCAAGTCCATAGGTGCTAAACACAATCAATGAAAGTAACCCCATGCCAAATCCTATCGCAGTTCCTTGTTAAACCGTAGTCGTATAAGCAACTGTTAACCTCCTATTGTACTTCTCTATTGCTTTTTTCTCCCCAGTAAAAGATGTAACCTGTTCAATTTTACAAAACAAAAGTCAGATGCATCATCGTTCGGTTGCAGGAAGCAGAACCGAACTAAACCGTTATAACTATGCATTGATGCAAGTGTCTTACTGTTCTGATTGCTCTGACGGTTTGATCAACTACATTTCCTGCTTCTGTATAAGCAGCTTGTCCACGAGTCGACATTTTAGCCATGAGCATAGACATGACTTCGCCAACAACGACAACACAAGGAACACATGCAAGCAAAACTAAGGCTAGTCTCTATCCTTTTATGAAGGCAACCACAAAGCCACCAAAAAATGATGTAGCAAGTTGAGTAAACTTCCCAACCTTTTCTCCCATTGCATCTTGAATGAGAATTGTGTCACCAGACATTCTACCGATAACCTCTCCCGTGTTCGTTTCAGTGTCGAAAAATGCAATATCCTGTTTTAATATTGTCTTCTAGTACAAACTATGAATCCTCGCAGCTTGTCTTTCTCCTGTCACCATCCAACACGATACCTCTGCAGAATAATGCACAACGCAATTTAAAACCATCGATTAATAGTACAGATGCAAGATAAGAGAAGGGAAAGAGTCAAAGCGAGGTAAACAAACAACAATGAAGCCTGAAATTTCATCAACTTCATTAGTTTTTCTGCCATCAAAATATGTATATTACAAAATAGTTAAAAGGGTGGGAAAAAAACCATAGAAACTTCTTTGAGAGTATGGTGTGGATCAGTGTTACCAAAGGCGTTGATGATTCTTCCAAGAATGAGAGTCATGATAGGCGTTGATGATTCTGCAAAGGTGTTGAAACACACACAACATATTAAATTCAATAAGCATTGTGGAAGCTGGAAAACATGAACACATGTTCACATTGGTAGTAGAACATTGAAACCATATAGAGAATGATTAACATTGGCAGCAGAACATTGCAATTTTTAAAAATAGTTAGGTCAAAGTTAGAAGCAGATCTTGAACATAGTTAGCAGAACATTAGACAGATAAGTATACCCTAAATAGATAGACACATATGCCGAAGTATTCTCTTCAAAACTGATGAACACTGATATTTTTACGAAATTTCATCGACAGTGAAAGAATGAACAAAATATCATTGAATAAACTTTAACATTGAAACCGTGAACAATACCATTGACGAAACCACGAAAACACAAACATTAAGAGGTGCACCGCAATAACCTTGCAATAGAGGAAGTTGTAGAGCTGGATGCAGATTAGTTGGCAATTAACTATGTGAAAAATCTGAAAGTTGAAGACAGAACATATATATATATATCAGAAAAATCAAAACCCTAAAATCGAAAAAACAGAAAAATGTACGAATTCCAGAAGCAGCAGATGTATTTTTTTCAAACAGATCCCGTCATCCTTTTCATCTTGCACTGGCGGAACGTCTTTACCTATCAATACACATCGAAGTGAAGCTGTCAAAATCAGAAAAATGGAAATCAAGATATTTGTTAGCAATGAGGAACACTAACTGGAAACTAAATCAAGATCTTTTTAGAAGATGAAACCAAAGAGAAACGAAGACGAGGGTGAGGGGTGGGGGCGGCAGCAGTGGTGTAGAAAGAGGAAGAGAGACGAGAATGTTTTTGGTGGTGGTCGTAATAGGGTGGAGAAAGAGGGTGGCGAGCGGTTAGGGTTTGTGGGGGGGGGGGGGGGGGGGGGGGGTAAGGGAAGAGAAAAAAGGGAGGGAGAGAAAGAGAGAGATAGAAATGTGAATGAGCACTTTTTGAAAGTGAAGGAGGGAAAAATCAGAGTAGAGTTGGGGACCAATGAAAATATAACACATGGCAGGATGTGGGGCAATAGAAGAATGAATGTGTGTTGAATTGTCTAGTTACGTTTTTAACCCTTGTGTAGTGTAAAATATTTTTTGTGAAAGGGCAAAAATGAAAAATCAATGAACTTTCTTGTAATTGCTTTATAGTAGATGTAAGCTACATCTAACTGCTATGTTATGAATAATGTTCACAATCAACATTGGCTCCATATCCTTTAATGAGAACAAATTTTCATTTTTACTTCTCTAAAGCTCATAAATTGTTTCCGCTATGGCAATTCTTAAAATCTCAGTCATTCATCCCTTCTTCTTAGTTTCTCTAATCATTCTCTTTTTCACCTCATTCCAATTATCTGGCCTGCTACGAATGCCCATGCGCAAGAGAATATCTCTCCAAATGCTATGAAAACCTGCACATGAGAAAAAAGATGGTTTATAGACTCATCCATATTACAGAAACAACAATTTTGATTATCAATCAAACCAAAATTCAACAATTTTGGGGTCACAAACCTTCTCCCAAGATATAGGAGCTTTCCAAGTTATAATATTAGACACACTCCACAAGTAGCTTCTACAAATGGTCTCAATCTCATGAGTTACCTTTTGAGGCAGAGGAAAAACTTGCATCCAATAACTAGTGACAACAAACACGAAGCTCTTAATTAATTGTAGCCGACCTACATAACTAAGAAGCTTCGAAGTCCAATGAGTAATTCTAGTCACAATCCTATTTATCAAAGGTCTGCAGTGCTACACGGTAATTTTCCTGCTAGCTACAGACACACAAAGGTATTTAAATGGAAGCATACCTTTGGAAAAAAAACAGTATTCTGTATGATTTCCTATTGCACCATAGAATGAACTCCCCCAAACAAGAGCTTGCATTTGGCTGGATGAGCTTTCAAACTTGTAGCATCAAAAACTTTTTGAATATAGGTTTTGTTTCCTCTAGAGAACAACATCAAATCATCAGTAAGAGAGATATTAATCAGGTTGAGTTTCTCACATTTTGGGTGGAAATTAAAGTCAGGCCTATCTTTAAGCTTTCCCAAACACCTATCTAAGTACTCCATTAATAAACAAAGAGTAAAGGGGAGATGTGATCTCCTTGTCTTAAACCCTATTGAGCCTACAACATCTCAGTGTAATTAACATTAATCGAGTACGTGTAAGAGGCAGAAGGCACATAAATCATGATCTAATTGATGAAATATCTAGGGAAATTCATCTCTTGCAAAATATCTTCCAAAGTAGTCCATTCCACAATGTCTTACGCTTTCTGAATATCTATTTGGATAGCACTCCTATGAGAAATATGTTTTCTATTGTATCCTCTTATAAGTTCATGAGCCATGATGATGTTGTCTTGAATAACCTTCCTAGGAAGAAATGCATATTCATTGTCATCTACAACATTGTTGTTGACCTTGCTAAGTCTAACAGTGAGAATTTTTAGATTACTTTATAGACAATTAAGTAGCAAGCAATATGCCTCATATCCCTCATAGTCTTTTCCTTTGAGGACTTAGGGATTAAGGTGACAATGGAACAATTCACTGCAACAAACATGTAATCATCATCAAAGAACTCCAGGACTGTAGCAGTGAAATCCTTCTTGGTTATGCTCCAAGTTTCCTTGAAGTACTTGGAGGTGAAACCTTGCATACCAGGGGTTTTAGCTTCTCCAATATTATTCATAGCACTCCAAATGTATTGTTCAGTAACTTGTTGAGCGAACTGATTTTTGTAAAGCTCTTGCAATGGAGTACTTTTCCTTAACACCTCTATGTCAACATGAACAAAAGATCACTACTCCAAAATACATCTTCGATAACACTAGGACTACTACGGTTAGGCTTTCCACCGTTGTAATATCGCAAACTGGATGCGCTTGATATATTTTATATTTTTTGAAAGTTAATTAATCACGATTGAGGTAAACAACTGTGGTGATAAAGTAAGTGTTACAAGCTTCGAATCCTAGCAACTACACTTTTTCCATTTTTCCAATTACAAAAAGTGCGTGTCACTTAAGTTCATAAATAAATAAAAAATTGAAAACTATTTAACTATAATTGTGATATACAACCGTTGTAGGGTTAATAGCTATTTTTCCCCCTGCCATATAGGCAATTTTCGAAAAACCCCCCTGTAAAAAAAAACTTGCAAAAAAACCCTAACATTTGAAGATTCTCTCAATTTTGACCTTCATCACATCCAGTCACCAAAAACCTGCTATTTTGACCCCTGCCATTTTGGCAGCGTTTTTATTTTGACCCCTGCCATTTTGGCAGCATTTTTATTTTGACCCCTGCCATTTTGGCAGTGTTTTTATTTTGACCCCTGCCACATAAGCTTTTTTGGTGACTGGATGTGATGAAGGTCAAAATTGAGAGAAACTTCAAATGTTAGGGTTTTTTTTCAAGTTTTTTTTACAGGGGGGTTTTTCGAAAATCGCCTATATGGCAGGGGGAAAAATGACTATTAACCCACCGTTGTAATAAGATCTACATTTCACTACGGTTAAATGTAACAACCGCGGTTAAATTTTTTCTTGATAAATTTAAAACAAAACAAATTCATTATTTCCTTCATAACCCTAAGCGAACTAGCGAACCAATGAACCAGAGACAACATCGATAGCGATAACGAAATCTTCATCTTCACAATCTTTGTTCTTTTGAATCTTCATTCTTTATAATCTTCACTATCTTCATTCTTGGTCTATTCCTCTTCGAAGTACGATATGTTTCGTGCAAATTTCACTTTCTTCCTCATCTTCCCAATTCTTCATAATCTTCAATATCTTCATTCAAGTTTGATTTTGTGGTCTGTTTCATGCAAAGTTCATATGCTTTATGTTTTGTTGTTGGATTAAGAAGTGAACAAAAATATTATAACTTTGCTACAATGGATATCCATATGCTTAAGATTTAGAGTTGTATGATTGTTATGAATATGCTTCAGTTTTTCGATATGCTTTAGGTTTAGATTTTTTTGTGACATTCACAATATTGTTTTGAATTTCAGAATTTGTTATGGATCGTAGTTGGATGAAAGCTGATAGATTATATCCGGTATATGAGAAAGGAGTTCTTGAATTCCATGAATACGCTGATCAAAATGTTCCCGAAAATAATGGTATCTTTTATTGTCCTTATGTTAATTGAGAGAATATAAATAAAGGTACAAAGGATGAGATATTGCATCACCTATGTTGTGATGGTATATGTCAAAATTATACAATATGGACGTGGCATGATGAGGTGGAAAAAAGCGAAACAGTGTGTCACAAAGTCACGAAGTTGATGAAGATGAATATATGGATGACCGTCTAGAAGATATGTTTCGTGATATTGGATAATTTTAATTTATGAAAGCCCATATTTATGATACTTTATGTAGTGATAAGGACACCCTTTTATAAAAGGAGTGAATAAGTTTTACACGATTGTGTGCGGTTTTAAAATTGCTTAATTTTAAAGCAAAAATGGGTGGTCGGATAAAAGATTTAAGGAATTGCTTTATTTTCTAAAACAAATGCTACCTGAAGATAACAGTTTGCCTGATCGTTGTTATAATGCCAAGAAGATATTGTGTCCAATGGGTGTGGAGTATATAAAAATACATGCATGCCCTAATGACTGCATATTATACAGGAAAAAGTATGAAAATTTGGATCAATGTCCGGAATGTGGGGTGTCGTGTTACAAGCTGGAAGAGAACAGTGATGATGACAAAGACAATGACAATGTTAGTAGAAATAGGTCTCCTGCTAAAGTGTTATGGTACTTGCCAATAATTTCAAGTTTCAAGAGACTTTTTGCTAATGTGAATGACACAAAGAATATTAGATGGCATGCAGATGAATGAAAATGTGATGGAAACATATGCCATGTAGCTGATTCTTTGCAATGGAAGATAATTGATTCATTGTTTCTGAATTTTGGCACTGAGCCAAGAAACCTTAGACTTGGGCTTTCCACCAATGGAATGAACCCCTTTGGTAATCTGAGTACTAACCATTCTTCGTGGCCTATTCTTCTCACAATTTACAACCTATCTCCTTGGTTGTGCATGAAGCGTAAGTATATGTTGTTAAGTATGATGATTTTTGGACCACGACAACCTGGAAATGACATATATGTTCATATAAGTCCATTAATTGAAGATTTAAGACTTTTTTGGGACGAAGGAGTTGAAGTTGATGATGCATATTCTGGTAAAAAGTTTAAGATGCGTGCAATGTTATTTTTCATAATCAACGACTTTCCTGCATATGGTAATCTGGCTGGATATAGTGTCAAAGGTCACAGAGCATGTCCTATTTGCGAATCAGATACCTGTTATCACCAACTTGAGTTTGGAAAAAAGACTGTTTACCTTGGGCATCAGAAATTTCTAAATCTCGTTCATTCTTAACCAAGGATGAAGTTTATCAACGACGGAAACACATTAATGTTGTCTTTGGAAAGAGAGAAAAATAAAAAGGGCCACTTGAGAAAAATATATGGAAAAAGAGGTATGTGTTCTTTCATCTTCCATATTGGTCAAGTCTCGATGTAAGAAATTGTCTTGATGTGATGCATGTTGAGATCAAGATCTTTCATCTTCCCCATAATTTTTTGACATTATGGTTCACTTACTTGTTCATCTAGTCAGTGAAATCAGAATTTATGCTCCAATTTATTTAAGGTGGATGTACCTAATAGAGCGATACATGAAGATATTTCCTCAACCCTAAACTTAATGAGAAATAAAATAGTAGATTCGTATAATAGTCACCACTACCATTTTCCTAATGTCCAAGGTTACTTGGACTTACTCTGAACTCAACTCCCCAAAAACGTTGTTAAAGTTCATGATTGACCGCCACATGAGAAACTTGTTCAGATTTGTTAAAAGTCCCACATTATGCAATATATGACATGAACATCTCTTTATAAGTGAGGGTAATCCTTATCATATAAGTACGTTTTGTAGGGTTGAGTTAGGTCCAACCACTTTTTTTTAACATGATATCAGAGTTTGATTTAAGATCCGGTGGGTCACCTGCTATTAAGTTTCCGCTATCGAGCCACCCATCATTTATTTCCACACTCTATTTGTCAAGCTCTGAGTATGAAGGAGTATGTTAAGAGTTCCACATCAGACAATATATGATTTATAAGTGGAGATAACCGTAACCCTACAAACCAATTTTGTAGGGTTGAATTAAACCCAATTTCATTTCTTAATAAGGTGTTATTTAATTTTTCTTATTTTTATATTGCAATTCCAAAATCCCAATGAACAATATAGGTTTTAGCTTCCAGTTCCTTAATACTTCTTAATGCACATGCTATGAATTCCCTTTATAATTGGTTTTGATGATGCTGTAATATCTATTGTTGTGTTAAACAATTTAATGGATTTGAACAAAACAAAAAAACAGAATTAGTTTGGGATGGATTAGGTCAATTAAACTCATGAGAGTTTCTTAACACACCACCCAACCTTCTTAGGAACCTAGCGCGCAGACGAAAATACCCCTGCGTTTCAGATGTGCAAATCTGGACGCACCGTTTTTTTTTTAATTTTCAGTTTTTACCAGATGTGCACATCTGGTAAACGTTCGTATTTGCAAATCCGGAATAAAACCTGATGCAGAACACCAAAAATCCATAAATGTTTCTCACATTCATAAAATAAAATCGGGATTACATTGAGAAAATTGCCATGACATCGACAGAAATTTAAATATTACAAGATCAATAGCCCGGTGGACGCTTGCACATCTCTAAGATGTCATCGACCGCTCTTCGGATTTTGATGGTCGCCTCGAACTCGAGCGGGAATCGTTTTTCGTAGTCGAAAAAAGTTTGCCACATCGCTTTAACATCCTCTTGATTCTTGAGCTCAACAAGGCTGTAAGTGACATTCCCTTCGTTATCAACGGAAGGTGAATGATACTGAAGCTTCGCAACCTTTCGTTTGTCTATGTAAGGTAGGAGATGTTCGATGTCGTCAATGATCACGCCGATTGAGATGTCCCTCGTTAACTTATACTTGTGACCGGTTGTTATGCCATCGGTATAGGAGACAATTACGACATACCAATGGATCTTGATATCATACAATTGAGACATTTAGTGTTTGTGTGAATGATATCAAATGAAACCCCTAATTTATAGAAAAGTTAGGGTAAAGTTATTTCTGCCTAAGTTCGTTCCGGATGTACAGATCTAGACAAACCCTACAAATATTGGTTCCGAATGTGCAAATCCGGAAATTGTCCAGATCTGCAAATCAGAATGTTTTACTGATACAATTTTAAAACAGAATTGAATAGCTTATGCAGCCACTTGGAATACTTTCAGTGCAATAAAATTCGTAAGTGTATTAAAAAAACATATGGATAAAAACAAAATATATTTCACTTCAATAATGTACATTGTGTCGTATGATTATACAAAAGAGTTAAAACAAAATTCTCCGTCTAAATCTATTGGAGCTAGAACTTTCGATTTTTCCACATTTGATGCATTTTCAATTGCGTGAAATCTTTCGAATTCAAGCATCCTTTCGATAAAACTATCCGGCCAAGACTCGGCAATTGCGGTTGCATGCGTCGCCCATTGCAGTGATTTAGGTGGTATCGGGCATCCGGGTTTCAAGATAACTTGTACGAAATGTCTTGATTTCGCAAGCCATCTGATACACATGATGCGATCATTTGGTTTCGACGGAGGTGCGGTGTGGAGTGGAAAAAATGTTTCCAAAAATCCGTATCTCGTCAAGTCGATACACACCATATCATAGGCGCATGCTATAACATGACCCATCTCGGGGAAGCTCATCCATTTTGATACCGGTGTCAGACCACTCAACCACGGAACAAGTGACTCGTGAACCTTGTTTTAATTTTCTTGATTTTCATAGAGACGCAAGTATGCTTCTTTATGAGTCTCCAACTCTAGGTTAAGTTGATGGCGTACAAGTGCATGACCTTCCTCTCCTTTACCGAGTAGTGCCGACACGGCTCGGTAACCGCAATTACCATCCCCTACAACATCAATTATACCGTCGATATGCTTGTGTATAAAAATCGGCATCTCGTCAATAAAGGAAATCATACGTGAAATTCTGGTATCAGATATGTGATGTCGAGTGAGATGTCACAACATCAATATCTGTTATATGAACAAGACAGTAAAAGTAACAGCACTTAAAAGCAATAAATAAACACAGAGAATTGTTCACCCAGTTCGGTCTAACAACCTACGTCTGGGGGATACCAAGCCAGGGAGGAAATTCACTATTAGTAGTATCAATTCATAGACTCTACAATCAACACACAAGTTGACAATCTACTCACTTAATCACTACCCAATGACACTTATACCTAAGAAACTCTTAGATATGAGACACCTCTCACTCCCCCTCAATCACAGCAGTGATGACAATATAAAAATTACAAATATTAGAAGATCACACTTCAATGACAATACTTGATCTTGCTTAAATGCTTCAATCAAGAACAAACACTTGTGCTTAAAAGCTTAGAGTGGACAACATACAACTCAAACAATCAGTCCAATTTAATCATCTAAAAGATGAATGAATGGCTCACAAATAACAGACGAAAACACAAACCCTAACACTTCACACTCAGTCTTTAATCTCTAGTCTTCGTCGTTTCCAAGTAGGGTTGAGACTCCTTTAAATAGAAATATATTCTTGGGTCTGGGCAATAATTATTCTCAGAATTAATTCTCAATTAAAACTGATAAAACTCCAAATCTTTTTGCCCTAAAAATAGTGACAAAATATATTCCACAAAGTAACAGGAATTGATCGTATCAAAACAAATCTTCTCCTATAACTTCGCCTGCAATCTCTCAAACAAAATCTCCCAAGATATATCAAAAAAACGCAACACATAAAAACACTGAACTGGAAGTTCTGTCAACTGATGTCAGAACATCGTGTTCGACATCATGCCCAAAATCCTTGCAATTCTAAAACACAGCAACTCAGAATGTTAGAAACAACATGTCAAGACATCAAGTAAGACAACTTTATGCAACACTTTGTTTTACCAAAATTACTGCCAATTTCAGAACTAACAATCTCCCCCTTTGGCAAATTTTGGCTAAAATAATATCAGCACACAACAAAGAAACAACAGTAGAAACACATATCAGAGAACCTGCAGCAGAACCACAACATATCTAAAAACCAGCAAAAAATCATCAGAACATCACAGAACATCCACTCCAGAACACAGAACTACAGCAAAGCCAAGCCAAAGTCACTCTGCTCTCCCCCTTTTTAGCCATAATTGGCCAAAAGAACACTACTCAACAGAGAGAGGAAAGAGTGACACATTACTCAACAGAGAGAGCTGCACAGACACCAAACAACTTTGACTGACCAGGCGATACAAACAAGGGTTTCCATTTGAATTACAAAAACTACACCAAACTGCTTCTTACTATAGCCAAACTGAGAAGGAAACATGAGTCAGTCCTCCAAACTGCTTCTTTTGTCAATTTCACCAAAGAGATAAGCTCACAAACATAAGACAACTGCACCAATAATCACCTTTCTGCACACAAAAAAACTACTAATCCTCATATATACAAATCCCTAATTTGCTTCTTAAATTTTCAAATTGATTTGCATCTAAGGCATTAGTAAAAATATCAACTAATTGCATTTCAGTAGCAACATGTTCCAAAGCAACCACTTTATCTTCAACCAGATCTCTTATAAAGTGATGACGTATGTCAATATGCTTAGTCCTGCTATGTTGAATTGGGTTCTTGGAGATATTAATAGCACTCATATTATCACAGTACAATGTCATGACATCTTGCTTGAAATTGTATTCAGTTAACATTTGCTTCATCCAAACCAGTTATGAACAACTACTTCCTGCTGCTATGTACTCAGCCTCAATAGTAGAGAGAGACACACAGTTCTGCTTTTTGGTAAACCACGAGATAGGATTGTTCCCTAAGAAGAAGCATCCTTCTGAAGTACTTTTTCTATCACCAGCACTCCCTGCCCAGTCAACATCACAATATCCACTTAGTTCAGTGCCTGATCCATGACTGTATAGTATGCCATAGTCACTAGTACCATTCACATATTTCATAATTCTCTTCACTTGATTCATGTGGCTAACTTTAGGTTTAGATTGATATCTGGCACAAACTCCTACAGCAAAGGAGATATCAGGTCTGCTTGCTGTGAGATACAGTAGGCTTCCAATCATGCTTCTGTATAGGCTTTGATCCACTCACCCCATGTTCATCCTTGGACAGCTTCAGGTGAGTAGGAGCAGGTGTCCTCTTGTGATTAGCATTCTCCAGACCAAACTTCTTGACTATGTTCTTTGCATACTTGCTTTGAGAGATAAATATGCAGTCTTCCATTTGTCTAACTTGCTGACCCAGAAAATAGCTGAGCTCACCAACAAGACTCATCCCAAACTCAGACTGCATCTGCTTCACAAAATGTTGAACCATTTCTTTTGACATCCCACCAAACACTATGTCATCAACATATATTTGAGCTATCAATAGTTTTCCTCCTTCCTCTTTGACAAACAATGTCTTGTCAATTCCTCCTTTTCTGTAACCATTCAGAGCCAAGAATTCAGTAAGCCTATCATACCAAGCTCTAGGTGCTTGCTTTAATCCATAAAGAGCTTTCCTTAGTTTGTAGACATGGTTAGGAAATGTTGGATCAATAAACCCCTTGGGTTGATCTACATAAACTTCTTCATTTAAGTACCCATTCAAGAAAGCACTCTTTACATCCATCTGGAATAACTTGAATTTGAGATTACAAGCCACACCTAAGAGTAACCTGATAGATTCTAGTCTGGCCACAGGAGCAAAAGTCTTATCAAAATCAATTCCTTCTACCTGAGTGTAACCTTGGGCAACCAGTCTAGCCTTATTTCTGGTGACCACTCCTTGTTCATCAGATTTATTCTTGTAAACCCACTTGGTGGCAATCACATTTATTCCATCAGGCCTTGGTACAAGATCCTACACTTCATTCCTTTTGAATTGTCCCAGCTCTTCTTGCATGGCATTAATCCAAAATTCATCTTTCAAGGCTTCTTTAACATTTTTGGGCTCAATTTTGGATACAAAGCAAGAATTTGACACAACTTCTCTTGACCTATTGGTAACTCCTGAGTTTGGATCACCTATGATAAGCTCTTTTGGGTGGTCCTTTTGCACTCTGATGGATGGTACCTTGTTAGGTTGCTCTGGTTCAGGTTCAGCAGTAGTAGGACTGGGATTTACACTTCTGTCTTCAGCTTCTATTGATACATCATCAACAAATGTTCCAACATCATCCAGGACATCAACATCTTCCTTCATTACATAGTCATCAACAACCACATTTACAGATTCCATCATGACTCTGGTTCTGGAGTTGAATATCCTATAAGATCTACTGTTTGTAGAGTATCCCAAAAAGATTCCCTCATCACTTTTAGGATCCATTTTCCTCCTCTGTTCACGATCTGACAGAATATAACATTTACTTCCAAAGACATGAAAGTACTTCACACTTGGTTTTCTTCCCTTCCACAGCTCATACAAGGTAGCTGAAGTACCTCTTCTCAAAGTAACTCTGTTGTGAATGTAGCAGGCAGTATTCATAGCTTCAGCCCAGAAATGGTAAGGAAGCTTTTTGGCATGAATCGTTGCTCTAGCATATTCTTGAATGGTTCTGTTCTTCCTTTCAACAACTCCATTTTGCTGAGGGGTAATAGGTGAAGAAAACTCATGACTGATGCCTTCAGTAGAACAATATTCAGCAAACTTGCTATTTTCCAACTCTCTCCCATGATCACTTCTTATTCTGATGACATTGCTCTCCTTTTCTCTTTGGAGTCTTTGACAGAGATCCTTAAACACATCAAACACTTATGTTTTGTCTTTGATAAAATTCACCCAAGTGTACCTGGAATAATCATCCACAACTACATAAGCATATTTCTTCACACCTAGACTTTCCACCTGCACAGGCCCCATTAATTCCATATGAAGAAGTTCCAACACTTTAGAAGTAGTGGGATGTTGAAGCTTTTGATGTGACATCTTGGTCTGCTTCCCTATCTGACAGTCTCCACAAAATCATCCTTCTTCAATTTTGAGCTCTGGGATTCCTCTTACTGCTTCTGTAGATATGATTCTCTTCATTCCCTTCAGATGTAGATGTCCCAACTTTTGATGCCATAATTTGACTTCATCTTCTTTTGCAAGAACACATGTGGAGGAACTTGAGTCTTGTGACACCCATAGGTAACAGTTGTCCTTAGACCTAGCACCCTTCATGTTAACTTCACCTATCTCATTTGTGACAATGTACTCAGTTTTTGTAAAATTAACTATGAGTCCTTGATCACATAGTTGACTAATACTGATCAAATTTGTTGTCAACCCCTTGACTAGCAGTACATTATCAAGTATAGGTGCACCTTCACAATTCAGCATTCCCACACCCTTGATTTCTCCTTTGACACCATCACCAAAAGTCACATGGCCAGAAGAATGAAGTTTAACATCCACCAGCAAATTCTTCACTCCTGTCATGTGTCTTGAACAACCATTGTCAAAGTACCAGTCTTCTTTAGTGGAGACTCTAAGAGAAGTATGAGCTATCAAGCTGTTAGCAGCAAACTTGGGAACCCATTGTTTTCCACTTGTATGAATGCTTTGATTTGGTCTAGGTTGAGGACCAGGTTTAGGATATCCATGCAGTCTGAAGCAAAAAGGTTTTGTGTGACCAAATCTTCCACAGTAATGACATCTCCATCTTTGAAATCCTCCTCAGAAGTGGTTGGGATGTCTTCTCCCATGATGTTGAGGCTGTCTTCTGCCATGATGTTGGGGCACAAAATGATTAGGTCCAGAAACATGGCCTTTCCCATGATGTTGAGATATCTGATGAGGCACATTATATTTGGGACCAGAAGAACTAGCATCTGAAGAAGGTTTCTTCTCACCATCAAATCCCAGCCCAGTCATATCTCCAGCTAGTTTTCCAGTCTTAAGAATATCATCTAAGGTATCAGTCCCTTGTTCAGCATTCTGATAGATTTGACCATTTGATCAAGCTTGGAGTTCAGCAGACTGACTTTATTCTCCAGTTCAGCCTTTTCAGCCTTTAGTTGAATTATAATTTTCTTCTGCTTCTCCCCTTCTTGACAAACTTCTTCACTTCTAATGCACAACTCTCTATATGATGCAGCTAGCTCCTCATAGGTAATCTCTCCATCACTTGAATCGTCATCAGACTCATATATTCCAGTCATTGCCCTGACATGATTGGCAGATTCATCTTCTCTTTCAGTGTCCTCATCAGACCAAGTGATAGACAAACCCTTTTTCTGTTTAAGGTATGTAGGGCATTCAGCTCTGATGTGACCATAACCTTCACAACCATGGCATTGGATTCCTTTGTCATTATTAGGCTTCTCCTCTACTTTGGTTTTCTTCATCTGATCACCTGACCTGTTGATGTCAGATGTGATGTTCTTGACATAAGGTTTATAGCTCCTGTCCATTCTTTTCAACACCTTATTAAACTGCCTTCCCAGCATCACGATTGCATTGGATAACTCCTCCTGGGTTCCAATATCACACTCTTTCTTTTCATCTTCAGTACTAGACACCAATGCTATCCTTCTGGCCTTCTTTTCTGATCTGTCATTCAACCCTAATTCAAATGTCTGAAGGGAACCAATCAACTCATCTACCCTCATCTGGCTGATGTCTTGAGCTTCCTCTATAGCAGTCACCTTCATTTCAAATCTCATGGGGAGAGATCTGAGAATTTTTCTCACTAGCTTCTCATTGGTCATCCTCTCTCCTAGGGCACTAGAAGCATTTGACAGTTCAAGTATATTCATGTGAAAGTCATGAATGGTCTCTTCATCTTTCATCCTCAAACTTTCAAACTTTGTTGTTAGCAGCTGAAGTCTTGACATCTTGACCTGGGAAGTTCCTTCATGAGTTATTTTCAGGATATCCCAAGCCTCCTTAGCCACTTCACATGTGTTGACCAGCCTGGAAATGTTCTTGTCAATACCATTAAACAATGCATTCAAAGCCTTAGAATTTCCAAGAGCAAGTTCATCTTCTTCCTTGGTCCAATCTTCTTCAGGTTTCAGCTTTGACTGACCATCTTCTCCCACAATGACAGGATGGTTCCATTCTTTCAAAATAGCCTTCCAAGCCCTGTTGTATAAAGACTTCAAAAAAGAAACCATGCGAGGTTTCCAATAGTCATAATTTGATCCATCTAGAATAAGGGGTCTATTCACAAATCCACCACTCTCCTTGTCCATTGCACCAGAAAGTAACAACCCTAGATCTCACCCAGATACAGAGCATGATGCCTGCTTTGATACCAATTGAAATTCTGGTATCAGATATGTGATGTCGAGTGAGATGTCACAACATCAATATCTGCTATATGAACAAGACAGTAAAAGTAACAACACTTAAAAGCAATAAATAAACACATAGAATTGTTCACCCAGTTCGGTCTAACAACCTACGTTTGGGGGCTACCATGCCAAGGAGGAAATTCACTATTAGTAGTATCAATTCATAGACTCTACAATCAACACACAAGTTAACAATCTACTCACTTAATCACTACCCAATAACTCTTCTACCTAAGACACTCTTAGATATGAGACACCTCTCACTCCCCCTCAATCACAGCAGTGATGACAATAGAAAAATTACAAATATTAGAAGATCACACTTCAATGACAATACCTGATCTTGCTTAAAAGCTTTAATCAAGAACAAACACTCGTGCTTAAAAGCTTAGAGTTGACAATATACAAGTCAAACAATTAGTACAATTCAAGCATCTGAAAGATGAATGAATGGCTCACAAATAACAGATGAAAACACAAACCCTAACACTTGACACTCAGTCTTTAATCTCTAGTCTTCGCCGTTTCCAAGTAGGGTTGAGACTCCTTTAAATAGAAACATATTCTTGGGCCTGGACAATAATAATTCTCAGAATTAATCTCAATTAAAACTGATAAAACTTCAAATCTTTTTGCCCTAAAAATAGTGATAAAATATACTCCATAAAGTAACAGGAATTGATCGTATCAAAATAAATCTTCTCTAATAACTTCGCCTGCAATCTCTCAAATAAAATCTCCCAGGATATATAAAAAAAACGCAGCACATAAAAACACTGAACTGGAAGTTCTGTCAACTGATGTCAGAACATCGTGTTCGACATCATGCCCAAAATCCTTGGAATACTAAAACACACCAACTCAGAATGTTAGAAACAACATGTCAAGACATCAAGTAAGACAACTTGATACAACACTTTGTTTTACCAAAATTGCTGCCAATTTCAGAACTAACAATACGTGTAGTTGAAGTCGGAGTCGGAACTCGTGGAATCGATGTCGGAGCCGGTTTAGAAATGCGAGCTCCTTTCATGACACTTTGTAGAGATTTAGGAGTCGGATAGTCTAGAAAGAATGGTGGATTCAACATATTTCAACAAAGCGGGGGTACCGTTCACACACTTTCCGTAATTTAATGACCGAATCGGCATATAATTCCGTTGTGGAAGAATTTATAATATGAGTCCATGCATCCATAATTTTCTCTACAATGACACCCGACCTGACCACTTTTTCGTCTTCCGACTCCACTTGTTTCGCACCCACCGCGGTCTTAACCCGACTTTGTACATTCTTTGTTATGTGAAATCGACAAAGTAGTGCATTGGAAGAAGGAAAGACCTTTGCAACCGCATTCATCAAGGCGTTGTCGCAGTCTGTAATAATTGGTTTTGGCATTTGAACATGTTTCTTCAAAAGTGACCGACACGTCTCCAACGCCCACGTGAAATTGTCCTCTTTCTCACACTCCAAAAAGGCAAAGCCAACGGCATATGTCTTATCCGTAGACGTAACGCCAACCATCTCAAAAATGGAAGATGATACTTGTTTGTCTTGTAGGTGCTATCGAGAATGAGCACTGTTGAGAACGTGTTGAACAACTTGATGGAATCCGGATGAGTCCAAAAAATATCTCGGACTGTAATTCCATCATTGCGATATCTGTACCAAGACACGTAATCGTTGTCCTCCAACACTTTCAACAGTTGTTGCATCTCACTCCTATCTCCCCTAATTGCCTTGCTCGTTTGATACCGAATGTTATACACTTGCTTTATGTTTGCAACATTTTCGGGTTCTTTCTGTTTCAACGTCGCAAGTATATTCTTCGGTTGGACAAGGTTCAAGGTCATGTCGGCTATACATGTCTTCTCTTCCGCCTTGAGCCGATATACACTTGGATGGCCTTGAAGCTTTGAGCACATTTCATGGTTATGTATACCACAACGAACGGTAAATCTCCATTTCTTGGAAACTAACATGTAACCACCAATCCAAAAAGAGCACTCACATCTTCTAGTACCGGTCTCGTCTTTCTTTAACTTCCGTAGAGGTGCTTGATATTTGCCGCTTCTTTTGCAACCCAAAATTACAAAGCTTTTCTTCTATCCGACCCATTATCCAATCTCTCGATATTTACACCGAAGCCAAGCTCAATAGCCGTCCTACGAATGTATGCGATCATGCTTTCACGATCATCAAAGTTTTGCTTATTGTTAAAGTCACCGCCGACATCAACCGACTTTACGAGCATGCCTTCATCTTTTGGGGAAATCAGCGCAACTAATTCTTTTGCAATGTTATCGGGGTGCACCATATCTATTTATAAACAAGAATAGAACAATTAATATGTATAAATAAAATATATTCAAAAATGCTGAAAATTTAAATTAATTAGCTTCAGGCATTTTTCCGGATGTGCACATTCGGAAATGTTCATGCTCAATTTTTCCGGATGTGCAGATCTGGAAGCAGCGTAACTTATTTTTTCAAAAATGTAGATTGATAATGTGAGCAATGTAGTGGATGAAGTTGAATGTTTACCTGAAATTCAGTCTTTCCTTGCCCCCTTTGATTTGTTACACCAAAAACTTGAACTTTTTGAGTGAGAAATGGGATTGATCAAGTAGGGTTTTTTGAGTTGGTGAGAGTGAGTGTAATAGGAGAAATGTTGAGAATGGGAAGGGGGAGTGATCATGCAGCTTCAAATATATCACCTTTTTTCGTCCGGATATACAGATTCGGAGATCTTCCGGATGTGCACATCCGGAATCAGGGGGCAAAAAAATAATTTCACGTGGTGCCTAAGAAACTTGGGTGGTGCATTAATAAATGCTCAAACTCATTGTGTGGTTTTTAACAAATAAATAAATGATATGTCAGAAATTTATGTTTGCCAATTTGATGGATGGATATTATTTTTAAAAAAATTATTACTATTATTGTTGTTTGGAACAAATTGGGTCCGCGTTCATTCAATCATAATGGCATACATTCCGTGCATTAAGTAAATTGGAATTGTTAAATATATATAAGTTGATACATATTTTAGCTTGCCAAATCATATTTAAAAAGTAAACTTATAATAGAGGTTGTTTGATCTTTATCTGATTTTTCTTGATGAATAACAATGAATGTATTATGCTAGAATCTGTTTCTAAACAAAATGAGCAAAAAAACTCTTTTCAATCACCTAGTTTGGAGTGAACATCTTATATATGATAAGTTCTAATATTACTGTTGGAATTAATCCCAGTCTTGGATATAATCTGAATCAATCTTGATTTAACGAGAATCAATCTTGTTGATTGATTGTTTCACTCGTTCCTCACTCATCACTTGAATGATTCAACCACACTTTGGTTGCAAGATGATTCTACCTCACAATTATTTGAGAAGAAAAGAAATATGTGAAAGAAAATTGGGGAAGAAAAGAGAAATTAGGGTTTTTGGGAGAAAGTGGAAGAAGATGGATCAAATTCTGTAGAGTTTTCTCTTTGCGTTTTTTTACCAACATTCTTTTATTCAACTTCTACAATAGTAGGGTACCTCCTTGTTTATAAATGAGATACTTACCAACCAAGTAATTCTCAATGTAACTAACAACAAATAATTAATGCTAAGTTTTTAACTTTGTCGATGTTAACTTCTTCGGCAACTTTCTACTTCAACTCTATCGAATGCTTAACACAAAGAATTACATATTAAACACACCACACAACTCATTGTGTCTAAGCTATCTACATTCATCATAGTTCTTAATCTCTTGAACAATTTGACTTTCACAACCTTTGTCATGATGTTTGCAATCTGATTCTCAGTTCTGTAGTGATCTAGGTTCAGCTTCCCATTTGCTACTTGCTCTCGAAGATTATCGGATCTCATATTGATGTGTTTGCTTTTTCCATCTGCTATCAGCTTCTTGGCCAAGTTGATAGCATACATTTTGTCGATCTTCATGATCATTGCTCCATGGTCTTCCCCTAAAATCTTCTCGATCAAATTCCCCATCCAAATTGCTTGACATGTACAAAGGGAGAAAGCCATGTACTCAGTCTCACATGATGACAGTGCTTCCACTGGTTCTTTTCTTAAGCTCCAAGCAAATGGTTCACCACCTAGTATAAACACATACTGAACTGTGGATTTTCTATCCTCATAATCTCCACACCAACTCTAGTCAGTGTATATTACTATTTGCATTATTTTCCTTCATCTGCAACAGGGAACAAAATTCCATAGTTAAGAGTTCTTGTGAAATACGATACTATCCTCTTTGTGACTGCAAGGTGTGATACCTTCGGCTTCTGCATGAATATACTCACCATACCTACACTGTATGCTAGATCAGGCTTTATGTTACAAAAATATCTTAGTGATCAAATGAGTCTTATGTATATTGTTGGATCGACATCATCTTCATTTGAGTTCTTCGACAGTTGCAGTTTTGGTTTTGTAGGTGTCGAAGTTACATTGCAGTACTCCATCTCAAATCTTTTGAGTATTTCACTTGCATATCTTCTTTAATGCATCATCAAGCCTCTACTACCCTTATATAATTCTATACTAGATGTATGAAATGTTGCCCAAATCATACATTTCAAACTCCTTTCTCATATTGCCTTTAAAATATTCGATCTCCCTTTTGCAACTTCCTATTGACATTGGGACATGGTAAAAGCAATTCGCTCTTGCTTGTTTTAACGTATAATCCATGCTCAATCATGAAATTCACAATTCCTTCTCCATTTGGAAAGTATATATCTTCTTATTCCAATCTCTTGGACCTTTCTTGAGTCCATGCAGGGCTTTATGCAGCCTGTATACATTGCTTTCTTGACCTTGCTTCAGAAACTCAACTGGTTGTGCTACATAAACCTCATCATCTAAGGGGCCATTTGGGAATGCATATTTCACATCCATTAGACACATATACCAGTTGTTCATGTTTTTAAGGCCAACAACAAACCTGAATGTTTCGATCCTAGCAACTGGTGCAAAGACTTCATCAAAGTCCATTCCTTCTCACTGAAGAAATCCTTTGGCTACAAGTCTTGCATTGTGTCTTTTTACTTCTTCGATTGGGTTCACATTTACTTTGTACACCCACTTCACATCAATTACCTTCTTGCCTTGTGGCAGTTTGATTAATATTTAGGTATTTTTAACTTCAATGAGCTTCAGTTCTTCAGTCATCGCCTACATCCATTTCGAGTTCTTCAATGCCCCAGTTACATTTATTGGCTCACTATCTACTTATGCCCATATTGGACAAGTTTACCTTCATCATTGACCACATTATCTGATGTAATCATACATTCCTACTGTTCTAGCCAAAAATGGTCCGAACACCAAAAGTGCTAGTCTTCTACCCTAGGACAGAAAAGACTACGGTGTCTATACTGTGTGAGTATCTTTGGGGATTTGAGAGCTATACAGGTGTTGTATATTGTCTTAAGATGAATGTGTCTTGCTTAACCCTCGTGTGGGAGCCCCTTTTATAGCCTTTTTTCATCTTCATTTAAGTTATGCCATTAAGAGAAGCCTATTGGCCTTCTGACGTTGCATGGCCATCATTGCTGTAACTCCTCTTCATGAATGCATGCTTTGAAGACAAGATAATGTCTGCATTGATGCACCGCCGCCGTTACAACTGTTGGACTGACACTTGTTGAGTTCATGATCGGCGTCGGTGCCGGGTTAATAGGGTATAGTACTCGGCCTTGTAGGAACTCGACTGATGGGAGTCGGGCTCCCTGACTGGCCCGGGTTGTGCATGATACTTGTCTAGCTCTCTACATTGGTTGACCTTTCCTGCTACCATAGTCTAGTTCCTGCTTACTCTTATCCGACTATACAACTCGGTGTCAAATATATTTGGCATGTACATAAGCCCCCAGAGTACTATGTCCGTTTACAAGGGTATAGTACTCGGCAGTAACATAAGCCCAGATATATTTGCTAGGTGTCATGTTATAGGTCGGCCTTCCATCTTAGGTCCTTAAGTGTCAAAATTTTATTGGAGGGTCGTGTCCCCTAATCTTTCCATGAGTGGCTATTCTTTAGCCATTTTTTGAATGTGGGGCTTCTTATTAAAGTCAGTCTTCTCTTTCCTTTACTCCTGCATCCTTATTCCTCTTTAAACGAATCTGTTTCAACTTCAAACGCTTTTCACTTCAGGTATTTTTTCCTTTCCCTCTTGATTTTCCTCTGTTTTTCTTTTAACAAAAATGGTAGTTCTTAGGGAATGTGATGACGAGGGTAAGGTTATCCATAAGAGTGACGAGGAGAGAAAAAGATTATGGGAAGAAAACATGCAAGAGATGATGGATTCTATAGGGATATAAGAGTATAGGCGAGTCATGGATAAGTTTTATAATGAAATTCTCACTTTTGAAAGTGACTTTGACTCTGACTCTTCAGGTTCTCTAGAAATTTTAATGGAGATTGCTGCTCCCTTCGATTCTGAGGTTATGAACCATAAGAATAACACTGCTGACGACCTAGAAATTGCTAAAATATGATCCCTGAGGATTATATCCTCCACTGGTTCCGAAGATGATGTTATTTTTGAACCATGTGGTCCAAAGGAAAGAGTGTGTATACTCCGACTGAAAGATGTTTCTGATGAATTTTTCTACTTCTATCCTAGCATTTGGAAGATTTCAACATCCGTATCCCTTTTTCTGATTTTGAGGTGGACGTGTTGAAGATTGCCAATATAGAACCCTCCCAACTCCGTCCCAACAGTTGGGGATTTATAAAGGCCTTTGAGAGGGTTTGCGAGGTTTTGAACATTGTTCCGACCATTTGCTTGTTCTTTTCCTTCTTTGAGGTAAAAGGAGTCGATAACCGGAGTTGGGTTCAAATTAGTGGAATTCCTGGCCGAAGTTACCTTCAGGCCTATACCTCAAATTATAAGAATTACAAAGATCATTTTTTGAGGGTCCGATGTGGGCCGAGTTGTCCACAAGTGTTATATGCCCTAGATGGACATCTGTGCTTTCCTCACTACTGAACCAATGATCCCTTGTTGATTACCAGTTTTAACTATGACAAACTGAATAACTTGGAACTCTAATCCCTGGCCATTCTTGACTCATTCTGTATGATGAGGATTAAAGATCTATTGCGCTTAGATGACGACCGACTTCCTACCTTTCTGGGTAATTATCATTTTTTGTTTTAAATATTTCTCGTCTTCCTTTTACTCTAACATTATGTTGTTTGTTTATAGACAAGATGACCGATATATCCGTAGCCGAGTAAAAGAAATTGATGCAGGCAGCCCGGGAAGCTCGGAGAGGAGTTTGAGGTGCGTCTGCATCCAAATCTGATTTAGGGGGTTATAGGTCCGAGCACCAAAACGACCCAGGGGAACGAGTACTAAAGCCGTCTCGAGTAAATGTGAGCCTCAACCTGCTATTCTTCCTGCTCAAGATGAGATCTCTCAAGGTGACCTGAAGAAGCTGAAGGTTCTAATAAATGCGGATATTCATCAAGCTGAAATGGAGATTAACTGCCTCATGAGAGGCCCATGGGAGGATTTTGCGTCTGGGGAATTCAAGTTTTGGTCCAATGATATTATTGGCTTCAGATATCTGCGTGATAATCTCAATGCTACCGAGGATGATAATAAAGTTAAATCCATTAGTCAACAGAAGATTACCTAGAACCTTAGTTCCTATCTGATGAGATGTGCTATCCTCGCCCGTGGTTTGTCTGAGTTATCTGATGACTCTGAAAATATTGAGTCAAAATTTAAGGATGAAGTCACTCAGTTGAAGAACACCCAAGAGTCTCTGTCTAAGATGCTTTCCAGCTTGGAGAAGGATTTAGTCACTAGGAGGAAGGAAAAATAGATTTCAGAGTCTGATCACAAGTCGCCCTTAGCCAAGCTTACTGATCTGTTGAAGATATCCGAGGCCTCCCATGCCGAGCTCTTATCATCTAATAGTGATCTTAAAGAATCTCTAAAGAAAACTCAGATCGATATTTTGTCTGTTGGTGACGAAGCTTTTGATAGAGCCAAAGATCAAGTTCTCTGTCTCTATCCTGACTTGGATTTATCAGAGATGGATTACTTCAAGGTGGTGCAGGATGGCCGTCTTGTGGATCTTAGCTAGCTAGAGAAGGATAGCCCGGGGAGATCTCAAGGCCCGGTCAATTATACTGGCGGGAATGTGAACCTGGCCCATAATGATGTTGCCAATGATACTTCGGATGCTACACAATCTTGATGTTTTTTTATTTTAGTTAGTCATCCTTCTGGATGTACTTTTACATTTTGGCGAGGGAGTGTGGTGTTGTCTCCCCTCATGCTCATGACTTTTTAGCCTTCGGGATTTGTAATGTACAACGTTTGGCCCTTCTGAGGCTTTTTGCTTATGTCGTTGTTGTTCATTATGTTTATTCCTTTGCAAAATAATCCGTGCATATATCCAGCCCCTCGGGCACTAAGTTAGATTAATTTAAGGTGTCCGATTATAGAGCACCGGGTACTATTTTTATTTTGCTTATGGATGATTTCCAAGATTTTTCGAGTAGGTCACCATGAGGCTAATTATTAAGGAACTTTTAGCTATCGCGTGTATATAGTCTTCATACTTTTGAGAGTCCTGGATTCTTGTAGGCTTAGGTGCCAATTATGGTATGGACCTGTGTATCCTTTTATCAGAGATTTACCCCCACTTATTATTAGCCTTTGGCAGTTTGCCATGTATGATTTTTTACTTACAAGCCCCAAATATTTTTTGACGTGTTTTGGACTTAGATGTTTCATCATTTTTTTAGTTTACTTATCCGGGCTGTGTACATGGAACTAGTGAACATGTTTGTTCAACCCGTGTACGCGGAGCGTGTATGGACGACCTATGTACGCGGAGCAAGTCAACACGTTTATAGCAGTTTAATCAACTCGTTCATGGGCGACCTATTTACACGGAGCAAGTCAACACGTTTATAGGAGTTTAATCAACCCTTGTACACGGACCGTTTATGGGCGACCTATGTACGAGGAGCAAGTCAACATGTTTATAGGAGTTTAATCAACCTGTTCATGGGCAACGTATGTACGCGGAGCAAGTCAACACGTTTATAGGAGTTTAATCAACCCGTTCATGGGCGACCTATGTACGCGGAGCAAGTCTACATGTTTATAGGTGTTTAATCAACCCGTTCATGGGTAACCTATGTACGCGGAGCAAGTCAACACGTTTATAGGAGTTTTTCCGAGTTATAACTCATCATCTCCAGCTGAATACCTATAAATAAGACATAAAATATTTTTTAAGTCCAGGTGCCTCGTTAAAAACCCTTGTCATTGCAAGGGAAAAGAGTGCAATGCGGATTTTTTATTCATTATTGAATTACATATATTTCGCTGAAATACAGCCTAAGATTGGATACATTCCATGTCCTAGGTATTTCTACTCCTTCTAATGTTTCTAGCTTGTATGCTCCATTGTTTAGCTTTCGAAGTACCCTGAATGGGCCCTCCAAGTTGGGGGTGAGCTTTCTCTTGTTTTTTGAGTCCGTGATTTTCTTCAAGACCAGGTCGCCTTCCTAGAACTCCCTCTATCTAACTTTCAGGTTGTATCTTCTTGCCAACCTCTGTTTTGCAGTGGCTTCTCTGATCCATGCTGTCTCTCTAACCTCGTCTATCTGGTTAAACGAGATGTTCAAATTATCAATATTGGTGATTTCATTGAAGTGTTCACGCCTCCAAGTTAGGGTGTTGATTTCCACTGGTATCATTGCATCAACTCCATATACTATCTTGAAGGGTGTCTCTTGAGTGGTAGAATGTGGTGTTGTGTGGTACGACCATAAGATCTATGGTAAGTACTCGACCCACATTCCTTTTGCTTCCTCCAGCTTCTTTTTTATTCCACCTAGGATAAACTTGTTGGCAGCTTCCACTTGGCCATTGGATTGTGGGTGTTCTACTGATATGAACCTGTTTTGTATTTCATAGTCCGTGCTAAAGTCTACGGCGGAAGTGCTTGCAAATTGAGCTCCATTGTCCGAAACTATGACTCCCGGTAAACCAAATCAGCATATGATGTTCCTCTAATAAAATTTCTGAACCCTCTCGGTAGAGATTCTAGCAACAGCCTCGGCTTCCATTCATTTTGTAAAATAATCAACTGCAACAATTAGGAACTTGAGCTGTCCTGAAGCAACTTGAAATGGCCCTAGGATGTTTTCTCCCCACTGATGGAACGACCATGGTGTTGAAATCAGATGGAGAAATTCAGTTGGAAGATGTTTAAATTAAGTGAATACTTGACACTTTTCACACTTGCTAACGTATTCGACGCAATCTCGCATCATATGTAGCCAGTAGTACCAGACTCTTAGGATTTTTCCGTATAGTGCTCTCTCACCGATGTGGCTACCACAAGCTTCCTCATGAACCTCTTTAATTACCAGCTCAATCTCAGGTTCTGATACACATCTGAGCATATGTGTTGACCTGCCCATTTTGTATAGCGTGTCCGAGATTACGATGTACCGAGAAGCTATTCTTTTAATCTTCCGTGCTTCATCAACATCTTCAGGTAATACTTCCTGGGTCAAATAGCTGATGATGGGTCTCATCCATCCTTGGACATCCCCTATTGTTAATACATCCTCTGACTGAATGTTGGGTGCTTCAAGAACTTCTTGAATCACGGTCTTATTCATTCCTGAATTCTTTGAGCTTGCGAACCGAGCTAGGAGGTCGGCTCGAGTATTATCTTCTCTTGGGATGTGGACGACTTCGAATTCGGAGAACGCTTTGGATATCCTTGAAGCTTTCTGAAGGTACTTTATCAGGGTGGAATCCTTCGTCTAGTACTCATTCTTCATCTGTCCGACCACTAGCTGGGAGTCGATTTTCACATATAACTATGTTACTCCGACTTCTCTTGCCAATTTCATTCCGACAATCAAGGCTTCGTACTCTTCCTGGTTGTTGCTAACCTAAAATTTAAAACATAAATAGTATTCTAATGTTAGATCTCTGGGTCCTTCCAAAATTATTTCGGCTCCACTTCCCTTGAGATTTTATGATCCATCTACGTAGAGGATCCATCTGTTTGAGATTTCTTCTTCAGCCAGTGCACCTAATTCTACCATGAAATTCTGGTATCAGACGTGTGATGTTAAGGTGTGATGTCACAACAACACACTCTGCACAATGGACAACAATAACAGTAAAATAACACCAAGAATTGTTGACCCAGTTCGGTTACAACCAACCTATTCTGGGGGCTACCAAGCCAGGGATGGAATTCACTACTTGTAGATATAATTTACAGACTCAACAACCCATTGACAATCTCCTAAACTTATACTCTACTAATGACTTCCTACCTAAGAAACCACTTAGGTATGAGAACACCACTCAATCCCTTACAAACACTCAAAGAAACCACTTTGAGTACCCTTGATCTTACTTCACAGCTTCGATCAAATTACACACTCTCTATTGCTTCACAGCTTCTAGAGAGGACAGAAACACAACACCTATTCAAACCCTAGAATAGTGTAAATACAAGCACTTTAAACAAACTCTAGACACTAAGCCTTCTGCTCTTGATCTTCTGAATGTTTTCTGTCGCTTTTTCCCTTTGGTCTTGTGCGCTTTATATAGCTCCTGAATTTGGGCTTGGACTTGTCACAATATTTGATCAGATTTGTTAATTAAAACTGAATCTTCAAAATAGATTTTATCCCAAGATATTCTCATCCAATGAGTCAACCACTCTCCACAATTCTAGCTAATACGCGTGCCCTAATAACATATCCTGCTGTTATTAATTTTGCAGGTCTGATGTTACAACATCACCTGTGTGACATTAGACATCCAACTTCATCATTTAACTAATTAACACAGCCCAGTGTTAAGACTTCAATGTTACAACATCAGCACCTTGACATCAACATTGAATAACCTTTGTTTTACCAAAATTCCAGCCAATCTAGGAACTAACAATCTCCCCCTTTGGCTAATTTTGGCTAAAACAACCTCTGCAATCAACTTCTGCTCTCTGCACCTTCAGAGATTTCAGTAGCGGAATAATCTTCAGAAATTTGAAACTCATTAGCAGGAGTTTGACACTTTGCATAGTCTTCATCGCTTGATCTGCTGCAGCACCATCTTCATTATTGACAACAGCCAATTGGTGCTCCCCCTTGAAAACATGAACTAGCATCACAGCTGTTCAGTAGCTCATAATGTGCAGCAATTTACTCACCCTAGATGTCTGCTTGGCTGCACTCTTCAAATGTCATGATATCTTCAAAACTCCCCTCCAATAACTGAATTACCACTTTTCAACTAAACACCTTTTAGCAGCATCAATCTATCTGCCCCTTAATCCCTGCATCACATTAGTAGCATATGGCAATAATCCTTTTGACTATCTTGGCTATGTTTTCCCCCTTTTTAGCCACAATTAGGAACGCTTCAATAAGAAGCCCTATTAACTATAGTCAGTATACCCTAGCTCTCATTGTTAGCCTCTCAGTTAGTAAACAGGCAAAACAAATCATAGAAGGAAACTAAAAACATAAATAGTGCATAAACAGCACAATATTCAAATTACAAACCAAGCATAACAAAAACTAAACTAATAACAAAACTAATATCTAAGGACAGCAAATAGAGATTAGTCTTCATTCGAGCTGGTACCATCAGCATCTTCTTCACCCTCATCTGACCTGGAGTCCTCAGTGTCACCATTGACTTTCCCCTGTTCCAAGTCTTTAACCATCTGCTTAATCTTCATTTTCCTGTCAGTGCTGGTCTTGATAACCATGTCAAGATCCTTGCAGGTCGCCCTTAATTCTTTAATCAGTTTAGATTTTGTACTGACCTTCTTAATCCCAGAGCTTGATGTTTCAACAATGTCTGGAACATGGCTCCCAGCAAACAGTTTGGGATGCAAAGATAAAGCTGATTTCCTCTTACATGCTGTGTCTGAACTTGTTAAGATGCCTGGATGTTGTTTCATCATAACTCCACAGATGAGCGAAGGAAATGCTATAGGCAGTTTGATAGCATTAGTGGTGGCATGTCTCACAGTCTGCTCAAACACATATGCTCCATAGTCAAATTTCTTCTTAGTACCCACAGCATAAATAAACCTCCCTAGTCCCACAGCTGTTGTTGTTTTATGATTGGTAGGCACCCAGTTTGCGGATCCAATTCTGTGTAAGACAGCATACTTAACACTGAGTTTGCTAGTTGGCAGTTTCCCTTTCAAGGGCCATACCTTAACTTGACCAGCAGTTATTTCCTTGCAGACATCATTCTCAGTGGCTTCTAGCTCAGTAAATTCTTCATCTGTTCTTCCTAGATACTTGTTTATAACTTCAGGAGAGAAATCAACACATTTTCCTCTCACAAACACTTTCATGTACTCCACACTGCTTTTGTCTGAAATCTTCACAGGAATATTTACCACAAATTCCTTAACCAGGCTGTCATAGCACTCGGAGAACCCATGAACCGTCTTCATCAGACCAGCAGCCTTAATCACCTCTATGATTTCTTTAATCTCCATAATTTCTTTCCCAATCTCTCTCTCAAGAGCAAGTCTTCTCTGACAGATGAACTTCCACATCGACGCACTGCTTGCATAATGGAATGAAATGTTATCAACAAGAACCTCAGGTATCTTGTCAGCAATTCACTTCAAGATTGTCTTTCTGACAGGAGTGATGTCTTGAACATCATCCTCAACATCATACTCTGATTCAGATTCTTCCATTAGCTTCCTTTTTCTGGGATTCACATCAACCTTACTCCATGCTTTTGTTGGCCCAACAGTCTTTTTCCTCTTCTCATCAGAAGCTTTCTTTGACGACAATTCAGCCATCTTTCCTTTTCTTGTTCTTAGTCTCTTGGACAGACTAGGCACTGCTCTTCCAATGACTTCATTATCAGACAAGTCATCAACATCAATTACATCTGTAGTCTCAGCATCCCTACTAAGCGATGTTCTAACCTCCTCTTCAACATCTGCTTCTTCATGCATGTCTCCACTCTGATCAGCATCTTCAATAGCTGTCATTGCAAGTTGTTGAAGACTTGACTTACCTTCCTGCATGTTGTCTTTCTCAGCTGGCATCCGATTCAGTGGGATTGAAATTCCTTTGACAGGGATGCCTTTGTCCAGAATCATTGAGGCAAGATTATCCATCCTTTTGTCTACATCAAACTTCTCTTCAATAGTCTGAGACGTATATGATTTCGGCACAGTTTTGTCCCCAAATAACACACTAGTGACAACCTTCTTTGTTTCAGGATTCTTGAAAATAGTAGCAGGTCTCTTAGGAGTTAGTTTAGTGGGTCTCAAAGTACCTGATTCTGGGAGCATCACTGAGATAGGTTCTATATTCAAAGCTTCTTCTGCAAATCCCTCTTCTGAAGAAACCCTAGCCTTATCTCGCGAAGCGCTTTGAGTGACAGATTTCTTTGATGGAGACGAAGTCTGGTTTGACATGGTTCCCTTAAGGCAGTATGGGTTCAGATGATTCTTCTTGTAGAAGAAGACGAACGGACGGAAGATATGCTCTTTGATGAACCGTGATCTTGCTACACTAGAGAATGATGGTCTGAGGTATGGCGCCAGCTTTTCAGTATTTTTTAAAGACCAATTACTAATTTTCTCCCTCCATAAAGACTTTCCTTTTTCATCAGGACTCATTAACTCTGAGTGATCTTTCAGCATCCTGATATCATAGTCGGATGTTATAACATCAACTTGAACATCATTAGTTGAATCTCCTTCAAGAGAAATCCACTGATAGCAGTTGTCTTTGGTTCTGGCACCCTTCATAACAATCTGATTATGCTAATCAGAAACCACACACTCATGCTTAGTGTAGTTTAGCTTGTAACCTTCATCACACAACTGGCTTATGCTGATCAAATTTGTACTTAAGCCATTGACAAACATAACATTGTCAAGTTCAGGTCTACCATCACCTTGCACTTTCCCAACTCCTGCAACAACACCTTTTCCTCCATTGCCAAATATGACCTCATGAGAGGGGCAAGGTCTAAGATCATCAAACATGGATCTACATCCATACATGTGCTTGGAACACCCACTGTCAAAATACCATGTTCCTTCTTTATCACCCATGTGAGCCAATATGCACTTCACCTTCTCCTTAGGTACCCATTGTTTAACAACATTGGGCCTGTGCTCTCTCCATCTGTTTTGAGGTTGAGGGTATCCATGCAGCTTGTAGCAAGAGTACTGCATATGTCCAAACCTTCCACAATAATAGCATCTCACCCTTTCATCTCTGAATCTTCTGCCATGATGAGATTGCTTATGCTGCCATCCATAATGTGGTCTCCTCCTACCATAGCTGCCCTGCCATCTATTATGTTGATATCTTCTCCCATAAGACGGCTGAGAATGCTATTTCCTGGATTGTCTCCCATGATGGTGTGGCTTTCTTCTTCCTTATATATAAGGAACAACATTGGTGTATCCATACCCATAACCATACCAGTTGTCCTGATGTTGAGACATCTGATGAGACATGTGCTGTTTGAACTGAGCAGCTTGCATGTTCTTATGGTATTGTGGGGGCATATACTGACTAGCTCCCTGTGGCTGCTTTCTCTTCTGATAGGGACCAGTCTTCTTATCAATCTTCTTAGGTTTTGAAACATCAGCTTTCTTAGGGGTAGGATCCTGCTTCTTTGGCTGATGTTGAGATGAAAGTTGTGATACTTCCTTCTTTTAACCTGAAGTGCTTCCTTCTGAAGTTCCCTTGTCCTCAGCCACATAACCTATCCCAGCTTTGTCTCCAGCAGCTTTTTCTGACTGAAGAATCTTGTCAAGTGTGTCTGTGCCACAGCTCAGCATCCTAACAGACTTGGTCATTTGATCAAGATGAGCTCTAACTAGCACCACTTCATTTTCCAGATCAGTATTTTCATTTTCAAGCTGAGCAATTTGTTGCTTGTGGCACTTGTTTTCTTGCCAAATCTCAGCACTCTTTAAACACAGCTCTTGATAGGTGGATTCCAACTCCTCATAAGTTACTTCTCCATCACTAGAATCATCATCAGAAACCACAGCTTCTGTTAAAGCTCTCACATGCTTTGCTGACTCGCCTTCACTTTCACTATCAGAGTCAGACCAGGAAACTGTCATGCCCTTCTTCTACTTTTTCAAGAAGGTGGGACATTCTTTCTTGACATGTCCATACCCTTCACACTTAAAGCACTGCACTCCTTTATCTTGGGCAGTTTTCTCTTCATCCTTCTTGCTGGTGTCAGAAGTCATGTTCTTGACATTAGGCCTGGAGTTATTATTCATTCTCTTGAATACTTTGGTGAACTGTCTTCCCAACATCACTATGGCCTGAGACAGATCCTCCTGGGATTCAGATTTCTTCCCTTTCTCTTCTTCACCATTTGTCACCAGGGCTATACTCTTTGGCTTCTTTTCTGGTTCTTCCTCATTCAACCCAAGCTCAAAGGTTTGAAGAGATCCAATGAGCTCATCAACTCTCATCTTGCTGATGTCTTGTGATTCTTCAATGGCAGTAACCTTCATCTTATACTTCTTAGGTAGGGACCTAAGGATCTTCCTCACAAGCTTTTCATCTGACATCTTCTCTCCAAGAGCACTAGATGCATTGGCCAGCTCAAGAACACTCATGTGGAAATCATGGATAGTCTCATCTTCCTTCATCTTCAGGCTTTCAAATTTAGATGTTAAAATCTGAAGTCTTGACATCTTGACTCTAGACGTTCCTTCATGAGTAGCCTGCAAGATATCCCATGCTTCTTTAGCAACTTCACATGTATTGATTAACCTGAAGATGTTCTTATTCACTCCATTGAAGATAGCATTCAGAGCTTTGGAATTTCCAAGGGCAAGCTCATCTTCCTCCTTGGTCCACTCTTCTTCAGGCTTTGGCTTAGAGGTGCCTTCTTTATCTTTGCCAGCATCATCCTTCTCACACATGACAGGTGCTTTCCACTCTTTAATAACAGCCTTCCAAGCCCTACTGTCCAAGGATTTTAAGAAGGTGGTCATCCTTGGCTTCCAATAGTCATAATTGGATCCATCCAAAATAGGGGGTCTGTTGACGAATCCTCCAACTTCTTTGTCCATCTTTTCACCAGACAGGATGCCTGCTCTGATACCAATTGAAATTCTGGTATCAGACATGTGATGTTAAGGTGTGATGTCACAACAACACACTCTGCACAATGGACAGCAATAACAGTAAAATAACACCAAGAATTGTTGACCCAGTTCGGTTACAACCAACCTATTCTGGGGGCTACCAAGCCAGGGATGGAATTCACTACTTGTAGATATAATTTACAGACTCAACAACCCGTTGACAATCTCTTAAACTTATACTCTACTAATGACTTCCTACCTAAGAAACCACTTAGGTATGAGAACACCACTCAATCCCTTACAAACACTCAAAGAAACCACTTAGGTATGAGAACACCACTCAATCCCTTACAAACACTCAAAGAAACCACTTTGAGTACCCTTGATCTTACTTCACAGCTTCGATCAAATTACACACTCTCTATTGCTTCACAGCTTCTAGAGAGGACAGAAACACAACACCTATTGAAACCCTAGAATAGTGTAAATACAAGCACTTTAAACAAACTCTAGACAATAAGCCTTCTGCTCTTGATCTTCTAAATGTTTTCTGTCGCTTTTTCCCTTTGGTCTTGTGCGCTTTATATAGCTCCTGAATTTGGGCTTGGACTTGTCACAATATTTGATCAGATTTGTTAATTAAAACTGAATCTTCAAAACAGATTTTATCCCCAAAATCTTTTTAAATATTCAACCTTTTAATTCTCCAACAGATCTGCAATCAAATCTCCCATGTAACAGAAAATATCTATCCCAAGATATTCTCATCCAATGAGTCAACCACTCTCCACAATTCTAGCTAATACGCGTGCCCTAATAACATATCCTGTTGTTATTAATTCTGCAGGTCTGATGTTACAACATCACCTGTGTGACATTAGACATCCAACTTCAGCATTTAACTACTTAACACAGCTCAGTGTTAAGACTTCAATGTTACATTATCAGCACCTTGACATCAACATTGAATAACCTTTATTTTACCAAAATTCCAGCCAATCCAGGAACTAACATACCACAAAATCGACCAGTGTCTGTGATTTGATACTGGTTCTGGGCACAAAGTTTATGTCATACTCGGAGAGTTCTACTACCCACTTGACCATCCATCCTGCTAAGTCGGGCTTTTTCAGTATTTGTTTGATTGGGTAATTCGTCTTTATTGTGATGGGATGTCGTTGAAAATAATGTCTCAGCTTCCGGGCTGTGATAACTACTGCCAGCGCAAAACGTTCAATCTTCTGGTACCTTAGCTCTGCCCCTTTTAGAACTTTACTGATAAAGTATACGGGTCGCTCTCCATCTTTTCCGTCTTTTACTAAAACCGAGCTCAGGGCTTTATCCGTGACCGACAAGTATAAGACTAAAGGTGTATTTTCTTTGGGCCTTACTAGGATAGGAGGTGAAGATAGAAAACACTTTACTTCTTGAAAATCTTCTTCACATGCGTCTGTCCATTCAAACTCCTTAGACTTCCTTATAGTTGCAAAGAAATGTATTGACTTTTCTCCTGCACATGATAAAAATCGCGACAATGCGGCTAGTCTCCATGTAAGTTGTTGGACCTCCTTTTTGTGGTTGGACTTCTCATATATATTATAGACTGGCATTTGTCCGTGTTTTCCTCTATTCCCCGGTTGGTGAGCATAAATCTGAGGAACTTCCCGGCTTGCACTTCAAAGGTACACTTGTCCGGGTTCAGTCTTATGTTGTAGCTTCTTATGGATGCAAAGGTTTCTATTAGATCCTTTACATATGACCAGTTTGCACTTTTCTTGATCACCATATCATCTACATAGACCTCCAGATTTCGACCTATCTAAGTAGCGAACACCTTATCCATCAACCTCTGGTAAGTAGACCCAGCATTTTTTAGCCCAAAAGGCATGACCTCATAATAATAATTGATCTTATGGGTCATGAAAGCAGTTTTTGGTGTGTCTATTGGATTCATGCAGATCTGGTTGTACCCGGAGTATGTATCCATAAAACTAAGCAAACGGAAACCAGATGTAGCATTTATCAGCCGGTCAATGTTTGGTAGTGGATACAGGTCTTTAATTTATGCCTTGTTGAGGTCTGTAAATTCCACACACATTCGCCATTTCCAAGATTTCATTTTTACCATCACCACGTTGGATAACCAGGTCAGATACTTGATCTCCTTGATGAACCCGACCTGTAACAACTTCTTGACTTCCTCTGCAATTGCCTTCCTGTTTTCATCGCCACCCTTTCTTTTCCTTTGGGAAACTGGCTTGATATCTGGATCGATTACTAAGTAGTGGCACATGAAATTGGGATCTGTCCCCGGCATGTCTGAAGGCTTCCAGGAGAAAAGGTCCACGTTGTCTTTTAGCGCTTGGACAATCTCTTTCTCCACTTCGGGGGACAAGTTGACTTTGATGTGTAACATGGGACGGTAGATGCCCAATCTGGACTTGCTTTGTTTCTTTGTTGGGAACTATGTTGTCTTCAATTGAATCATCATGTGGGACTATGTCGACCAGGTGGACTTTGAGGGAATTCTTGGGATCTGCTTCTCCCACGGGTTCCTTTCTTTTCAACTTCAAGCTATCCTTATAACACTTTCTCGCTAGCCCTGGGTCGCCTTTGACAATTCCAACTCGGCCATCTCCGAGTGGGAATTCCATTGTCAAATATAGTGTTGAAAACGAAGCTTCTAGGGCGTTGAATGATGGTCGGCCTATAATGATGCTATATGGTGAAGCAGCATTGACTATCAAGTACCTCACTCGGACAATCTTTGCATTAGCCGTGTTACCAATGGTAGTCGGTAGTGCTAGATGCCTGAGCACCTGAACTTGTTCTTTCGAGAATCCTACTAGACTTCCTTTGAATGGTAATAACTCGGTCACATTGAGCCCCATTCCTTTGAAAGCGTCCCAATACAATACGTCGGTTGAGCTTCCAGGGTCTACCAATACCCTCTTCACGCACCAGTCTCTTATCTGTACTTTGATAACCATATGATCATTTTCATGAGCTAGGACTCCTATGGCATCTTGTTTGGAGAATGTCACAGCATCTAAGTTTCCTTCTGGTTTCCCTGGGGATCTCTGGTTGATATGCATGACTGCCCTAACATATCTCTTTTTGGCTGAACTTGTCTCTCCACCACCAGCAAACCCTCCAGAAATAGTGTTTAGGGTGTGTCGAGCTGTCTTTGTCTCGTGACCCTCTTCGCCATCTGAATTCTTCTTCCAGGATTACTTTTCTGATCCCTGATCATCTCGACGAGGACTTCTCTTGCTGTTTTGTGGTTGTGAATCCTTCACATATGCCAAGAGATGTCCCCTCTAGATTAGAGCTTCAATTTCTTTTTTCAGGTGTTGACAGTCCTTGGTGTGATGTCCCCATAGATGGTGGTAATTAGACCAAGCCTCAGGTTGCCTTCCCATGATAGCGTTGGCTCTTTTGGAATGATGAGGCTCTGGTAACAGATTCATATGGATGACTTCTTTAAGGATATCTCCCCTGCTTGTATTTAATAGGGTGAGGTCTCTGTCCCACTCGTATGACTGTCTGTATGGTCTAGGAGCATGTCGCTCGCGCGTAGCTCCCTGAGGACGCTCCTTCCTCCTGTTTGTCATCTCTTCCTTGCTCCTTTTATTTTCACTGCTGTCCCGGGCTCTTTTCTGGTGGTTACTTTTTTCTCCTTTGACGTAACACTCAGCCCGGGTAGTGATCTCGTCCATGTTGATAGCCGACTTCTGAGCTAATGACTAATTGAATTATCCAGCTCGTAATCCATGCTGAAAATCTCCCACAAATAGTTCCTGGTTCGGATGAGATACTTTTAGGATTTCCTCATTGAATCGATCCAGGTACTCACGTAGTGATTCTGACTGCTTCTGCCAAACACTGAATAATGGGGTCGTGGACACTTTTCAGCGTTTGCTTGCCAAGAATTATTGTACTAACTTCTTAGTTAAGTCCTGGTAGCTTACGATAGAGAGCTGAGGAAGGCTCATGTACCATCTTAAAGCCACATCCTTAAAGGTTCCATCCACGAGTTTGCACTTCAATGAATCAGAGGGGGCAACTATGGCCATCTGATTGTTAATGGCAATAACATGCTCCTGAGGATCCGTCTTCCCATCATAAGAGGTTAATGATGGGGCTTTGAATTTTTCTGGGACATGGTCATCCAAAATCTCTTGATAAAGAGGTAGAGGCTCGAGAACCTCCTCCTCACAGTCACCGTCAGCTTGACTTTGTTTCTGCAGCACTTGTATGCTATCTTTCCGTCTCATTCTGTTGTCGCGTGGTCCCATCATAGCTAGTAGTTGAGCCATTTCTGGAGGATCTCTTTTAGAGGTCACATTTTTAGCGTAAGGTGTGGCCTGGGAGAGTTTTACCTAAGCCCCACGGTGGGCGCTAAATGTTCTAGCCAAAAATGGTCAGAACACCAAAAGTGCTAGTCTTCTACCCTAGGGCAGAAAAGACAACGCTGTCTATATTGTGTGAGTATCTTTGGGCATTTAAGAGCTATACATGTGATGTATATTGTCTCAAGATGAATGTGTATTTCTTAACCCTCATGTGGGAGCCCCTTTTATAGCCTTCTTCCATCTTCATTTAAGTTATGCCATTAAGAGAAGCCTCTTGGCCTTCTGACATTGCATGGCCATCATTGTTGTAACTCCTCTTCATGAATGCATGCTTTGAACACAGGATAACATCTATATTGATGCGCCACCTCCGTTACAACTGTTGGAGTTGCACTTGTTGAGTTCATGACCGGGATCAGTGCCGGGTTGATGGGGTATAGTACCCGACCTTATAGGAACTCGGCTGATGGGAGTCGGGCTCCCTGACCGGCCCGAGTTGTGCATGATACTTGTCTAGCTCTCTACATTGTACGACATTTCTTGCTACCATAGTCTAGTCCGTGCTTACTCTTATCCGACTACACAACTCGACCTCAAATATATTTGGCATGTAGACCTACTACCTTGTAGGCATGTTTCTTGTTCTTTGAGGCCTGCTTGTGCCTGCTTGACCCTGACATGTTCTTATTGAACTTATCTGTCAACTTCAATGGCTGATTCATCACATAAAATTCTCACTAAATCCTTCTTGACATTGTCTTTCCAGTCCCACTACTTTATCTCGTCTATGATCATGTCTCTACTGGTCACAACTTGCTTGTTCAAGGGATCGAACATTTTGTATCCATAAGCCGAATGATCCTATCACGATCATCTGGCTTGACTTGTCATCAAGCTTCCTTATCAACTTATCAGACACATATCTATGTGCTATAGGTCCAAACACCTTCATATGACTTAAGCCAGGCTTGACACTAGACCAACATTCTTCTGGTGTGATTCCTTCTATCTTTTTAGTGGGGCATCTTTTCAAGATGTGTGTTGTAGTTGACATAGCCTCACCTTATAACTCATTAGGTAAGTTCTTGCTTCTTAGCATACTCCTCACCATGTTCATAATGGTTCTAATCTCCCTCTATGTAGTTCCATTTTTCTATGGAGAGTAGGGTGACACCACCTCATGTACAATCCCTTCTTTCTCACATAATGCAACTAAAGTATTTCGAAAAATATTCTCCACCACCATTAGTTCTCAAAGTTTTAAGATTTCGACCACTTTGTGTCTTCACCATAGATTTAAAATTTCAGAACACCTCAAGCACATCACTTTTCTTCTTGATCAGGTATGTCCACAGTTTTTGACTGAAATCGTCTATGAATGTGACAAAGCATCTATTACCTCCAATCGAATCTACTTGGATATGACCACACATATCTGAATGTACGACTTCAAGAATTTCCTTCGACTTACTTCCTCCATCTTTGTTGAAGCTATTCTTTGTTGCTTTGCTTGAAGTCATTCCTCACATACTTCATTTGGAATGTCAATTTCTGGTAATCCTAAAACCATGTTTCTTATCTTCATATTTTTGATGTCTTTGAAGTTAAGATGGCCAAGTCTGCAGTGTCATAGCCATTCATCTCTACTAGATGTAATTGCCAGACACTTGTGCTCTATCACATTGAGTTCAATCTTGAAGGTTCAATTTTGAGACATATGTGCCTTCAAAAATAATATACGACCCGAGTCTAAAACTATCATCATCTTATCTTCGATCAAAAATTTGTAATTCTTCTCGATCTGTTGCCCTAAGCTAAGCTAATTTCTTTTCATGCATGGTATGTACAATACATTGAAATTACTGACCTTTTTTCATCTTTCCTTGTGATTAGAACATCACCAAGACCTTCACAGCCAGAGTATTGTGATTTGCGAATTTCACCTTGTTCTTCATCGAGGAACTCTTGTTGACAAACCAATATTTCCTTCCAATCATGTGTGATGAGCAGCCCGAGTCTTTGTACCAATGGTCCTTGAATCTTTCTTCATCTTTCATTGTGACAATCAATAACATCTCTTCTTCTTCGTGTTTTGCAAGTCTTGCATCACTTTCTTGATTTTATTTCTTGCCTCCTCGACATTGACTTACATAATGTCCATAATGTAGCGCACGATTTTGTCGATGACGCGACCACCTTATCGCGGAATTTAGGTTTTCTCCTCAATGAAGAGGAGGGGGTGCTACTTTCTGATTTCTCATTTATCCCATGAAGCTGGAAGGGAAAGGGAAGCTATCTAAAACTAACCTTGCATGCGAATGTTTAACTAAACAAATGCTTAAAGAGATTGGGGGTCCGGGCTCAAGTTATACAATGGGGAGTTATCAATTACCCATCCTATATGTGGTTATCCACAGGATGTTAGCTTTAGGTTTCGCTTTGTACTTGATGGTGTTTATCCGTTAATGGGTTAGGAAAGTTTCTTGGGAAATATGAGAGACAGAGAGTGAGTTTTTGTTGATGTTCGGGTTCTTCCCGATGTTTTTGGTAAGGTACTGGACCTAAGTTTTGATTGATATGAAGGTATTGGACCTAGAGTTTTTGATTAGTACGCTCGCTAAGATTTCACAATCTTATGCCTACGTATTCCTGTTTAAACGAAACAGTGAAATCAGAGCAATCGTAGTTCCTCCTATTCTAAGGGAGGAAAAAGATGTTTTGGTGTCTTGTTCAAAGCCCAAGATTGAAGCTAAAAGGGTTATTTGTGTCTTGTTCAAAGCCCAAGAATGAAGCTAAAAGGTTTGACTGAGAGAGAATTTGTAATCTCTAAAAGGAGACATTTGGTCTGTTTATCACAACTGTTGGATGACTGTTTATAAAGGAGGATTACTTTAACTGGGATAAATGAATCCAGCAATGCCATAATTTCCTTTATAGGGGATTTATCCTGAAGGAGAAAACTTTAACTCAGTGTAGAGCAACGCTATTTTTCCTTAGGAATTTCTCATGCTAAGAGAGGGACCGTGGCGTGGATGTAAATAATCCAGAGGCTTGCCGCTTACAACAATTAGATGAATGAAGGGAGTTTCTGTTTTGACATATGATAATACAGAGAAATGACCTCCTACAGAGGGATTTTGATTTCCTCGGGGGGTATGTTGATTTTTGTGTGCCTTGATCAAAGCCCAAGGTTGAAGCTAAGAGGTTATTGACTCCACTTGGGAAGTCCTTATACAAAGCCAAAGAGAAGGCTGGGAATGACTGACTTAATAAGTGAGTGTTTTTATATGTCTTGTACAAAACCCAAGATTAAGGCTAAAAAAAGAGACTGACTCTTTGGGGATATCATTATACAAAGCCTAAGAGGAGGCTGAAAGTTTGACTTTTTCGGGGAAAATGTTCTGTTTGTCTTGTACAAACCCTAAGATTGATGCTAAAAGGATCTTGACTCCGCCGGGGAGGGTTTGTATGTGTCTTGTACAAAGCCCAAGATAGAGGCTGAAAAGAAACTGACTTTGTGCGATAGAAATCTTTATCTGTCTTGTACGAAGTCCACGATTTGAAGCTAAATGGAGACTTTACTGACTCGGTTAAGGATATTTTAGGTATCTCTTACAAAGCCCAAGATAGAGGCTGGAATGAGTTCGACTCTGCGGGAGAGTATTATCTGTCTTGTACAAAGCCCAAGATTGAGGCTGCAATAAGTTCGACTCTGCTTAGGGAATTATTTCTCAAAGCCTAAAAGAAGGCTGGGAGGAATTGACTCCGATGGGGAAGATCTTTGTCCTAAGCTTAAGAGAAGGTTATGAAGATTTATGTCTTGTACAAAGCCCAAGATTGAGGCTGAAAGGGTTTGACTCAACAAGAGAGTGCTTTTATCTATCCTGTACGAAGGCCAGGATTGTGGCTGAACAAGCTGGAGAAATTATTATACAAAGCCTAAGAGGAGGCTAACTTTTGCTAGGGGAAACCTTTATACCAAGCCTAAGGGGAGGCTGGAAAATATTGACTCAACAAGAGACTGGTTTTATCTGTCTTGTACAAAGCCCAAGATTGAGGCTAAAGGGGTTGACTTAATAAGAGAGTATTGAAAGGTGATTGACTCAACAAGAGAGTCTGACGGTTGATTGAATCAACAAGAGAGTATGAAAAGGTTAGCTCCTCTGGGGAGAATCATTGTACAAAGCCCAAGAGGAGGCTGACTATGCGGAGGAAGGATCGTTATACAAAGCCTAAGAGGAGGCTAACTTCTCCCGGGGATTATTGAGATCCCGAGGCAGGTCCAAATAGGGAATCAACTCTTGTTGAGGGTTACAGAAGAGGTGGGATATCAGATGCCTTGAGGTTCTGATAGTGTTATACTGATGATAAGCTGACCCTAGCTTGGGGATTTTAGGAGAGAGACTGGATTTTTAGAACCCATGGGTTTTATCTCTACTAGAGATTGATAAAAAATGATCGGGGTTTATTCCTATGTTTGTAGGGAACTTGAGAATGTCTTTGAGACTCAATAGGAGATTAGACTGTCCAAGTCTACTGATGTGGAAGAGTTTTATCTTTTGTATGATGCCCAAGAGAAGGCATGTGTTTTAAAGGATGAGTATCAACCCTAAATTTGTCTGAGATATGACACTGGAAAGACTGCTCTAACAAAGGATGACTAAGTTCTGTCCTATACCTTTAAGAGGTCTTTAGGGTCCTTGTATTAAGCCCAAGAGAAGGTATGAGAACTTCTAAGAAGCCGGAGTGTCCTTGTATAAAGGCCAAGAGGAGGTGGGGATACTTTTAGGAATCCCGTGGGTCCCAAACCAAGAAAAGTTCAAGAAATGCTATTCACCGAGAATAGATCATTTAGTGAAAGTTCTGAGGTTTGAAAAAATTCAAGAGATGCTCTTCACCGAGAATAGATCACCTCTTGGGAATAGAATTTCTTTGACAATTTCTAGGGTGACAATCTGAGAAAAGGTTCACCGAGAATACTGCCTTTCTCTTTGTTCCATATTGTTTAAACCCAAGAGAAGGCAAGACTGTATCTGGAAGTCCTATGGGGATCTAGTTTTGACCGTATTAAAGAGTGACCAAACTGGCTTTACCTAGTTCTAGACCTAGTTGCCGGGGAAAACTCTAAATATATATACTAGTTTATATACAGTTGATATATGACTAGTATTTAAAAGGATATGAAAGAAGGACTTACAATGCGCAACTTCCCACAATACAGTTATATATATTTGACATGGATTTAAAAGAATGAAAGAAGGACATACAGGTGACAAGCTTCCCACAATACAGTTATATATATAAAAGCAGGTAAAAGAAAGCTGATAAAAACTTACAGGTGAGCAAGCTTCCATGCTGTATTGTTAGCTGTTCAAAGAAATTAAAGAAAGTTTTGATAACAAGTGTATATTTGAATCTAAATCAAAAGAGAAGTTGTTTTTGAAAAGATTATTGGGGCTTATACTCAGGGAGAGGCCCAAGGTTTAACAGTGATCGCACCGTTGTTTTGAAGATCGTATTGGGACTTATACAATGACTAAGGCCCAAAATTATTTTGGTTAAAAAGGGATTGGGTCTTACACTCTATCAGAGGCCCAAAGTGTTTTGAAAGAGAAAGATGGGACTTACAACACGAGGGGAGGCTCAGATGATTTTGTTTTAAAAGGCGACGACCGCGTCGTGAGTTTGAAAATACAGTGGGACTTATACAACATCTAAGGCCCATAAAGGTTTGTATTTACAAAGGATTGGGTCTTACACTCTATCAGAGGCCCAAAGTGATTTGAAAAAGATTTATTAGGGTGAAAATCGAAGAAACCCTAATTTCATCATTTTTTAAAGTAATTATTCAGAGTAAATTAATTAAAATGATTAAAACACCAAATAAATTTGAATAAACAATTTGTGATTTTTGGTTGAGGTTTGAAAAATGATGTTCTAATCACAAGATGAATTAAAACTCATTTGGTTTTGATTTCCAAGATGATAATTCCTTTTTGAAATGTTTAAAAACAATTAAAAATGAATTTATTTACAAAAATATCAACTATATTAAATAAATGATATAAATTTGATTTTTTTGTGGAATAAAATATTTTAACATTTTTGTGATTTTTTGCAAAAAGAACCAATAAAAAAAATTAAAATTGAGAGAGAAATTAATTTTTCAAATCATTTAAAAAAATAATATGAAAAATATAAAAAATCGAGAAAGTGATAAAAAAGGGTCTGGGGCGAGGGGGATTCGAACCCCAGACCTCTAAGCCAAACACATGAGCGTGCAACCATTGGGGTGGTGATACATCCGTGTATCAAAACCACCCCATCAATATATAAGGGGTGCCTTGTTTTAGGCCTGGGCAAGGCAAGGCAAGGCCAGCTTTTGGGCCATTTACGTGAAGCCTCTAACTTTCTCATTTCTCCATGGATTGGGACAAAATTTATATGCATCTGGCCTAGAATTTCCCAAGGAATCCAATGGTGGTCTTGGTTTTTCAAGATGAGGTCCCTATTTTAAAACCCGGGTTTTAAAATAGGCCTATATTTGCATTTTCTATGCTAACACACGGTACAGGTAAGAATTACATGGCAAATTGGTTCAAACACAACATATACAACATGTATGAGATGTTTATGATCAGTGGACTTCAAAGCAATGCATAATTCATAGAGTTCAAGTTGTTATGCACTTACCTCTTGGAGCTTTTTGTGCTATCTTCCAAGTTCCTTGTACCATAAGTAATTTAATGCTTTGGACACTCTCAATTGATCCCTTAGAAGCTTTTAGAATGATCAGAACCAGCTAGAATCCTCAGGAACAAGTTTGAGCTCTTTCTTGCAAAAGGGGCAAAAGTGACCAGTATGGCAACTCTCTCAAATGGTGTTCCAGATGAGGGGAACCAATTGAGACAGTTCAAGGATGATATTTGAAGTGTGTTTGAGGTCTTATCTGGTTTTGAAAGTGACTGAATCAAGACATGGCTTGAAAAATGCAAAAAAAATCAATTTTTGAGGTTTTGGAGGTTGACTTTGTGATTTTGGTGTTACAGGTCACATGTTAGTGTTTGGACAACATAGATACAACATATTAGAGGTGTTTGGATCATGAACTGTGATGGAATTGCTCTTTAACTCAAAAACTCAGAGATACCTTGCAAAAGAAGGCATTTTGGCCCAGAGAAAGGGATTTTGAGGAAAGAAAGTGTTGTAGTGCTTTGGTGTACTCAAACTGAGCACAAATGAGCTCTATTTATAGTAGAGCAAGTTTGTTTTGCAAGCAATAGTGAATGGCAATTGCAGCAGGCCTTTGGCCAAGGTTATGCAAAAGGAATCTCAAGTCTCCTCTAGCCATTGAATTGAGATTAGGGCACAGGCTTTGTAGCTTTGGTTCAGAGATAAGTCTTGATAGAATTTAGTTGGAATAGGCTCAGTTCATGCCACCTTGGTGTATCCATTTAATGCTTGGAAACAAAATTGGAGTCTTGGCATCTTTGTAGCCTTTTTAGGGATGACAAGCCTAATGTAGATTCTTGGACTTGGGAGGCTTGGAGATCAGATCATCTCCCTTGGATTTGATCCTCTAATGTGTCCAAATTGATGACAAGGCTTGGAGTTATTAGATTTGGACAAATCGAGCAAATGTGCATAATTCTTCCTTGTAAAACCAGTTCATGATGCCATGTTTCAAGGGCTGTATCTCCCTGCTCAAATTGAATTTGGAGATGATCTGGTACTTGTTGGAAAGCCCTTATGGCATACTTTAACTTTGATGTTCACCCCTAGACTTTGTTTGACTTGGATCAAGGTGAAAAATGTCCCTATATTTTGGAAAAAGTAAGGCAGATTCTGACTTAGTGAAAATTTCACTAAGTGTTGGAAAAATGTCATTTTCATGTTTTTTGCCATTTTGATCACTCCATAACTTAAAATCCATGTGGAATTAGAGTTTGATGTAGTTGAAGCTTTTGTAGAGTGTAGCAAGACCTACAAATCCAGCTTTGGATCACCCAAAATGGTTGGTTGGATCTCAAGTTATGGTCCTTGGAAGTTGGTACCCTGGCCACTTTGTTCCCTAACTTGAAAAAGCCTAAGTTTTTTATGGTTACCCCTTTTACAAGTTAACTCACTTTCTTTGATTTTTCTTGATGAATGATGATTCAAGTCACATATTAACATTGTTTTAGGGTTAAGGAACCTTGGTTGACCAAAAATCTAAAAAGTCAAACTTGGACCTTTAAACAATTGACTTTTTCAGCAGATGAAATTTTGACTTTGTGATCCTTTTGTGAAATCAATCCTTGGGCTCAATTAAACTTCATGGATGGCCTTCAAGGGTATTTAGGAATGTCTTGGACACCTCCCCAAGGTTTGAGATCAAGGGTAAGCCAACAGTCAAGGGTAGGGTTGACTTTTTCCATCAGAAACCCTAATTTGTGATAAGTTGGTTTTGAGTTCGTGTGGCCTATAATTTGAGCTATTTGAGTCAATCAAATCTTGTAAACATGTCAATATGATGTATTTGAGGCCTTTGATGTTCATTTTGAAGCTTCAAGCCATGCCTCACTTCACAAGTTAACTCAAAGGTTGAATTAGGTCAAAACCCTAAATTCCTGAGTTTTTGATAGATGGACCCTCAAGGTGATTTTGCCATTTTGGATGGGCTCTTGAGATTTATTTGAGCTTGATGGACCAAATATTGAGGCATTGGCTCATTCCCAGATGGAAAATTTCATCTGGAGGCCTCAGTCGACCAAAACCGTAATTTGGTGACACTGGCGATCCTGAGGCTTGATCCACTTGGAATGCTGCAACTTTGTGCTTGATTCTTGATGTGGGAGTCCTCTTGATCATTTGTGGGTGTTTGAGAGGTTAGAAAAGTTGAAGATCATGTCATTTCCTGATTGATCCTTGTCAAACGCTCTAAGAGGGGTCGAAACCCTAATTCTTAATTGTAGTGAATGCTCAACAATCTTTGAGGAGAGTTATGAGGCATGATGGTTCATCCATATTGTGATGATAATTTGAATAATGATGGGAAATCTTGGTGGTCAAAATTTGGGGTATGACATATGCCCCTATTTAATTTTTTTGGACCAGGAGGTGTGAATGGCAAAGGTATTCGGGCATTCAGGGTGCAAGAGGATTAAATATCAGAATACCCGGAATTTTGATGGTGGTTATGAATGGCAGTTTCTCATCCATCTTCGTTTTCTAAGAAATGATACTTAGAAAAGGTGAAAACATCCCCTCGATCCTGGTCTTTAGCCACGGAGCTGGTCTCAGTTTCTGAACTAAACTTCCCCTCGATCATGGTCTTCAGCCAAGGAACTAGTCTTAGTTTCTGAAATAAACTTCCCCTCGATCCTGTTTTTTAGCCACGGAACTGGTCTCAGTTTCTGAAACAAACTTCCCCTCGATCCTGGTCTTCAGCCAAGGAACTGGTCTCAATTTCTTTTGTCAATAAACTTTTTTGACAAGGGATGCTATTTGTTAGCGGTTTTCCTCAAACTTCTTGCCGAATTTTCCTGGGGAGATGCCATATGATGGGAAAAAGTTTTGATGTCAGACTTGCTGGGGAACCCATTCATCTGAGCTGTAGAGCTGCACAAACTTCTCTGTTGGAGATGCCATTTGTTGACTCTACTGGGGAAAACGAGTCTCTTGAGAGGCTATTTCTTGCTTGGGGATATTACATCATTCTTTTCCTCGAGATCTTCTCGGAGAAATGCCATGTGATGTAATTTAGTTTTGAGGTGCTGATGACCTTTTCGTCAGTGAATCTTTCGGAGAAAAACTGTTGTATTGACGAATCTTTGATTAAGATGCTTTCTAGGGGGATTTTCCTTAATCCGGGAAAGCGAAGATGTCATCTTCAATGGCAAATAATGACGTTTACCGAATGCCTTCTTGCTTTTGAGAGGCTCAAGTTATCAAAGTGGTCAAGGGGCCAATTCCAATCCAGAAATAAACCGGGGGAGGGACTGTTCAGACGCAACACTTCCTGACTAGGAAAGAACTGAAAACTCGATTGATGAAAGGACTTTTATCACTAGGGGACAAGACCGACTAGAGTGATAGTGATGCAATATGAATGTGAATGCATATCAATAATGCATGATGTATGTATGTTTATGCTGACAAACCTGACACGACATACAGACTAGTGAACACGACTGGATACCCGGCCACTGCTGAGAACGAGGAAGTACCATTTGGTCCAAAATAGCAATTCTGCCTTGCTTAGGAGAGATAGTTCTTGTGGGGAAAAACCTTGGTCGGGCTTAGGAGATAAGAATCTGCCGCGGATATCAGATGGGAAAATCACATCTGATACAGTTGATCCTTCATTCAGGCGTACTGGTTTAGAAGGAGTACTTTGATTCTGCACTTTGAGGTTTAATCGCCTTTGGAGTAGAGATCGATGCTCTTTCGATGTTCAACACTCAAAAGAAATTGCCATCTTTATTTTAAAAGCAGAAAAAATATGATAAGTAAATTCATTTTTGTTTCATTTCAAGAATCATTATTCATGTTAAAATGTCGTTCTGTAAAGCTAAAGCAAATGAGAATTGCAAATAAAAGCACTAGGGCTCATGTTTTATTTATAGGATGGAAATCAGCCAAACGCGTGATTCCATAAAGTATTTACAAAGTTTAGAAAATGGTAATTTAAGGGAAAAGGGCTACATTTGAAACATAACGACCGTTATCCTTCTACCAACTTTGAATTCTACACATCTTGAGCTTGTGTCAAAGATGACCTTAACTGGAGTTTTCCTGATGGATGGCATGATTGCTACTGGGGGAATTTGCCCCTTTGTTGGACGTAGTTACTTGCCATGAATCCCTAATTTTTGCCTGGATTGTACTTTGAGATTTCCAATCCATCGGGATGATTTTTGATTATGTCTCTAATTTTTTCCTGGACCGCCCTTTCGGGTTTTCAATCCACCGAGAATTTTTTTTTTTAATTATTTAGGTGAAGTATTTCTTGACTACGTCAACATTCATGGGGTAGGCAATTTCTTCTCCATCCATGGTTGCGAGTCTCAAGGTGCCGCCAAAGAAAGCTTTCTTGGCCACATAGGGGCCGTCTTAATTCAGAGTCCATTTGCCCCGGGAATCAGTGAGAAATGATTGTATCTTCTTGAGCACAAGGTCTCCTTTTCTGAAGACATGGGGTCGAACCTTTTTGTCAAACGCTTTCTTCATTCTTTGCTGATACAACTGACCATGGCACAGAGCCGTTATTCATTTTTCTTCGATCAGATTCAGTTCATCGTGTCGACTTTGACACCATTTAGCTTCTGTTAACTTAGCTTCCATCAATACCCGGATTGATGGGATTTCCACTTCTATGGGAAGTACTGCTTCCATGCCATATACTAGAGAGAAAGGGGTTGCCCCTGTTGAAGTGCAGACAGATGTGTGATAACCGTGAAGAGCAAAGGGTAGCATCTCGTGCCAGTCTTTGTAGGTTACAACCATCTTTTGAATGATCTTTTTGATGTTCTTGTTATCTGCTTCTACCGCGCCGTTCATCTTAGGTCGGTAGGGAGATGAGTTATGGTGTTCGATCTTGAACTATGCGCACAACTCTTTCATCATTTTATTGTTCAAGTTAGATCCATTATCAGTAATGATCTGGCTCGGAACACCATAACGGCAGATGAGATTATTTTTGATAAAGCGGACCACGACTTGTCGGGTTACATTGGCGTATGTCGCTGCTTCGACCCACTTGGTGAAATAGTCAATGGCTACTAGGATGAACTGAAGTCCGTTTGAAGCCTTGGGTTCAATCATTCCAATCATGTCCATTCCCCATATGGAAAAAGGCCATGGGGAAGAAAGAACTTTGAGATGTGTTGGCAGTACTGTAGCGGTAAAAATCGTGAGTGTAAGCTATTGATTAACTTAACTCATAAAGCAAGAGTCGCCACCGCGCTTTTATTTATTCCACAAAGGAAAAGGAAAAAAGAGCGAATAAATCCTAAGAAGTCTAAAAAAGCAAAAGCTAAAAAAGACAAAGAGAAATGGGTAAGGGGGGTTGGTTATGTAAAGGGAAGGTTTTACCCACACAATACATCTATAGTACTCTATAGGAGCCCTTTGATGTATTCATACTTTTGGTCTGAAAAGGTTTGCTTGAAAATAGATTGGGGAGATGAGAGGAGAATTATTTTTTAATATTTTTGTGTTTGGAGAGACTTATCGTCTCATGCCTACGTACCCACGATGTGCAATGTAGGATCAATACCTCGTAGTTCGTGGTACAAAGAACAAAAATTTGTTTGTTTTGGTTGATTTTAAGTGTAAAGACAAGTCGTCATTTCCAAGAGAATAATTCCGCTTAAACAAATGAATCATGTCTAAACTTATGAAAAAAAGTTTAAAAGGAAAAGGTGCACAAACCACAAAAAGAGTTTGATGAGTTTTGTATTTTTTGTGTCTTTTTGATATGGTTAAAATATGATTAATATTGATTGACATTTATTAAAGAAAATAAAGTTTAAAAATCACTTGACCAAAGTCAAGGTTTTATTACGAAAGCGGTTTTGAAGTTTGAAAACAAGAAGGTTTTGAAAAAGAGAGGAGATTTTAAAAATTGAAGAAGGGGTAGAGAAGAAATGACTATCCTAGTGCATAAAATAAAAGCCAAGGATAAGAAAGTTCTAACCACATGGACAAGCTCTATAGCATAAGCATTTTTTCCCTTTTTGATCTGGTCTTGATTCAAAATAAGTCTTCAAAAAAGGACTCCAAGTATCCAAAATCTAAGGTTTTCCATCACAAACTCCCAAGCATAGGTTAGGATCCTAATTCTAAGTCCATAAGTCCATAGTCAAGAGTATAGGTCCTCCAATGCAAAGGATAGTGGCCATAGTCCAACAATTAAGAGCACAAGTCTTTTAGTGGTTTAATCCTTTATTAATGTTTTTAAGTCCAAATGGACAAAAGAAAAATGAAGCACAAGATAATATGGTCCAAGTGGACAAAAGAAAAATGACATAAACATAAACATGATATGATAAAATGGCGTAAACCATAAAAAATAAAGAGAGATAGGGAGCGAGAAGGAAATGTAAAGTTAGAAGTTAGTGCTAATGCATGCTAGATGAACGATATGTAGATCGTCATCCGAAAGCAATACCGCACGAAAAGAAAATAGGTAACGATCTCATCTTGATTAAGAATTTAACAAAGAAGGTCTAAGATCCATAAGACTTTCATCGATCAAAAGAAAAGAGAAATAGATGAAGAGAAAGCCAAATTAAACCACAAAAATATGTGATCTAAGGCTAAGAACAAATGGAAAGGGAAGAAAATGGAAAAGGAACCAAAACAGTCCCAAAAATAAGCCAAAATGTGTATTCTGTTTCGAAGTAACCGGTTACTACATATCTGCTAACCGGTTACTTAGTTCAAAATAAGCGTAGTTTTTCAAAATTAACACAGAGTAACCAGTTACTGCATATCTGCTAACCGATTTCTCTGCACCAGAATGCAGAAAATTGTGCAAAATTCAGCATGATCCACTTTCAAACTTTTTTACAAACACCTTATGATCATGGAACTGAAATTGCACGAAATTTAAAGTAAAACAACAGTGAAAAACAGAAATTAAACACAATTACAAGATCCAAAGGATCAAGTAACAAATATCTCAAAAGATCTACATTATGGAAGATGAAGATGAAGCTTCAACAATGGTGAAAGATGAATTACCACTTCAAATATGAAAATTCCTTCAAATTGCTTCAAGATCCAAACTCCAAGGCCTTGATCTATGAGAATTGATGAAGAAAACAAGTTTGGATGAAGTTTTAGCTCAAAGTTGAACAAGATTCAATATGAATTCTTGTTAACTTTCAAAAGAAGAAAAGTGAGCTTTGGTGAATTTTGTGGTTGGGAAGAGAATTTGCAAAAGGTTTGTTGGCTATCAAAAGCTTGAAGAATGAATGAAATAAAGCCTCTATTTATAGAGTTTAGGCTTGGGAAATTTGGTGGTTTGGAATTAGGCTTGGATGATCAAAATTAGGATTGGAATTCAAATTTGGAGGGAATTATCAAAAGATTGGTGATTAGTGAAGGTGCATGGTGGAAAATGATCAAAGTGATGTAGGGGAATTAAAATGAGATGGTCTAGAATATTCCAAATGTGATCAAGGGATGAGATTGGGGGAAATTGCTGAATTTGAATTTGCCACCATTTTTCAAATTTTCACGAGGGTAACCAGTTACAACATATCTGCTAACCGGTTACTTAGTGCAAAATTTGTGAAAAATGAGCATTTTGTTGAACTGTTGTGGTTCCGGCTCGATTCTCTTGATTATCAAAGAAGGCATGGAAATAAACAAATGAACCTTGGAGTCTCTTGAATAATAATCAATTAAATCTTGGAAACTGTTGATCAGATGATTTTTGAATTAATTGCGGATCAACTTTGACTTTGTTCAGATGAAATTCATTCGAGTCGAGGGACCGTTGTTTTGGTGTTTTTAACCTGTTCTTCCCCTGAAAATGTTAGTTAAAGAAAACAAAATATTTTTGGATTTTAATTAATGGTTAGTAAACATAAACAAATTAAGAAAAAAAAACGGCTAACAAACACGCACACACACTCAAAGATCCCTGCAAGGCACAATCCTACAAAAGAGGGAACCAATGTGTGATCTTGTTTGTGGTATGAAATGCAAAAGGACATGTGGGATCTTAGGGGTTAAAATTAGGGTATTACAGCTGCCCCTATTTAAGTTTCTTCTATCCAGAGATACGAAGACATGCGTCTTTGTCTCAACGAGATAGAAGAGACTTAAATATAACAAAAAATCCAATTTTTGGCCCTAAGAGACCACAAAATGATATGATCATGCAGATGATATGCATACACAAAACCTCTGTGGGGAGAAAACGCCACAAGAGATAAACAAAAGCTGGGGAGCAAAGAGAAAAGGCTCCATAGAGAAACTAAATAAGGGAAAGCACGTCCCAACAGGGGAGGAAACAATCTCCGCTGGGGAAGAATAAAGAGATAGTAAGATTCCACCGAGGCAAAATTACCAACACCAGAAATATAAAAGACGGATAACATCGTCCCAACATAGAGAGAAACTCCGCTGGGGAAAAGATCGTCTAATACCAGACATCCGGTAATAGTATGATCAAAAAAGGAAGGATTTCCAACTACCAAGCAAGTGATAGTTACAACAAGGCAGTCAATCAAAAGGGTACGAGAAGTATTACCTACTACCAACAGGGGAAGGACGACAAAGGTAACGATCTCAAAAGGTTCAAGAAATATCACCTACTACCAACAAAAGGGCAAGACGACAAAGGCGTTAAACTTGAGCGTGGAGAGATTACCAACTATCAAACAAGTGATAGCTATAACAAGGTAACCAAACCGGGCTATATTACCTACTACCAACAAAGGCCAGGACGACAAAGGTAATAAGCCAGCTATACCACCTACTACCAACTAAACGGGTAGGCCAACAAAGGTGATAAGCTCAAAAGAGGGACTACCAACTATCAACCAAGTGATAGTTACGACGAGGTAATCAACCAAGGATATGAGAAAAATTACCTACTACCAACAAAGGGTAGGACGACAAAGGTAATAATCTCAAAAGGGGTCGAGAAATATCACCTACTACCAACACAGGGCAGGACGACAAAGGCGATAAACTCGAACAAAAAAAAGGGAGAGATTACCAACTATCAAATAAGTGATAGCTATAACGAGGTAATCAAACCCGGCTATATTACCTACTGCCAACACAGGGCTGGACGACAAAGGTAATAAGCCAGCTATATCAACTACTAGCAACTAAACAGGTAGAACGACAAAGGTGATAAACTTCCATTGCCAAAGCAAGGGACCAAAATTCAATCCGGGAATAAACCTGAGAGAAACGGTCAAACAAGACTCATCCCGAGGAGGAAATATCTCAATTGGGGATTAATTTCATCCAGACAAACAAACTGGGGAGGAAGGCTAAAACAAAATATCTCCCACGAGGCATAAACTCAGTGGGGAATAATCCAAGATAGGCATTTTCTGCTTACGGGTCGACACTCTAAATGTAGAGAAGACACATATGCTCTGTGGGGATAACAACACCAGAGAGGAAAGAAGCACCAACACAAATGCAAAATGCTCAACGCAACCACAAAAATGCTATGCACAACAAAAGAATGTGCATGCAATGCGTATGAGTATAAATATGCTGACAAAACAGACATAAAGATAAAAAGATGGCGGATAAACATCACAACACCACTGAATACTCGGCTAATCTCGACAAGATGGAGATATCATTAGCAGCTCTGCTAGGGATTCATCTGAAGAAATCCTGCAAGAGATAAACAAAAGCCATCAAAGGAAAATAAATCCTACTACAAGGCTCAAATCTTGCTGGAGAAAGGAAGATACTCCTTGGGGAAAAACCCAAATATCAATCTTCTAACATCGATGATCCACAAAAAGTATAACAACATAAACTCTGCTTCGAGGATGGAAGGAAAGTTGTCGGGGAATCATAACAACCCAAATCTTTCTGACTTTTTGTGGGGATCATAAAGAATTCACAGGAACTTCCATTTCAAAAGGATGAAGAGATCTGCTGCGGAGAAATAATGAATCCTCTAGGGATTGTAGACATATAAACATCTACACAAAATCCACTAGTAATACAAGCAAGATCTGCTGAAGATACAAGAGAAAAGCTCTTTGAGGATTAACCAATTCTGAGCAAAACATCTTGGACTTCCTGAGGAAAAGAGCAAGAGGATCAAACTATGGGGGATTTTAGATCAATACTCATCATAAATGAGAGAAAACCCAACAGGTGACTAATATATCAATATCCCTTGAATAGAGATATCACCAGCGACTTCTCTGGGGAATACTCGAAATAGTGATGCACAATCTTCTCTTTAAAATAAATAATTTGGAGAGAAGTGCATTCTGGACTTGTCGGGGATGATAAACATATCATCACTGTTCTATGATCGGGAAACAATCAGAACACAAATGCACAGCCTCTGTTGGAGAATTAGCAAAATTATCATCTCTGGGTAGACCAACCTGGAGGGGAATACATCCATAAGGAAAAGTAAAACCCGACAGGTGGCTACCATGTCAATACTCCTTATAGGGAAATAACGCTGCTCTGCGCTTGGGGACATCCAAAGCAACAAAAACACGTCTAGAGGATGAAACTCTGAGTGAGGATTCTTCATATGATTTTTGCTGGGGATAACAAAACAGAATCTCTGCGTGGGGATTAACACCAATGAGAGAGGGTCTTCAAGACTGCTCAACTGCCTGACCAATGACATAATCAGCTGGAGAAGATCCGAATTAAGACCTAGTTAGGGACAAAGCCAACCAGCATTGGCCTTATGAATTCAACACATCATAACACAACTTTGAAGGAACCTGTCATCTTGTCAACAACTGGTTATATGAACAAACTCTGCTTAGGAAACAACAAACTCTACTGGGTAGATATATCGACAAACTCTACCGGGGAGCAGTCAATAAGTTCTGCTAGAAGAGTAAGAACAAACCCTACTGAGGAAAACATCGATCTTACCATCCTTGGAATAACCGTTGACATTCCTTTTTGCATTCATAAATCAAAGGAAGATGTTTTTATAATTTTCAACAATTTAAATCAATTATTTACATTTTGTTTCAAAAATCATCATAAAAAATAAATGAAATTCTGCAAACAGAAACAAAATAAGAATCGCAAACAAAGGGACAAAGGCCCAAATTTTATTAATAGAATGGAAGTCCGTAAATGGCGTAACTCCATAAATCATTACAAAGTTTGAAAAATGGTAAATACATGGAAATGGTTACATTGAAATACAATGACCATTATTCTTCCTAACAACTTTGAATTCCACTGTGCTCAAAACTTCAGCTGAGGATGATTGAAGCAGAATCCTTGATAGAAGATGTTGCTTTAAACGATCAAGACTGGCCAGATGCAGTTACTTTCCATAATCCCTAACTTTTGCCTAGATTGCCCTCTCGGGTTTTCAATCTACCGAGATGATTATTTCTATTTTTGTCTCTAATTTTTTCCTAGAATGCCCTCTCGGGTTTTCAATCTACCGATACGCTCATTTTTGCCTAAGCCGCCCTTTCGGGTTTTCAACTTAGCGTGCTGTTCTTTTATTTTTAATTTTTTTAGGAGAAGTATTTCTTGACTGTATCGGCATTCACATGACGAGTGAACTCTTCACCATCCATAGTTGTGAGAAGTAATGCACCACCAGAGAAGGCTCTCTTGACAACATATGGGCCTTCATAATTAGGAGTCGACTTGCCCCTAGAATGATTGGTAAAATTCGAGATCTTTTTGAGCACGAGGTCGCCTTCTCTGAAAACACGAGGTCGAACTTTCTTATCAAAAGCTTTCTTTATTCTCTGTTGATACAATTGGCCATGACACAAAGCTGTCATTCTTTTCTCTTCAATCAAATTCAACTAATCATATCTACTCTGACACCATTCAGCCTCAGACAATTCAGCTTCCTTCAAAACTCTCATAAAAGGGATTTCAACTTCTACTGGGAGCACTGCTTCCATACAGTAAACAAGAGAGAAAGGGGTTGCCCCAGTTGAAGTGCGGACAGATGTACGATACCCATGCAAAGCAAAAGGGAGCATCTCATGCCAATCCTTGTATGTAAGAACCATCTTCTGAACAATCTTCTTGATATTCTTATTAGCAGCTTCAACAGTCCCATTCATCTTAGGTCTGTAAGGAGAAGAATTATGATGCTCAATCTTAAATTCACCACATAATTCCTTCATCATCTTGTTATTCAAATTTGACCCATTATCAGTGATAATCTTGCTCGGAACACAATACCGGCAGATGATTTGGTTCTTGATAAACCGGACCACTACTTGCTTGGTCACATTGGCATATGATGCCGCTTCAACCCACTTGGTAAAATAGTCAATAGCCACCAATATGAAACCGTGTCCATTCGACGCTTTGGGCTCAATCATTCCAATCATATCAATGCCCCACATGGAGAAAGGCCATGGAGAAGAGATAACATTGAGAGGAGTTGGAGGCACATGGATTTTGTCAGCATAAACAGGGCACTTATGGCACTTCTTCACAAATTTACAACAGTCAGATTCCAATGTCAGCCAGTAGTAACCTGCCCTCAACATCTTCTTAGCCATTGCATGCCCATTGGCATGGGTACCAAAAGATCCTTCATGAAGTTCTTTCATCAACATGTCTTCTTCGTGTCTATCCACCATCTGAACAAGACCATGTCATAATTTCTTTTATACAGTACATCATCATTCAAGAAGAAACTACTAGCCAATCTTCTCAAAGTCTTATTATCTTTCTTAGATGCCCCAAGCGGGTACTCTTGATTCCGAAGAAAGCATTTAATATCATAATACCACGGTTTATCATCAACAACCTCTTCAATGGTAAACACATGAGCTGGTCTATCAAGCCGTATAACATCGATTTTGGGCACATCATTCCACCGATTCACCACAATCATGGAGGATATAGTGGCTAAAGCATCCACTATTCGATTTGCTGCTCTGGGTACATGGTGAAAGTCAACCTTATTGAAGAAAGTTAATAAACCTTCTTGCATAATCTCGATAAGGAATCAAATCAGGTTGATATGTCTCCCACTCCCCTTTAATCTGATTAATCACTAGGGCTGAATCTCCGTATACATCAAGAATCTTGATTCTTAAATTAATAGCTTCTTCCAAGCGCATAATACATGCTTCATACTCAGCCGCATTATTTGTGCAAGTGAACATCAACCTGCAGTGAAAGGAATATGAGAACCATGAGGAGTAATAATTATCGCTCCAATACCGTTGCCATAATCATTAACAGCTCCGTCAAAAATCAAACCCTAATGGGAACCAGGCTCAGGCCCTTCATCAGGTAATGGTTCTTCACAATATTTACCCTTTAGATACATCACATCCTCATCAGGAAAATCAAACCTGATAGGTTGATAATAATCAATTGGTTGGTGTGCTAAATGGTCAGCCAAAACAATTCCTTTTATCGCTTTTTGAGTTCAGTACTCGATATCATATTCTGACAACAACATTTGCCAACGAGCAATCCTCCCAGTTAAAGCAGGCTTTTCAAAGGTATACTTAATTGGATCCATTTTGGATGTCAACCAAGTTGTATGATTCAACAAATACTGGCGGAGGTGCTTCGCAGCCCAGGCTAAAGCACAACATGTGTTTTCAAGCGTTGAATACCGAGACTCACAATCGGTGAACTTCTTGCTCAAAAACTAAATTGCAAATTCTTTTCGACCAGATTCATCCTGTTGACCCAGAACACAGCCCATAGACTTTTCCAGTACAGTCAAATACATGATCAAAGGTCTTCCTTTCATGGGAGGAGACAAAACCAGAGTTTCAAGCAAATACTCTTTAATTCTTTCAAAAGCTTTCTGACAATCCTCTGTCCATACACAACCCTGATCTTTGCGAAGAAGCTTGAAGATCGGTGCACATGTGGCAGTCATATTGGATATAAATAGGGAGATATAATTCAAACGTCCCAAGAATCCTCTTACTTTTTTCTCTGTTTTGGGCGCGGGCATTTCCTGAATAGCTTTAACTTTACCAGGATCAACTTCAATGGCTTTTTAGCTGACAATAAAGCCCAACAATTTTCCAGAACGGACACCAAAAGTGCATTTATTAGGATTCAAATGGAGCTTAAACTTTCTAAAACGCTAAAACAGCTTCAATAAGTACTCAATATGATCTTCTTCAGTCTTTGACTTACAAATCATGTCATCCACATAGACCTCAATTTCTTTATGCATCATATCATGGAACAAAGTAGTCATAGCCCTCAGGTACGTTGCACCAGCATTTTTCAAACCGAAGGGCATCACTTTATGACAGAATGTTCCCCAAGGTGTAATGAATGTTATTTTTTCCATATCCTCGGGTGCCATCTTTATTGGATTATAACCGGAAAATCCATCCATAAAAGAGAAGATACTGAATTTAGCAGTATTATCTACCAACATATCAATGTGGGGCAATGGAAAATCATCTTTTGGACTAGCTTTATTCAAATCTCTATAGTCGACGCACATTCGGACTTTTCCGTCTTTCTTTGGAACAGGCACAATATTGGCCACCCATTGAGGATACTCAGAAGTAACAAGAAAACCAGCATCAATCTGCTTTTGAACCTCCTCTTTGATCTTCACAGCCATGTCGGCATGAGTTCTTCTCAATTTCTATTTTACAGGTGGACATTCAGGCTTTAATAGCAAATCGTGCTCCACAGTATCAGTATCAAGACCAGGCATGTCTTGATAAGACCAAACAAACACGTCAACATATTCTCTAAGAAGCTCTACAATCCTCTTCTTAACATCTGACTGAAGCAATGCCCCAATCTTGACTTCTTTCGTATCATCATCTGAACCCAAATTGACCAATTCTACCGGCTCTTCATGAGGGTGAATGGCTCTTTCCTCGTGCTCAAGCAACCGAGAAATTTCAGCTGGAATCTCCTCAATGCCTTCTTCTTCAGCTCCAAACACAGGAAACTCAAAGTTGGGAGAGGGCATAGGGTCATTGTTTTCAATGGGTTTAACAATCAATCTGCACAATGATTTATGTTTGATTTTAGAATATGAACAAGAAGTGCAAGTATTATGCAGATAAAAGTGTTTATCACATTATTATTATTATTTTGGTTTTTTTTATGTTACCATTTTTCAGAAATAAAGTAAAAAGGGAAAACATAATATGGATAAACAAAATAACATTTTATTGATGATGATAAAATTTGAAACAAAGCCCTCACAAATTCACTTTCACCTTGGGCAGAGTGAAAGGATTTTTTGAAAGAAACAAAAATAAATTACTTTGGAATATGAACAACAGTAGAAACATCAACAGCTATCCAATTCTGGTAGATTTGTCCATGTGAAGTTGGGAAATTCTTCCTCTTCATCATCTTCAATGATGGCACTGACTTCATATTCAGGTTCCTTAAACTTCTTCTGAGGGGAATAAAAAGGCACATATGCATCCTCTGGGGACATATACCCGGGGTCTTGCAAATAAGGCTCCCAATCTTCAGCAGGAATGATATCATCTTTAGAACTAAAAGGGACGTAGCCTACGAGGTCATCTTCAAGAATCGCGGCCGTAGAATGATCTTTGTTAATGAATCCAGCGCTGTGAAAGGCCTCATTAATACGCTTCAAATCTCTTCTAACCGTACCAGGCGTAAAGCCTAAACCAACCTTGCCTAGGTTATCAACCACATCAATAACTCGGCCCCAACCATCAAACTGACCAGTCTTTAACACATGCAGAGCATCTTTCAAAGAAGACATGGGTAACTCATTCTTCTTAACAGCTTTATCATCAATAGAAAGAGCTTGGAACGGAGTCCCAACAGTCTCGTCAGTATCAACATACTAAAAGGATGAACGATGGGTCACCAGCATCGCTTGCTCGCCTCCAACAATTACCAGCTTGTCATTCTTAACAAATTTTAATTTCTGATGAAGAGTCGAAGTCACTGCCCCAGCTTCATGAATCCATGGTCGGCCAAGCAGAAAACTATAAGCAGGACGAATATCCATTACTTGAAAAGTAATTTAGAAGAAGTACGACCCTATTTTGATCGGAATATCAAGCTCTCCAATCACATGTTTTCGAGATCCATCAAAAGCTTTAACAACAACTCCACTATACCTCATGGGAGGACCTTGGTAAGAAAACCTCGACAAAGTAGATTTTGGCAACACATTCAAAGAAGAACCTGTATCAACCAACACATTGGAAAGTGCATCTTCTTGACAATTCATAAAGATATGTAAAGCCAAATTGTGATTTCTCCCCTCCTCAGGTAACTCTTCATCACAGAAACTCAAATTATTACACGCTGTGAGGTTGGTAACAATTCCATCAAACTGATTAACAGTTACATTATGCTCAACAAATGCTTGTTCCAATACTTTATGCAAAGATTGCCTATGAGCTTCAGAATTCATCAGTAGGGACAACACTGAAATCTTGGACGGGGCAAGAGTTGATCTACAACACTGTACTCACTCTTCTTGATCAATTTCAATACCTCATCCTCATAAGTCTTTGATCCACTGGACTAACCAGAAGCATCAACATTACTCTCATCTTGATGTTGTTTGCCAGCAAAAACATTCTCCACAATCTTTGGAGGCTCAGGAGCAAAGACACGACCACTTCGGGTCACTATACTCACATCAGCGATGCTTACCATAGAAGACAAAGAAGGAATGGGCATTTCCTTACCATCTTCTACCATGGTAGCATTGTACTTATACGGAACAGCCTTGTCAGATTCATAGGGTACCAGACCGGGCAGACGAATAACCAAAAGCGTAACAACGGTCTTCTGACTATCATAAGAGATAACAACACGTTCAGGAATATTAAAGCGTGGTACAATAACATTCACCTCATTCTGATATTCATCTCTTTTAGCAGTGACTTCAATCAAATTATCATCCATCATTCTTTAAATATCCCTCTTCACTATCACACAACCTTGCGGATTCACGGAACAGATGCAATAAGCTGCATAGTCATGATCAATATCATGGTATTCACTCAAAAGTGCATGCATTTCCACAAGAGATCTTCGGATCCAACGGATATAAAAAATTTGAATGTACCAGGACAACCATAAATCCTATTGACAGATGCTTTACCATGATTAGGCAGCGGATTCAATTATACATTAGGGTTGGAATCTTCGAAAGGCAAAATACCACTCCTAGCCAACCTTTGAACTTCCATCTTCAATGGATAACAGTTCTTAGTATCATGTCAGCTCCTCCCTGATGGAAAGCACAATGAGCTTCAGGCTTATACCACCACGACGAGTCTTTTGGAACAGCAAGTGATGGACGGGTCTGAACAAGATTCTTTTGAATCAAACAAGGAAGCAACTCTGTGTAGGTCATCAAAATCGGATCAAAATCTTTCTGAAAATGGCCCCGTTGATTGTTCTATTGATTAGAACGTTGTTACTGAGTAGGAGCTGCCTGAACAACAAGAGTTGAATTGATAACAGGAGGGACAGATGCGACATGCTGCTGACACTGATTATTCTTACTGTAACTCTTTTTGCGTCCTCCATGGGAAATAGCATTGGTCTCACCTTCTTTCTTCTTGGCAAGTCCTCTACAATACTTCTTGGAATTACCAGCAGAATTACCATCTTTTGACAATCGTCCCTCACAGACACCTTCTTCTAATCTTATCCCCATAATAACCATCTCAGTGAAATCGCTCGGGGCACTAGCAATCATACGCTCATAATAGAAAGGACTCAGAGTTTTTAGAAAAATCTTAGTCATCTCTTTTTCTTCCAAAGGAGGATGAGTTTGAGCAGCAATCTCGCGCCACCTCTGTACGTATTCTTTAAATGTCTCCTTATCTTTTTGAGCCATTGCCCGAAGCTAGGCACGATCAGGAGCCATATCCACATTATACTTATACTATTTCATAAACGCCTCACCCAAATCTTCGAAAGTGCGAATTTGAGTACTGTCGAGTCCCATATACGATTTCAAGGCTGCACCAGACAAACTATCTTGAAAGTAGTGAATAAGAAGCTGATTATTATCAGTCTGAGTCGACATCTTACGAGCATACATGGTCAAGTGACTCAACGGACAAGAATTACCCTTATACTTTTCAAAGTCAGGGACCTTGAACTTATGCGGGATCTTCACATTAGGAACCAAGCATAACTCATTAGCATTCTTTCCAAATAGCTCTTTACCCCTTAAAGCTTTGCTCTCTTTCTACATTTCAGTAAACTGGTCTTGAATCTCTTCCATTCTATCATAAGCACTGACATTTTCACTTGGATCAGTGTGGAAAATCTGATCTTCACCAAAAGGAACGACATGAACCACAGGCGGTGGTACAGTCATTACAGGCTTGACAGTAGGAACAATTGGAACATCAGGAGGCGGTGGTTGATTACCTTCAGGAACAAAGTTAACAGGCATGCCCCAGGGGAAGCAAGGAGGCATGGAGTGTTGAAGAACACTAGCAGGTGCCACAGAGATAGGCGTGGAGACAATCTTAGAAATGATTGTCCTTTGCACAGAAGTTGAAAGTGGAGGAGGAGGTGGTTGATTATGAGCTGCAACCATTGCTTCCATTATAGTAGTGAGTCTCTCCAAACTATCCTTCAAATTTGTCACTCCCTCGCGAAGCTCATGGTTCTCTTGTTGTAACTGATCCATCTTCTTCTTTAGATTTTCCCGAGTATTATACTGGTGCGACAACTTGAACTGGATAAAGACCAAAGGGAAACAATAAGACACCTGAAAAGGCAAGAAACAAATGCAAAATGATGCTTGATGTGCAAGATGCAAATGCAAAGTTTCAAGGAATTATAAGGCATATCGCAAACATTGTTATTTGAAATACAAAAATCTCATTCATTAATGATGGAAAAGATTACATCTTGGAAGTACAAATTCAAGAATCCTACAACAATAGAGAATAAAGAAAACTAGATCCCTAGATAATCCTATGAGAAGAAGTCCCAGCTCTATCTTCCAGCTTCTTGATGTGGGCCTGCATCTGAGTCTTCTCAATCAGCAACTTATCGATAATCAAGTTCCAAGGAGATTCTGAACTCTTCGGAATATCAGGAACTGGCTGAATGCGAGAGGAAAATAAATCCTCTTGCGCCTTTCTCTTCTTGTTGGCAACTTCATCTTCATACTTCTTCTTAATGTGCTCTTGAAGTCTTGCATTCTCTAACTCAACAATCTGATATTTGTTCTTCCAAGCATCTCTCTCTTGTTGCATCTCGGCCAAAGCAATCTGAAGCTTCTCTGTGTCTTCCATAAAGTAGAGGATAGGCTTTTTAGCAGTTAAAGACAAAGGTTCCTAACGCGTATAAGGCATCTTCAAAGTAATAGCTCTATTTTTAACCCACTGGAGGTAAGGTTCAGAAGAGACACAATTCGGATTTCCCAAACTTTCCTTTCCTTTTCTACGAATGTTGCGCCAAGCTTCCACAACTTCTCTCTTGAGAGCAACTTGATGTTCATCTTCCTTGAAAAAGAGACTAGCCAAATGAATGTTCTTCGGTACTTCTCGCAAAGGATATCCCAACCACCGACGAGCCAACACCGAATTGTAGCTGATTCCTCCCTTTGTACCAAGAAGAGGCACGTTGGGAAAATCACCACAACTATCAATAATCATCGCTCCAGAAGGAACACGACTACACCAATCAATATCAGAATGAGTGAGAGACATGATCTTCCGCGACCAATATAAACCATCCTTGAGGTTGCAGAAAGCTGCAGACTTCGGCAAGTGAGAAATAAACCACTTGTAAAGCAAAGATGCACAACAGATAATCATCTCTTCACCATGGAAATTCCTGAGGTGAATAGAATGGTAAGCATCGGCAAGCAAAATAGGAATTGGATTCCCAATCAAGAAGATCTTAATAGCATTGATGTCGACAAAGTTATCAACATTCGGGAAGAGGAACAATCCATAAATGAGAAAGGAAAGAATAGCCTCAAAAGAAACTGTGTTCTTCACACTAGCAAAGTGATGAGCTCTATCCCTCAAGAACTTAGCGGGTAAACTAAGAATTTTTCCTTTGGCATCCATGCGAGCCTTAATCTCAGAAACTTTCAAGTGAATAACCTTCGCAATAACGTGATGCTCGGGAACAGGATCCAAACCGGAGAAAATCCGACAAAGAACAGGCAAACCAAGCAGGAGAGAATACTCCTCTAGCGTAGGTACCAACTGATAATCAGGAAAGGTGAAATAATGAAGCAAAGGGTCATAGAACTGAACCAAAGTAGCAAGCAATCCTTCAACGATATCGACCTTCAAGAGAGATAAAAGCCTTCCATATCTGGACTCAAACTTCTTGGTATCAACAACCAAAGATCCTAGCTCTCTCAAACCCCCTAACTTAGGACTCTTGAAAGTGTACTTCTTTGTGCTTCTCCTTCCAAAATCCGTAACAAAAGTATCTGCAATGTTTACAATAACACCTTTAAGTTCCTTGAAACCTTCCAAAAGAATGGTCCTGAATGCATGAGTGCATGAATGCAACACCCACAAACAAGATCACACAAAGCACACGGGTCAAGGTTCAAGTCACGAGCATGAAGCCAAGGGTAACAGCCAATCCCACAAAGGTATGTACTAAGGTTTTATCTTCATTGTACCTGCAGAAAACAACGGTTCTAACAGAGTAGCCAGGGTCCACAATCCACTAACAGACACACTAGCGCACCAATTTGCTCGGGGGTTGGTAGTTATCCTCAAGAGAATCTAACCTGAGTGTGGCATCGTGTGACAGCTAAGTCAAATTTGCATCCTCATAGCTTTCACGCCATGATCCTAAAAAGGCTAGGATGGGTTAAGGGTTACTATGGTCCTCAGTGTTATAGGTTTCTATGGAAAAAGTAATGCCTTCAACGATCGCTCGATCCGCATCAGTAAACCCAAAGAGGCAACCACCGAGTGGATAGATTCTCAAGTTCTGCTTTTTCGGGATTCGACTCCTTCAAAGCTCCCTTGACTATACTATCCTTCTATCTCAAAGTACACTCTGGTCCGGGTATAGGACCAATCTCACACACAGAGGAACTCCCAAACAGAACACACAAGTAACAAGCAAATCAAACAAAATGCAATAAATAAATCAAATTAGGATAAACCCCTCAAGGGAGAGATCCCCAGCAGAGTCGCCATTTTTCTGTAGCGGTAAAAATTGTGAGTGTAAGCTATTGATAACTTAACTCATAAAGCAAGAGTCGCCACCGCGCTTTTCTTTATTCCACAAAGGAAAAGGAAAAAAAAGCCAATAAATCCTAAGAAGTCTAAAAAAGCAAAAGCTAAAAAAGACAAAGAGAAATGTGTAAGGGGGTTGGTTATGTAAAGCAAAGGTTTTACGCACCCAATACATCTATAGTACTCTATAGGAGCCCTTTGATGTATTCATGCTTTTGGTCTGAAAAGGTTTGCTTGAAAAGAGACTGGGGAGATGAGAGGAGAATTATTTTTTAATATTTTTGTGTTTGGAGAGACTTATCGCCTCATGCATACGTACCCACGATGTGCAATGTAGGATCAAAACCTCGCAGTTCGTGTTACAAAGAACAAAAATTTGTTTGTTTTGGTTGATTTTAAGTGTAAAGATAAGTCGTCATTTCCAAGCGAATAATTCCGCTTAAAGAAATGAATCATGTGTAACCTTATGAAAAAAAGTTTAAAAGGAAAAGGTGCACAAAGCAGAAAAAGAGTTTGAGGAGTTTTGTATTTTTTATGTCATTTTGAAATGGTCAAAATATGATTAATATTGATTGACATTTATTAAAGAAAATGAAGTTTAAAAATCACTTGAACAAAGTCAAGGTTTTATTATGAAAGCGGTTTTGAAGTTTGAAAACAAGAAGGTTTTGAAAAAGAGAGGAGATTTTGAAAATTGAAGAAGGGGTGGAGAAGAAGTGACTATCCTAGTGCATAAAATAAAAGCTAAGGATAAGAAAGATCAAACCACATGGACAAGCTCCATAGCATAAGCATTTTTTCCCTTTTTGATTTGGTCTTGATTCAAAATAAGTCTTCAAAAGAGGACTCCAAGTATCTAAAATCCAAGGTTTTCCATCACAAACTCCCAAGCATAGGTTAGGATCCTAATTCTAAGTCCATAAGTCCATAGTCAAGAGTATAGGTCCTCCAATGCAAAGGATAGTGACCATAGTGCAACAATTAAGAGCACAAGTCTTTTAGTGGTTTAATCCTTTATTAATGTTTTTTAGTCCAAATGGACAAAAGAAAAACGAAGCACAAGATAATATGGTCCAAGTGGATAAAAGAAAAATGACATAAACATAAACATGATATGATAAAACGGCGTAAAGCATAAAAAATAAAGAGAGATACGGAGCGAGAAGGAAATGTAAAGTTAGAAGTTAGTGGTTAGTAGCACAAGGCTCTAGTGCCATAAGCCTTCACCGATTATTCCGTTTCGTGTCTTGAACTATATTGATTAAACAATGCACTTAGGCCAAAGTTAATAGACTTGACAGAAGATTGGTAAAACCAAAGGCTCTACAACGCCAAGTTTCAAAGATTATGGACCTAATGCAAAAAATTAATCAACATTGGGTTGACACGACCAATCAAGGTCCGGACCACGAAAGTTCAAATTCCGAATTGGATAAAGAGGGACAAATGTTGCGCTATGTTAAGCAATCGCCGAGTAATTTACAGAGTAATTAACCTATAATGAGGCCGGTCAATAGATCTTTATGCTAATGCATGCTAGATGAACGATAGGTAGATCATCATCCGAAAGCAATACCACACGAAAAGAAAATAGGTAATGATCTCGTCTTGATCAAGAATTTAACAAAGAAATTCTAAGATCCATAAGACTTTCACCGATCTAAAGAAAAGAGAAATAGATGAAGAGAAAGCCAAATTAAACCACAAAAATATGTGATCTAAGGCTAAGAACAAAAGGAAAGGGAATAAAATGGAAAAGGAACCAAAACAGTCCCAAAAACAAGCCAAAATGTGCATTCTGTTTCGAAATAACCGGTTACTGCATATCTGCTAACCGGTTATTTAGTTCAAAATAAGCACAGTTTTTCAAAATTAACACAGAGTAACCGGTTACTGCATATCTGTTAATTGGTTACTCTGCACCAGAATGCAGAAAATTGGGCAAAATTCAGCATGATCCACTTTCAAACATTTTTACGAACACCTTATGATCATGGAACTGAAATTGCACGAAATTTAAAGTAAAACAACAGTGAAAAGCAGAAATTAAACACAATTACAAGATCCAAAGGATCAAGTAACAAAGAGCTCCAAAGATCTATATTATGGAAGATGAAGATGAAGCTTCAACAATGGTGAAAAATGAATTACCACTTCAAATCTGAAAATTCCTTCAAGATCCCAACTCCAAGGCCTTGATCTATGAGAATTGATGAAGAAAACAAGTTTGGATGAAGGTTTAGCTCAAAGTTGAACAAGATTCAATGTGAATTCTTGTTAACTTTCAAAAGAAGAAAAGTGAGCTTTGGTGAATTTTATGGTTGGGAAGAGAATTTTCAAGAGGTTTGTTGGCTATCAAAAGCTTGAAGAATGAATGAAATGAAGCCTCTATTTATAGAGTTTAGGCTTGGGAAATTTGGTGGTTTGGAATTAGGCTTGGATGATCAAAATTAGGATTTGAATTCAAATTTGGAGGGAATTATCAAAAGAGTGGTGATTAGTGAAGGTGCATGGTGGAAAATGATCAAAGTGATGTAGGGGAATTAAAATGAGATGGTCTAGAATATTCCAAATGTGATCAAGGGCTGAGATTGGTGCCAATTGCTGAATTTGAATTTGCCACCATTTTTCAAATTTTCACGAGGGTAACCGCTTACAGCATATCTGCTAACCGGTTCCTTAGTGCAAAATTTGTGAAAAATGAGGATTTTGTTGCACTATTATGGTTCCAGCTTGATTCTATTGCTTATCAAAGAAGGCATGGAAATAAACACATGAACCTTGGAGTCTCTTGAATAATAATCAATTAAATCTTGGAAACTCTTGATCAGATGATTTTTGAATTAATTGCGGATCAACTTTGACTTTGTTCAAATGAAATTCATTCGAGTCGAGGGACTGTTGTTTTGGTATTTTTAACATGTTCTTTCCCTGAAAATGTTAGTGAAAAAAAACAAAATATTTTTGGATTTTAATTAATGGTTAGTAAACATAAACAAATTAAGCAAAAAAAAAATGGCTAACAAACATACACACACACATACTCAAAGATCCATGCAAGGCACAATCCTGCAAAAGAGGGAACCAATGTGTGATCTTGTTTGTGGTATGAAATGCAAAAGGACATGTGGGATCTTAGGGGTAAAAATTAGGGTATTACAGGTACATGGATTTTGTTTGAGTATGTCTGACACTTGTGACATCTCCTCATGTAATCGTAGCAATCAGATTCCATGGTAAACTAGTAGTATCCTGCTCTTAGAATTTTTCTCGCCATTGTGTGTCCATTGACATGAGTGCCAAAGGATCCTTCGTGAATTTATTTTATCAGCATGTTTGCTTCTGGTCTGTCTACACATTGGAGCAAGACCATGTCAAAGTTTCTCTTATAGAGTGTGTCACCGCTCAGGAAGAAGCTGCCTGCTAGCCTTCTGAGGGTCTTTCTGTCTTTTCTGGATGTCCTAGGTGGGTATTCTTGTTTATGAAGGAAGCATTTGATATCGTGATACCAAGGTTTGTCGTCTATGACTGCTTCGATCGTGAAGATGTAGGCAGGCCGTTCTAGCCGCATTATGTCAATCTTAGGTACGTCGTTCTATTGACCTATACTAAGCATAGAAGAGAGAGTGGCTAATGCATCAGCCATGTGATTCTATTTACGAGGGATATGGTGAAACTCGATTCTGTTGAAGAATGGTAACAACATTCTCGCATAGTCTTTGTAAGGAATCAGTCCTGATTGGTATGTGTTCTAATCTCCTTTGATCTGATTAATGACCAGGGCTGAGTCTCCATATACATCCAAGTTCTTGATCCTTAAGTCGATCGGTTCTTCGAGACCCATGATACAAGCTTCGTATTCGACCTCGTTGTTTGTACACTTGAATGTCAGTCGGGCGGTGAAAGGAATGTGGGTACCCTAAGGTGTTATGATGATCGCCCCAATTACGTTTCCATAATGATTGACAGCTCCGTCAAAGATAAGTCCCCATTGGGAACCCGGTTCTGGCCCTTCAATGGGTAGCGGTTCATCGCAATCTTTCATTTTCAAATACATGACATCTTCGTCTGGGATGTCAAATCCGACTGATTCCTGATCGTCAATCGGTTGATTAGCCAAATGATCGGCTAAAACACTTCCTTTAACGGCTTTCTGAGCATGGTACTCGATGTCGTATTCTGATAACAACATCTGCCAATGGGTAATCCTCCCCGTGAGAGCAGGCTTTTCAAATACGTACTTGATTGGATCTATTCACTATTACAAAATGCGCAAACAACAACGCCAGGCTTACAACAGATTACCGATACACCATTGTAATAGATGCGTGCTTTTTTTAATCTCGTTAAAAGGCTTTTAATGACGGTTAATATTCAAACCGTGGTGAAATGTGAGGCCTTTCACAACAGGTATTTAAAAAACCGTCATTATAGGTAGTGCATGGTCATGGGTTCAATTCCCAGCACCAACATTTATGGTTTTTTACATATTATTTCAAAATGCCCACATCCTTTCACCACTGGTATGTTTTCAACCGTCATTATAGCCAATAATTTAGTTTGAGGTCTTGCACTTCAAAAAATCGGTTTTAGCGAAAATCGTCTCCTTTTTTAGATCTGTTTCGTGCATCTGAAGCAGAAAAATCGTGCGGTCATTAGTCCCATACTCAAGAATAGTTACGGTACTTCACCCTCAAAACCCCAAATTCATCTTTTTTCTATTTTTAATGAATTTTTTACTGCTTTCATAGTCTCAAAAAATTCTAAAAAAATTCTCAAAATTCTTATTTTACCTAATTAGATTAAATTTCGTGTTTCTAGATTTTTCTGAATTTATTTTAATCATTTTTTCCTATTTTTTCAAAATGCTGACAGACCTTTCACCACGGGTAATTTAAACCAACTGTCATTATAGTAAGCGTCTTGTCATGGGTTCAAGTCCCAGCACCAGCATTTTTGGTTTTTTACTTATTTTTTCAATTCTCATTACCAACATTATAGGTGGCACGCATATTGAGTTTATTCACTATCCTCAAACAAATCTTGGTCGTCCATTTAGTGATTATCAACGGACAAGACACTACTATTAGTGATCCACGTGAAACCTAAAACTCAGACGAACTACATCTTCTACCTCCAAACACCATCTTTCAGTTACGATACTCTATTTCTCCACTAAACCAAATTTCAGAACAAATTTTAGAACTCGAGTTAGCAATGTTAGTTGTTGGTGTTCTTTTTTAATTATTGTTGTTCTTGTTGTACTTTTTTATTATTGTTGTTCTTGTTGATATAATATTATTGTTGTTGTTGTTGTTGTTGTTGATGTTGTTGTTCTTGTTGTTATTATTGTTATTATTATTGTTGTTGTTGTTGTTCTTCTTCTTCTTCTTCTTCTTCTTCTTCTTCTTCTTCTTCTTCTTCTTCTGATTCTTTTTCTTGTCTTGTTGTTGTTGTTGTTGTTGTTGTTCTTATTTTTGTTCTTGATGTTCTTACTGTTGTTCTTGTTCTTATTGTTGTTCTTGATGTTCTTGTTGTTGTTCTTGTTCTAATGCTGCATTTTTTTAATTTTATTAAAAGATATACAACAACGGTTTTTTTAAAATAACCGTCATTATAGGTAGTTCTAATGCTGTATTTTTTATTTATTAAAAGACATACAACAACGGGTATTTAAAATAACCGTCATTATAGGTAGCGCGTTTTCCATTTTATTACAACGGTTACTAGGCCGTCATTGTACGTACCGCATATACAACAACACTCTACATAACAACGCCTTCACCCGCATCAATATATGTCATTTCCAACCGTTGTTAAATGGATTTTTTGTAGTAGTGATTTCTGAGATTAACCAAGTAGTGTGACGAATCATATATTGGCAAAGACGTTTGGCTGCCCAAGCCAGAGCACAACAAGTTTTCTCAAGCATAGTGTATCGAGTTTCACAGTCGGTAAATTTCTTGCTCAGATAGTATATGGCAGACTCTTTTCTTTTCGTTTCGTCTTGTTGGCCAAGTACACAACCCATTGAGTCTTCCAAGACTGTTAAATAAATAATCAACGGTCTTCCCTCTACTGGAGGTAATAGAATCAGTGTATTCAACAGGTATTCCTTGATACTATCGAAGGCAGTTTGGCAGTCTTCTGTCCAAACGCAGTCTTGATTCTTTTTGAGTAATTTGAAGATCGGCGCACATGTCGCGGTCATGAGGAATATAAATCTGGAAATGTAATTCAAACGTCCCAGGAATCCTCTGACTTGTTTTTTAGTCTTTGGAGAAGGCATTTCTTGAATGGCCTTGACCTTGTTAGGATCAACCTCAATTCCTTTCTGGATGACGATGAATCCTACCAGTTTCCCTGAACGGACACTGAATGTGCATTTGTTGGGATTCAAGCGGAGTTTGTACTTTCTTAGGCGCTCGAATAACTTTGACAGGTGGGTCAAATGCTCCTCTTCTGTCTTAGATTTGGCAATCATATCATCGACATATACTTCAATTTCTTTGTGTATCATATCATGGAACAGAGTTGTCATGGCCCTTTGATAGGTTGCCCCGACGTTCTTCAAACCGAGCGGCATTACCTTATAACAAAAAGTGCCCCATGGGGTGATGAATGAAGTATTCTCCATGTCTTTCGGCGCCATTTTTATTTGATTATAGCCCGGGAATCCATCCATGAAGGAGAAAACTTTGAACTTTACTGTACTATCTACCAGCATGTCAATGTGTGGTAAGGGAAAGTCATCCTTTGGACTGACTTTGTTTAGATCTCTGTAGTCTATACACATTCTGACCTTTCCGTCCTTTTTCAAAACTGGTACAATGTTGGCTAACCATGGAGGATACTCTGATGTGGCGAGGAAACCCACGTCAATTTGTTTCTATACTTCCTCTTTGATTTTGACGGCCATGTCTGGATGAGTCCATCTTAGTCTTTGTTTTACAGGAGGACATTCTGATCTTAACGGTAGATGATGTTCCACGATGCTGGTATCCAACCCGGGCATATCCTGATAGGACCAAGCAAATACATTGGGAAATTCTTTGAGAAGCTTTATCAAACTTTTTTTTTGACAGTCGGACTGAGCAGTTCCCCAATCTTGACCTCTTTTCTCTCTTCTTCTAAACCCAAGTTGACAATTTCCAACAGCTCTTTGTGAGGTTCAATGGACCTTTCCTCTTGCCTGAGTAATCAGGAGATCTCTTCTAAAATTTCTTCGTCATTTTCTTCTTCAGCCTCAAATACGAGGAATTCAAAGTTGGGAGAAGGCATTGGATCGTATGTTTCAATGGGGTTTAAAACAAGCAATCTGCACGACGTGATGATTGTTTTTAGAAGAGATAGAGAGAATGCAAGAGTGTGTGCAGTGTATTTTCTAAAAAATGCTCTTTTATTATTATTTGAGTTGTTTTTAGGATTACCATTTTCTGAAAAAGCTAAAAGAGAAAACAACAATAAATGCGGGAATTACAGAACGACGTTATTTTATTTATGATTTTGTCGATTCTTGAAACTACATCCCTATAAAACAAAACTCTGTCGCTTTGGACGAAGCGAAGAGGGATATTTACAGAAAGTGAGCCCTATAAAAACATTCGTTTCACCTGGGCAGGGCGAAAGGTTAAAACAAATATGGCAATTACTTAGACTTAGGAATGACTTTCGGGACATCGACAGTAACCCATTGGCGGCGAACTCCTCGGTGAATCACAAAGTCTGGTACCTTCCTTCTAGATTTGTCTTCAGAAATGATGTTGATTTATGGTGGATCCGGATCGTCGAAATCTATCTCCCAGGAAAAGTTATCGTATGAGGATTCTTCAGTTGTATCTTGCGCAGTGTTTGCACCCTCAGGTGGATTTTCCCATCCAATTGGCTGGATGCCTTCGAGCCTGATACGAGAGCTTTCAGGAGCGGTGTACTTGACCAGGAAGTCGTACTTGCCACTTGGTTGTCCTAAGGTGTCCCATACTTCAGTGGAACTGAGGATTCATCCCTTTCGATGACGTTGAGCTCGGGAAATGCGTAGTTAAGGAACTCTTATCCTGCAACCTTTGCAAATTGATCGTTGTACTGGATATCTTCTGAATGCCCTGAGTAATGATCCCAAGATTTGGTGGGGACACATGTTTTCTTTTCAATGATGCTCAGCTGATATGCATCGTTGGACTGAATCTTCTGCCCCAAGTCTTCTGGGTATGGCTTCCAGATCGGCAAGCCATCCATTGGGTCATAATAGTCATAGTCAAAGTTGTCTTTCATCAGAGTGTCCTCCTCTAATGAGTTTGGCGGAGCACGACATCCTTCTGGATCACAATCTCCACACATCATCTTGACATCTGATTTGGGTATATATCTCGGACTTTGCGTGGGATAGAAAAATAGCGTACGGATTTCTTCCTGAGACATATAACCATCCTCGTTGAGATAGGACTTCTACTCTTCATCTGTATCGGAGGAGTCTCCCTCGTTGATAGTGTGTACTTTTTGAGACACCGGGTGAAGGAAACCTCCACTGTGGAAGAAGTTCTGAATGGGATGAAGACTTTCATTGTTAGTAGCAGTCTGGGTAAGGTTTGAAGAAAAACCAAGACCTTTCTTTGTCTTATTATCCATAGGAATGACAAGTTGTCCCCATCCCTTTGCATTGTTACTTTTGACCACTTCGAGAGCATCTTTATATGAGGAAATTGATGTTCCTTTTTCTGATTGGTTGTCATTGCTCACCGAAAGTGCTTGGAACTGGGTTCCAACAACCTCCTCTGGTTCTACACATGTGGATGACGATAAGTTACTCATGATCAAGGCTTGCTCTCCACAGACTATGACTAGTTGGTCATTCTTGACGAACTTCAGCTTCTGGTGAAGTGTCGAAGTGACTGCCCCCAGCCCCGTGTATCCAAGGTCTTCCTAACAAACAGCTGTATGCTGCCCGGATGTCCATGACCTGGAAAGTGACTTGGAAAGTGTGAGGACCGATAGTTATGGGAAGGTCGACTTCGCCGATAACTATTTTTGGGATCCGTCAAATACTTTGACGATGACCTCACTGCTCCTCTTTGGAGATCCTTTAAATGATAGTCGCATTAAAGTGGATTTTGGCATAACATTCAGAGTTGATCCGGTATCTACCAGTACACTGGCTAAAGCACCGTCCTAGCAGGTGACTATAATATTGAGTGCCATGTTATGATTTTGGCCCTCTTCCGGCAGTTCCTTATCACTAACTCCTAAGTTGTTGCAGGAAGTGATGTTGGAGATGATGTTATCGAATTTTCTTATTTTCACATCTTGTTCCACAAAGGCCTGCTCTAAGACTTTCTGTAGAACTTCCCTGTGAGCTTCTGAACTGAGTAAAAGAGATAGCACAGAGATTTTTGAAGGAGTTTGCAACAGCTGATCAACAATGTTGTACTCACTCTTCTGGATGACCTTCAGCATCTCATCGTTGTTCTTTGAAAGGCCGGGATCACTGAATTGACTGACTGGTTTATTAGGAACTTCTGTTTGAGGTTCCTTTTCTTTGGTAGGTTCTCCAACTCCTTGATTGAAGATTCGATCACTCCGTGTCACTCGACTAATGTCTGCAATTTTCACGACGAGGGTAATGGAGTTTCCTTTCCATTCTCAATTGTTGTTGTACCGTATTTGTAAGTGTAATACCCCAAAATTTGCTCTCCCCTTTTGGCATCATAGCATGGCATTATCATTTATCATATCATATCCATCTCATTAACATTACATTGCATTTAACATAGAAAAATGAAGCATGGCATCCTTCTTACCATCAGGGCATGTGATCAGGTGGAAGGTGGACAATCAAGGAATCATTCAAAGCACAAAAGGTCAATCAAGTGCCCTCAAGGCAAGCCAAGAGGTCTTTCATGTCTCATACCATCTCAATTGATCATCCACAACCTCAAGGATAAGAGATACAATGGGAGATTGAAGCATTACATCTTTCACTATGCAAGAGGTTCAAAAACTGAAGGAAAACCCTCAAAAGAGATAGCTCATTGATCCAAAATCATCCTCAAAAGGCATATATCATCATCCTTTAAGAAGGTACACAACATACTCTGAGGAATTTGAAATTGAAGACTGCGCATTTTTCTCCTAGGAGGTGGGCACCAAAACTAGGGTTTCCCATTAAATCAGGGAATCTTTGATTTTTTGAACAAAACTTGATGTCATGGTATTCCATATGTCCTTAAGTGTATGTATGTGGAAAATTGCATCTCAATTGGTTTTAGAAGTGGTTCAATTGGAAGAAAGATCAAGAATCAGAGAAATTGGGGCAAAGTCAAATAATCAGAGGAAAAAGTCAACTCTTGACTTTTTGAACCCAAAATCATGAAATTCATGTTACATATGTCCAATGTACAAAATTTGGTCAAGAAATTCCAAAGGAATCATGAAAAAATCAAGATGTGGAAAGTTGCCATTTTTGGGTGAAGTAGGGTTACTAAAAAGAGCAAGTTTTGGCCATTTTGCATCAGAGTTTGAACCAAGGCCATTTAAAATTGAAGCACCAAATGAAAATTCCACCAGGCCACAACAAAAGGTCTTGCTTTAAGCTTCAAATCCATGTGTAGAACATCTCCATTGGATAAAAATTGAGGGAGATATGATTGATCAAAGTTTGGGCAAAGTAGGTTCAAAACTAGGTCATGACCAAGATTTTCAGGTCACGCGCGCAGTCATTTTAACAAACATGTGGTGGGCCAAATGTCCACTCATTTTTCTCATGGTTAAAGGCCTCAAATGAAAAACTTTTCAACATCAAAGTTGTTCCTTGTAGTGTCATCTTCAATACTCATGTTGGACAAAATTCCATTTGATCAAGTTATAGTGGAGATATATTGGTTCAAAGTCATGTTGATTGTGCTGAAATTTTGTGTGCCAAGTTGCCATGCCATGACTTGCTTGCCACGCCCCATAACCAGTTCCCAAACTTGTGTATTTTAAGTCATTTTGCAACTTATTCCAACCTCATTTCACTTCAATTTTCACATCAGCATTGTGCTCCAATGTACTCTCTTTCAAATGAACCCATGAGCTCACCAAATCATTCACATAACATGGAATAATTCATCCTCAAATCACCCTATCTCTATTGTTCTCACTGTCACATAAAACCAAAAAAAAACAAGTGAAGGTTATTGTTGATTGTATCAGCTTGCCCATGTATTGCTCACTCTCCCAACAATTGCTTCATTTAGCCAAACATGTACCTCAGTCACCATATCACGTGCTATACATGATCATAAAAAGGGAAAGGAGTGGAAACTTGTATAACAAGTTTTGCTTGCTGTAGCTTCACATTTCACCTCCACCATAGTTTGTTATGAACCAACCACACCATATCATGGCTCTCCCTAACTAACTTGACTCAGTTAGTTAGGGATGACTCACTCAAACCATTGTGACTCAGTTAACCTCACTCAGTTTAACCTTGGTTAACTCACACTATAAAACGAAATCTCACCTCACAACTTGATTTTCAGCCACATTCTCTCAAAAACACTTCAAATTCTTTCCACATTCTCTGATTTTTCTCGCTCTCTGTACACGAATTTCATCATCATCTCCTACATTTCATCTCCATCTCCATCTTGATTCTACTTTGGAGATTAAGAACAAAAGTGCATAGGTTCAGTTAAGGAAGTTCAGGATCAAGAGAGTTGAAATTCTGGTTGATTCTTTGCACGAATTCAAGCTCTCAAGCCTTTATTTGGCCAAGTGAAGCTCAAGGAAGAAGCATCTCCTTCTGGTATTCTTGTGCATTCCAAGTTTCATCATCATTCAGGTTTGAACTCTTGAAATTACCTTACACGATCTCTGTCTATTTTTACTTGTTTTTTTTGTGTTTTAAGCTTGCTAGAAGCTCTGCTCAAACCGGCTAGTTGATAGGCCTCTTAGAGGCTTAGTTGCAAAATCTAGGGCTTAATGTAATCTCCTCTGTTCTTGCTATGTGTGTGTGTTTTGTGGATTTCATAAGCACATTCATGATCTGCATAAGTTTAGCTTTCGATTGATGTATGTGTTATGAATTTCTGGAAAATTGTGAGGTTGCAGGTGGTGGTTTCTCGCCGGAGAAGGTGACCGGAGGTCCTTCTCCGGCCGGCAGCTTTGATGGTTAGGGTTTAATATGTTTTAATCCTGTCCGCTCGTTTTTCTTCATCGCGTGGTCCATAATGTGACAACACATAAAATTGGCACATGCGTTGCACATGTTTTGTTTTTAATCAGAGTAAGCATTGTGTGGTGTGGTGTATGATAGTGAGTATGTGCCCTCATGCGCGTGTGTTAGATTTGCTTACCTTGACCTTTGTGTTTGACTTGACTTAATCTGATGGTTGTGAATGATTTGACTTGGTTTGACTGAAAGAGCATGGTAGTTAGTGTGTTGTGCGCGTTATTAGACCTAATCAGATTGCTACCCACACCCCCATGTTTTCAAGCCCAATTAATTTGAACTGCATGATTGCTATGTTCACACCTCCCCTTCCCTTTGCATTCCATTTTTATTTTCATTTTTTTCTACACATTTGATTTTTAATTTTTAAAAATACCAAATATCATCATAAAATTCCACAAAAATTCATGAGTATCACTAAAACATTTAGGAAATTTTCCATGATTTTATTTCTTGATTTTATGACCTTTTTACCCCTGGTCCATAATTTTCTTTGAATTTCCATTTAGATGCATTCTAAGCATGATACATGAATTTGTTTAATTTTGTTCTTGCTCATTACCAACTGTTTTGACATGATTCTTTTTGCATTGATTCACTAATACATTGAAGCATGTTAGATGATTTTTGTTTGATTTTTTAGGTCACTTTATTACATGTTTTGATGCCTATATTTGCACCACTTTGCATGATGTTTCAATTTGACCTAATTGCTTTGTTTGAAGTCATTTTGCTCTGAATTTTTACATGCTATCTTGATGTATGATGCATTTCTGACCTAGGCATTCCAATAATATGCTGGCATAATTTTCATGAATCCATTTGGTCTTTGTTTGATGCATTACATTGGAAGTATAATCCATGGCATGTCATTACAACTTTAGTGCATGTTTACATGAATTCTTTTGTGCACATTTGTATGAGCATTTGCATATGTTATGAGCCATTCATATGATATTATAGGTCTTTGATACACATTATAGGTCATCTTTACATGTTCATTTCAATTTGAACTTTGTGCATCATTAACATGTATTGTTTGCACTTTCTTTTTGAACTTTCATTTCAATTCTTCTTATATTACTTCTTGAATGTCTTGAAGTTGATTCATAAATACTTTTGAGATGTTTATAAACCATTTTCCATTTAGTTTCAATTCTGGTTGTTGATTTACATGTTCCATTTATGCATGTCCTCTTCATTTCTTTCCATCTTTCATCTACCCCTTCTTCTTGTAACATGTTTAAATGCTAATGGGTGATGATTATTGCTTATTCACTTGCACTTGTATGATGATATTCACTTGTTGTCCATATGATGCCCATTCTGGTTGTGGCTCTAGGATTTGGTTTCTCATTTAATTCTTTTGAGTTTTATGATGCATTACATGTTCTTTTACTTCTTATACTTCTTATACATGTTTACTAACCATGTAGGGGCTTTGGCAAGTTTCAATTGAGTGTGGATAAGGAATCCACATTCAACTTCTATCCTTTCTCTTTTACAATTCCATTCTATGTTTTGTTAAGCACTTATGTGCTTTCTTTTAATAACTCATCACTTTCCCTTTGTGAATTACAATTCATCTTCTACTTTAGAAGTGAATTGTTTAATTCTTTCTTTCTTTAGACTTTAGGTTGAAACCTCACAAACTTTAGGATCACTCCCTTAACTAATCAATTAGGATTGAGTCTTAGTCCATATAGATTTTTACCTTTACCCTCTCTTGAGTCTTTCATCTTCTCATCTCAAAGAAAATTCAAAACATATAATAAAGGTAGGCATTTATTGCATTTAGGCCTTTCATATAAAGAAAAGATTATAAGGGGTCTTCTCTTGTAATCTTAGAATGTGTAGCATATAGCCCATCTTGGGTCAATGTGTTAAACATTTGATCTTGTATGAGGGACTTAAATGCAATACTTGTTGAAGGTGCAAATAATAAAAAAAACTTCTTCATTTCTTAATCAACAAAAACACTTAATAAATACAAGTACGCTAGTGTGTTTGAACCTTGACAATTGGAACTAAGTGTGGGGGTCTTCTTCACTCTTAGTGTGCTTTCTTACCCATTCCATCTTGGAATGTGAGAATGTACACATTCCAATGACTAAGATTCAGATACACTGTCATATGCAAATAAATGGAAAAAACTTCTAAAAGACAAAAACAAACAATAACGTCTTTCCTTCGGGAATTCTTTTCTCATCTCATTCATTCTCAACGCACGAACGCGCTTCTACTCGTTCTCTTGCAAGACGGTAACGCACTCGGACCAGCGAGCCTGCAACACCTGAGCTAGAACGTAAGCCGTTCTCTAAAAAAAACAAATAATCCATCCCTAGTGAGGGGAACTACGTCGCTCTGATTCTCATGCTCCCGATGAGATACGTAGGCAGTGGGGTAGGGCCCATGCGAGCACTTCTTTTATTTTCCCTACATTTGTTTCCCGTTCCTTTTCTTTTCTTTCTCCTTTCTTTCTTTCAGTTCCTTTTCCAGTATCCTTTCTTTACACCCTTTGATCGAGACAAGCAAGCGTGGATCCCATCGGGTACGATGGACGCGTGGGGGTGCTAATACCTTCCCCGCGCGTAACCGACTCCCGAACCCAGTTCTCTTGGTCGTCAGACCATGCTTTTCCTTTCTCTCTGGTTTACGCGCTGTTCCCTTTCCCTCCCTTGGGATAAATACACATTGCTGGCGACTCTGTTTGGTGCCACTTTCGCGTTTGTACTTGGATGAAAATCCCGGGAGCGACAGCTGGCGACTCTGCTGGGGACGAAAACTCAGAATCTCTGGTTTCCTTAGCGAGTCAATCCTAGCGCTTGTCTGCTTTTCTTTCATTGGGTGTTTACTGTTGTGCTATATGTTGTTGTTTATTTATTTTACTGTATTTACCGCATTTTAGCATTACATATCATATATTATATTGTGTTGCACTGTTTTGTCTGTTTGGCGGGATGGGTGTTCTGAGAGATAAGCTCACTACCAAGGCTTGAGTACATACATAGGTATTAGAGTGGATAGTCATGACGCTTGCGTGGTGGTGACCACGTATTGTTGTTCATGAGACCCACAACCAGACGAGGTTTTATCAGGAGCTTTCTGCTACTGCATGTTATGCAGGCCAGTGGTTATTCTCTTGAGGGACTGTCGACTCTGGTGACCATTCCCGAGGACTCAGTTGCGGCACTCCTCCCGAGATGTGACAGTGGCAGACCACATTCCGTGGCAAACCCATTGCACATTCTCGATCCGAGGACCCAATGCTGGGAACTTGCTATAGGACATCCCTTTTTGAAAGAGAATCAGCGGAGGCACTCCTCGATTGGCGATAGTACTGTACCCTGAGGGATGAATGTACTATTGCTTCTCGACCTCAGTGCCAGAAGCTGAGGACCTTTTTGTTTTGGAGAATCAGTTGAGGCCTCCTCGATTGATGATGATGCCAAACCAGAAATGGTGAACGTATCATCATTTCTCGACCTGAGAGCCCGGGATACTGAACATCCTAGTACCCACATGTGAGAAGGGCGGGTTGTTTACAGGTTTGCAGGTAACCATGACCTCCTACATACCCGGTTTTCTATCATCATTGCACAAAAAGGAAGTTTCATCCTATTGTATTCAGATGGTTCTTATCTATGGTTCTATATTAGTCTCAGAGCTACACTGACACCGTTCACAGTTCAGCACAGACACCTGATTACCTGATCACATTGCCCTTTGCATTGCATTATCATATCCTAACATACATGTTTATTCATTTCCAGGTGCATATATTACCCTTGATTCCAGTCATCAGGTCCATGCAAAGATGAACACTAAAGAGAGGAAGAATATCATCAGCTATAAGTTCCTTACGCCTACTTTGGGCCCTATTGTTATGCTGAAGGGAATGGCGAGCCCTGCAGTACGAGAAGCTTTTAAAGAGAAATATGGGTGGATTTTATCTATGGTCCGTAATGTCAGTGATTATGAAGCCAGAGGTCTCCATACGTTGATGCAGTTCTATGATCCGCCTCTGAGGTGTTTTGTATTTCCAGACTATGTGTTGGTTCCTACCTTGGAGGAGTATTCCAACATGTTGGGGATTGCTATCAAGGAGGAGCCCCCTTTCTTTGGATCAGTGGGGGATCTTGACTTTGGAAAGGTGGCTAGTGCTCTTTATTTGAGCAAATCAGAGTTAAGCGACAATGTCTCCAACAAAGGAAATATTCGTGGTTACAAGCTGGAATATCTGATTAAGAAGGCCCAGGAAGCAGCTAAAGGCGAGAATTGGCTTGTTTTTAATGCTTTGCTAGCCCTTTGCATATACGGCATAGTGTTGTTTCCCAACGAGCCGGATTTCATTGATACGGACGCTATACGAATATTCCTGATGAAGAACCCGGTGCCAACGCTACTGGGAGATCTTCACTACTCGTTGTACAACCGAAACGAAAAGAAAAGAGGAGGGATAATTCGTTGTTGTGCACCTTTGTTCTATAAGTGGTTTGCAGGCCGTTTACCACAATCAGGGGCTTTTGTGGATTCCAAAGATTCTCTAGAGTGGAAACAGCGTTTAATGGGATTGGTGGCCAAGGACATCGTATGGGTAGATCATGGGCTGATTGGCAAGAATATTATCCACAGCTGTGGTAAGTTCCCTAACGTTCCACTGATAGGAAGACTGGGTGGGATTAACTACAATCCTTCTTTGGCCATTCGACAATTTGGGTATGCCCTGACAGGTCCGCCTATTAAGAGAGATGTGGAGGAGTCCCTCTATTTTCATACATCAGATGGGTGGGAAGCAGCACAGAAAGCTTCTGAAAGCTGGGGTAACATACTGAAAAAGGGGAAAGTTACTCTAGGAAAGCCTAACAACCGGGTTTATCCAGCATATGAAGAGTGGGTGAAGAAAAGAGTTGAAGATTTTCTCTTGCCTTTTGGTAAGGCACCCCTTTTGTATCCGGAGAATGAGAAAGCAAGAAGCACTGCTACTGTGGAAGAAGTTGACAAGTTGCAAGCCTTGGTGAAAAAGCTCCAAGGAGAGAATTCCGAGTTGAGTAGCCGTCTTCAGAATGCTCTACATGCCAACAAAGAGCTGGAGCGGAAAGCCCAAGATGCTGAACAAATCCTAACTGCAAAAGAAAAAGACTTTGCTGGAAGAGCCCAACATTTCCGGAAGATTAGTAAAGGTGCTGATGATGCTACTCAAGCCCACAAGCAAACCAAACAGGCGTTAGCACAGACCAAAGAAAAGTTAACAAAGTTTCAGCACGCTTGGGACGAAGTTAGGATAGAGAATGCTGAATTACAGGAACAGTTACAGATTAAGGACGAAGAGCTTGAAAAGGCGCATGAGCAGAGGAGAAAGTATCGGGAAAGCCTCGGTAAGAGTCAAGAACAGCTAGAAGAAGCTAGAGGTGAGCTGAGGAATACCAAGAAAGAGCTTGAAGAAGTCATGATAGAAAGGGAGATACTCAAGACGCAAGCTGGCATAAAGAGACACAAAGGAGTGTGTGATGACGAGGCTCTGATGCTGCATATGGGTTCTTTAACTGAAGCTCTTGAGAAAAGGGATGTCTTGATCAAAGAAATGATTGAAAAGCCGAATCACCAGCGTACCCGTATACTTTTTGAGGAGATCAAATACTCAAGTGATAAGCTGAAGGGTGTGGAATTGTCAGACTGATGTTCTTTTCCTTATATTTTGTTGTTAATGGTTACCATCAGGCTTGTTGATGGATCCATTTTTCCTTGTATTGCATTTGCGGTTGAACCTTTCTTAAATGTACTTGAATACTTCGTTGAATGAGTATGAGCAGTTTTATTCAGAATTATTCCTTATCAGATAGCTGCACACAAGCACATGACCACGACACGTCTCTTTATATCACAATTTCTGGTCTTCAGATTTCTGTGGTTGGATTGGAATCAGGGTATAAAGCACCTCGGAAATGACAAACATGGCATTGCATGGCATTGCATATCATTTTGCATTTTTTGTTACTTGCTTTTCAGGTACTCGTTGCAGGGACTCTAACCTTTATTTGGTTTCAGGCAGTATAGCGGAGAGTCATATTCACCGATATTCGACGCGAAGGAATCAAGTAAGAATCATGGATCAAGTGCAAAGTGATTTGGCTAAAATGAGGGCGCGTATGGACCAGTTCATGACCCTCATGACTGGCATGGCGCAAAATCAGGAGAGATTGAGGCTTCTGGTAGAGCGTCCAGACAATGGGCCCGAAGGTGATCAGTATGACAATTCACAGGGACATGGCATTCCTCCTCCCGGTGGCAACCCTCCTCCTGGTGGTAACAATCGGGGTAATGGAAATGGTAGGCATGCTGGTGTTACTCTTGAAGATACTCTGGAAGACCAATTTACTCTGCTGGATGCTGATGTGGGTAATCAAGGGGATCGAAGGTATGATGAGTTAGCAGAGAAGATCAGGGCCATAGAATGCAAGAACTCTATGGGTATTGATGTTACCAGCTTGGGGCTGGTCTCAGGAGTCAGAATTCCCCCTAAATTCAAGCCTCCCACTTTTGATAAGTATCACGGCAATGCGTGTCCCCAAACGCATCTTCAAGCTTACTTTGGGAAGATTTCAGCCCATACGGATGACGAGAAGCTATGGATGCACTATTTTCAGGACAGTCTGGCTGGGGCGTCCTTGACCTGGTATATGAAGTTGAATAGAGCTGCTGTGAAGAATTGGAAAGATCTGGCAGAAGCGTTCCTGAAGCAATACCAGTATAATATTGACATGGCGCCCAACCGCACTCAATTGCAGGGGTTGTCACAAAATGCCAAGGAGAGTTTCAAAGAATATGCACAGAGGTGGAGGGAAATGGCTGCCCAGGTTCAACCTCCCTTGTCAGATAGAGAAATGGCAGATATGTTCATGGGCACCTTGCAAGGGGCCTATCTTGATAGATTAGCTGCTTGTCCGTCAACTGGATTTGCTGATATTGTGATTGCGGGAGAAAGAATAGAAAGTCTGTTAAAGCTTGGAAAGATCCAGGATGTGAGTGGGGCTGGCTCTTTGGGGACGAAGAAACCGTTTGCTAGTAACCAGAAAAGAAGAGAAGGTGATACGAATGCTGTGTTTAGAGGACGAGGCAGAGGGCGTTCTCAAGCTTATTATCAGGTAGATGCTGTAACAATCCCCACACCGTCTATTCAGAAACAACAATCCCAACAACAAGTTCAACAGCAACAACCTTTTTTCCAGCAAAGGTCTAGACAGAGGGATCGTAAGATGGATCCTCTCCCTATGACTTATGCCGCGCTGTTGCCCCGGCTACTCGAGTTAAAGTTGGTAGAACTCCGTACTATGAAAGCTTCGGTTGCTGGAAACCTGCCACCTAACTTCGATGCTAATGCTCGTTGTGAGTTCCACTCAGGTGCTCAGGGACACTCCATTGAAAAATGCTGGGCTTTCCATCATAAAGTACAAGATTTGATTGATGCTAAAGCCATCAATTTCTCTCCCGCTCCTAATATTACTCAGCATCCCATGCCTGATCATAGTGCAGCAAATGTGTACGCTATTGAAGATGGGAGGAGATTGAATTTGGTGTTAGACGTTCATCAAGTGAAAACTTCTTTGTTGGTTGTAAAAGATCGTTTATTGAAGGGACAGGTGTTCCCGGGCTGTAATCAAGATTGCTCTGAGTGTATGAATCAGGAGAACGGCTGTGATAAGTTGAAGATGGGTTTACAGAATCTGATCGATGAAGGATGTCTACAGTTCGACAGAGTCGTGAAAGACACTGATGAGATATCAACCGTGACCATCTATTACACCCCCGCTGAGATTCAAATGCCGGTCAATGCAGTTCCCGTGGCGAGTGTTGCGCCAGAAGGGCCCAGTCCTGTCACTATCACGGTGCCAGGACCAATTCCGTTCACATCTACGAAAGCTATCCCATGGCACTATGGGGCAGATGTATATTACGAAGGTAAAAAGCAGGAAGTTGAGTCATTAGTCAGCCCAAATATTGATAACGTAGGGGGTGTAGGGGGCTTTACAAGGAGTGGAAGGTTGTTCGCTCCCCAAACCTTGAGAAGTGATAAGGAGGTAGAAGCTGCAGCAAAGGCTAAGGGTAAACAGGTGGTTGAAAGTGCGCCTACACCTGAAGCAGAGACAAAGATTACTTTTGATAAGGAAATGGAAGAATTTATGAAGATAATCAAGAAAAGCGATTATAAGATTGTGGACCAACTGAATCAGACCCCTTCAAAGATTTCAATCTTGTCACTATTGATGTGCTCTGATGCGCACCGGCAGGCGTTGTTGAAAGTGTTGAAGAGTGCATACGTGCCACAAGAAATTACTGTTAATCAGCTCGAGGGCGTAATCTCCAATGTTAATGTTAGCCATGGCTTGGGCTTTACAAGTAGAGATTTGACTGTTGAAGGAAGAAACCATAATAAGGCTTTGCATATCACGATGGAGTGTAAGGGCGCAGTGTTATCTCATGTACTGGTAGACACTGGTTCATCACTCAATGTCTTGCCCAAGAAGGCATTAATGAAGCTGGAAGTTGACGGTTTGATCTTAAGGCCTAGTGAATTGGTGGTCAGAGCATTCGATGAAACTAGACGATCTGTGTTTGGTGAGGTGGAATTGCCCGTACAAATTGGACCACAGGTATTCAAATCCACGTTCCATGTAATGGACATACAACCTGCATATAGCTGCCTATTGGGACACCCTTGGATTCACGGAGCCGGGGCTGTTACTTCTACTCTACATCAAAAGCTGAAGTATGAGTTTGAAGGGCAGGTTGTGACAGTGTGTGGGGAAGAAGACATCTTTGTGAGTCACTTGTCCACGTTCAAGTACATTGAAATGGATGGGGAAATTCATGAGATGCTGTGCCAATCATTTGAAGCAGTCAATATTGACGATGCACCTGAGTCTTCTTCTGTACCAGTTGGGGCTGGTACCTCCATTTCATCTTACAAACAAGCTGTCGAAGTCGTCAGGGCAGGCAACGCCCAAGGTTGGGGCAGGTTGATAGAGACCCCAATGAAGGAAGACAAATTTGGTATTGGTTATCATCCCTCTACAACTTCAGATGCGGGGAGCAGGGGACCCATTACTTTCAATAGTGGGGGAATTATCTACACGGACCAGTCTTGTGCAGCCACAGAGGATAGTGTTGACAGTGATTGTGACCTGGACAACTGGGTACGCCCTCATGTTCCGGGACAACAAGTGCAGAACTGGTTCGTTGAAGAAGTCATCCGGGTTACTCTTCAGACAGAGTAATTTTTCTTTGTTTTTTCTAACCATAATGCATGTCAAAATCTTGCGTTCTGCCCAAGGCGTATAGATTCATTTGTAGGGCCACCATGGTTGCATTTGCAATGTTTAATCATTAATAAAGGACGTTTTGCAATCAAATTTTGTTCTCTGTCTTTCAGTTTTTATTTTTGCACAAAAAAAAATAAAATGGCAATGTTTCATTTTCTTTTGTTTTGCTTAAAAATAAATTCTAAAATAAGGCATGAACCCGTTCATGCAGACTTGATCCTCCGGATACCACTGATAACGATTTTGATATGGCATGACTTTGACAATCTGATTTATCAAGCCGAAGAAGGGGATGAGAAAGATTGTGAACTTTCTGAAGAACTGGCCAGATTGTTGAAACAAGAGGAAAGGGTCATCCAGCCTCATCAGGAGACTGTAGAAATCATCAATATTGGTACCAAGGACGCCAAGAAAGAGATCAGGATTGGTGCCAGCTTGCAAGCAGATGTGAAGCAAACTTTGACGGAAATGTTGCGCGAGTATGTTGACATCTTCGCCTGGTCGTATCAAGACATGCCGGGGTTGGATACGGATATTGTCGTGCACAGGCTACCATTGAGAGAAGAATGTCCGCCAGTCAAGCAGAAACTTCGTCGGACTCACCCCGACATGGCTTTAAAGATTAAGGAGGAAGTCCAGAAGCAGTGGGATGCTGGTTTTCTTGCTGTGACAAAGTATCCTCCATGGGTAGCCAACATCGTGCCAGTACCGAAGAAAGATGGAAAAGTGAGAATGTGTGTGGATTATCGAGATCTTAATAAAGCTAGCCCGAAAGATGATTTTCCACTACCTCATATTGATGTGCTGGTCGATAATACAACTCAGTTTTCAGTGTTCTCATTTATGGACGGTTTCTCCGGGTACAACCAGATCAAGATGGCACCTGAAGATATGGAGAAGACCACGTTCATTACTCCGTGGGGGTACATATTGTTATAAAGTAATGCCTTTTCGATTGAAAAACGCAGGGGCAACGTACCAGCGGGCGATGGTGACATTGTTTCATGACTTGATTCATAAGGAGATCGAATGTTATGTAGATGATATGATTGCCAAGTCGAGAACAGAAGAGGAACATCTGATTAACCTGAAAAAGCTGTTTGAAAGGTTGAGAAAGTTCCGTCTGAGATTAAATCCAAACAAGTGCACGTTTGGGGTGCGTTCTGGAAAGTTACTGGGTTTCATTGTGAGCGAAAGAGGAATCGAGGTTGATCCTGCCAAGGTGAAAGCAATACAAGAAATGCCTGAACCGAGAACAAAAAAAGAGGTTCGTGGTTTCTTGGGTAGATTGAACTACATTGCAAGGTTCATATCTCACCTAACAGCCACGTGTGAGCCAATATTTAAATTGTTAAGGAAAGATCAAACGGTCAGGTGGAATGACGATTGCCAATTGGCATTCGATAAGATAAAAGAATACTTGCAGGAACCTCCGATTCTAATGCCTCCAGTTGAAGGGAGACCGCTGATAATGTATCTGACAGTGCTTGAAGGTTCCATGGGTTGTGTTCTCGGTCAACATGACGAGACAGGTAGGAAGGAGCATGCTATTTACTACCTGAGCAAAAAATTCAATGATTGTGAGTCCCGATACTCAATGCTTGAAAAGACATGCTGTGCGCTTGCATGGGCCGCTAAGCGATTGAGGCAATATATGGTTAGGCACACGACCTTGTTGATTTCAAAAATGGATCCTATCAAGTACATTTTCGAGAAACCAGCATTGACAGGCAGAGTTGCACGGTGGCAAATGGTCTTGACAGAGTATGACATTCAGTACACTTCACAAAAGGCCATCAAAGGAAGTATCTTGTCCGACTATCTTGCGCAACAGCCGATTGATGATCACCAACCCATGAAATTTGACTTCCCTGATGAGGACATCATGTTTCTCAAAGCTAAAGACTGCGAGGAACCACTTCCGGAGGAGGGGCCAGACCCTGAATCCAAATGGAGTCTGATGTTTGATGGGGCTGTCAATATGAATGGGTGCGGAGTTGGAGCGGTTCTTATCACGCCGGAAGGTGTTCATGTGCCTTTCACTTCCCGAATAACTTTCGGATGCACCAATAATGAAGCAGAGTACGAAGCTTGTATAATGGGGATCGAGGAGGCGATTAATCTACGGATTAAAACCCTTGATATATTTGGTGATTCAGCTTTGGTAATCAATCAAGTGAAGGGGAGTTGGTACACGCACCAAACAAATCTAGTGCCGTATAGAGATTATACAAGGAGATTGCTGACGTTTTTCACAACAGTGAAACTGTACCACATTCCTCGAGATGAGAATAGGTTCGCTGATGCCTTGGCCACTTTGTCTTCCATGATCAAAGTGCAAGGATGGAACCATGTACCTAAGATTGAGGTATCCCGCCTTGACAGACCAGCATTTGTGTTTGCGGTCGATGCAACGTCTGATGACAAGCTATGGTTTCATGACATTAAGTGTTTCTTGAAAAGTCAAGAGTACCCGTCCGGGGCATCGTCCAAAGACAGGAAGACGTTGAGAAGGTTAGCTGGTAGTTTCTTCTTGAATAAAGATGGCGTGCTGTATAAAAGAAATTTTGACACGGTCCTGCTTAGATGTGTGGATAGACATGAAGCAGACTTGTTGATGATTGAAGTGCACGAAGGCTCTTTCGATACCCATGCCGGAGGGCAGGCAATGGCTAAAAAGTTGTTAAGGTCGGGATATTATTGGTTGACTATGGAGTCAGATTGTTGCAAATATGCCCGCAAATGCCATAAATGCCAGATCTATGCAGACAAGGTGCATGTGCCTCCAAATCCGTTGAGTATCATGTCGTCGCCTTGGCCGTTTGCCATGTGGGGCATTGATATGATCGGAAAGATTGAGCCTACAGCTTCCAATGGTCATCGTTTCATCTTGGTGGCAATTGATTACTTCACCAAATGGGTTGAAGCCGCATCCTATGCCAATGTTACAAAACAAGTGGTCGCTCATTTCTTAAAACGGGATATCATTTGCAGATATGGAGTTCCCGAAAGAATCATTACTGATAATGGTTCTAATTTGAACAATAAGATGATGGCTGAGTTATGCCGGGACTTCAAAATCGAACATCACAATTCTTCTCCGTACCGCCCAAAGATGAATGGCGCGGTCGAAGCGGCCAACAAAAATATCAAGAAGATTGTGCAGAAGATGGTTGTCACGTACAAAGATTGGCATGAGATGTTACCATTTGCTTTGCATGGGTATCGAACGTCGGTACGCACGTCCACTGGGGCAACCCCATTCTCACTTGTATATGGTATGGAGGCAGTGCTACCGGTTGAAGTAGAGATTCCGTCCCTCAGAGTTATGATGGATGTTAAGCTAGATGAAGCTGAATGGGTACGAGCCAGATTTGATCAGCTGAGCCTTATTGAGGAAAAGCGATTGGCGGCTGTATGTCATGGGCAACTATATCAGCGCAGAATGAAACAGGCATTTGACCAGAAGGTGCGTCCTCGGGTTTATAAAGTCGGAGATGTGGTACTCAAAAGGATCCTTCCTCCCAATACAGATCACAGGGGCAAATGGACTCCTAATTATGAAGGTCCATTCGTGGTTAAAAAGGTCTTTTCGGGCGGAGCTTTATTGCTTACAACCATGGATGGTGAAGACTTTTCATCCCCTGTCAACTCGGACGTAGTCAAAAAATACTTCGCATGAATAGACCCGCTGGATAATAAGAATAAAAAAATCCAGGCAAAAAAAGGCATCCCGGCGAACCAAAAACAGAATAAGGTTCGGGCAAAAATTAGGGATATAATTGAAAAAAATTTGTACACCCGGTAAGTTGAAAACCCGAAAGGGCAACTTAGGCAAAAAAGGGTATCCTGGTGGATCGAAAACCTGAAAGGGCGGTCCACACAAAAGAGGGATTTAAGCGAATGACTACGGTTTGAGTTATCTGTACCCCATTATCGTTTGAACAACTGACGTTCTGAAAGATAGGGATTGGTCTGATCGTTTCTCAGAAGGCAAGGTCGGGGAGTTTTGAAGACATACTGGTCATAACAGAATGGAAACTCAGTGGAAGTCCGTTTTCACATTGCCATTAGGATAGTCTCTTTTCTCAATTTTCAGCGATCACCTCTTTCCAGGGATTGCTTCCGGATGTAATTGCCTATTCTGGGCTCTCAGTCAATAAATTGAATCTCAATAAAAAGCTTTCTATTTTTGTTTTATTGCTTTGTTTGCAAAAACGTCCTAATTTTGATAAAACATTGCATTTGAAAACATGGCGGCCTTGCAATAACATGCGAAAAAAAAAAAAACATTTGAAATTACCTTGAATGTTGAATATTCCCGGATGGTGGATTCTAGCCACGCAATATTCGGGGCATGTGGGCATATTCTTTTGTTGCAGGTAGCAGGTGCAGATGATTTTAAGCACAAGACCAGCAATAAATCACCCCACGCAAAAGACTGGGGAAATTATGGGTAAGGAGATCAGCGTTCATCGTTCGGTCGACGATTGTTCATAACGGGTCGATATCAGTGAATTAAGTTCAACTGGGTACCGTTGCATCTTATTAAGTCGATTCTCTTATTCAGTCCTTCCAACAGCTACAAGCTTTTCTATGTCGATAACGGTCACAGGTTCCCCAAAAGAGTGGTCTCGTCGACACCGAAACTGATGGTCATTATCCCCAGCGAAGTCACAAGAGTTTGAAGAGGCTAGATCTTCTGTAAAATCCTCTTATGACATCCTCTTCGGGGACGAATTGTTGTGTTGTCCAAGCATGGGGCATGTTTGTTTCCCCAGCATGAAGTGTTGATCATCCCCAGTAGAGTTTGAGGACAGTTGGTCTTCTATAAAATCCTCTCAAAAGGCATTCCCCAGCACGAGACGTTTTAAAGCAGTTTCCGCCAGCAGAGTTTGTTATAAACTCGTCATCCCTAACGGAATTGTCTAAAGGGAAGCTCGCCTAACATGGGGCATTGTGGTACTTATCCTAAGCTTGACAGTTATATTCTTCAGCAGAATACTGTGGATTTGCTTTGGGTTTCCCCAACAGATCTCTAAGGACTCTTTCCTAGCAAGTTGCAGTGGAATGTTCTAACCAGGATTTGCATATCCCTGGCAGAGTAGCCCTGATACCCAGCAAGATCGTATCTCTGGTCATGGTATCCCCACAGAGGTCAGCATCGAATCTTGTCAGCAACTCCCAGCTGAGTTGTTGTTCTTCCCGCAGAGGTTATCAGATCGACAGAATCTATTCCTCAACAAGGATGGTACAGCCTTTCCCCAGCCGGGTCAGAAGGTGGATAACCCCTACAAAGGGTCTTGGTTTGGACAGATCCCCAAGCAGAGTTTTTATGACTTCTCTCCCCTAGAAAGACGCCATACAAAGAAATTCCCATCCCCAGCGGAATCGCTGTGACCAGAATTCATTCCCCCAACAGATGAAGTGATTCCTGGCAGATTTATTATTCTTCAAGTCCAATTTATTTTTGGCAAGCTTGACAATTCGAAGCAGACGGATTATTCATTCATTCTCCAGTGGAGAGGTTATCCTTTCAGGAGTCTCCAAAGTCAAATCATTGGTCTTTGTTCCTCAGCAAAGTCGGCAGAGATGTCTGACACGGATGTAGAGTGTAATCCAGTATTGGAATTTTGCGAAAGTCCACCCGTAGTGTGGCAAGCCAGTAGTCGTCTGGCATTGTTAAAAGACGTTAGCAAAGTCCAACAGTGGATTGGCAAAAGTCCGTCTTCGGGTGGCAAAAGTCCAACAGTGGATTGGCAAAAGTCCATCTAAGGGTGGCATATTCTAAAAGTCCAACAGTGGATTGGCAAAAGTCCATCTTCGGGTGGCAAAGCAGCTAAAAGTCCAACAGTGGATTGGCGAAAGGTCCATCTAAGGGTGGCATATTCCAAAAGTCCAACAGTGGATTGGCAAAAGTCCGTCTTCGGGTGGCAAAAGTCCAACAGTGGATTGGCGAAAGGTCCATCTAAGGGTGGCATATTCCAAAAGTCCAACAGTGGATTGGCAAAAGTCCGTCTTCGGGTGGCACGAAGCTGCAAAGTCCACCAGTAGTGTGGCAGGCCAGTAGTCGTCTGGAATTGCATAAAAGACATTATTAAAGTCCACCAGTAGCGTGGCAAGCCAGTAGTCGTCTGGCATCGTTCAAAAGACGTTATCAAAGTCCACCAGTAGCGTGGCAGGCCAGTAGTCCTCTGGAGTTGCATAAAAGACATTATTAAAGTCCACCAGCAGCGTGGCAAGCCAGTAGCCGTCTGGCGTCGTTCAAAAGACAGATCTCTCCGACGTTTCATCGAAGATTCAATCCAGCAGTCTCGTTGGGTTTATATCCCTTTTATTCTTCATCATCCAGAGCAAATTTTTGGTTATATTTGGTATTCAATCACTATATACCTTGAAAGTCTGAAAGCAATTGCTTTCAGGCATTCAGGTCTACAGCGCTTGAATAGGGGCAGCTGTAATACCCCAAAATTTGCTCTCCCCTTTTGGCATCATAGCATGGCATTATCATTTATCATATCATATCCATCTCATTAACATTACATTGCATTTAACATAGAAAAATGAAGCATGGCATCCTTCTTACCATCAGGGCATGTGATCAGGTGGAAGGTGGACAATCAAGGAATCATTCAAAGCACAAAAGGTCAATCAAGTGCCCTCAAGGCAAGCCAAGAGGTCTTTCATGTCTCATACCATCTCAATTGATCATCCACAACCTCAAGGATAAGAGATACAATGGGAGATTGAAGCATTACATCTTTCACTATGCAAGAGGTTCAAAAACTGAAGGAAAACCCTCAAAAGAGATAGCTCATTGATCCAAAATCATCCTCAAAAGGCATATATCATCATCCTTTAAGAAGGTACACAACATACTCTGAGGAATTTGAAATTGAAGACTGCACATTTTTCTCCTAGGAGGTGGGCACCAAAACTAGGGTTTCCCATTAAATCAGGGAATCTTTGATTTTTTGAACAAAACTTGATGTCATGGTATTCCATATGTCCTTAAGTGTATGTATGTGGAAAATTGCATCTCAATTGGTTTTAGAAGTGGTTCAATTGGAAGAAAGATCAAGAATCAGAGAAATTGGGGCAAAGTCAAATAATCAGAGGAAAAAGTCAACTCTTGACTTTTTGAGCCCAAAATCATGAAATTCATGTTACATATGTCCAATGTACAAAATTTGGTCAAGAAATTCCAAAGGAATCATGAAAAAATCAAGATGTGGAAAGTTGCCATTTTTGGGTGAAGTAGTGTTACTAAAAAGAGCAAGTTTTGGCCATTTTGCATCAGAGTTTGAACCAAGGCCATTTAAAATTGAAGCACCAAATGAAAATTCCACCAGGCCACAACAAAAGGTCTTCCTTTAAGCTTCAAATCCATGTGTAGAACATCTCCATTGGATAAAAATTGAGGGAGATATGATTGATCAAAGTTTGGGCAAAGTAGGTTCAAAACTAGGTCATGACCAAGATTTTCAGGTCACGCGCGCAGTCATTTTAACAAACATGTGGTGGGCCAAATGTCCACTCATTTTTCTCATGGTTAAAGGCCTCAAATGAAAAACTTTTCAACATCAAAGTTGTTCCTTGTAGTGTCATCTTCAATACTCATGTTGGACAAAATTCCATTTGATCAAGTTATAGTGGAGATATATTGGTTCAAAGTCATGTTGATTGTGCTGAAATTTTGTGTGCCAAGTTGCCATGCCATGACTTGCTTGCCACGCCCCATAACCAGTTCCCAAACTTGTGTATTTTAAGTCATTTTGCAACTTATTCCAACCTCATTTCACTTCAATTTTCACATCAGCATTGTGCTCCAATGTACTCTCTTTCAAATGAACCCATGAGCTCACCAAATCATTCACATTACATGGAATAATTCATCCTCAAATCACCCTATCTCTATTGTTCTCACTGTCACATAAAACCAAAAAAAAACAAGTGAAGGTTATTGTTGATTGTATCAGCTTGCCCATGTATTGCTCACTCTCCCAACAATTGCTTCATTTAGCCAAACATGTACCTCAGTCACCATATCACGTGCTATACATGATCATAAAAAGGGAAAGGAGTGGAAACTTGTATAACAAGTTTTGCTTGTTGCAGCTTCACATTTCACCTCCACCATAGTTTGTTATGAACCAGCCACACCATATCATGGCTCTCCCTAACTAACTTGACTCAGTTAGTTAGGGATGACTCACTCAAACCATTGTGACTCAGTTAACCTCACTCAGTTTAACCTTGGTTAACTCACACTATAAAATGAAATCTCACCTCACAACTTGATTTTCAGCCACATTCTCTCAAAAACACTTCAAATTCTTTCCACATTCTCTGATTTTTCTCGCTCTCTGTACACGAATTTCATCATCATCTCCTACATTTCATCTCCATCTCCATCTTGATTCTACTTTGGAGATTAAGAACAAAAGTGCATAGGTTCAGTTAAGGAAGTTCAGGATCAAGAGAGTTGAAATTCTGGTTGATTCTTTGCACGAATTCAAGCTCTCAAGCCTTTATTTGGCCAAGTGAAGCTCAAGGAAGAAGCATCTCCTTCTGGTATTCTTGTGCATTCCAAGTTTCATCATCATTCAGGTTTGAACTCTTGAAATTACCTTACACGATCTCTGTCTATTTTTACTTGTTTTTTTTGTGTTTTAAGCTTGCTAGAAGCTCTGCTCAAACCGGCTAGTTGATAGGCCTCTTAGAGGCTTAGTTGCAAAATCTAGGGCTTAATGTAATCTCCTCTGTTCTTGCTATGTGTGTGTGTTTTGTGGATTTCATAAGCACATTCATGATCTGCATAAGTTTAGCTTTCGATTGATGTATGTGTTATGCATTTCTAGAAAATTGTGAGGTTGCAGGTGGTGGTTTCTCGCCGGAGAAGGTGACCGGAGGTCCTTCTCCGTCCGGCAGCTTTGATGGTTAGGGTTTAATATGTTTTAATCCTGTCCGCTCGTTTTTCTTCATCGCGTGGTCCATAATGTGACAACACATAAAATTGGCACATGCGTTGCACATGTTTTGTTTTTAATCAGAGTAAGCATTGTGTGGTGTGGTGTATGATAGTGAGTATGTGCCCTCATGCGCGTGTGTTAGATTTGCTTACCTTGACCTTTGTGTTTGACTTGACTTAATCTGATGGTTGTGAATGATTTGACTTGGTTTGACTGAAAGAGCATGGTAGTTAGTGTGTTGTGCGCGTTATTGGACCTAATCAGATTGCTACCCACACCCCCATGTTTTCAAGCCCAATTAATTTGAACTGCATGATTGCTATGTTCACACCTCCCCTTCCCTTTGCATTCCATTTTTATTTTCATTTTTTTCTACACATTTGATTTTTAATTTTTAAAAATACCAAATATCATCATAAAATTCCACAAAAATTCATGAGTATCACTAAAACATTTAGGAAATTTTCCATGATTTTATTTCTTGATTTTATGACCTTTTTACCCCTGGTCCATAATTTTCTTTGAATTTCCATTTAGATGCATTCTAAGCATGATACATGAATTTGTTTAATTTTGTTCTTGCTCATTACCAACTGTTTTGACATGATTCTTTTTGAATTGATTCACTAATACATTGAAGCATGTTAGATGATTTTTGTTTGATTTTTTAGGTCACTTTATTACATGTTTTGATGCCTATATTTGCACCACTTTGCATGATGTTTCAATTTGACCTAATTGCTTTGTTTGAAGTCATTTTGCTCTGAATTTTTACATGCTATCTTGATGTATGATGCATTTCTGACCTAGGCATTCCAATAATATGCTGGCATAATTTTCATGAATCCATTTGGTCTTTGTTTGATGCATTACATTGGAAGTATAATCCATGGCATGTCATTACAACTTTAGTGCATGTTTACATGAATTCTTTTGTGCACATTTGTATGAGCATTTGCATATGTTATGAGCCATTCATATGATATTATAGGTCTTTGATACACATTATAGGTCATCTTTACATGTTCATTTCAATTTGAACTTTGTGCATCATTAACATGTATTGTTTGCACTTTCTTTTTGAACTTTCATTTCAATTCTTCTTATATTACTTCTTGAATGTCTTGAAGTTGATTCATAAATACTTTTGAGATGTTTATAAACCATTTTCCATTTAGTTTCAATTCTGGTTGTTGATTTACATGTTCCATTTATGCATGTCCTCTTCATTTCTTTCCATCTTTCATCTACCCCTTCTTCTTGTAACATGTTTAAATGCTAATGGGTGATGATTATTGCTTATTCACTTGCACTTGTATGATGATATTCACTTGTTGTCCATATGATGCCCATTCTGGTTGTGGCTCTAGGATTTGGTTTCTCATTTAATTCTTTTGAGTTTTATGATGCATTACATGTTCTTTTACTTCTTATACTTCTTATACATGTTTACTAACCATGTAGGGGCTTTGGCAAGTTTCAATTGAGTGTGGATAAGGAATCCACATTCAACTTCTATCCTTTCTCTTTTACAATTCCATTCTATGTTTTGTTAAGCACTTATGTGCTTTCTTTTAATAACTCATCACTTTCCCTTTGTGAATTACAATTCATCTTCTACTTTAGAAGTGAATTGTTTAATTCATTCTTTCTTTAGACTTTAGGTTGAAACCTCACAAACTTTAGGATCACTCCCTTAACTAATCAATTAGGATTGAGTCTTAGTCCATATAGATTTTTACCTTTACCCTCTCTTGAGTCTTTCATCTTCTCATCTCAAAGAAAATTCAAAACATATAATAAAGGTAGGCATTTATTGCATTTAGGCCTTTCATATAAAGAAAAGATTATAAGGGGTCTTCTCTTGTAATCTTAGAATGTGTAGCATATAGCCCATCTTGGGTCAATGTGTTAAACATTTGATCTTGTATGAGGGACTTAAATGCAATACTTGTTGAAGGTGCAAATAATAAAAAAAACTTCTTCATTTCTTAATCAACAAAAACACTTAATAAATACAAGTACGCTAGTGTGTTTGAACCTTGACAATTGGAACTAAGTGTGGGGGTCTTCTTCACTCTTAGTGTGCTTTCTTACCCATTCCATCTTGGAATGTGAGAATGTACACATTCCAATGACTAAGATTCAGATACACTGTCATATGCAAATAAATGGAAAAAACTTCTAAAAGACAAAAACAAACAATAACGTCTTTCCTTCGGGAATTCTTTTCTCATCACATTCATTCTCAACGCACGAACGCGCTTCTACTCGTTCTCTTGCAAGACGGTAACGCACTCGGACCAGCGAGCCTGCAACACCTGAGCTAGAACGTAAGCCGTTCTCTAAAAAACACAAACAATCCATCCCTAGTGAGGGGAACTACGTCGCTCTGATTCTCATGCTCCCGATGAGATACGTAGGCAGTGGGGTAGGGCCCATGCGAGCACTTCTTTTATTTTCCCTACATTTGTTTCCCGTTCCTTTTCTTTTCTTTCTCCTTTCTTTCTTTCAGTTCCTTTTCCAGTATCCTTTCTTTACACCCTTTGATAGAGACAAGCAAGCGTGGATCCCATCGGGTACGATGGACGCGTGGGGGTGCTAATACCTTCCCCGCGTGTAACCGACTCCCGAACCCAGTTCTCTTGGTCGTCAGACCATGCTTTTCCTTTCTCTCTGGTTTACGCGGTGTTCCCTTTCCCTCCCTTGGGATAAATACACATTGCTGGCGACTCTGTTTGGTGCCACTTTCGCGTTTGTACTTGGATGAAAATCCCGGGAGCGACAGTAAGGGATCACCTTATCAGATTTGTATGGTACTGGTCCCGGTAGATAGATAACTACAGGAGCCTTTTGATTTTTCTGACCATCGTAGCCGACCTCAATTGGTTCGAGGTTGAGAATCTTTCAACTATCAAGAGGAACTCTTGATTCATGGAGTGAAGGGATTATGGCGCACACATCTTTGGCCACTTCTCATTTAGGGATCAAGACAACTTCTTTGCCTTGATTGAGAAAATAGTCTGACATTATGTTCATCGAATTAAAGCTTGAGCATGGTTGAACCTCTTTGTGGTCCAACTGATTTTGAAGGGCTGCTCGCACGTGGTAGCATCCTTGGTTATCCTCTGAGCAAACTCCACAGTGCTCATAGTTGTGTGGTGCCACCCGGCCACGTATGCTTTGTATGCAGTGTAACCTTACTGGATCTGTTTCCATTGATCGAACATCCTGACTTTGATGCCTAGTAGGGTTCCCATTAATCATACTGACTTGTTGTGTGTCTTCATCTAGATAGATCGGAAGCCACCAGTGGTTCAACAAGTGTTGAAGCGTTCTATGAACGAGAGCACATCCTTGTCACTCTCACGACATACTCTACAGTTCTGATACTCATGCGAAGTAAGAAAACTGAGCTAGACTTGCTTAGCGTGTAACTCCACCAAGCTGATATTCATCAGGCGAATATCAAAGATTTGGATCATATTAACCTAATAATGACTTCTATCACGGTAATCCTGGATCCATCCAAGATCCATCTAACGCTGGAGGGCCTCTTGTACAAAAGAGCATCCCTGATTATTTACCGAGCATATTAGACAGGAATCGTAATCGTGTCGCGGTAGGTTATGATGCTGGCTTTTCCTTGAGTGCATTGCCACCAAGTTGACATTCATCGCACGGATGTCGTGGTTTTGAATGATGTTGGAATTCGTATAAGTCATGTTTACCTCACGAATTCGGTGATCTTGGACCCACCCGAGATCCATCTGTTCCTGGAGAGCTGAATGCACCACAAAACATCCCTGGTTGTCTTTAGAGCAGTTATCACACTGGTGATAATTATAAGACGGTACATGACCGTATCCACTTTGTCTGCAATGCATCTTGACCAGGTTGGCTTCCAATAAGAGTACATAGTGAATTTGATAACTGTGTTTATATTCTTCCTCTATCAAATTTACTGCAGCTTTCTCGTGTTGAGGCAACGGGTTCGTATGAACATTTGGATTTGTATCCTTGAAGGATAAGACCCTGCTCCTAACAAGCTTTTGCACATCAGATTTGAAGCTGAAACAGTTTTCTATGTTATGCCCTGGCCCTCCTTTATGGTAAGGGCAAGTCTGATCCGCTTTGAACCAAAAAGGCGGATTCTCCAGTATCGCAAGAGGAGCCCTGGTTTGGACATGCCCCTTTACCAGTAGTAGCAGAAATAGTTCTGTGTACAACATCGGTATAGGGTCGAACCCTGGTGGTCGCATTGTATGGTTGTTATTATACGGAGGACGAGCCTCCTGAAGAGGCTGTTGTGTCCTATGCTGATATTGTTGTTGATTCGGTTGGCTCTGAGAAATTTGAGGTTGATACGTTGGAATAGGTGCAGGGTTGATAGCAGGAGTTACAGCTGCTACTGGTTGGTACCGTCGCCTTTACTTTCCAATAGAGATATTACCAATATCTTGCTCTTTTTTCTTAGGGAAAGCATTACTATATCTTTTGGTACAGCTTGATGGTTCGGTATCTTTGACCAGACGTCCTTCTCAGACTACTTCTTCTAGACGAACTCCCATATTCACCATCTCGGTAAAGTCGCTGGGCGATTTGGCGACCATTCGGTCGTAGTAGAAGGAACTCAAGGTTTTCAAAAAGATTTTTGTCATCTCTTTTTCCTCAAGAGGTGGACAAATCTGGGCGGCAATTTCACGCTATCTCTGAGCATATTCCTTAAAGGTTTCCTTGTCCTTCTGCGACATGGATATGAGTTTATCTATGTCTGGTGCCATGTCCAGGTTATACTTATACTGCTAAACGAAGGCAGCGCAAAGATCTCTGAAAGTGATGATCTTAGTGCGGTTTAAACCCATGTACCAGTTGAGTGCGACACCGATTAAACTATCTTGAAAATAATGGATCAGTAGCTGTTGGTTCTCTATCTGAGTTGACATCTTTCGAGCGAACATCACCAAATGACTCTGAGGGCAAGAGTTGCCCTTGTATTTCTCAAATTCGGGCACCTTGAATTTGTGTGGAATTTTCACATTGGGGACCAAACAAAGATCTGCGGCGTCCTTTCTGAATAGATCCTAACTGCGAATGGCGTGCAGTTCCTTCTGCATCTCCAGGAATTATTCCAGGAACTCATTCATTCTGTCGTACATACTTCCATTTCCACCTGAAGGTATCTGTGGAATCTATCATTCTGGGACAGTGTATACCACGGGTGGTGGTATAGTCATTACGGCAGTGACTCTTGGTGCTTCGCTATCCCGAAGTTTGTAACCTTCAGGAGTTGTTACCATGCCTCTTGCATCTTCTCTTTCCCGAAGTTTGTAACCTTCAGCCCAGCAGTTCCTGCTGCAGTTTCCAGATCTTCCGTGATTGGTGGAATATATCCTTCCAGGATATAGTTGAGTGGCATGCCCCAGGGACGATCTTTAGGCATGTTATACCAAGGATCATACTTCTCTACTATGGGCATAGATGTGATCTCTGAGATCATAGTCCTTTGTTATTGTTTCTGGGCTGCTGCCAGAGATTAGATGTCATTGTCATGTTTCCTCAGATCTTATTTCAGAGTGTCGATTTCTTCTCTCAAGTCTCTGTTCTCTTCCTCAAGATCATACATTTTCTTCTGTCGATTGGCCCGAGTATTGTACGAATGAGACAGCTGGACTCTAGAATCGAGACACAAACATGAGATTCGTAGGTAAGAATGCGTTATGTGAGAATGATGAATGATATGCAATGATTATATTAATAATTTTTTTTGTTTAATCAAAAGAATCTTCAACAATTGGATTGCAAATATCATACAGTGGGGAAACCCCATTTTATTGAATTCAAAGATTGCGGAAATGGAAATACAGTAATTTACAAAGTGTTGTAAAAGGAAATGTCTAAGCTTGTGGATCCTAAGTTCTCTCTGAGGAGGGCTCAGGTGCTGGTTCTGGTATTTTCCTTTTCTTTGACCGGGGCTCTTGAGCCGTTGTCGGGTTGTCATCCCTTTGCCAAGTGAAGGGAGCGAACAAATTCCTTCGGTCTTCGGGATTCTCTGCAGCATGTTGCTCTAAAATCTCGATTAGAACATCTTTTTCTTTTAATAGTTGCTATATTTTGGTACACTCTACATTCAGAATGCGGGTACTTGTTCTTCCAAGATTTCTTTTCCCGTTGAACTTTGTTGAGAGTGACCTGGAGTTTTTCCGTATCAGACATAAAATAAAGGACATATTCCTTTAACGGAAGAACTTCTTGACGAGGGTAAGGCATCCTCAGTTTGAGAGCTCTAGCTTGTACTCAATGGAGATAAGGGTCCACAGAGACATAGTCTGGTTTTCCTAGAGACTCTCTTCCTTTCCTGTGAACATGTTTCCAAGCATGCACTATTTATGTCTTTAGTGCCCTGTTATTTTCTACTACCTTGAAGAAAAGACCTTCCAGATGAACATTACGTGGGATATGTCTCATCGGGTATCCGAATTGACGACGAACTAAAACTGGATGGTAATTGATTCCTTCTTAAGTTCCTATGAGGGGTACATTGGGGAAATTTCCATAACGGTCAATGATTTTTATCCTGTCATAGATCCGATTGTACTAGTCTATGTCAGAGTTGGTGAGAGACATGATTCCCTGTGACCAACGTAACGTACTCTTATGATCCCAAAAAGCGGCTGACTTAGCTAAATGGGAAGTGAACCATTTGTATAACAGGGGTACATAGCATGTGATCATTCCTCTGCTATACAAATTCCTTAAGTGTGTAGAATGATAGGAATCTGCGAGCAAGGTTGGTACAGGGTTTCCAATCAAAAATATCTTAATGGCATTGATATCAATGAAGTTATCAATGTTGGGAAACATAAATAACCTGTAGGTGAGTAGAACAAAGATATATTCGAAAGCAATAACGTTTCCTATGCTGGCAAAGTACATGTATTTCTCTATCAAAAACTTGGATGGTAAACCTGGGATTCCGTTCTTATTGGTCACGTGAGTTCTGACCTCTGACTCGTCCAAATAGATTGCTCTTGCAATGGTTTGATCCTTTGGAATTTCTTCTAGTCCAGAAAAGGTAGCTTGGTCAGTGATGGGTAAATCAGTCAGGTGATAGTACTCCTACAGCGTTAGTACTAGTTGATAATCCAGGAATATGAAACAGTGATAAACTGGATCGTAAAACTGAATCAGCGCAGACAGGATTCCTTCAATTACATGGACCCTTAACAGAGACAGCAGTCCTTCGTACTTGGCTTTGAAAGCATCAGAGTTGGTGATCATCCTTGCCAACCCTTTTAAATCCTCTAATTATGGAACCTTGAAGGTGTACTTATGAGTCTTCCTTCTACCAAAATCCATAACACAATCTTTCTCTCTGATATTTGTAATCATTGTCTTAGTTTAATTTGAAAAAGAGAGAGTAGAAGAGAACATTTTTTCTTTGTTTAAAGCTTTTTAATGAAATGAATGCATGAATGCAGCACACAAAAACATAGAAAAACATGGGGTCAAAGGTTCAGCGTCATGAAGTCATGGCTCTACCCATCCCCAAAGGTTGTACTATGGTGAATTTTTGTACCTGTCCTCAAAATCATTGACCCTCATTTGGATAACAACATCAGGCTGGTTCACCCGAGCGAGCTGTAGTATCTTAGAGTAATCTCAAATAAGGGTAGTATCGCGTGACAACTATTTTCGATAGCTTCCGTACTACAAAATAGTCACATGGTTTCAGTCTACTAAATCCTCAGTTTATGGATTCCACAATCGAACAATCTGCTTTCAACAACTGAAGTCGTTTAGACATTTAATCCGCAAAGGGTATCTCCACTAATTCGATGGTCTACCAGGATTGCTTATTCGGGAATCACTCCATATAAGACCACTCGTCTATGCCATCACTTATCTTAGGTATCACTCAAACTTTCCAGATGCGGCATCACCCGCAGTCCCATTAGTAGAAAAATAAACACGGAAATCAAGTAGGAAAAACGATATATATATACTCATTCCTAAAACTAACATCCTATACCTCTTAAGAGCTATAATCCTAGTCCTATACAGACAATGAGTCCTCAGCAGAGTCGCCATTTTACTGTAGTGCGAGATTTTTGTCGGTGACCCGACCACCTTATCGCGGAATTTGGGTTTTCTCCACAATGAAGAGGAGGGGGTTCTACTTTCTGATTTCTTATTTATCCCATGAAGTTGGAAGGGAAAGGGAAACTATCTAAAACTAACCTTGCACGCAAATGTTTAACTGAACAAATGCTTAAAGAGATTGGGGGTCCGGGGTCAGGTCATAAAATGGGGAGTTGTCAATTACCCATCCTATATGTGGTTATCCACTGGATGCTAGCTTTAGGTTTCGCTTTGTACTTGATGGTGTTTATCCGTTAATGGGTTGAGAAATTTTCTTGGGAAATATGAGAGAGAGAGTGAGTGAGTTTTTATTGATGTTCGGGTTCTTCCCGATGTTTTTGGTAATGTACTGGACCTAAGTTTTGATTGATATGAAGGCACTGGACCTAGGGTTTTTGATTAGTATGCTCGCTAAGATTTAGCAATCTTATGCCTACGTATTCCCGTTTAAACGAAACAGGGAAATCAGAGCAATCGTAGTTCCTCCTATTCTAAGGGAGGAAAAAGATGTTTTGGTGTCTTGTTCAAAGCCCAAGATTGAAGCTAAAAGGGTTATTTGTGTCTTGTTCAAAGCCCAAGATTGAAGCTAAAAGGTTTGACTGAGAGAGAATTTGTCATCTCTAAAGAGAGACACTTGGTCTGTTTATCACAACTGTTGGGTGACTGTTTATAAAGGAAGATTACTTTAACTGAGATGTATGAATCCAACAATGCCATAATTTCCTATATAGGGGATTTATCCTGAAGGAGAAAACTTTAACTCAGTGTAGAGCAATGCCATTTTTCCTTAGGAATTTCTCATGCGAACAGAGGGACAGTGGCGTGGATGTAAATAATCCAGAGGCTAGCCGCTTACAGCAATTAGATGAAAGAAGGGAGTTTCTGTTTTGACATATGATAATATAGAGAAATGACCTCCTACATAGGGATTTTGATTTCCTCGGGGGGTATTTTGATTTTTGTGTGCCTTGATCAAAGCATAAGGTTGAAGCTAAGAGGTTAATGGACTTTCCTAGGGAAGTCCTTATACAAAGCCTAAGAGAAGGTTGTGAATGACTGACTCTACAAGAGAGTGTTTTTATATGTCTTGTACAAAGCCCAAGATTGAGGCTAAAAAAAGGAACTGACTCTTTGGAGATATCATTATACAAAGCCTAAGAGGAGGCTGAAAGTTTTACTTTTCTGGGGAAAATATTTTGTTTGTCTTGTACAAAGCCCAAGATTGAGGCTAAAAGGATTTTGACTCCGCCGGGGAGGTTTGTATGTATCTTGTACAAAGCCCAAGATAAAGGTTGAAAAGAAACTGACTTTGTGGGAAAGAAAACTTTATCTGTCTTGTACAAAGCCCAAGATTTGAGGCTAAACAGAGGCTTTACTTACTCGGTTAAGGATATTTTAGGTAGAGGCCGAAATGAGTTAGACTCTGCGGGAGAGTATTATCTGTCTTGTACAAAGCCCAAGATTGAGGCTGAAATAAGTTTGACTCTGCTTAGGGAATTATTTCTCAAAGCCTAAGAGAAGGATGGGAGGAATTGACTCCGCTGGGGAAGATATTTGTCCTAAGCTTAAGAGAAGGTTATGAAGATTTATGTCTTGTACAAAGCCCAAGATTGAGGCTGCAAGGGTTTGACTCAACAAGAGAGTGCTTTTATCTGTCCTGTACAAAGCTCAGGATTGTGGCTGAACAAGCTGGAGAAATCATTATACAAAGCCTAAGAGGAGGCTAACTTTTGCTAGGGGAAACCTTTATACCCAGCATAAGGGGAGGCTGGAAAAGATTAACTCAACATTAAAGTGGTTTTATCTGTCTTGTACAAAGCCCAAGATTGAGGCTAAATGGGTTGACTCAACAAGAGAGTATTGAAAGGTGATTGACTCAACAAGTGAGTCTGACGGTTGATAGACTCAACAAGAGATTCTAAAAAGGTTAGCTCCTCTAGAGATAATCATGGTACAAAGCCCAAAGGGGAGGCTGACTATGCTGAGGAAGGATCGTTATACAAAGCCTAAGAGGAGGCTAACTTCTGTCGGGGATTATTGAGATCCCGAGGCAGGTCCAAATGTGGAATCAACCCTTGCTAAGGTTTACAGAAGAGATGGGATATCAGATGCCTTGAGGTTCTGATAGTGTTATATTGATGATAAGATGACCCTAGCTTGGGGATTTTAGGAGAGAGACTGGGTTTTTAGAACCCATGGGTTTTATCTCTACTGGAGACTGATAAAAAATGATCGGGGTTTCTTCCTATGTTTGTAGGGAACTTGAGAATATCTTTGAGACTCAAGAGGGGATTAGACTGTCCAAGTCTACTGATGTGGAAGAGTTTTATCTTTTGTATGATGCCCAAGAGAAGGCAGGTGTTTTAAGGGATGAGTATCAACCCTAAATTTGTCTGAGATATGACACTGGAAAGACTGCTCTAGTAAAGGATGACTAAGGTCTATCCTATACCTTTAAGAGGTCTTCAAGGTCCTTGTATTAAGCCCAAGAGAAGGCATGAGAACTTCTAAGAAGTCAGAGGGTCCTTGTATAAAGCCCAAGAGGAGGCGGGGATGCTCTTAGGAAGCCCGTGGGTCCCAAACCAAGAAAAGTTCAAGAAATGCTATTCACTGAGAATAGATCATTTAGTGAAAGTTCCGATGTTTGATGAAATTCAAGAGATGTTATTCACCGAGAATAGATCACCTCTTGGGAATAGAATTTCTTTGACAATTTCTAGGGTGAAAGTCTGAGAAAATGTTCACTAAGAATACTCTCTTTCTCTTTGTTTCATATTGTTTAAGCCCAAGAGAAGGCAAGACTGTATCTGGAAGCCTATGGGGATCTAGTTTTGACCGTATTAAAGAGTGACCAAACTGGCTTTACCTAGTTCTATACCTAGTTTCTGGGGAAAACTCTAAATATATATACTAGTATATATACAGTTCATATATGACAAGTATTTAAAAGGATATGAAAGAAGGACTTACAGTGTGCAGCTTCCCATAATACTGTTATATATATTTGACATGGATTTAAAATAATGAAATAAGGACTTACAGGTGAGCAAGCTTCCCGCAATACAGTTATATATATAAAAGCAGGTAAAAGAAAGCTGATAAAAACTTACAGGTGAGCAAGCTTCCATGCTGTATTGTTAGTTGTTTCAAGAAATTAAAGAAAGTTTTGATAACAACTGTATATTTGAATATAAATCAAAAGAGAAGTTGTTTTTGAAAAGATTGTTGGGGCTTATACTCAGGGAGAGGCCCAAGGTTTAACAGTGATCGCACCGTTGTTTTGAAGATCGTATAGGGAATTATACAACGACTGAGGCCCAAAATTATTTTGGTTAAAAAGGGATTGGGTCTTACACTCTATCAGAGGCCCAAAGTGTTTTAGAAGAGAAAGATGGGACTTACAACACGAGGGGAGGCCCAGATGATTTTGTTTTAAAAGGCGACGACCGTGCCGTGATTTTGAAAATACACTGGGACTTATACAACATCTGAGGCCCATAAAAGGTTTGTATTTACAAAGGATTGGGTCTTACACTCTATCAGAGGCCCAAAGTGTTTTGAAAAAGATTTGTTAGGGTGAAAATCGAAGAAACCCTAATTTCATCATTTTTTAAGGTAATTATTTAGAGAAAATTAATTAAAATGATAAAAACACCAAATAAGTTTGAATAAACAGCTTGTGATTTTTGGTTGAGGTTTGAAAAATGATGTTCTAATCACAAGATGAAATAAAGCTCATTTGGTTTTGATTTCCAAGATGATAATTCCTTTTTGAAATGTTTAAAAACAATTAAAAATGAATTTATTTACAAAAAATCAACTATATTAAATAAATGATTTAAATTTGATTTTTTTTTGAAATAAAATATTTTAACATTTTTGTGATTTTTTGCAGAAAGAACCAATAAAAAATAATTAAAATTGAGAGAGAAATAAAATTTTCAAATCATTCAAGAAAATAATATGAAAAATATTAAAAATGGAAAAAGTGATAAAAAAGGGTATGGGCCGAGGGGGATTCAAACCCCAGACCTTCAAGCCAAACACATGAGCGTGCAACCACTGGGGTGGTGATACATCCGTGTATCAAAATCACCCCATAAATATATAAGGGGTACCTTGTTTTAGGCCTGGGAAAGGCAAGGTAATGCCATCTTTTGGGACATTTACGTGAAGCCTCTAACTTTCTCATTTCTCCATGGATTGGGACAAAATTTGTATGCATCTGGCCTAGAATTTCCCAAGGAATCCAATGGTGGTCTTGGTTTTTCAGATAAGGTCGCTATTTTAAAACCCGATAGTGGTTTTGAAATAGGCCTATATTTGCATTTTCTATGCTAACACATGGTAAATGCAAGAATTACATGGCAAATTGGTTCAAACAAAACCTATACAACATGTATGAGATGTTTATGATCAGTGGACTTCAAAGCAATGCATAATTCAAAGAGTTCAAGTTGTCATGCACTTACCTCTTGGAGCTTTTTGTGCTATCTACCAAGTTCCTTGTGCGAGAAGTAATTTGATGGTTTGGACACTCTCAATTGATCCCTTAGAAGCTTTTAGAATGATCAGAACCAGCTAGAATCCTCAGGAACAAGTTTGATCTCTTTCTTGCAAAAGGGGCAAAAGTGACCAATATGGAAACTCTCTCAAATGGTGTTCTAGATGAGGGGAACTAATTAAGACAGTTCAAGGATGATATTTGAAGTGTGTTTGAGGTCTTATTTGGTTTTGAAAGTGACTTAATCAAGAGATGGCTTGAAAAATGAAAAAAAGACAAATTTTGAGGTTTTGCAGGTTGACTTTGTGATTTTGGTGTTACAGGTCACATATTAGTGTTTGGACAGCTTATATACAACATATTAGAGGTGTTTGGATCATGAACTGTGATGGAATTGCTCTCTAACTCAAAAACTCAGAGATACCTTACAAAAGAAGGCATTTTGGCCTAGAGAAAGGGATTTTGAGGAAAGCAAGTGTTGTAATGCTTTGGTGTACTCAAACTGAGCACAAATGAGCTCTATTTATAGTAGAGCAAGTTTGTTTTGCAAGCAATAGTGAATGGCAACTGAATCAGGCCTTTGGCCAATGTTATGCAAAAGGAATCTCAAGTCTCCTCTAGCCATAGATTTGAGATTAGGGCACATGCTTTGTAGTTTTGGTTCAGAGATAAGTCTTGACTGAATTCAGTTGGAATAGGCTCAGTTTATGCCACCTTCGTGTATCCATTGATTGCTTGGAAACAAAATTGGAGTCTTAGCATATTTGTTGCCTTTTTAGGGATGACAAGCCTAATGTAGATTCTTGGACTTGGGAGGCTTGGAGATCAGATCATCCCCCTTGGATTTGATCCTCTGATGTGTCCAAATTGATGACAAGGCTTGGAGTTATCATATTTTGACAAATTGAGCAAATGTGCACAATTCTTCCTTGTAAAACCAGTTCATGATGCCATGTTTCAAAGGCTGTATCTCCCTACTCAAATTGAATTTGGAGATGGTCTGGTACTTTTTGGAAAGCCCTTATGGCATACTTTAACTTTGATGTTCACCCCTAGACCTGGTTTGACTTGGATCAAGGTGAAAAATATCCCTACATTTTGGAAAAAGTAAGGCAGATTCTGACTTAGTGAAAATTTCACTAAGAGTTGGAAAAATGTCATTTTCATGATTTTTTCCATTTTGATCACGCCATAACATAAAATCCATGAGGAATTGGAGTTTGATGTAGTTGAAGCTTTAGTGGAGTGTAGTAAGACCTACAAATCCACCTTCGGATCACCCAAAATGGTTGCTTGGATCTCAAGTTATGGTCCTTGGAAGTTGGTACCCTAGCCACTTTGTTCCATAACTTAGAAAAACTCTAAGTTTTTATGGTTACCCCTTTTACAAGTTAACTCACTTTCTTTGATTTTTCTTGATGAATGATGATTCAAATCACATATTAACATTGTTTTAGGGTTAAGGAACCTTGGTTGACCAAAAATCCAAAAAGTCAAACCTGGACTTTTGTACAGTTAACTTTTTCAGCAGATGAAATTTTGACTTTGTGATCCTTTTGTGAAATCAATCCTTGGGCTCAATTAAACTTCATAGATGGCCTCCAAAGGTATTTAGGAATGTCTTGGACCCCTCCCCAAGGTTTTAGATCAAGGGTAGGCCAACAGTCAAGGGTAGGGTTGACTTTTTCCATCAGAAACCCTAATTTGTGATCATATGGTTTTGAGTTCTTGTGGCCTATGATTTGAGCTATTTGAGTCAATCAAATCTTGTAAACATGTCAATATGATGTATTTGAGGTCTTTGAAGTTCATTTTGAAGCTTCAAGCCATGCCTCACTTCACAAGTTAACTCAAGGGTTGAATTAGGTCAAAACCCTAAATTCCTGATTTTTTTTATAGATGGACCCTCAAGGTGGTTTTTCCATTGTGGATGTGCTCTTGAAATTTCGTTGAGCTTAATGGACCAAATATTGAGGAATTGGCTCATGCCCAGATGAAAATTTTCATCTGGAGGCCTCAATCGACCAAAACCCTAATTTGGTGACACTAGCGATCCTGAGGCTTGATCCACTTGAAATGCTGCAACCTTGTGGTTGATTCTTGATGTGGGAGTCCTCTTGATACTTTTTGGTTGTTTGAGAGGTTATACAAGTTGAATATCATGTCATTTCTTGATTGATCCTTGTCTAAATGCTCTGAGAGGGCTTGAAACCCTAATTCTTGATTGTAGTGAATGCTCAACAATCTTTGAGGAGATTGATGAGGCAAGATGGTTCATCCATATTGTGATGATAATTTACACAATGATGGGAAATCTTGGTGGTCAAAATTTGGGGTATGACACATACTTCTGACAGTTGTAACACTCAATATGACTTTTATCAGTTTTTCTTCCAATGCCTCTTCTTATACCTGCACCACCACCTATGTGATTGCTTTGGTTTGAAAATTCTCTCTCATTTGACAAACTAACTTCTTGTCGGTTTCTCATACCAGTCGAATTGTTATTACTTTCCTACGTTTGTTACCTTCCATCTTCCATTTTCTTTCTTTTCTTTTGTTGAATGTGCCTACAAAGCTACATCACTCTTTGTCTTTCTTGTAGATCTTTCAGCCATTCTTTGTTCATGAGATTTAAGCGTCCTTTGATGCTCTTCTTTTTTAATGCTTGATAAATCCTTTGATTCTTTTATGGCTACTACTACATGATCGAATGTTGGAGTCAGTGGCCTTAAGATCTTTGTAACTACTGATCTTGATGTCAACACTTCTCCACATATTGTGCGTCGGAAGAAAGACTTAAAGCCATAGAGGGGCATGATGCTTTTGATCTGGATACTTTAAACATGTGTTTGGTCCCTACCCTAGTAATAACCTCGAAGTTCAAGACATCAGATTTTGAGAAGTACAAAGGGGATAATTGTCCAAGGTAACATTTGGTGATATTTTGCAGAAAAATGACCTTTTATGCCCACAACAATAAGCTAATGATTCACTGTTTTCAGGATAGTCTGGGTGGGGCATCGTTGAGTTGGTACATGTAGCTAGAGGGTAGCCACATCCAGTCATGGTTGGACCTAGCTAACGCCTTTCTAAAGCAGTACAAGTACAATCTTAACATGGCTCCCGACCACATGCAATTGTGGGGTTTATCCCAAGAGAGAAACGAATCCTTCAGAGGGTATGTTAAAAATGGAGAGGGTTAGCTGCTCGTGTTCAACCACCACTTTTAGAGAGAGAATTTGTTGACTTGTTCATGGATACCTTGTAAGGCCCGTACTTTGAAAGGATGATAGGCAACGCCTTATCATACTTTTCTAACTTGGTATCAGTTGGAGAACGCATCGAGAGCATGCTCAAAAGTGTAAAAACCAAAATGGCTTGAACATCCAGGCTAGTGAGATTGAATCCATTGTCAGTTCCCAAGAGGAAGAGAAGGAGGAAATTAATGCAATCTGGGAAGCTCCACAAACTCTGCCTCTAGTATCTTATCCTCAATACCCGAACATATCAGTTGTTCAAAGTCAGCAACCCTATGGGTATCCATATGTGATTCCATTCCCTCAACATGGTCAATATCCTCCTACTAATCAAGGATATCCTCAGTATCAACAATAGATTCCAAATCAGCAGCGTCAACACGCTTGACAAAAAACAAGAAAGCCAGAAAGGCATATTACTCCTCTACCAATTCCATACAGTTAAATATTACAATATTTGATCAAAGGTGGGCTGATATTGCCAAAGGAAATAGATCCAATGATTCCTCCATACCCACTAGGCTTTGACACCAATGCCTGATGTGACTACCATGCAGGAGCACAAGGGCACTCAACTAAAGACGGTAAGGTGCTCAATAACAAGGTTTAAAAGCTGTTCGACTCCAATATGTTCTCATTCACGCCTCAAGGCATTCAAATCAACAATAATCCTTTACGTGGTCATGCGGGTCTATCAGTCTATGCTATGGAAAAAGTTGCTGAGAGTAAGTGTGAAGAAGGCTACCATATTGGTCCCGATGAGCAATTATGGAAAAGCCTAGCCTAGCAGCGAATCAAGAAAGGAAGGCTCAGTTGCTTAATGCTGGTAATCTTTAGCCCATATCATTACTTTGCATTTGTAGTTTCTTTTTTGTTAAGTGCTACTTGTTGTTAGACATTGTTGTTAACAAAGGGTATTGTTAATGAAATGAGCATGCATGTTTTGAACAAATCCATTCGTATTCACTCATCTTTTCTCTTATTTAATATATCACAAAAAATATTTCACCACTTCACTTCCTTTATCAAGATGTTGTTTTAGCAAAGATTGGAGGAAGGATGATGAAACTAAACACCCATAATTGTTGATGGTGTGCTTTCAGATAAAATCCTGCTGATGATATACAAGCATTGTTTCAAATCCCCAAACACTGGAGAGATAGGGAGTTAATCCCTATTTAACCACTCAAAGCCTAGAAGTATGTGTTTCTTTCGGATCTCACAAACCCTTACACTTAACCTGGGGCATGGTAGTGTTCAATTAATTTGACTACGCATTCGTAATATAAGATGAAACTACCCATCTGAGGATCAACCACGTGTTATTCTTCGTCCCGAAGTGTCGAAGGAATCATAAAAATCAAGAGGTTATGACAGTTGTTCTTCAAATGACCAATGACTTGGCAGTCACAACCCTTCATCAAAATTTATAAAAAAAAAGAAAAAAAATATCAATATTTTGAACACCCAAAGAGGTGACTTAGGCAAAAATTAGGGCAATCTCGGTGGACTAAGAGCTTCAAAAAGAAGTCCAGGAAAAAATAAGAGTTTCAAAAACCATGAACCAGGCCATGTTACAATCCTCAAAAGACCTAATTGAAACATGGTTTATTCTGAAAAGCATACTACATCAAGGTTGTGTAAACTGACTCCTAGAGATTTGTTAATCACCTATATTGGCATTATATTCTCGCTATGTATTTCACACACTAGCTAAATCAGTACTGCATTTGGACTAATGGTCCATTCGTCACACACTATTACATCATTCCAATAAATAATTTTCTTTCAAAACCTACATGAATACCGCATTAAAATTACCATTGACTAAATCAACAATTTTAAACTGTAAACAAGTATTTGACATCAAGGAAATTCCAAAGAGAAATTAGAGAGGAACTTAAACATTTGTTGGTACTGACCCGAATCAATGCCACTTCATAACCCTATGGATGGGGCATAACATCCAATGACTATATTGACTTAAGAGTTGGGTATAGTCTAAGTTCTTCCTAATTGAATTGTATAGACCACCCACAACCATCTCAAATAACTCATGTCCAAGGACTTGAGTAAAGCATATCACCTTCATTAACATATGGTTTTGTATAGTCTAACTTCCCCCAAAATGGTTTTGTTGTATTCTCCCAACAACTTGGTCTTCATCATGGTTTCTATTGACCAATACCACCTTTAGGCCATTTTGACCTAAATCTCCTTCGACTATCCTGGGTATAGGTTGTTCGAACGGTTGGGGCATAACCCGTTGTTGAACTTGATTATTAGGAAAACTACCATTGTTTAAAACCCATGGTTTTGAATTACCCCAATTTCTTGGATTTGAGGGACTGGTTGAATATGCGCTTGAGTAGCACCAAACATTTTAGCAATTTGACCAATTTGATGTGCCAATTGTTGGTAAATGTGGTTTTTGTTTTGGATTAGGGGATTAAACACACTACCAATTTAATGGGTAAGCATATTGACCGTATCATGGTTGATATCATTCATTTTCCACCTCATGGACAAGAGAGAAATAGGAGTTATAGATGGCATAACCTGAGGGACATATCATATTCCTCCTTGGGGTCGTGCCGTTCAACTACGATTACTGATAACAGATCCTGATGCTAAGTATTGATTAAGAGGGGACACAATAGTCATTCCATTATCTAAATATGTGGATGCATTAGTTTGTAGGTCCTCCATCATTGCAGTTGGAATTCCATATGGATATTCCGTACTACTAGGGGGAAGCGTAAAACATGGTAGAAAAGAAGGCCTAGGTTCTCCTATAGTAGTTTGTGTAACCCTTAGGGTAGTTGGAAAACTTGTTGGTTGTGGTGCTGAAACCACCACTTCTGGCAACGTTGTCGCAACTGACATTTAACTTATAACATGAGTAGTTACTCCATATGACGTTGAAGTTCTTACAGCACAAACCGTCGATACGATTGCTAATTCTTCTACATTTAAAAAGTCGTTCTGGGGAAGGGAAGGATTTTTCAACATATGACAAGCCATTTCAAAAAGATTTTTACCACTCCTCGGGGGCATAAACACTCAGGCATAGAAAACATTGCATGTATGAAGAACAAAATGAACAATAAAAGCACAAACTTTTCTACAAAAATTTAATTTTTTTCACAAAGGGTCCCATGGACGTTCCATTTTGTTTACTGTTGTTTTTGGTAAATCAATAACATGTTTTAATTCACTTACAATATTAAAATTGAAAAAAATCCTAGAACATATTGTGCAAAAGAGTTTAAGAAAATATGTTCATGATTGGAAATTACACGTTTGAATGTGGGAACAATTGGATATAAACTTCAAAATAAAGTGAAGAATTTCTTAACTAATGAAATAATTGAAAGAAAATGATAAAAAAAATTGAATAAAATGCTTAAGTTAAAAATGGGATGCAGATTCATATATTTTCTCACAAATTCATTATATATGTAACTTGGATGTTTGAATTCTACAGAGGACAATAATGAAAATTATGAACCCTTATCATAGAGATTAAGTCAACTTATATACAAGTACATCAATAATCGCCGACAACGACTAAATTTCTAAAAATTGACATGTATACCACTTTGTGGCTGTAACACCCAAAAATTTGCCTCATCTTTTCTTAACCTTTTGGCTTATGTTTCATAGCATTTGCATCATCATTAATCATATCATGACATTGGTTCTTAAGGCATGGGATCAAGGTATTTTCTCGCAGTTCAGGGTTACAGAGCTAAACAGATAGTCATCAAAGTCTTTTCAAGCATTTATTTTGCTCAATAGATGATTTGATTATCAGAGGTTCCGAAATTAATTTTGCTCAGCCATTCAGTAGCGGACCGTAATTTTCCCGCCAGTTATTTTGAGTGCGGAAGGAACTTCACAGCATATTATAGCCATGGTTCAATGGTAATATCAAATGACAAGTTTCTGAGCCCTAATGTGGCTTAAAACAGGTGGAAACAAGTGTTTTTCCAAGATTCCTTCAAAAGGCGCCAAAATTCAAATTTTCCTTGTGTTAATCGATTAACACATTTGGCCTATCAAATGGTTAATCGATTAACCAAGATGAAATTTGCCCAAATGCTTTAATGGCAGTACTGCAGAATTTTAAACTAATTTCCACCACTTGATTTCACATGTGCATCATTGGAAGGATCTAGAGTGGGTTCATTTTAATTCATTTTCACAAATAAATTCCACCCAAAATTCAAATTTCCATTCCTCTTATTAACCCACACTCCAAACCACAATTTGATCCCTAACCTAGGGGTTATTTAAGCAAGTTTGCTCCAAACCTCACACATTCACTCTCATTTTTCACCCTCATTTTTCAGCATTTTCTCTCAATTATCTCTCACTTTTTCACTCTCCATTTTCATCTTTAACCTTCACCAAAGCTCTTCCATTAGAATTCTCAAATTCTTCATTGGAATTTTTGAATTCTAGAGCTAGAGCTTCATTACTTCCTTTCATCCTTACAAATTTGCAGTAGCAACTTGTTTGGATCTAGATTCAAGGTTTTGGAATCACTTTTGGAGAGATTTTTTCTTATTTGTGGATTATTGCTTGGGATCTTCAAGTTTTCTTGTTAAAGCTTCATAGATCTCTGTTTTTCTTATTTTGATTCATCAAATTCCACTCACAACACTTACCAAAGCAATTCTCCGCTTTGTAGGTTAGTAAATTTCAGATCCAAGCCTATTCTACCTTATTTACAATATTTGTAATGTAGATCCTTGAGTTTTTGATGTGAATTAATCCATTGATTTATTTAATTGTTGATCTCGATGTTTGACGGATTCAATTGGTGTTTAATTGTTGTTTTTTGATGTAATTTTTGTGATCAATTGCATGCTCTAACATATGGAGATTCAGTGATTAAGTTACTGAAAAGTGCTTTTATGCTGAATTTTATGTTGTTGTTTTTATAGTGTTAACAGATTAACCAGTTGCAGTGCAAAACTGGTTAATAGATTAACCAGTGTATTTTTCACGTTTTAGGATTTTCTAAAGGGGTTAATCGATTAACCACTTTTGCACTGTAAATGGTTAATCGATTAACTCTGATGCAGAGTGTGATTTTTGTGTATTTTCAAGTTTGTTTTGATTTCTTTCCACTTTTAATCTTAATGGATGGATATGGTGCATATTTGTGGATTGTTCTTGAGCTGCTTCACCTCATATGATAGTTTGAATGCGATTCTTCGACACGCGTCATTTGATTTCCACGTGGCATGCACATGATTTGTTTGTTTTGCATTCTTGATGTGATGATCATATTGCATAATCCTTTGCGCAATCGTGATTACTTGTTCTTGATGTTTACATTGCTTGATATATGATTCATGTGCATGTTTGCTTTCGATTCCATGATTGCGTGTTCATTTCAAACAATTAATTGTTGATTCGATGAATTGTCCATGATGCTTTTGATGAATGCTTAAGTATGCAATGTCATTGAAATTTATTCATGCTTAATTTCTTAGTGCTTAATTGTATGTCCATGCGTAGCAATTGCTCTTACTTGATGATCGTTCATGTTTACAATTCATGTGTATTCGTTTAAATGTGAAGTCACGGTTATGTTTAATTCTTTTGATGCTTGAGGATATGACATGTTAATTGACTAATCCTTGATGTATGCTCAACTTGATGTTATGTTGTCACATGATCAACCGTGCTTGGTGCCTCATGAGCCTTTGTTTTGATGCATTGCATGCTTCCTAGCAGCTGTTATATGCTGGTTTACTTGACTTGCTGCCTTTTACACCTACTATGACTTGAAAATGTGTACTGTAAAAAGCTATTTTGCTTGTATGAAGGATTTTACCGTTGTTCTGAGCTGGAGCGTTGTTGTAGCTGCTGTTTTTGGTTTATTTTCTTGGTTTTGGTTTGCTTTTGCATGTTCCCTTAGGGTTCCCTAGTCCAAGTTAATTTTTGATTAAGCTTGGAGTAGGATAGACATTAGGAGTTAATCCATGCATGATAAAAATTAGGATAGTTCCTTTTATAACCTTAAACTTAGGTCTATCTCTTTGCATGCTAACCTTAGGTAGAATTCCTTTTCTATCCCAACTTTAGGACCATTGTGCATGACAACATTAGGAGTCAGTTTCCCTTAGTTGTTTTCTTTTCAACCTTTGAGTCCTCTTTCTTCTCATCTCAAAACAAAATCAAAATACTTAATAAATACGATGAGTATTGTGCTCCATGAGCCTTAGGTATATGGGAAATGATGAATGGGGAGTCACTAATTACTTTTCTAGAGTGTTTAGCATACGTCCCATTTGGGGGCGATCTTAAGACGTATTCGCTCCGATGTCATAGACTTTAGTGCAATACGAGTCCCAAACCAACATAATTCACTTCTGTCTAAAACTCACTAACAAAATGCAAATCTTTTTATCCTTTGGGATTGGTGTCTAATTATTTTCAGAAAAGAGCACGTTATTTCCATTCTACCGCAAACAGGCATTGACCCTAACTGCTAGAACGGGAACTTCACGTCGCTCATAAAAACACTTATAAGCTCGTAAGTCGAACTACGACTGCTCTGATTTCCTCTTTCTTGTCCGATTGTGGATACGTAGGCACAAGACGACGAAGTCTTGACGGGAAACCTCCCATCTTTCACCCGTAGTCCTCCGAACTACGTTGACTATGACTTTCCCATTGCACGAGGTAATACGTAGGCCTAGGTCGGCGAAGTCCCCTCGAGTCTCCTATTGTTTTCCTCCCTTTTCGTTCTTGTTAGGAGTAGAGCTTTAGATAACACATCCTTTGATTAGACAACAAGCGTGGATCCCGTTGAGTATAACGGACGCGGCGGGGGGGGGGGGGGCTAATACCTTCCTCTTGCGTAATCGACTCCCGAACGCAGGTTTTGGTTGCGATGACCATGTCTTATCCATTTTGAGGTTTCTACTATCGTTTCTTTTCCCCCGTCGTGATAAATAACGTTCGGTGGCGACTCTATTTTTTTCGCCGGTTATTTTTCACATTGCGACAGCTAGTGACTCTGCTGGGGACCCTGGTTCCTTATGCGAGTCAATCCTAGCGCTTGTCTGTTTTTGTTTCATTGGGTGTTTATTTTTTGTGCATTTATTTGTTGTATCTGTTGCACATTATTTGTTGTATATCAACTGCATTTATTGCATTTGATTATTGTTATCATACTGTTCTGCTACTGCTGTGCTGTTGGGTGGGTTGGTTCTGTGAGAGATAAGCCCACTACCTAGGCTTGAGTACATACATAGGATTATAGTGGATAGTCATGTGGCCTGTGTATTATCTGGTTACATTTGTTTGACACGAGACCCACATTCGGACGACGTTATCTTTGGAGATATTCTATCATGCGCGTTTGGTGTAGATGATAGGCTATTGACATAGAGAGCTTATGACTCTGGAGACCGTTCATGGGAAATCAGTTGAGGCCTCCTTGATTGATGATGATGCCAAACCAGAAATGGTGAACGTATCATCATTTCTCGACTAAGAGTCTGTGATATTGAGGACCTGCTAGGATGCCATGTCCAAGACTAGAACCCACATGTGAGAGGGGATGAGTTTTGCAAGAAACTTTGACCTTCAACCTACCTGGTTTTCTGGTTTTCTTATCAGTATGAACTTATGAACCTGGTATTCTGGTATTCTGATTATTCTAGTATTCTGGTATCTTGGTTTTCTGTAAGAGTGAACTTATGAACTTATTCAGTCAGCAACATATCATTTATTCAGAATTTTTGGAAGCCTTGATCCCAAGTCTCTGCATACATATCATCATAACATGTTTGCATTCTGACATACATGCTCTTTTATTTCCAATAATCTTAGCTTTGAGACTTGTTGTTGAGCCTTCCATTTATTTCTTATGGTTCGTCTGTGTAAGACTTGAATCAAAGCAGGTAGATTCCTTGGAAATATTCGAACATGGCATTTGCATTGTATTTTAATATTCATTTTCATAGCGGGTGTTGTGAGGCTGGATATTGTTATGCTGATCCGGTTTTCTTCAGGATTGCAGACTTAACTTGTCAAAGAAGCCAGAAGTTGACTATGGAGCAAATTCAAGCAGGTTTGAAGGAGGTACGAAGCCAAATGGGGCAGTTTGAGGTAGACATGCAAGCTTTATCTCAGGATCAGAATATGCTGAGGGAGGAAGTCCATCAACTGAAGAATCAGATGGACCTGATCATGGAAGTTATGAGAAACGTGTTAAGAAAGGAAGGCAATCCTATGCCTAAGGCTGCAACAGAATTTGCTATTCATCCCTTGTCGGTGGGATCTCTCCCATAGCGTGATTTACCTCGTGGATTTTTTGCACGACCTGGGGTTCTATAATTTCCCCGTCAGCAGCTATCTCATGTTTCCCAAGACAATCCCAAGATTAAAAAGTACACATAAAGGCCAAAGCAGCCTAAAAGAATCTTTGATCAGCTTTTTATGCCTTATGCTCAACTGTTGCCACATCTGCTTCAGCTTAGATTAGCTTAGTTAAGGACTTTAACTCCTCTTACTAGTAAGCCTCCACTAGGCTATGATGCAAGTGCCCATAGTGATTTCCATTCTGGGGCACCGGGCCATACTGTCGAGAAATGTAGAGCTTTTCAGCACCAGGTCCAGGATTTGATTGATGCAAAGGTAATTGAGTTCATGCCAAGCGGCATGAGCATTCAAAGGTTGTCTTATTCCAGTTGTTGCGAAAGAAGTGGATAACCCTATTTTCTATCCTTAAGCTGCACTGAGTCGGGGGAATATCTTACTGTCTTTGGTTTTATAATTGCCACGTCCGCAATTGTTGCCTATTTCTCGACCAGGTTTGAAGAGTAAAGTTCCTGGAAGAGAGGAATGCCCAAATCAGTATCAGCAATAGACAACCTTCCAGAAGAGACAACAAAGGTTAAGAAAGCCCGAGAGATATTTTTCTTTGTTGCCAGTGTTGTACAGCCTGGTATTTCTAGATCTGATCAAAAGAGGATTGATAGTGTCGAAGAAATCTGATCCAGTCATTCCTCCATATCCACCGGGGTTTAATGCCAACGCCCGATGTGACTACCATGTTGGGGCACATGGGCATTCTACAAAAAATTGTAAGGCGCTCAAGCATAAGGTGAAGGATTTAATTGACTCAGAGGTCATTGCTTTCACTACAAATGGTGTGTACATTAATTGTTGCTTCTCAAGTGAGCACTCAAACTACAAAGGCATGGTTAGAAGCAACAGGTCCAGACGGAGTCATGCCTCCTCAACGACGGCAATCATCAACTTTCTTTACTGAATTTTCATTTGTATTTTTCTTTGTTTGTTAATGCTTTGTTTGCATGTAAAAACTTGTTTGTTTTTTAATGATATTCTTAATGCAATGAGTATGTTTTTCTTGTAGTAGTTCATTCGTGTTCACTCATATAATTTTTTTGTGCATTGCAATACCAACTTTCTTGCTTAAACTTTGTGAGGGAGGATGACGAAATGAAAATGCAAACTTTCTGGTCGTATGCTTTTGGAATAAAACCTTGCTGATGATGTACAAGCATTGTTTCAACTCCCCAAACACTAGAGATATATGGGAGATAGACCCTAGTCAACCCCTATGAGCCTTGAAGTAAGAGTTTCTTTTCGTATGAAAAAACCCTCACATTTAACCCAGGGGAAGGGTAGTTGTCGATTGATTTGATCAAGCGTTCAAATTTTAAAAGGAGTGTCCCCTTCGAGGATCAATCACCTCTATTTCTTCACACATCAGGGGGTCAAGGGACGCGAAACCACAATGGTTATCCCTCTGCGCAAGGAATGAGGTAGTCACAACCATTCCAAAGAAATTAAGACAGCCAGTGTCGCATGAGTTGTTCAAAAAAGAAAAAAAAGAGAAATAGAAAAAAAAAAGAAAAAGCTCGCTAAGTCTAAAACTGGAAAGCAAGTGTCTTAGGAAAAACTTAGGGCGTCCCGCTGGACTTCAAAACCAAAAAAAAAAATAAAAAAGAATCAGTCCAGGAAAAAATTAGGGAAAAACAAGTAAAATAATGAAAAGAGAAAAGCGAAAAGGATTACAAAAGAAAAATCTTCGAGCAAGAGCAAGTCGCGTGACTACAGACATCGGAGACAAAGGGGTGACTGTCAGTTCGAAAACCTCGTGGATCCCTTAACCCTCACTTCTACCATTTAATAACCTTTTGAAAAGTGAGCGCCTGTGCCAAATTAGCTAAACGTAGGACTGGAGAACATCAAGGAGAATGAGTGGGTTAAAACAAAAACTTTGAGCCTTATATCCTTTTTTCTAAAATCGTGAACCATGCCACTTTACAACCCTCAAAAGTCCTAATTGAAGTAGGGTTTATTCTGAAGGTGTACTTCAACGAGACAGCGTACCTAACTCTCATGAGTTGTACTAATAAGATTTTTGTTGGTATTGCATGTGTATGTTAGCTTCCATTCAAAAATCAATGTCGCGTTCTAGCTAGTGATTTGTTCACAGGATTTTGCGACACCTTTTTAGGGAAAACTTCAAGATTAACATGTGTGTTGCATTAGAATTATCATTCTCATAATAAACATTTTCTGCTTGCATACATGTGTGTAAGCATCAACGAAGCTTGCAGGATAGACATCAGTCGAGAAGTATAATCATACCAAATTGAGATGCCTGAAGACTCCAGAGGACTCTCATATCAAGGGCCATTTTGGCAAGAGACTAGGTTGAGCAAAAGCTTTCCCAATAAGTTGTGTTAAGATGTAGCCAATCTGGGGCACTCACGTCGAGAAATTTCTCCAAAGTTCAGCCAAACTGGGGCAATCATGTCAAGATCCGGAAATCTCTCCAAGAGCGGTTATTCTGGGGCATTCACTCGAAGATCAGTTTGCCATAAGCTTTGTAACCGAAATCACTTCAAAACTAGTTCCTGTCTGGTGAACCGTTTCAAAGCCAGTTCCCGTCTGGAAAATCAACTTAGGATACCAGTTCTCATCTAGTAGACAACCTTCAAACCAGTTCCCGTCTGGTCACCATTTCTTTAGCATATCTTTTAACCAGTTCTCATCGAGAAAACCATAAAGTCAGTTCTCGTCCAATACAAAAAAACAAGAAGTCAGTTCTCATCTGACAACTTAACCTTTTGCCACCAATTCTAGTCTGGTAGTCTACCTCTTTTGCCACCTGTTTTCGTCTGGTAGTTCACCTTTAAAGCCCACTTTCGTTGGCAACCAAGAATCAAATCCCTAAAGAAAAACAATCACCATAAACCTGGTATCACCCCTAAACCAAAAACCCAACTGTACTTGACATAATCATTCCCAATGGCTCACAAATTCTCACATCCCCCAGCATGAGGCTCGTTTGACCTTTTCTTCTCCTCAACAGAGTTGCTCTCCCCGGCAGGGATTGTTAAGGGTTTATCACCCTCAGTAGGGTATTATGAAAATTCTGATTGTTCTCCCCAACAAGAGTTTAGAAGTTCGCTCTCCCCAGCCAGATTTGTTTTGGTTTATTGCTCTTCAAGCAGGTTGATATCCCCAGCATGAGGCTTGATTGATTTCTCTTCCATGGTAGAGATTTTATATTCCCTACAGAGCCCTGGTATCTACTATCTTCATCAGGTCAAGAAGTGTTGTTTCTCCAGCAATGATGTACTCTTATCCCCAGCAGAGTAAGAATAGAGGGTAATTCCCCAACAGAAGAGTGAACTCAGTATTGTCCCTAGCAGGTTTGGTATCATTAACTTTTCTCCCCAAGCAGAGTTTGGTAGTGATTTACTCGGTAGGTAATTCAACAGCGATTGATATCACCAGCAGGTTCCAAGTCCAATCATCATTGGAACTTTTCCTTCAGATTACTGGGTTGTTTCCCCAGCAGATGGCTATTACTCTTACTTCCCAGCAGAGTGGAAGTGCATTCTTGCTTTCTCTTCAGCAAAGGCAGTTAAGTTCGTCTTCCCCAACAGATCTATTTCTGGGTTTTCTCAGCACTTCTCCCGGTGGAGTGTCCTTTTTGCATATCATAAGCATTTCTGCATTGCATCCTAAAAAATGTACAACATTTACATTTCGTATGGAGCATTACGCCATAGAAAAATTCAAACATATGCCAGATTTGATACTCTCTTTGCCAGACCGTTTCCCTAGCAGAAAATGGCTTAACTCAGGATTTTCTGTCTTACTTTATCCTTAGTGAAGTCGCCAATGAATTCATTCATCTTACTTGTGCTCCCCTGTAGATTCGTCCGCTTAGGTTTCTTTTTTTCCCCAGCGGAGTCGCCGTCTATTCTCCTTTGGTTGTGAGACCGCTTGTGACCAACATTCCTTTTCTTACGATGATGTGAGAACTCCTGTGGCTGACATTCATCTGTTATCCTTTGGTTGTGAGACCACCTGTGGCCGACATTCCTTTTCTTGCGATGATGTGAGACTGCCCGTGGCCGACATTCATCTGCTATCTTTTGGGTTGTGAGATCGCCTATGGTCGGCATTCCTTTTCTTTCGATGATGTGAGAATGCTTGTGGCCGACACTCATCCACTGTCTTTTGGGTCGTGAGTCTGCCTGTGGCTGACATTCCTTTTCTTACGATGATGTGAGACCGCATGTGGCCGACATTCATCTGCTATCTTTTGGGTTGTTAGACCGCCTGTGGCCGGCATTCATTTTTTTCCAATGATGTGAGACCGCCCGTGGCCGGCATTCATTTGCTGTGTTTTGGGTCGTGAGTCCGCCTGTTGCCGACATTTCTTTTCTTGCGATGATGTGATACTGCCTGTGGCAAACATTGATCTGTTGTCTTTTGGGTTGTGGGACCGCCTATGGCCGTCATTCCTTTTCTAGTGATGATGTGAGACCGCCTGTGGCCGACATTCATTTTCCTTTGATGTGTGAGTCCGCCTGTAGCCGTCATCCTTTTCGAGTCCACCTTCGGTTGGCACATTATTGTATTACACCTTATCCCCCCACAGGTTTCAAATTTTCGAGTTCTTTTTGTATTCAACCTCATTTTACCTTGAATGTCTGAAAGCTGTTACTATCATTCCTTCAGGTCCAAGTTGATTGAATAGGGGCAGCTGTAACACCCCAAATTTTGCCTCATCTTTTCTTAACCTTTTGGCTTATGTTTCATGGCATTTGCATCATCATTAATCATATCATGGGATTGGTTCTTAAGGCATGAGATCATGGAATTTTCTCGCAGTTCACGGTTACAGAGCTAAACAGATAGTCGTCAAAGTCTTTTCGAGCATTTATTTTGCTGGATAGATGATTTGATTATTAGAGGCTCCAACATTTATTTTGCTCAGCAATTCAGTATTGGACCGTACTTTTCCAGCCAATTATTTTGATTGTGGAAGGAACTTCATAGCATATTCTAGGCATGGTTTAATGGTAATATCAAATGACAAGTTTCTGAGGCCTAACGTGGCTCAAAACTGGTGGAAACAGGTGTTTTTCCAAGATTCCCTCCAAATGGCGCCAAAGTTCAAATTTTCCTTGTGTTAATCGATTAACACATTTGGCCTATCAAATGGTTAATCAATTAACCAAGGCGAAATTTTCCCAAATGCTTCAATTGGCAGCACTGCAGAATTTTAAACCAATTTCCACCACTTGATTTCACAAGTGCATCATTGTAAGGATCTAGAATGGGTTCATTTTAATTCATTTTCACAAATTAATTCCACCCAAAATTCAAATATCCATTCCTCTTACTAACCCACACTCCAAACCACATTTTGATCCCAAACCTATGGGTTATTTAAGCAAGTTTTCTCCAAACCTCACACATTCACTCTCATTTTTCACCCTCATTTTTTCAGAATTTTCTCTCAATTCTCTCACGTTTTCACTCTCCATTTTCGTCTTCAACCTTCACCAAAGCTCCTCCATTAGAATTCTCAAACTCTTCATTGGAATTTGTGAATTCTAGAGTTAAACCTTCATTAATTCCTCTCATCCTCACAAATTCTGCAGTAGCAACTTGTTTGGATCTAGATTCGAGGTTTTGGAATCACTTCTTGGAGAGCTTTTTGCTAATTTGTGGATTATTGCTTGGGATCTTCAAGTTTTCTTGTTAAAGCTTCATAGATCTTTGGTTTTCTTGCTTATTCATCAAATTCCATTCACAACACATACCAAAGCAATTCTCATCTTTGTAGGTTGGTAAATTTCAGATCCAAGCTTATTCTAGCTTATTTACAACTTTTACGTTGTAGATCCTTGGGTTTTTTTATGTGAATTTATCCATTAATTGATTTAATTGTTGATCTTTATGTTTGATGGATTCAATTGGTTTTTAATTGTTGTTATTTGATGTAATTTCCATGATCAATTGCATGCTCTAACATGTGGAGATTAAGTGATTAAGTTGCTGAAAAGTGCTTTTATGCTGAATTTTATGTTGCTGTTATTACAGTGTTAACAGATTAACCAGTTGCAGTGCAAAACTGGTTAACAGATTAACGAGTGTATTTTTCACGTTTTTGGCTTTTCTAAAGGGGTTAATCGATTAACCACTTTTTCACTGTAAATGGTTAATCGATTAACACTGATTTAGAGTGTGACTTTTGTACATTTTCAAGTTTGTTTTGATTCCTTTCCACTTTTAATCTTCATGGATGGATATGGTTCATATTTGTGGATTGTTCTTGAGCTGTTTCACCTCACATGATAGTTTGAATGCTATTCTTTGACACGCGTCATTTGATTTCCATGTGGCATGCACATGATTTATTCGTTTTACATTCTTGATGTGATTACTTGTCCTTGATGTTTACATTGCGGGAGATATGATTCATGTGCATGTTTGTTTCCGATTCCATGATTGTGTGTTCATTTAAAGCGATTAATTGTTGATTTGATGAATTGTCCGTGATGCTTTTGATGAATGCTTAAGTATGCAATGTCATTGAAATTTGTTCATGCTTAATTTCTCGGTGCTTAATTGTATGTCCATGCATAGCAATTGCTCTTACTTGATGATCGTTCATGTTTACAATTCATGTGTATTCATTTAAATGTGAAGACACGTTTATGTTTAATTCTTTTGATGCTTGAGGATATGACATGTGAATTAATTAATCCTTGACGTATGCTCTAATTGACGTTGTGTTGTCACATGATCATCCATGCTTGATGCCTATTCATGAGCCTTTGTTTTGATGCATTGCATGCTGCCTTGGTATACATGACTGTTGTACTGAATAGTAGCTGTTATATGCTGTTTTACTTGACTTGCTGGCTTTTACACCTGTTCTGCCCTGAAAATGTGTACTATTAAAAGTTGTTTTGCTTGTATACTGGATTTTACTACTATTCTAAGATGGAGCGTTGTTGTAGATGCTGTTTTTGGTATATTTTCTTGGTTTTGGTTTGCTTTTGCATGTTCCCTTAGGGTTCCCTAGTTCAACTTAACTTTTGATTATGCTTGTAGTAGGATAGACATTAGGAGTTAATCCATGCATGATAACAATTAGGATAGTCCCTTTTAAAACCTTAACCTTCTGTCTATCTCTCTGCATGCTAATCTTAGGTAGAATACCTTTTCTATCCCAACTTTAGGACCATTTTGCCTGACAACATTAGGAGTCAGTTTCCCTTAGTTGTTTTCTTTTCAACCTCTGAGTCCTCTTTCTTCTCTCAAAACAAAATCAAAATACTTAATAAATACGATGAGTATTGTGCACCTTGAGCCTTAAGTATATGGGAAATGGTGAGTGGGGAGTCTCTCTTTACTTTTCTGAAGTGTTTAGCATACGTCTTGTTTGGGGGGGATCTTGCGACGCATTCGCTCATATGTCATAGACTTTAGTGCAATACGATTCCCAAACCAACTTAAATCACTTCTGTCTAAAACTCATAAACAAAATGCAAATCTTTTTATCCTTCGGGATTTGTGTCAAATTATTTTTAGAAAAGAGCATGTTATTTCTGATGAGTTCAAGCCTTTGTGGTTGGCATTAATTTTGGTAAAACTAACTTAGCAGAAAGATGTTGGACAACATGTCCTGACATGGTAAACTAATTGTAGGTTAAGATGTTAGACAAGATGTCCTATCAGGTGGATTCGACATCTTTGTCTATTACAGTTTTGGAATAACTGTATTTTTGTTCCAGGTGTGATTGGAATATGATTTGATCCTAGGTGGCATCTGAGATTGAGGAATCAGAGATTATGATTCTAAAAGGAATATGCGGTTTCCATGTAAGGAGACATTTTTGGAAACTTAGGATTGAAGAAAAGAATAGGTCGCAGATTCTGTGGAGCATAATTGCTGCATTTTTTAAGCCCAAATCCAGCTCTGTTTTCCTATATAAGTAGGATGGACTTGAGCTAGAATGTGTTGAATATTTGCATCTGTTATAGAGTACTAGGGTTTGTACTTTTGTGAGCATCTCTTATATTGCGTGAATACCAGAGAAGGAGAGTTTATTGAGTTGTAATATTTTCATTCACTGCTGTGATTGGAAGAGAATTGAAAAGGGTCTCATACCTAGGAGTGTCTTAGGTAGAAATCTAGGAAGGGTAGTTTCTAGGTGCTAAGTTGTAAACGTTGGAGTTTAACTTAAAAATAATTCTACTTAGTTGATTTCATTCCTGGCTTGGTATCCCCCAGACGTAGTTGTTGTTGATCACCGAACTGGGTTAACAATTTATGTGTGTTGTTTTCTTTCTGCTGATTGTTTCTGTTCTTCCTTAGTCCTTATGAAAAGCAGAGATCAACTGTCACGACATCGTGTCCGACGTCTTAGTGATCTACTTAACCATAATTTTAATTGGTATTAGAGCAGGCATCCTGCACTATATCTGGGTGAGATTCAGGGATGATACTTTCTGGTTCGATGGATAAAGAATGAGGAATTCTAAATTGACCACCCATACTTGATGGTTCCAATTATGACTATTGGAAAGTGCGCATGGTGGCGTTTATCAAGTCCATGGATGGTAAAGCTTGGAAGTCTGTGGTTAAAGGGTGGGATCCACCAAAGATCAAAGACAAAGATGGGAAGCTCACTGATGAGCTGAAACCTGAGGAAGACTGGGATGATGACGATGATAAACTTGGTCAAGGAAATTCCAAAGCCTTTCATGCATTTTTTAATGGGGTGGACAAGAACATCTTCAGACTCATCAAGAATTACACTGTTGCAAAGGATGCTTGGGAAATCCTGAAGACTGCTCATGAAGGTACCTCTCGAGTTAAATCTTTAAGACTTCAGCTTCTCACCAATAAGTTTGAGAACTTGAGGATGAGAGAAGATGAAAGTATACATGACTTTCACATGATCACTATTGATATTTCCAACACATCTAGTGACCTTGGAGAGAAAATTCCTGTAGCCAAGTTGGTCCAGAAAATTCTAACGTCTCTTTCGAAGAAATTTGATATGAAGGTGACTGATATAGAGGAAGCTCAAGATATAGCTATTTTGAAAGTTGATGAGCTTATGGGATCTCTTAAAACTTTTGAAATGGAACTAAATGAAAGGACTGAGAATAAGAAAAGCTTAGCCTTGGTGTCTGATGAAGGTAAGACAAAGTCCAAGATAGAGATGTCTAAGGCAGTTGTGTTTCTAGGAAAACTGTACAATCAATTATTGGAAAAAATTGAGGGAGAGTAAAAAATTAGTGCCAAGACTCAGATGCCCAACAACTTAAAAGGGAACAATTACGGAAGGAATTCATATTACAAAGAGAGAATTGACAAAGAAAAGGGGAGCAAATGTCTTGAATGTGAGGTATTTGGACACATTAAATCAGAGTGTCCTACATTCCTCAAGAAAGAAAAGAAAGGCCTCCATACATCTTGGTCTGAAGATGATTCTGCTAGTGATGAAGAATCACCGAAGCAGGTTTCTGCACTCACAAGAGTTTTTGATACTAATGTAGGATCAGATATTGCAGATCTTTCTCATGATGCTCTAGTCAACTCTTACAGGGAGTTGTACACAAGAAGTGCAGAAATCTATCATCTAGGAGAAGATCAACATAAGATTATCATGCTCCTTGAGGTTGAAAGATTGAAGCATCTTGGCATCAATATCTGATCTTCAAGAGGAAATTGCTCTGCTCAAATCCAAACCTGATAATGTTGGAATGGTCAACAACATATCTGACAAGATACTTCAGGAATTTGGCTACAATAATCAAAGCAAGAAGAGAGATCCTGAATACAATCTTGAAAGAAGACAAAAGATGTCAAATCGAATGTCACAACATCATTACAGACACCAGAGGAAACAAGACTTGAAATGTCATTATTGTGGCAAGTATGGCCACATTAAACGTTATTGTTACAAGCTACATAGACATCCCAAGGGTACGATTGCAGGAAAGAAAAGGAGTTCCAAGTATGAATCTATGGCTCTGATGGCTCATTCCACTCAAAAGGAATACACTGAAGAGAAGTGGTACTTTGATAGTGGATGTTCAAGACACATGACTGGTGTAAAGAACTATCTAGTGAATATAAAGCCTCATTCTTCCAACTATGTCACTTTTGGAGATGGATCCAAAGGAAAGATTAAAAGAGTTGGGAGAATGGTTCAAGCAGGAAATCCTAGAGTTGACAATGTTCTGTATGTCGATGGACTAACTGCTAATCTAATTAGTATTAGTCAACTTTGTGATCAAGGCCTGAAGGTTAACTTTACAAAATCTGAATGTCTGGTTGTAAATGATAAAAATAAAGTACTCATGAGGGGTGTCAGATCAAAAAATAATTGCTATGTATGGACCTCATTACTGATAGAGTGCTCCTCAATGACAATCGAAAAATATTAGAAATTCCCCTCAGAACTAAACATTGATAAGTGGGAAGTGGGTAGATTAACCCAGATGACACACAGAAAAACCATCTCAAGGATTCAGGATCTGCTTCATAAGGCCTCAATGATAAATGATCTGGAAGAATGAAGATGTGCATTTATGGCCACTATTGACTCAACTATAGAAAGTGATTACCATGCTACCACATTCAACAGCTTTCAGTACTCAGGAATGACGTAGATGCCAACAAGGGAAAATGTCGCACAAAATGTTGTGACATTCTCCCATGATAACCTGAGCACTCTTGATGTCCTTAAAAATAAGTTTGGGAAACTGAAGGGTAAAATAGGGCTTTACATAACTAGGGGCCTAAAGGGATTAACTTGTAAGGATACCAGTCAAGTAGGTGATTGTTTTCAACAAACGAAATAAGGGTTTCAAAAATGATCATTTCAAATCAACTTAAGTCGCCCTGAACCTATAACCTCGTACTTCCGGTGCAAAGAAAAATCCAATCTTGTTCCTTCTATGATTTCTCAACAACAATCCTCAACTGGAGGAGGAGTGAAGGAGACCTCTACATCTTCCACTGTTAGGGCAAAACTAGGGAAGGTGTCTATTGGAGATACGATCAATGTTGTTCCCCTTTCTATGGTGCCATGCAAGCCAGAGAAATTCCCTGAACGAAGAGCTAGAAATCTCCTTGCAGGTAATACTTCTGAACCTATTAATTCTCCTCTTGATCCTAGAAATAAGAAAGAAATTATTGAAACGGATAAGAGAATAAGGAAAATCGTAGCTGAACAATTAAACAAAAGAAGTAAGATAAATGCTGATGGGGATATGCCAATCACATTTGCTTCTATTGAGGAACAAGAAGGTGTTAGAGATAATAATGAAGGAGATGGTAATATAATGTCAGAAGAGAATCTCCACACCTGTGTTGAAACCAGTTAGAAAAATGATGGACCAGATAATGGAACATCCTTATCTCTAGAGGAATCACTTGAACAGGGACTAGAGAATGTTGATAAAGAGGTGATTGACAAGGTAATCAACATTGATGATACATCTTCTGATGATGAGATCATTACTAATGTGATCAAGAGATTGAAGACTAGAAAAAGGAAAAATGTGGATACTAAAAACAATAATATCAGAAGAAACATTAAATCTGTAGTTGGACCTCAGAAACCTTGGAGCAAGGTTGCAATTGTATCCAAGAAAAGAAAGGCTAAGTTTGACACTGAGTCAGACTATGATGTCACGGATGATGATCAGGACATCATACTTCCAAAGGCTCCTGGGATGAAGAAGAAGAATGTCAGTATTCCCGAAGCTCCCTTGGATAATATCTCCTTAAATGCTCCTGAGTATTTACACAGATGGCCATATGTGTACCAAAGAAGAGTAGCATTGGAAAGGGAACTAGGGAAGGATGCATTAGAGTGCCATGAAGTGATGAAACTGATCAATGACTCTGGACTAACAAGGACTTTCACCAATCTTGGAAATTGTTACGAAAAACTGGTAAAGGAATTTGTGGTAAACATTCCTGACCACTATAATGATTCAACCAATAGGATATTGTATGTCAGAGGAAATACTGTGAAATTTTCCCCCATAATGATTAATAGGTTTCTGGAAAGATCTAAAGAGTCTCAGTCTGAATGTGGAGATACTGTTGACCAAGTTTGTCAAGAGCTCACTTGCAACACTATGAAATAGTGGACTAGCAAAGAGAAACTTTCAGTTGGGAAACTAAGTGAGAAGTATGCAATTTTGCATAGAATTGGTACCATCAACTGGGTGCCCACCAATCATACTTCAACCGTCTCTGCTAGTCTAGGTAGATTCATCTGTATGATTGGCAAAGGAAGAAGGTTCGACTTTGGAACTCACATCTTCAATCAAAATTCGAAGTAATCTACATCAACTACAGTGAAACTCCCTATATGTTTTCCTTCACTTATTTGTGGGATGATTCTGAATCAGTACCCAAGCATCCTAGTCTCCACAGATCATGTAATGAGAAGGGCATCTCCCTTGACTCTGCACTATAAATTGTTTACTGGTAACCATGTCCCAGATATTGCTTCAACATTTGGACCGACATCTGTTGCTACATCTTTAGAGGAGGACACTATTGTTCAGCTAAAAGCAACTTGCAATGAGCTTGATGATATTATCAAAGTCAACAATGCCAGAAAGGAGAAGCTGGAAAGTTTGATACAAGCCTTGTCTGCTGACCAAAACAAGGATATTGGGGTCAACACTGGTGACGCTGAGAAGGCAGCTAAGGAGAACAGTTATTTAGTTGAAGGAGATAATGATGTTGATAATGGTTCTGATGAGAGTGCACGAGAAGACGATGATGAGGAAACTGAAGATGACTTCTGATAGTTTTCTTTTCTCTTCTTTCTGTTTTATGTTTTTCCTTATTTTTATGTTTCTACTTCGCTTTTGGTTGTGTAAGGGCTGAATGCCCAGGATAATCTTTACTTTTGTTGGGTGTGTAATTTAGTTACTATGAACTGATTAATTGGTTTTTGAGTTAGTCCTCCTGCCTTTGTCATATCGTGGCTAAAAAGGGGGAGAAATACTAACATCACTAACCACTGAGGGGGAGTAGTTTTGTGCTGCTTGCAGATTATACTGGTTAAGGGGGAGACAAAATTGTGTTTCTGCTGCTGTTCTAATAATGGTCTCCCTTCTGCAGGATAATGGAAGTTAGTTTTAGCCAAAATCTGCCAAAGGGGGAGATTGATGAGTCCAAGCCTTTGTGGTTGGCATTAATTTTGGTAAAACTAACGTAGCAGAAAGATGTTGGACAATATGTCCTGACATGGTAAACTAACTGTAGGTTAAGATGTTAGACAAGATGTCCTATCAGGTGGATTCAACATCTTTGTCTGTTACAGTTTTGGAATGACTGTATTTTTGTTCCAGGTGTGATTGCAATATGATTTGATCCTAGGTGGCATCTGAGATTGAGGAATCAGAGATTCTGATTCTAAAAGGAATATGCGGTTTACATGTAAGGAGACATTTTTGGAAACTTGGGATTAAAGAAAAGAATAGGTGGCAGATTCTGTGGAGCAGAATCGCTGCATTTTTGAAGCCCAAATTCAGCTCTGTTTTGCTATATAAATAGGATGGATTTGGCCTAGAATGTGTTGAATATTTGCTGCTGTTATAGAGTACTAGGGTTTGTACTTTTGTGTGCCTCTCTTGTATTGCGTGAATACCAGAGAAGGACAATTTATTAAGTTGTAATATTTTCAGTCACTGCTGTGATTTAAAGGGAATTGAGAAGGGTCTCATACCTAGGAGTGTCATAGGTAGAAATCTAGGAAGGGCAGTTTCTAGGTGCTAAGTTGTAAACGTTGGAGTTTAGCTTAGAACCAATTCTACTTAGTTGATTTCATTCCTGGCTTGGTAGCCCCGCAGACGTAGGTGTTGTTGATCACCGAATTGGGTTAACAATTTCTGTGTGTTGTTTTCTTTCTGCTGATTGTTTTTGTTCTTCCTTAGTCCTTGTGAAAAGCAGAGATCAAGTGTCACGACATCGTGTCCGGCATCTTAGTGATCTTCTTAACTAGAATTTCAATTTTCTTTCTACCGCAAACAGGCATCGACCCTAACTGCTGGAACGCGAACTTCACGTCGCTCTTAAAAAACACTTATCGACTCGTAAGTCGAACTACGACTGCTCTAATTTACTCTCTCTTGTCTGATTGAGGATACGTATGCACAAGACGGCGAAGTCTTGGTGAGTAACCTTCCCCCTTTCACCCATAATCCTCCGAACTACGTTGACTCTGACTTTCCTATTGTACGAGGGAATACATAGGCCTAGGACGATGAAGTCCTATCTAGTCTCCTTTTGTTTTCATCCCTTTTCGTTCCTGTTAGCAGTAGAGCTTTAGATAACACATCCTTTGATTAGAGAACAAGCGTGGATCCCGAACCTAGGATTTGGTTGCGATGACCATGTCTTCTCCCTTTTGAGGTTTCTTCAATCGTTTCCTTTCCCCCGTTGGGATAAATAACGTTCGGTGGCGACTTTTTTTTTTCCGCCGTTTTTTTTTTGCATTGCGATAGTGGCCTTTTGTTTTTTTATTGCTTCCATGTGTCTTCAATCTTTAAACTGATGTAGAACTGCCACTTCTATCAAGAAAAATTCCCAAACACTTCAACTGCCTCTATCGATAATTCATCGTCGAATCTGGTAATCTTAGTATCTAACCACGCCCTAGATACTTGTGTTTAGCTCGTGTATTTACTACAAACTCTATTCCTGTCGAATATGCCAAATCACTACAAACATTTTTGAATTTTCTTATCTTGTTTTGAAGAGAGAGTGATCATAACCTTGTGGATCTATTCATGAGATTCTTCCAATTCAAGTTTATAGGGGTTCAGCACAACTTGAGTAAAAATTCATAGACTAACACAAGTTTGGGTATGTCTGAATGATATATATATATATATATATATGAAGATGAATATTGATTATCGATGATTCTTGTCTTTATATATTTTGATATTCTTGAAGTTAGATATGGTGTGTCATGACGTGAAATTATTTGAGACTTACTCGAAATCAATGATGTTGTTATCAAAGTGTTAAGAACAAAATGATGGTATTCAAAACCATATATAGGTTGATAATACCTTACGCATAATCGACTCCATAACCTATATTTGATTGTGAAGACTATCTTATTGTTCTTTAATAGTTTTATCAAAGTTTTCACTTTTCATATAAACATTGATAGGTACTTTATTTATTTCAAGTATGCCTTAAATACTATTAGTGTTGCGACACATTATATCTCGCTACAAGAATATCACAATAAAGACTAGAAACACAGATAATCAATATCCACACACACACACACACATACACACATACACACACACATACACTAAAGTGCTTTTAAAGATGGACGCGAAATGTATTTTACTTCGGCTGCAGTAGCGAGGTAACGAAAGGAGTTATGAAAAGTAACGGCTTATCATCTCGGTTTTTTAAATACTGAGGGGTATATTAATTTGCACATGGGTTCGAACCCCAACATCAACATTATTATTAATTACAAAACTAACGTCTCATACATCTTGGTTTACAATAAAACCTAGGGGTAAAATAGATTTTTTTTAAATTAAAATTCGTTACATTATTTACAAAGAAAATAAATAAAAATAATTTGTTTACAAACTACAATGTTAACCAAGAATATTACATTTTTACACAGAATATTAAAATAAAAATTAATTTATCCCTGAAGATCATATGTTGGATCTTCGACTCCTTGATATTTGGGCAAGATCAAATGCTTCACCTTACAAGTATTTGTTTATGATATAAAATAAAATAAAAAAAGGTTAGAAAAAAAAGCCTAGAAAAATGAATTATTTTCGGCTCAATTGAATATTTAAAAAAAACAAGCTTTAACACTAAACAATTTTCTGCACTTACAATCCATAATAGATAACTCCTACTGAAAAAAGTTAAAGTGGATAATGTAGATAGTTTCAAGAGCTTCATGAGGTTTCTTTATCAATTATAGATATCAGAAGGTCTTTATAATGGAAAATTTTTATTTTTCACGCGAATCACTAATGGTAGTGTGTTGAGCGTTGATAATCATGAAGTGGAAGACAAAGTTTGTTTAAGGACGATGATCAATATAAAAAATTATCACACTAAGGTATCCCCTTAGTTTTGTTAAAAGCCAATGTGAACATGATTTTTTTTAAATTACATTGTTTACAAAGAATATTGAAAAACAATAATACAACAATGATCTTATCCCTCGGGTATTATGGAAACCAACGAGATATATCATTTAGTTTACAAAAAAAAATTATAATAATAAAAAAAGATTCCTGAATTGTGTTTTCCCTCGTATTTTTTTAATAGCCAATATAATATGTTGGTTACCCCATCAGTTTTGTTACAAACCGAGGAATATGTGTTTTCTATTCCTAAAAAAAATCATGTGGAATCATATCACTAGAATAAAAATGATCATCCATATCAAAAAACGTAACATATCTTTTTTATTTTCAATGAGGCATTTGAACTTCTATAATTGTTTCACTTCTTATCTCCACTTTATCTAAACATTATTCCTAGTTTCAACGTCTTATTTCCAACTCTTTGTGTCCTAAAAGTCTTTTGTTTTCTTCAAAAATATCTTAACAACCTTAGATGAAAATATTTTGTTCGTTATCAATGAAAAGTAAGTTGATTTCGATTATTTGAACGATAAAAGTCTTGATATAAGGAAAACTATTTACAAACAAAAGTTGAATGGTTACTTTGACATTCTTCATGGACTCATCTACATTAATCCGTTAAAAAATTCTGGTTAAATGCCTCCGTTTAGCCATCTGGTCATGATGTTGGGTTAACCCAATCCTATGTCAATGACTCTCCTATCACAATTACTCAGTCACTTATTGCTCAGACAATAAACTGTGAAGAGGAAAGTTGTCGTGTTGAACATTATAAATTCAACAATGCCTACTCAGATCACCTTCTCCTAATTTATGCCAACTATGATAATATCAGCAGTCGTGTTACTCTATGAGCAATTCAAAAAGTTTTGTATCAACTTCTAGTGTCAAATCTCTGTCTAAGAGAGAAACAACTAGAAACCCTTATTTGGGATGACAAGCATCTCTTGTTATTCCTTACCAAGAACATCAGAATTAATCTTTCTTTTACCATTCTTAACTTCTTAAAGGAAATGATAATCATCTCTATGGAGGAAATGACTTTCCTCCTTCCATATGGAAAAGTTCTTTCTGTACTTTTCTCTAAGTTAGAGATAGTTAATAGTGATACTATTGAAGTTGAGTCGAGTCAGAAATTTGAATATGTAGTTATTTGTTGTCCTGTTTTTAATTAATGAAATATTTCCCTTCATATATTATTCTCTATTCATTTTTATTGATAACAAATTTTTTGAGAATTACTAATTAACAAGAGAAAAATGAAAAAAAATGAATTAAGAAATAAAGAAAAGATTGGAAGGCGCTAAGTGAGAAATCATTGAAAAAAAATCTTAAATGCAGTTATAGGGATTCGAAGCGTGTTCCCTTATAGCCATTTTCCCTCGGTTTTCAAAAAGACCAAGGTTATAGGTTTATTATTTTTTTAATGGAGAAAATCTGACACTCACTTAAAGCTATATTACCTCGATTTTATGGGAAAATATTTTTTTTTAATAATCAAACGTGCCGCTCCCAGAACCTATATGCTCGATTTTGGCACGTTTGAAGTGTAAATTCAGAAAAAATTGTTATTTGTCGTATAACTATATATAAAGAGGATATGAGCTTTTGGGCTGGCCTATTTTCATTCTCATTATACCCTTTAAAAAATAAAATGCTAATAAAAAGGTGTAAGTTTTTAAAGAGGAATGTCGTAATCCAACTGCAAAATTACTAGAGTTGGTTTTTTCAATCTTTTATAAACCTCTCTCTCTCAAAGTGTAACTACAAAAGTTTAACCGCATAAAAAAACCATTATAAATTGATAAGTTCATTTAATATTGGTAGCAACTTATAAAAATATGTTCATTGATATTTTATAATTTACTGTGTGTGAAAGGTTAATTAAGAAAACAATATTCTTCATCTCTCTTTTAGTTTGTTAATCTTTTGTTTTTTGTTTATATTTTTTTTTGCAGGGATCATTGATTCAAATTGAAAGAAAGGAGATCATTGATCATTGCACGCTACAGAAGAGATGAACCATTATTTGAAGAAATGTAAATAAGAATAAAAAATGGATGACTTTCTTACTGTTAGTGGCAAAGATCAAGTCTGTCTGCCCGTTGTTAATTTTCAGCAACGGTAAAGGAACCGAGCAACAACGATGCAAAAATCGAGAACAGGAAAAGTTGTCATGTTCTTTTTCTTTCTATATAAAGACCAATACCTATAATTTTTCCTTTAATGCTACTTCTTTGTTGGTTATGTTTGAGTCTTTTTCACTTTTATTTCTGAATTTGTGATATAGTTTGAAATTTACTTTCTTCAGTTTAATTTTTAAGGAGAAAATGTTGTAAAAGAGTTGTACAGACTGTTGCTATATTTTTCAATAATATTCTTCATAACTTTTTCTATTTTATGATATCCTAAAACGTGTTTTTATTTTAGGTTTTTTTTCCTTCCATTTATATCCCTCCATCTATTAAGCCCATTTGGTGTAGAATCAACATTGTTTTGATCAGGTTGTCGCCAACTTAAGTGATATCACCATCATGGAATTGTCTTGCAGATTAAACAGAAGTAGTAGTAGTAGCCAAGAAAATGATAATAGGAATAATGCTTTTCCTATTGGTAAAAAAACGTTTTTATTACCCTTAGCAATAGTACTTAATACAACTTATAACTTACATAACTTATATAAGACGAACAATATCTTTTTCTACCGCTGAAAGTTTTTCCAATAACTTCTTTCTTTTCTATTCTCTAAATTATTCATTTAGAAACAAAGGAACCACCCATCTCTTCCATTCTTGATTTTATTTTTTTAATATACATGTTATGTTGTTACTACAAGGATGGATGTCGACTAAGGGAGACTAAGGGAAATTGAGAGGATTTTTTAATTTCTTTTCTTTAATTCGTGACATGTGTTTTAAAAATGGTGGCATTAATTGTTTGGAATTATGATCAATATGTTTTATGTTCTATAATTCATCAATAATAACCATTTCTGACTTTTAGTATTAAAGGAGAAAATTGCAGCAAACTAATTATGTGCCTACATACACAATTGATGAAACCGTTTAAAAAAACTGCCACCCATATTATAGTCTCAACTATACATGTTAACTATACTTGACAGTTACAAAAATAAATAACTACCACACCTATTTGATTAAATAACCACCAACTCATTCAATGACATGTATAAAACCCTGTGTATAATAATAAAACGATGAGAAAAAAAGGATTAAAAAACCATGATGTTCTTTTTTCTCCTACATGTTACTTTGCTATATAACTAAATTTTAATCATGAGAAAATGAAAATAACAATATTAGTGTTTTTGGTTGTGAATTATGCAAATATAAATTTGTCCCTTTTGAAAATTTAAACATAAAATTTATTACATAAAAAATTAAAATTAAATATAAAATATTCATTTATATTTTGACGCAGTGCACAATAAAAAAACGGACAAACGGGCACGGGGACGCTAGTATATATAATAGTTAAACTACTTGTTCGTTTGGACGCTAGGATATATAATAGCTAAACTAATCGAATGGAGATCCCAAATTAAACTCTCATTCTCACATACCCCAAATAAAACAAAAAGTGACATGTTTATAGATTATACTTAAGTTGCTTATTGACAAAGGTGAAAATTTTATTATAAAATCTATTATTTGTTGATGACATCGCTATTGGAAAAAAACTTTTAACAATGAATGTAGATGACTTTCAACACCAGTTCTTTGGGCGATGTATTAGCTGACAATGTATTATATTAGTACCTTTTCACTTGAGTCCTTGAACCGATGTGAAAAATATATTTCACATCTTATCATTCTTCTGACCGATGTAAAAAGATTGTTTGTTCAGTTAAGTTTTATATTATTTTATAGTTTTCACATCCGTTTGAACTGTTAAACAGATGTGAAATTTCACATTTTACATCTAGGCATATTTCAACCGATGTAAAATATTATTTCATTTAATTTTTTTTCTTCCTATTTTGTTTCCTTACATAACATAACCACCGTAAAAATCAACTTGAAATAAGCAAATACTATTCAATTCAAAATGACCATCAAAACATATCAAAACACTTATTGTCATTATCAGTTTATAACAATATAAATCATACTTATAAATCATACATACTCACTATAATGTACGCGAACAACTATACTAATCAGTATGATGTACGTGAACAACGACAATAATTAAGTTTTTCTTGCACAGAAAATTACATCATACTAGTATTTTCTAGCATTTCCATAAATTTCAAAAAAGCATAATTTTCCCTCAATGACATAAGCGCCATAAACATCAACATCAACTTATGAATAAACAACACAAATTCAATTGACATAAAGAAAACATATCAAAACACTAATTGTCATTATAGAAGTATAAGTCATACCATTGTAAATAACAACAATTATTAAATTTATTAACACGAAAAAGTACACCGTAGTGAGATTTTTTTTTTAAAGGCAAACAGGTGATATAAAAAAGAGAGGCACAAAGGTCAATAGTACAGAGTGTCTTACGGAAGGCACAAGAAATATCAACACCTAATAAAAGAAACAACATAAAAAAAATAAAAGAAAGAAAAAAATCCACCCGCAAACACAACCAACTACAAGAAAAAAAGCAAACAGAAGAAATATCAACACCTAATAAAAGAAACAACATAAAAAAAAATAAAAGAAAGAAAAAAATCCACCCGCACACACAACCAACTACAAGGAAAAAAGCAAACAGAAGAAATATCAACACCTAATAAAAGAAACAACATAAAAAAAAAATAAAAGAAAGAAAAAAATCCACCCGCACACACAACCAACTACAAGAAAAAAAGCAAACAGAAAAATCCTAACAAAACACAAACATAGGGCTAACTAATACAGGGCCACCGGACGAACCACAAACCCACAAAAGGAACCAACAAGAATACAACTACTAAAAGTCGAAACCGCTCACCTCCCTAAAAGTTAAGAAACATGATAGAATTCTTCAGCCAGATTGAGAAGATAAAAGAGTTGTCAGCTGACCTATTAAGTTACAATTTTCAAGGGAAAAAAAAAACACATATTTTCCACCTTTTGAGTCACCGAAGATCCAGAAAAAACAATATCATTCCGGAAATGGTATTGTATCATTAAACACCTACATGTTATAACATATGTATAACTTGTATAAAATATCACTCATTAAAAAATATTACTTTTAAGAATAAAATTATTATCTCTTTCCAAGAATCAATAATACTAGCCAATACAATGTTGAACTTATTTCTCATTGCATAATAACGACACTCATGACTTCCAGGTTGTAACCTTATCTAAAGATGAATACTATGTAGTGAGTATTTATACACGTCGTAAATATATTTCCCTAAAAGATAAGTATTCATAAAAAATTCTCTCAAGAACAATGACATTTGAATATATAATACTGCTCTTCAGATAGTAGCTACATATTAGCACCTCTTGAAGGACCAAATGAAACAATTCATACAAAAACAATGTAATCATATGAAATCATTAAGAAATATATATCTTCCTAATTCCATTCACCTATCCAACGTCAAGATCCTAGACCTTAGAAGTTGAAAACTATAAAAGGATATAAAAAAGAAGAAAAAACAATTCTTTTTCCTCAATTTAATTAGTTTTTGACACATTAAAATCACTTAAATAGAGGAGAATGGTAGAGTGTCATACCCAATCCTTTACATAAAATATCATTTAATAATTTATATATTATACAACCACGAAAGAGTAATTTCAAGCATAGCTTAAAGAAAGTTATTCAAATAAATTATTTACTTATAAATGCTTATGGGGTTACAAATTCAGAGAGTGGAAAGATACAAATTGCCCCAAAAGAGTGTCTGTCAACTTACCTGAAAAAAAGGGAATGGGATTTGTAGACTTTGATTTTGGGTACCTTTGCAACCTTTGTGTCTATCTCACTCTAAACAAACATTTCTCTCTCTATAAATAATATATTATAATGATCAAATTATCAATAAATTTGCCTAAAGTTGGCCAATCTAGAGTCTCTAGATCAATTCTTCTCTTACAAGGTCCAGAATCTCCATAATCTGCAAAACAAGTGACTAATCCTTAAAATAGGAGACGATCTGCAACACTAGCTCATGATTATCAATGAACATCAAGCACAAAAATGTATCAACACTTTGAACACAACAAGATGGAATACCACCAAAGGAAAAATATGAATAAAATTCAAAAGATGGTAATTCAATTAGTGTGTTATCAATGTCTTACTATTTTTTAGATAGTTTCTTCCTTACTACACAAATGACAAAACTTTTTTTTTTTTGATAAGCAACAAAATATATTCAACGGAGCACTATCCTTGTACAAAAAATTGGCCAATTTCCAATAAAAATTAGGAAATCACCACCTATCTACCCAAAAAATGCATTGGATTTTTAAACCAATCATAAAACGTACACTTTCTCTTAGCATGTCCCCATACATCCAACCATATCCAAGAGGTGTGAGTAATCCTAAAAAACATATCCATAACATCCGAAATATAATCATTAAACAAAATTTGATTTCGACTCCACCATATAGTCCAACATGTCGAAATCCAAATAAAGCATGCGGCATCTACTTCGCACTGTCTATTCAACAAAAGAAACCAAGCCAACAATGATTCGTTAATGGATATTGGGGTGTGCCAATCCAACCCCACCCACACAGCCACTCTTTCCCAAACACGTGAAATGAACTGGCAACGACAGAAAAGATGAGTAATATCCTCCACTACTCTAAAACAGAACACGCAGGCCGTCTCGTGAATATTAGAGATTACGCCCCTGGCGGCCAACAATTGTCGCGTTGGTAATTTATGAAGAATCAAACTCCAAATCAATACTTTAGCTTTTAACGGAACTTTGGATTTCCAAACTAATTCCAACGTCGTCTTGGACGTAATCTCCAAGTCACACAAATCAACATCCTAAGTAATGCTAGAGTATGCGGACGCAACAGAAAATGATCGACTATTATCCAGATCCCACACGAATTCGTCTGCTTCACCCTTAAGTGGAGAGAAGTCTGCAAGAAACATCGAGAGAGAAAGCCACTGAGAGTAGAGCACATTACCAGGTTCGATGTTCTGCCCCATGATCATCCGCCGGTTCCATTGCCATGAATCCTCCACCCACGCTCCCAAGTCACTCACCATTGCAAGCTTGCTGTTGCAGACATCAAATAATACAGGAAATCTAGTGCACAGGTAAGAAGAATCAGTCCACAACGAATTCCAAAAAGGCGTCAAGTCTCCCGACCCTAAACTACAGCGGATATTGTTCCTGAAACCTCTTCCTAGATAGCTTTCAATTACTTTGTGTAGGTCTTTCCACCAAAGGGATTGAATGGCACCATTTCCCCAATCACTGCTAGACATTACCCTGCGTCGCAAACAACCATACTTCTCCTCCAGCACCGGTCTCCACACAGCCTTCATGTCCACCAAGAATCTCCACAACCATTTTGATAAGAGTGTCGTATTAAACGCCTTCAAATCCTTCACACCTAACCCTCTCGTTTAGCTTTGATTTACATACATCTTTCCAGCTAATCCATGAGTTACATCCCTTGTCCATATTACCAGACCATAAATATCTTCTTTGAATAGATGTTAACTTTCTTGCCACTGCCACTGTGAGCTTGTAGAACGACAGAAAATGAATTGGTAAATTTGACAGAACATAGTTTAGAACGATAAGTCACCCACCCATCGAGAGTAGTCTTCCCTTTAAGCAAGATAGTTTTTTCCTGAATTTATCAATTACTGGATTTTAGAACTCGACCCTCCGGTGATTACCTCCAATTATCAAGCCCAGAAATTTAATTGGTAACGGACGCTTTTGGCATAGCAAGAAATGAGAAGTAGCATCCATAAAATCATCATTAAGCCCAACACCGATAACGCAGCTTTTGGAGAAATTTACAGTGAAGCCAGAAACTAATTCGAAACCATGGAGAATCGCCTTTAGACCCCAGAGATCAAACCAAGTTCCATTGCAAAGTAATATAGTATCATCCGCAAATTGTACCAGGCTACAAGACTCAAATCTGTTAATGTTGAACCCCCCTAGTAGCGACTTTGCATTAGCCCTCCTAACCATGAGTGCCAAACCTTCAGCTACCAATACAAATATCAGAGGTGACAAGGGATCACCCTGCCTGGGGCCACAGTTAACTCTGAAGTCTGAAGTCGTCCCACCATTCAGCAGAATACTCAACCAACAATTGCACACCGTCCCTTTCATCCACATTAACCACTTGTCATTAAAATTCATTGCCTGTAATATCTGAATTAGGAAATCCCAATCGACCATATCATAAGCACTAGCAAAATCCACTTTTAGCATTAAACAAGGAGACTTTCTTCGTTTTGCCAGATCCAAAATCTCGTTTATCATCAGAAAACCATCTAGTAATTGCCTTCCAAGGATGAAAGCAGATTGTGCATTAGAAACCAACTTCCAGATATACTTCGACAACCTCCTAGCCAATAATTTTGAGATTATCTTGTATATGCTCCCAACCAGACTAATAGGTCTGTAGTCATTGATATCCAGCGGTTGATCCTTTTTGGGTATAAGAGCAATGAAAGCAGAAACCAATTCCTTTGGCAAATTACCATACAAATGGAAATGTCTGATGGCAGCAATGACTTCCCATCCAACCGTACTCCAGCACCTTTTAAAAAATTCTAAGTTAAACCCATCAAGTCCTGGGCTTTTGTTCCCATCACAGCTCTTGATTACATCCCATATCTCTTGGTCAGAAAACAAGCTTGTTAATGATGAACTCTCTTCATCGCTCAAAGTTGAGATTTCCTCCATATTCAAGGTTACTTTGCATCTATTCCTTCTGTTGAACTTAGTTTTGAAATTCTCTGCAATTACACTCTTTATGTTGTCTGCACCCTCTACTTGTGCCTCACCAACCTCAATCATCGTGATAAAATTTCTCCGAATTCTTTGCTTGATAGACAAATGAAACAGCCTTGAATTGTTATCACCCAAGAAAGTCCAATTAGACCTGGCTTTTTGCCGTAGAATGCTTTCTTTAAGTTTAAGATTCTTCCACATTTCATCAACATGACAGCTCCTTGCCTTTAGTTGTTCCTCAGTCAGAGGCTCGACTTGCAGGCCCACCAAGTCTTCTATCTCATTAAGGCTTCTGACATCCTCCGTTACCTTTGTATCTATCCACCCAAACACGTGCTTGTTCCACCACTTCAACTTAGTCCTCAGTTCGTTGAGTTTTCGTACCAGTATAAATGTTGGACTACCCACAACTTCCATTCGTTTCCATTCAACATCAACAAAGTTCAAAAAACCTTGGTGCTTCAGCCAGCAATTCATGAACCTAAACGGTTTCGGGCCCCAGTTTGTTGTATTTGGTTTCAACCAGACTAGTTTATGGTCGGACATATCTCTTTTACCAACCTGTTGAGACATTATCCTCCACAAAGAACATAACTCATCAGATAGTAAGAATCTATCTAGTCTGCTACTGCAGGAACCACTCGCATTGATCCAGGTATACTTGCCTCCTCCCATCGGTACATCAATCAAATTCATTGCCTCAATAAAGTTGGAAAATTCTTCCATATATATGCCAAAGTAATGAGCTAAAATAACATATTACTAAGTACAACAAGAACTACAAAATTGATCAACATAACATCTTTGGATTTAAATTTAGTTTCTAAAAAATTCAAGTTATCTGAAATGCAATCTAATTAGCTTAAAAACATTTTAGCTAATTAAGAAAGAAAAGTAGTTGATAGTTTGATTTAAAGTAAAAATAGAGTACCCCTCACGAGATAACCCTTGCTTAAATTTCTCTTCTTAACCCTGGGTTAACCACCCAACAACTCTCTGCATGAAACACTAGTGTAGTAATGACAATAGTCATTTCATGATTTTTAAGGAAGAAATTCGGTTAAATTCAAAGAATTTTCAAGCGTGTGTTTCGCCACCAGAATTTTCAAGCGTGTGATGCGTCCCATTGCAGCGCAATATTGACTGTCGCGAATGTGATGCTGCTTTTTTCAATTAACATGATTTTTTCTTATAGAAGCATATTATGGCCACTTTTAGAAGGGTTCAGAATTCCAAGATTGATAGTGATGACAAGGGAAATTTTGGGTGCTTTTAGAGGCCATTGGAGCATTTGGAGAGTATTTTCTTTAGTTATTTTTCATGTACTTTGAATCTAATTTCATGGTATATTTATGTTACACTATGAGTAGATAGATTTTCTTAGATTAGGTATTTTTTGTTGGAAAAGTTTGGTTCTAAATCTGCCATCTTTAATTTTTTATGATAACAAAGTATAAAGAACAATTTTGTATTCTAATAGTTTGTTGAGTGTGCAGAATCTGAACAAGTCAAAAGCTAGAGAAAACGGAGTTTGAACAATTCATAAGCAAGAGAAGGCAGAATCTGAACGAGTCAAAAGCTAGAAAAAGAATATTGTAAACAAGCCAGATCTTAAACAAAGCTGAACAAAAGAGAATTTGGACTCTAGATAGACTCTGGACTATGGACTCTGGATATAGAAACTATGGACTTTGCACATCATCAAACTTTTAATCAAGTTAGTATACGAAGAAGTACTAAACTGATGGTCAAACTCTAGATATCCCAATCAACACTTCTGAAGTAATCAACCCAGGTGTACTCTGATATAAACATGCCTTAATATTCAATAGAATTTAAAGTCTATCTTCAAGACTCTAAACTCTGATTAAGCTTCAAAACATCTCTTATACGAAGTCAATGATTTAAAGAAAATGACTGAATGAATATTCTAGAATATAGTACAATTTGAGTGCCAAAATCAAAAGGACTGGTACACTAATATTATAGAGGATTGTACAACCAACGACTACCAAAATTTTTCTCTCTACTATCTAAAATTTCTAGCATTACCTCGTACCAACTATTATAGCTTTGGATTTAAAGAAGTTTCCAATTTTATCCTCCAGCGGTCTTATTCATCATCTATATAAAGAGGACTGGGGAATTGTGAAAAAAAAGAGTTAACAACGATCAACATACGAATGTTGAAATAATTTCAATAAGAGCAAATCAATATTGAGAAAGAAAGTAGAGATAAACACTTAGAACTATATTTCATATACTCTTAAGTGTAAATCTTATTTATCACTATGTGTATATGCTTATTTAGAAACAATATTGTAAACACAAATCTTGTATATAACAGTTTTTAAATTCCTTGAGGGACTAGGTTTTAGTCAAAAGCCTTAAGAAGTCATTAACAGGTAGTCCTTGAGATGTAATTCCTTGGGGGACTATGTTTAATCAGAATCCTTGAGAAGTCATTGTCGGGTATTCTTTGAGATTGTAATAAGTTTGATTATTGGATTAAGTCCAATTGAGGAAGCAATTGAATTTTGGTGAGTGGACTAGACTAACCCAATTGATGGTGAACTAGGATACAAATACCTTTTTCTTTTTATCATTGTTATTATTGTTTTTGGGTTATGAAAAATTATCATATTTGAAACCCAATTCAATCTCCCCTTTCTTGTGTTTACTGAACTTTCTATTGGTATTAGAGCTCCGGTTCTGTATGACTACTTTGTGTTAAACACTTAACTGTGTTAAATAAAGATCCAAATTTTAAAACACAGATTGGCAAATGCAAACTATGAAAAATATCATTATTATGCAAAATCTCCAATCTTTGGTGAAGAAATGTTCGACTGTGGGAAAGATAGAATAAAAAATTTCTTCATAAGTTGTGATGTGGATCTATGGGATAGGGTAATAGATGGTTACACATATCCTATAGATGAAAATGGTACAAAGGTTGAAAGAAGCAAAATGAATGAGCATCAAAAAAAGGTTCACAAGAATTATCATAGATCCAGAACTATATTGTTGAATGTTATTTCCTATTCAGAGTACTAAAAGATTACAAATAGAGACTTTGCTAAGTCTATATTTGATTCTTTAAAAAATGACTCATGAAGGAAATGAGAAAGTTAAGGAAAATTAAGCCTTGACTTTAATATAAAAATATGAAGCCTTTAAATGGAAGAAGATGAAATAATTGAGGAGATGTTCACAAGATTTCAAACTCTTGTAGCTGGATTAGAATTCTTGATTAAAGGTTATACTACTTTATATCACATAAAGAAAATCCTTAGAAGTCTGCCAAAGAAATGGACGCCAATGGTGACATCACTTAAGGTGTCAAAGATTCCGAACAACGCGATTCTAGAAGAATTTATAAGTTCTCTAAGGAGTCCGAAGATTGAGCTTGAAGGCTAAAGCTCTGCAAGCTAAAAAAGAAAAGTCTAAAGTAAGATGTGAAGAAGAGGATGATCTTTATAAGGGTCAATCAACTATGGAAGAAAAGACAAATGAAGTTTAAAGGCTACAACAGAACAGGTGGACGATCTGTGTTAACCTCGGGGCAGAAAAAGTTTTGAGCTGAGAAGGATGTTACCTACTTTGAGTGTAAAAATCATGGACATTACAAGAATGAGTGTCCCAAACTCAAACCTAAAAATAAATTCTTCAAAGAGAAGAAGAAGGTTCTGATAGCAACCTGGGATGACTCTGAATCTTCAAAAGATGACTCTGAAGAAGGGCAGGCCAACATGGCTCTGAAAATTAGCACTGAAGCATTTTAATCAGGATCATATTCAGAATCAGACTCAGATTTGACTTGGTATTTTCTCATATCACTCGTTTTAAATTAGAATTATCCTTACCTGAGACTCTTCAAAATTTTAGAAGCTTCAGCAGAGATACAAGAATATGAAACAGATTCATGTAGTCAATTCTGAAGCTCATAGTGAACTACTAAAAGAAAACTTCATTTTTAGAGAAAAAGTTAGTAGTTTAGAAAAAGATAACTCTTCCTTAAAAAGGATGAGTGTAAAACTTGAAAAATAAATTCTTTCAGAAGCTCCTATGGACTATGAATGTGCTTCCAGAAGATATGAAACATCTTTTTTTAAAATTCCTTGCAAAAAACAAAGAGAGAAGCAAGATGGATTCAATAATCTATTGAGTTACTCGAAATGGGAAAAGAGGCATTGGTTATGTTAAATCTAAGAACTCTATGTTCAAGCCTAAACATAAAGAGACTATAATAAATCTAAAAGCTTTATAATCTAATTTCACCTATGGTCACACACATAATATATATTTTGCACATAAACCCCGGGTTGATAAAATCTCTGGGAGAACAAACCACAAAGGACCCAAAAAGATGTGGGTACCTAATAGTTGAGACGCCAGCCAAGTTGCAAATATCCTTACCAGCCAAGTTGAGACAACACCATGGTACCTGGACTCTAGGTAGTCTCGACACCAGAAGGGAAGAAGTCATATGTTCCAAGAACGGGAACTTAAGCCCGGAGGCTCTGTATGCTTTGGAAGAAATAAAATGGGTAAGATCATTGGTACTGGAGCAATAGGTAATGGTTCTCTTCCCTATATTAGTAATGTCTAATTAGTTGATTGTCTAATGTATAACCTCTTGTCCATAAGTTAATTAAGTGGAAATGGTTATGACATTATTTTTAATTAAAACTCCTGTAATGTTGTAAGTCAAAAGGATGGCTTTATAGTTTTCAAAGGCAAAAGGAAAAACAACATTTGCAAAATCAAACTTTCAGATTTAGCAAAACAAAATATTAAATGATATGTCCGTGAACGAAGAGCAATGGACTTGGCATAGAAGAATGAACCATGTTAGCATGATAAGAATCTCTAAGCTAAATAAGCTTAATTTAGTCAGAGGCCTTCCAAATTTGATGTTTGCTTCAGATACTCTTTGTGAGGCGTGCCACAAAGGCAAGTTATTAAAAACATCGCTTAAAGAAAAGAATGTTGTGTCCACCTCTAGGCTTGTTGAGCTCTTACACATTGACTTATTTGGGCCAGTTAAAACTTCCTCTGTCAATGGCATGAAGAATGGCCAAGCCATCGTACATGACTTCAACAGATGGACTTGGGTAAAGTTCTTAAGACACGAGGATAAGTCATTATGTGTTTACTACCTTCTATACTCAAGTGCAAAATCACAAGAATTTAAAAATTATCAAAGTAAGAAGTGATCATGGAGGTGAATTTAAAAATAAATATATTGAAATTTTTTTTAAAACAATGGCATTTCTCATGATTTCTCCTATAGCAGAACTCCTTGACATAATGGAGTTGTAGAATGGAAAAACTGTACTTTGTAAGAAATATCCCGAACCATGATCAGTGAGACTAATGTGGGAAAGCACTTCTGGGCAGAAGCAGTAAATATTGCGTGTTATATTCAGAATAGGATCTCGATAAGACCAAATATTGATAAGACTCCATATAAACTGTGGAAGAACTAAAAGCCCATCATGTTAAAGATACTTTGAACGCTCAAAAGGTTACAAAGTGTATAACACTAAAACCCAAATTGTTGAAAAATCAATACATGTTAAGTTTGATGATAAGCTTGACTCTAAAAAAGTCAAAGCTAGTTGATAAACTTGTAGATTTAGAAATTGTCTATTCAGACTATGAGGATAAAACATCTGAAGATGCTCAACAAGAAGTTAAATTATCAGAAGCGGAAGGTGTTATGTCACCAGCACCTCTAAATATTTGGGATTGGTGGTGAAAAGGCGGAACATTTCAGAACTAGATCTTCATTCAAAAAGATGAAGAAACACTTTTGGGATTGGTGTATGTTATTGAACTGACATCAATCGATGAAGCTCTTCTAGACTCTTAATGGATTTTGACAATGCAAGAAGAACTAAATAAAATTCTCTGGAAATGATGTATGGAGTTTGGTTCCCATACCAAGAGGAAAACACATCATTAGAACCATGTGTGTCTTTAGAAACAAGCTAAACAAGCAATGAGAAATGGTAAGAAACAAATACAGACTAGTTGCACAAGGATATAGTCAACAAGAAGGAATTAACCATACTGAAACCATTGCACTAGTGGCCAATTTAGAATCTATTCGTCTTTTAACATCCTTTGTAGTTAATCATAATATTAATCTCTATTAAATGGACTTTAAAAGGTCATTCTTGAATGGATATATAACAGAGGAAGTGTATGTTTATCAACCCTTTGGGTTTGAAAATCACAAAAATCCTGAATTTGTTTATAAACTTAAGAAATTCATGTACGGTTTGTAACAAGATCCCAAAGTTTTGTATGAAATATTTAGCAACTTTCTTCTGCAAAATGGTTTTTCAATAGGAAAAATTGACACAACTCTGTTATGTAAATCACTCAAGAATGACATTTGAATAAGTCAAATTTATGTTGATGATATCATATTTGGTTATGCTAATGCTTCTTTTTGTCAAGATTTTTTAAAGTTAATGCAGGATAAATTTGAGATGAGCATGATGGGCGAATTGAAGTTCTTTAATTGAATTCAAATTAATAAAGGTCTATAGGGAACTTACATTCATCAAAGTAAGTATACAAGTGATCATGTGAAGAAGTTTGATATGGCCAAAAGTAAACTTGCCAAGACTCCAATGCATCCAACGTGCATTCTGGAGAAGGACGCAAAGGGTAAAAAGTTAGAACAAAAGGTATACAGAGGTATTTTTGTCTCTCTTTTGTATTTAACTCCCTCTAGACTTGACATTTTGTTCAGTGAGTGTTTAAGTGCCAGATTCCAGTCAATTCCTAGATAATCTCAATTAAGAGTTGTTAAAAGAATATTTAGGTATTTGAAAAAATACTACTAATCTTGGTTTGTTTTATAAGAAATCGTTAGATTTCAAGTTAGTAAGTTATTATGACGTTGACTATGCTGAAGATAGAATTAAAAGAAAAAGCATAAGTGGAAGTTGTCAGTTTCTGAGTGACAATCCAATCTCAATGTTTAATAAAAGACAGTAAAAAATTGCAATATTAACAGTAAAAGTTGAATATATTGCAGCATATTGTCGTACCACAAAAAATACGATCTTTGTGATGCGTAAAACGGAGTTGCACGATCACGGATGGACTTAGGAGATTTGCCATCAAACTTTATTTATTCCCATGAGGGGAAAGGGAAAACATCGATAAAATTCACGAGTGAAAGGATGGGGTATGGTCATCGCAAACATGTTGGGCTCAGAAGTCAGTTATCTAAGTGAAAGGTACTAGCACCCCCTACATCCATCGTACTCAGTGGGAACCATCTATGTTGTCTAAGCATGAAAGGGTATTTGATGTTTCAAAGCTTGCTAAGGGGAAAATAGATGTTTTTTATTAGGGTTCTTGCCAAAGATAAAGATCCTCGTGCTTATGTATCCTCATTGTTAAACAATAGCTCGGAGTAGAAAATGGTTGTGTGTTGGTTGATTTTATTACTTAAAAAAAAAGGTTTAGGAAGTGGTGCCACGGGGCACAAAAAAATGAGTTTGATGAGTTATGTGTTTCTTAGATTTTGAAAGGGTTTGTTCTTGAGTTGAATTGCACCAAAGACTATGGGTAGATATGATTATTCCAATCAACCAAGTCAAGCACCTTGTGTTGAAATAATCATAGTGGGTGTAGTGATATCCATTCTCACCCCTTCTTCACCACTTAAGGCTCGTGGCGCACAATTCTCCTCATATTTTAGTATATTTTAAATTTGATCAGAAAAAGGCCACTTGATGTTGGATCAAGGGTTTATTGGTTGTTTTAAGAAATATTTCTGTGAATGGGTAGGTTGATGGCGATCATAAAAATAATCGACTTACAAAGGGTAAATGCAAAATGGAGTGTAGTTGGTTTAAGGGTTAATGGTGATGGAAAACCCTATTTATTTTCTTATAAAAAATGCTTGACACTAGATCAAGCTTATTTATCAAGTTTTTTTTTTATAAATTAGGTAGCTGATTTTATAACCTAAACAACTAACAATCAAAGCACAAAGGTTAAAATTATTACACTTTATGGGGGTGGGGATACATTTGCTCAAATGGGGATGAATCCAAACCATAACACAAGTAAAAACCATCACACACAAGCATGTAAACAAGCACATGAAATGCAAAATAAGAATCATTGTATGAAAGGCCAAGAGTAGGCTATAAGGTTGATGGCGATCGTGAAAACAATCGACTTACAAGGTGTTTGAGAATGACTTGATTTTAAATCAAAATATTTGTTTTAAAAAGGGTTTAAGCATACATATGTAGATGAGAATCAAAAGCACTATGATATGGATCACACATGAATAAGGGCAAGAGTATCATAAAGAAAATCAAGCATTATATGAATAAAAACAAAGCACACAAAAGAAAGACTTTATTAATCAAGTTAAATGTAAATATTTAATAAGATTAATCAAATAATTAAATAATATTAAATTAAAACATTTAATAGAATTAACAAATTAAATTTTTGGATTTTTGAATTTAAGAAATTAACAAAAAGAAATTGAAAAGCTATATTAATTAAATTAAATACCAAAATTTAATAAAATTAATCATGAAATTAATTAATATTAAATAAAAGTGTTTAAAATAATTAATCCATATTTTTTGGTATTTTTTTAAAACATTTAATAAAAATTATAAAAGAAAAGAATTCTTAAACAAACCAAATTAACTATTTAAATTAAATATAATCATTTAATAAAATTAATTAAGAACATAATTAATTAGTATGAAATGAAAAAACTTAACATAAATAATTAATATATTTTATATATTTTTAATATATTTAAAACAAATAAAAGAAAAATTATAAAAAAAATAAAAAGAAAAAGATAAGAAAAAAGGAAAATGGGACAGGATCTGGAAGTAAAAACAGGGGTGTGACCAAAACCCTTAGGCCTACGTGATATATGGCCCATGCTGGGGGGAGTCTACCATGGACTCCCCAATCAACCTTTGACCTTCCAACGAATCTGGATCATTGATCCTTCGTAGAGTCAAAGGAAACTCAAGATCTAAGGCCAGGATGCGCATGGATAAGGCGGGGAAGCAAGATAGTACAAGCATGGAAGCATCCACATGTCAAGGCTGGTGACACTTATCACCGGAACAGTCAGCCACCCACCTCCACTTATCTTGTATGGTAGAGGAAATAACAAAAGGGAAAATAGGGTTCCCTCTCCCTAATATGTTCCATCTCGCTCTCTCATTAACCCATTCTCCTTCTCTCTAATATTGTGCTTTATAACACTAGAACAATACCCAAGACAAAGTTATCATGTAGCACACCTTAGACAAAACTTGCTTTTGAACACAACCTTGGGTTGTGAAAGCATGGCTTAAAACTTGAAGCAAATTAATCATCCAACATGATTTTGAAAACTCTTGAGAGTTTGATTGTGACTTCCATCATCATCTGTAGCGCATCCCTTATACCTTGATCATCCTCCCACCACAACTTGAACATATTCCTTGCTTACAAAATGATTGTGCCATGAACTTCTTGGATGAATTATACACTAATCTTGTAAACAATGCAAATTTGGATAAAAAATGACCATGTCCTAAGGATGAATGATCCTCTCCTCGAAGTTTGAAAATTCATTCCTTGAACATATTTGCCACAAATCTATCCAAGATTTAGCTTGATCAATCACATAACCTTAAGGTCAATCTTGATGTATGGCTTAAAATACATAGAAGCAAAGGTTGTAACCAAGTTGAAATTGGATTAAAACCACTTGAATACAAATGATCATGCCTTCAAATGGATCCACACATATAACTTAGGTCATTGATCATGTCATAACTGCTTACCCATAAAAATGAGGGCACATTCCTCATTTATCTCTTCTTGAAACCAAATCACTCTAACAAAAGCTTAAAAACACCATAAGCATACACAAGACTTTCATAACCTAAACCCTAGAGGATCATGGTTGTCATACCCTAAATTTTGACCACAAGATTTCCCATCACTGTGCAAATCATCACCACAATATGGATTTACCTTCATGCCTCATCAATCCTCTCAAATATTGTTGAGCATTCACCTCAATCAAGAATTAGGGTTTTGGACCCACTCAGAGTACTCAAACAAAGGATCAATAAAAAATGGACATGATCTTCAACTTGTCAAGCCTCTCAAACATCCATGAAGGATCAATAGGTCTCCCATATCAAGAATCAAGCACAAGAGTGCAACGTTTTAAGCTGATCAAGCCTCAAGATCACCAGTGTCATCAAATTAGGGTTTTGGTCGACCAAGGCCTCCAGAGGGAAATTTTCATCAGGGGGTGAGCCAATAATTTAAAAAATAATCCAAAAAGCTCAAAGAGATCTCATGGATCCAATCATAAGTTCAAAATAGCCTCAGGGGATGCATTCATCAAAATCAGGAATTAGGGTTTCTTGACCTAATTCACCCCTAAGTTGACTTTTGGAGCAAGGCATGAGCCAAAACCTCAAAGAATGTTTTGAAGACCTCAAATATATCACGTTGATCCTCTTACAAGTTCAAATGGACACAATGAACTTGGTTCATGAGCAATATAAAGATGCAAAATCATCTGGACCACAAACTAGGCTTTTTGATGAAAAAGTCAACCATACCTTAGACTTTTTACCAAGACATGGTCTCAAACCTTGGGAAATGATTCAAGACACTCTAAAACACCTATGGAATCAATCAATTAGGTTTGAATTAGGCCAAGAACTTGATTTCATAAAGGATCACAAACTTTGAAATTCATCTGATAAAAAGTCAACTGTGACCAAAATCAAGTTTGACTTTTGGGATTTTTTGTCAAACATGGCATCTTCAAGTCAAAAACAATGTTAAATTATGGTTTGGATCATCATCCATCAAGAAAAATGAGGAAAATATGGTTACTTGCAAATGGGGCAACCTTAAGAAACATAAATTTTCACTAAGTCATGAAAAAAAAGTGATTTTTACCCAACTTTGTAAGACCATAACTTGTGATCCAAGTAACCTTTTCCTTCCATCTAAAGCTCAAATGAAAGCTCTCATTACATACTAAAAGATTGTCAACTACACCATATCCCAAATCTTCATGGATTTTTAGTTATGGATTCATCAAAATCACAAAAATTGAGAAATTGAGAAATTGAGTTATGGACTATCTCATGATTTGTCCAACTTTGGAAGCATTTTCCATCATGATCCAAGATGATTCAAGACCAAAGTCAAACATCAAAGTTGAAGTATGATATATGGGATTTCTAAAAAGTAAAAGAGCCTCACATGATTCAACTTGAGCAAGAAGTTATGAGCTTCCCAAAATGGCATTTTTCACCCTGCCTACACAACAGCATGCAGTACAACATTTTTTACTTTAGGCAACGAAAAAATAGACAACGGCTTAAAAACCGTTGCTTAAAAGGTAATAGGCTGCGCTTTTTTATGCGATGACAAATTTCTAGATTTACTTTGAAGAGCGTCGCATATTCCTTTTAGGCTACGCTTTTAAAGTGTGGGTGTAACTTAACCGTAGCCTATTCGAACCCCTGTTTCATGGAGTGTTTGTTTAAACACGATAGATAATTTTTTTCCTTAAAATAATAATTTTCTAAGCATGAATATCCTTTAAAATTTTGAATTCATTATGTTTTTTTATATATAATTGTTAATGTATTTTAGAAATCATCAATATTAAAAATATAAATCACATTATTTAAATATTTTTTATGAAAAGTATTTTAATATTAACCTCACAATTTAAATGCATGGTCTTGAGAAAATAAATTACAAATTTTATAATTTTTTATTTAATTTCAAATAAGCAAAATTTATTTAAAAATAAATAGGAATTGAAAAGAGAGAGAAAAAATTAATCTAGATACATAGTGACAACTCTGCATTAAAAATTAATCATTTGATTGCTATCAATAGATTTAAATTTATTATAAATTGATAAATTGTATTATTATTGTTTATAATATCTTTTTATAATATTATAAAATATAAAAAAAATAACAAAAAATAACAAAAAAGTGTAGTTAAGGATTTTGTGCAATAGAATGAATTATATTCATATCTTTTCAAAACACGTGTTTTTTTATAGAAAAATACAAATAAAAATTTGCCAAAATAAAAGTTACATTTAGAAGAAAAAAAAATCAAAATTGGAAATTTGGGACATATTTGATTTAGATTACATTAAATTGGAAATAAAAGTTATTATGGAATATATTTGTTATACTTTTTTTAATTATTTCCTTTCATATATTATTTTAAATTAATTAAAATAATAAAAACATTAAATTGAGAAATATGACTAGTGGCTACTATATAAATATGAACCAGAAGGAAAATATCACTTTTATTTTCCATTAAAAATATGATTAATATTTTTTTATTTTTAAAAAGAAGTTAATCAAATAATTCTCTTCAACGTTTAGAACCATTCTTTTTCTTGAGACGGAAAATTAGAACCCTAACTTTCTTTTCCAACATTCAATTTTCCGCCGCCACATAACTATCTTCTACCTTCGTTCTAGCGGCATTACTAATCTCTCTCACTCAACAAAAAACCCATCAACACAATTTTCTTCCTCTCCCAAGCCTTCTCTCTATTCTTGTCCCAATTTTAAAATTGCTCGTAGAGATCCTGTTACAAGCATGCAGACCCTCTTTCTTGGTTATTTTGTTCTCTCTGTCTAATGTGTAAGTGTGTCTATCTTCTTTAGTTTTTAGTGATTTGAAGATTAAATATTTCTATTTGTAAAAAAAAAATCTTGTTCCCTCTACGAAGAATACTCAAAGATTTATGCTTCACTTGCTATTTTGTGACTTAGTTAATATCCTTAGTTCATTTCATTCATGAATCGTTGTTTCTATTTGTAAATTTGATTGGGTTTTATGATTTTTCTTTTCGATTTCAGTTTGCAAGGCTTTTTTTGAAGCGGTGAAAAGGGCTATTTTGGATTATAATATTGTATGATATAGATTGGATTTTGTATGGTACATATTTTTCTTCTTTTTATTTCTAAAATTCATTGTCTCTTTTCAATAATTGTACCTTATTTAGCTTAATCCAATATAATTATAGACTCATTGGGTTTTTTCACTCCTCTACAGGCAATTGCAGGTGGTCACATAAAAGACATGTCTTGAGAGAATTTGGTGAAGGGGGCCACTTGTGGGGAGAATGCAAGAGAATGCTGATTTAGACATTTTGATTGGTTTCATGGTAACATTATGATCAATGTATGATTCTAAATAGGAATTATGTCTTTTGCAATTTTTTATATTAATTTTAGATATAATGTACATAAATTAGTTGTTTTGAATTCTTACATGAATATTTCACTTTGGAACATATGTAAAGGAGCTTTATGGTCTTATTGTATTGTTATGTTTCACAACAATGTAATTATGCCCTCGAAAAATAAGGCTAAACTTTTAACTCTTGGAACTTCTCAAATTGGTTGGTATGTAAAACATTGATCATGTTCATTCACTACTACGAAAAACCCATATAGCAACTGTAATACCCCGTATTATCTAAATGCTCAATTGGATATCGGATGAGATCAGATGAGTATCTATGTGCTCTATTTTTGGTAAATTGGATTAACGGAATATTCTAAGTGTTTTAAGTATTATCAATTGGGATCAATATAGCAACCTGTGAACTCTGAAGAGATCAATTATTTTATTAAAGAGACGGATTAATATTTATTAACCCGAGAAAGTAATTTTATGGAAATTCTAATAATTGATCACTTGGTTTGAGACGACAAAATATCAATTGGAGATATTTTACCTGGTTGGATTTATATTATATAATAATAGTATTATATATATATATATATATTGTTAGAAAAGGAAAGAAAAAATAGAAAGAGGAAGAAGAGAAGGAAGAGAGAGAGGAGAAGAGGAAGAGGGAAAGCGTGGGAAAAGCTCGTGGATCATTGTTCATCATCTTCTCCAAACTCCTCTTCGGTTACCAGGTGGGTTCTAGTTAGACACTCTAAGTCTAGAAATATAAATCGAACTTAAGTTAGATTGAGAGAAAATGAATTCTAACGGATGAAATTCGATATAAATCGCGATGTATGATTACACTGTGCTTAGGAACAATTGTTGATACTTGTTTTGCTGTTAAAAAATTGATTTGGGGATGAAAAATGGGATTTTTGGGTGAAAATTCGTAACAGCAATGCAGTAGGAAAATTTCTGGGTTTCGCTGCCCATACGCGTATGGGACAGGGCAATACGCGTATGGGACAGGGCAATACGCGTATTGGTTAGGGCAATACGCGTATGGCAATGAAGGAAAGTAGGCAATACGTGTATGGGGCTGAGCAATACGTGTATGGCTCAGGGCAATACGCGTATGGCCAACAAGGATGCAGAATGTTGTCTTTTCGCGATTACTTTTCTTGTTAAGTCCGTAACTTTTGATCCGTTTATCCGTTTTGAATGTTCTTTATATCGGTGGAAAGCTAATAAAATGTACTTTCTTATTAAAATGATTTTAAGATCGTTGGCCGACTTAAATATGTCGGGATTTTTGGAATAGTGTCGTTGTCGACTTTTATCGTTTAATGGTGGGTAATTATTGTTGAATTATGTGTTTCCATTATACGATTGATGATTACTTTGCCTATGATCACTTGTTATGTCTCCCTTGTATATGTGTGAATATAATGCATTATGTTGATAAATGTTGTGATGTGATCATTTCCTTGCTTGTTCCAGTTCGTTCCGGTTGAACGTTCGGATGTGACGAGTTGTGATATGATGCGCTGTGATGTGATTGTGATGTATGCTCGAATCGGAGTAGGCCTAAGCTACTAGGTGGTGTTTCACCTGAGTTTCGGACGTGGTCCGATGGATACCGGACTTGTTCCGAAGAATACAGTTGCGATGAGCTTGTGAGGGTCTACTAGGACGTATTTCCCACTTGCCGTTAACTCATCTGCGTGCTCGGTATACACCTTAGCTACCGTTGCGATGTGCTTGTGGGGGTCTTATAGGGCGTTTACCCACTTGCCGTTAACACATCGGCGTGATCGGTATGGTGGGGTTGTGATGCCATGAAGGCAATATCACTCCGTTACTCACCTCTAGTGGTGTCATGTACGCAATACCACTAGGCTTTCTCCCGGTGGGCTTGTGCAGTCATGTAGGCGTTCTTGCACTTGCCGATACACACATGCGTATTAATGATGGATGGATGGGTTCCGCGGCCACTTAGGCGTGTATCACTTCGGACTCATCTGACTCATCGTGCTGTGTGCTTGTGCTAGTCTCTTGATGTAGGCACTTGGTTACTCATCGAGGGTGTGATATTTGTGGCCTATGTAGACAGGTTGATACTACTTCTGGATTCCTCGTACGTGAGTATGGGTCTGCATGTTTGGTTGATTGATCTGGTTATTGTTGTTTGTGTACTTGTTATTATTTCATTGTGAGTCAAGGGACTACCAATGAGGATATTACCCATTGTTGTGTATTTGCCCCAGACCGTGAGTAAACCCCGGATCCACGGCGGATCTGTTTGATTGCATGTACCCTGTAGTGCCGAGGGAACCCATAAGATAGGGGACTCACTGAGATTTGATGTATCTCACCCCACTATAGTTGCTATATTTCAGGTAATTGCAGGTTGATTTACAAGTGGAGCGATGCTGGGATGTTTCAAGAGAAGCTTAGTTAAGCTTATTCCGCTGTGTGTTTTATTGTTCTTGTACAATGAGGAATATTGTACATTATTCTTAGTTTTTATTATTTTTGGGTAGTTTCCATGACTTGTGCCATGTAGTGTACTTATGTTTAGAAATGGACAAGTATGTGAACTATGTCATTAGGCACTTATGATGGTGTCAGTACCAAATAAAATGCTTGTATTGTATTATTCTAGGTATATATTATACAGGGCATTACAGTTGGTATCAGAGCAGGTCGTATCCTCGACCTAGCCTTGAAACATCATAAGTAAATCTATTCCTGCCTCTTAAGTGTGTCTTGCCATCATGAAACTTAATATCATATTATGTAGTGTTGGGCCTGATCAACCTAATGCTATGTATGTGATAGGTAGAATCATGGTTGAGCGACCATGAGGATTCCGAAGTGTTGTCGAAACTTGTGCTATGAGGGTAGGCTCAAGCCAAGAGTTTGTAGTAAGGAGTTTTGGTCAGCTCAGTGCGGTCTTAATAGAAGTTGTGCCTTAAGTAGCATGGAATTTGTGTTGTGTTGTTCAAGAAATCCTTTGGAATTGAGGGAGTCTGAAAGTTAAGAATCTCTAGCGGACGATTGGTTTAAGTATTAAGGAATAGGTAAAGTCGCTAGTAGAGCTGGATTAACTACTGGTATAGATAATAGTTTCAAGTAATCTATTCCGTGGAAAAGAAAAGTCGTTTTGTGGAATGTGTAACATAAAGTTCGAAAGTGAGATAAGTATGTGTGCTTCGGTTTCTAAGGTTGCTATGGTATCTTGGACGGACGAGAGTACCTTAAAGAATGTGTTCGGAACCATATCTTCCAATTAGTTTAAAGTTGAGAGTTAAAGGATTCGACTTTTATGGGAACCTAAAGTGGTAGAGAAGCGTGTGAAGGAACACAAGGATGTGTTTACATGCTTCAAGAAAAACAAGGATGTGCCGGACGAAGAGTGAGTAATTTTGCAAATCAAAGAACCTAATGGTTGAAATGTGTTATAAATTGATTGGTATGGTCAATACATGTGTGGAATCATCAGTTGGTACTGGTTTGTGTGTTTGGATATGTTTTGGTGAAGTTTTGGACCCTTGGGGACTCAGCTGTTACGCTGCAGAATTTATGCATTTTTCCCTGATTCGCACTGCGAACTTTACCTTGTTTTGGTTCTGACTTGGTTTGCCAGCGGTTCGCACTGCGAATGATGCAGTGAACAAGCGTTGGCTAGGTGTTCGCTGGGAGCTTCGCACTGCGAATGAGGAAGCGACCATTCGCTGGCTTCTTCGCAATGCGAACATGGCTGGTTTTCCGTTTTTGTTTTCTCCATACCTTTTTGACTCGGGTGTCCGATTTAAGCGTTCTTTATATCGTTATGAAGCCCTGAAAGTGTTCTATGCTGTGGAAAATGAAAATATTGTTTATGAGGTGGATTTTTATTCGATTATGTGGAATGGACGGTATTAACAATGTGTTATGAGAAAGTTACACCTTGGTATTAAGAACGAGCGTAGTGGTAGCACCTTGGTCACAAGAGTATGTGATGGATTCTTACCCTTGAGACATACTTTGTGGAACAACAAGTATTGTATCCTAAGAAGTGGGATTACGGTAAAATAACGAGAAAAGGATCAGGAATTATTACGGACTAAGTGTAAATCATGAAACAGTTTACACCGGAGAAGTTTTGTAGATTGTTGATGAGAATTGTCGGTTGCGAATCTTCCATTAAGTAATTAGGTGTAAGTGGGATGTGCAATGGATAGTGAAGGGTAGGAAATCCCGGTTAATGTGTTCGAGGTGATGGAAAGGTTCTTCAAGAGGGTGCATTACCCCGATTTATTTTCAAGTATAGAGAAACTTCTGTATTTGTGAATAATCAGAATATTCAGAATCTACCTTTTGTTGGACTAAGAACGTTGTTGTTTTAATTCTCACCAAGGAATTCAAGTGAGAGAACAAGGTTGTATGTTTGATGGGAGATGTCCATCGCTTTATAGTACCGTATAATGGTTGTGTGTTGGATTTTGCTTATGGACGAATCAAGTGTGAGTTGTGATGATTTTTGAATTATAAGAACTGTCTTTCAGCTTCTGCCGCAGTGTTAACCGATTAATACGTACAAGGATGGTATTTGTGCTGAATTTTGAGGAGTTAACCGATTAACCTCGGGCGGGTAATCGATTAACATATTTGTAAAGTGTGAAATCCCTTAGGAACCATCATCGGCGTTTTGTTACCGTATGTTACTCGGATTGGAGAGTATTGTAAAAATGGAAAACGGGATTGCAAGTAAATGAAAGACGTATTTGTGTTTTGAAATTGGGACTTCTGGAAGGGTGTTGCGTAATGGACCGTTTGTTCAAACAACGAAAGAGTTGGACTTTTGGAGAAGTAATTTTGTGAATTGGTGAGTGGTATGGAAACTCACAATTGTGCCTAGAATGGTTTAAGTTTTGATAAGTGGTGACTCGCGAATGGTTAAATTTCCGTAATGGTGCTACATTGTCATTAGTTGAGATTTTTTTGTGGTAACTAGAACCGGAGGTTGTTAAACTATTTTGGTTATATTGGTTCAAGTTTGGAATAAATGTGGAGTTGTATATGTTGTGGTAGTAACAGTGTAACTCCTGCACCTTTATCGTCTAGAGAGTGTTGGACAGGTGTTGAGATGTTGTGTGTTGGCAAGGGAATTGTTCTACCATAGGAATTCAGTAAATTTCTGATGTCGTTGGTTAGTAAGGATCCCAGTGGATAAGTGTGTTTCTCCGTGGACTCTTGGCTACTTGGTAATGCTTCAAAATTGGTGGTATTCCATTGTTAGAATTGGAGTTGCATAGTGGAAGTGACCAATGAAAGAGTTAAGTCAGAATAAAAAGAATTTTGACAGATTGTTACTTGTGAGTATGGAAATAAGGAGATCTTGTTCTAAGTGTGTTACCTTTTGGTATGACACGAATGGAATGGAATATTGGATTTAATGAGTACCCTGTACAGCATCGGACTAGACGGAATTGGTAATTGAGTCGTTTGACAATTTATGAAGTGGTTTAGAACGTTGAAGGATCTATAAAGGATAGTTCTCGGTAATTACATAAGGAGAGGAATCACCAAACTGGCTCATGAGAATTTGATGAGTGTTTGTTATCCTGAATCAAGATAAGGTGTTAAGATTTTGTTGTGACTCAGTAGAGGAGTATGAAATGGTACATTCTTTCCGAAGGTAGAATGCGACCAAGTGTTGTAGTATGGAACAACAGATGAACTATGGGAAAAAAATTAAAGTTTGGAATTAACCCAATGCTGGAAGAAGAGTATGACTAAGGAACCGAAGTTTGATAATTCGTGGAAATAAGGATTCAGGTCTGTGAAGTTTATTTGGGATTGGAATACATTAGAAATTTGAACGAAAGTAAACTTAAGTGTGGATCTAAGGCCAGGATACAATTGGTGGTTATTGCTGAATAGAGGAAATTCGGGGGCGAATTTCAATTTAAGGGGGGAGAGTGTAATACCCCGTATTATCTAAATGCTCAATTGGATATCAGATGAGATCAGATGAGTATCTATGTGCTCTATTTTTGGTAAATTGGATTAACGGAATATTCTAAGTATTTTAAGTATTATCAATTGGGATCAGTATAGCAACTTGTGAACTCTGAAGAGATCAATTATTTTATTAAAGAGACGGATTAATATTTATTAACCTGAGAAAGTAATTTTATGGAAATTCTAATAATTGATCAATTGGTTTGAGACGACAAAATATCAATTGGAGATATTTTACTCGATTGGATTTATATTATATGATAATAGTATTATATATATATATATATTGTTAGAAAAAGAAAGAAAAAATAGAAAGAGGAAGAAGAGAAGGACGAAAGAAAGGAGAAGAGGAAGAAGGAAAGCGTGGGAAAAGCTCGTGGATCATTGTTCATCATCTTCTCCAAACTCCTCTTCGGTTACCAGGTGGGTTCTAGTTAGACACTCTAAGTCTAGAAATATAAATCGAACTTAAGTTAGATTGAGAGAAAATGAATTCTAACGGTTGAAATTCGATATAAATCGCGATGTATGATTACACTGTGCTTAGGAACAATTGTTGGTACTTGTTTTGCTGTTAAAAAATTGATTTGGGGATGAAAAATGGGATTTTTGGGTGAAAATTCATAACAGCAACGCAGTAGGAAAAATTATCCGTTTCACTGCCCATACACGTATGGGACAGGGCAATACGCGTATGGGACAGGGCAATACGCGTATTGGTTAGGGCAATACGCGTATGGCAATGAAGAAATGTAGGAAATACGCGTATGGGGCTGGGCAATATGCGTATGGCTCAGGGCAATACGCGTATGGCCAGCAAGGGTGCAGAATGTTGTCTTTTCGCGATTACTTTTCTTGTTAAGGCCGTAACGTTTGATCCGTTTATCCGTTTTGAATGTTCTTTATATCGTTGGAAAGCTAATAAAATGTACTTTCTTATTAAAATGATTTTAAGATCGTTGTCCGAATTAATTATGTCGGGATTTTTGGAATAGTGTCGTTGTCAACTTTTATCGTTTAAAGGTGGGTAATTATTGTTGAATTATGTGTTTCCATTATACGATTGATGATTACTTTGCCTATGATCACTTGTTATGTCTCCCTTGTATATGTGTGAATATAATGCATTATGTTGATAAATGTTGTGATGTGATCATTTCCTTGCTTGTTCCCGTTCGTTCCGGTTGAACGTTCGGATGTGACGAGTCGTGATATGATGTGCTGTGATGTGATTGTGATGTATGCTCGAATCGGAGTAGGCCTAAGCTACTAGGTGGTGTTTCACCTGAGTTTCGAACGTGGTCTGATGGATACCGGACTTGTTCCGAAGAATACCGTTGCGATGAGCTTGTGAGGGTCCACTAGGACGTATTTCCCACTTGTCGTTAACTCATCTGCGTGCTCGGTATACACCTTAGCTACCGTTGCGATGTGCTTATGGGGGTCTTATAGGGCGTTTACCCACTTGCCGTTAATACATCGGCATGATCGGTATGGTGGGGTTGTGATGCCATGAAGGCAATATCACTCCGTTACTCACCTCTAGTGGTGTCATGTAGGCAATACCACTAGGCTTTCTCCCGGTGGGCTTGTGCAGTCATGTAGGCGTTCTTGCACTTGCCAATACACACATGCGTATTGATGATGGATGGATGGGTTCTGCGGCCACTTAGGCGTGTATCACTTCGGACTCATCTGACTCATCGTGCTGTGTGCTTGTGCTAGTCTCTTGACGTAGGCACTTGGTTACTCATCGAGGGTGTGATATATTGTGGCCTATGTAGACAGGTTGATACTACTTCTGGATTCCTCGTACGTGAGTACGGGTCTGCATGTTTGGTTGATTGATCTGGTTATTGTTGTTTGTGTACTTGTTATTATTTCATTGTGAGTCAAGGGACTACCAATGAGGATATTACCCATTGTTGTGTATTTGCCCCAGACCGTGAGTAAACCCCGGATCCACGGCGGATCTGTTTGATTGCATGTACCCTGTAGTGCCGAGGGAACCCATAAGATAGGGGACTCACTGAGATTTGATGTATCTCACCCCACTATAGTTGCTATATTTCAGGTAATTGCAGGTTGATTTACAAGTGGAGCGATGCTGGGATGTTTCAAGAGAAGCTTAGTTAAGCTTATTCCGCTGTGTATTTTATTGTTCTTGTACAATGAGGAATATTGTACATTATTCTTAGTTTTTATTATTTTTGGCTAGTTTCCATGACTTGTGCCATGTAGTGTACTTATGTTTAGAAATGGACAAGTATGTGAACTATGTCATTAGGCACTTATGATGGTGTCAGTACCAAATAAAATGCTTGTATTGTATTATTCTAGGTATATATTATACAGGGCATTACAGCAACGGCTGGGAATGACATACAATAACGCGGGCGAAGGCGTTGTTATGTAGATTGTTGTTGTAAGTTCGCTGTTTCTACAATGGTCTGGATACCGTTGTTGTTTTCTGGAAGCGCGCGATATATTGCAACGGTTAGGTATTTCAACCGTTGTAATATATATTAACTATCACAACGGTTATCAGTATGAACCGTTGTCATATATGTTAACTATCACAACGGTTATTTGTCTTAACCATTGTGGAATGTATCCTTAGTTTATTAAATAGAAATGTATATTGCTTGTTTTACCATCCACCTTATTAAAGAAATACAACCATTAAAATTGGTAAAGAACTATATAATCTGAAAATTAAACCGTTCTTAAAAACCAACTTAAACACACCACTGTTTTCCGAATTGCATCCATTTCATTCCGCACATTTTATCTTCCTTAACATAAAATTTATGGTTCGATGGTCGGTTTCCTTTAATCCATCGATATCTTTTGCTATAGTTTACCTCATCATCGCCAAAAATCGCCACTATTTTATCATCATAACAATGACCATGATCTTAACAACCACGTCGATTAGTGACGATGATGAGGTAAATTATAATAAAAGATATTGATGGATTGAAGGAAACCAACCATCTAACCATAAATTTTATGTTAAGGAACATAAAATGTGCGGAATGAAATGGATGCAATTCGGGAAACATTGACATGATAAAGGTTGGTTTTAACATACATCCTAATTTTCAGATTATGATGTTCTATAGAAATTTAACTGATTGCATTTTCAATAAAAGGATAGTGAAACAAACGATATACATAGTATATAATAAACTAAATTTCATATACAATATCAGAATGAATTCATATATATGTACCTTATCAGAATGAATTCATATATAGGTACCACCATCATCATCACCATGTGAAACAAATCCTAAGAAGTGGGAAGCAATGATGAAAATTAATTAGTATTAAATTTAACTATATACAATATACATAGTATATATATAATAAATTAATGTTCTATATCAATTTAACTTATTGCATTTTCAATAAAAGGATAGTAAAACAAACAATGAACATAGTATATAATAAACTAAATTTCATATACAATATAAGAATGAATTCATATATATGTACCTTATCAGAATGAACTCATATATATATGTACCACCATCATCATCACCATGTGAAACAAACCCTAAGAAGTGGGAAGCAATGAAGAAAATTAGTTAGTATTCAAAACAAAACAACCAAAAGTTGAAACAAAACCCTAAGAAGTGAGACTGTACCATTACAATGAAGTTCACCTTGCTTGTGAAGCATTGAAGTCGAATCTGCACAAAATGAAAACAATAAAAAAAAACAACATGAAGCAAACGAGATAATGGGAACTATTTAACAAAAAGATTGAAGTAGAAGACTACCTTATTTTTCATAAACAATATGTACATTACGCTTGCTACCGCCAGCATCATCACCATGTTCATCTAGTTTTAGATTCTGCGGGAAGAACTACAAGGAGGAAGAAGCTTAAATCAAAAGCTTCATACTTCTTGTATTTCTTCTCGCAGATTCTAAAAAATGATGAAGTTTGGGTGCTAGGGTTTCGCTGTGAAGGAAACGACGCGACTGTCAAAATGGGAAAGTTAATTCCCTTATATAGGTAAATTTTTCACAACGGTTTTCTTAAATAACCGTTATGATATATTCTATATTAATTTAATAATATCACAACGGTTAGTTATAATAACCGTAGCGATACCCCTTATACGTGGTACAAGGTTCGACACCAGGCAACAACATTTTCCTAAAATTACGCCTGTATTATAAGTGATATCGCTACGGTCATTACTTATAACCGTCGTGATATTATTAACCGTGCACTTCCAAACATATGAACGGTTTACAAGAAAATATAGTTCCAGAATATGAACGGTTTATAAGTTATCATCATTACAAGCATTAAACTATCAGTCTTTTCATCTTCAACCTCATCTATAAATAGACAATTTTACATATCTAAATAATATATTCTTCGTAACAATGAGTTCAACAAATGAGAATCCTAGAAACCTCAATGAGGAACGTCAGGCGCCAATCCAGGAGGTCGTCCAACCAACAACTGCCAACTTCAGGGATGCCTTAAGGGTAAGGAAAGACAAGAAGAAGAAGAAGAAGAAGAAGAAATCGAAGAAGAAGAAGATAAAGAAGAAAATGAGGCCTTTATATTATGATTCCGATGAGGGGAGTGAGGAGAGATGTCTAGATTATGAAGATGCATTTTATGATATGGGCTCTGACAATGATCTTAATATGTAATATGTTGATCAATGTACTCTCAATGGAATATTAAAATAAAATTATGTCTATATATGTTCATCTCTTACAGTTTTATTTTTAAAGTTATATATATACTCTATTGCACTTAAAAATACTAAAGAATACGTTGCTGTGAATCGAAGCGTGATACATGTAGTACAACGGTCTTCTAATACAAGCGTGTTAAAATGTAAAATTATGGAAAAAATATATAGAGCTGGGAATCGAAGCTTGTTACACAGCTTGTATTACAACGGTTATGTAATACAACCGTCGTTAAATACGACGTTATAATTTTTTAACCCTGTTACAACGGTGGGATACGAAACCGTGGTAAAGTTGGCGTCGTTAAATGGGGTTTTCGAAGTAGTGATTGGTCATTTTCTTTCTCTTAAATAGGCATCTTCTGCATTCTAGGTGTCATTCCTGATATATGGAATATCTTCATTGTTGAAGGTCTTACTTCCACGACTTTGCAAAGGACTACCACAGTACTAGTATTGTAAGAAAATCTAAGAAATATAATCTCTTGAATTAATAATAAAATGGTTCAAAATTAATTTATTAGATGATATTTATAGTCTTCAAATGAAAAAAGGAATACAGTTCAAAATTTATTGAATGAGAAAATTTATCTTCGATCCTCAATAGTAAAATTCTTCTCAATGGACTAGCTTTATTATGTCTTTTTCGTAGCACATGTTATTAACTTTTATTGAATTTTAATGTCAAAGTTTAAACTATTTTTTGTTATTGTTTTCCTTTATTTATATAAGAATATTTTCTTGTTCTCTGTTTTTAGGCCATAATTTTATTTCAATAGTAATTCATAGAATTATTTATATTAGTCTATACAAATTATAGTTAGTGTCTGTGTGGTTTAGAAAGCTAATTTTAGTTTCTCTTTAGATGAAACAACCATTCTAAAGTATTGGACTACAAACACCAACATGTTTTGAAACTTGAAGCTATGGAGTAATGCACCGTAAACACATGCAACTTGAAGCTTTGGAGGAATGCCCTGTAAATATATATGCGAATACAAGGAAGTTAAGGCAAAAATAGTTATTAGAGATATTGTTAGAAAGATGGTTAATTGTTGCATATTTAGTTTTAAATAGACTTTATCTTTATATACTATTTTGTTTGTAATGGAATGATTTAAAATAAATGCTAAAATTGACTCTTATTATTATTACTTTAATATAATTGTTATTAATAAATTTGATATTATCAATACTTAATTAAATTTATCTATTATTTTAATTAAAAAAGCGTATTAAAAAATGTTGGGAGTTGTGACTTAGAGATTCAGCAACAAATTTATAAGGTTGTGTAAAAGAATTGTGCAATGTGGTAAACCGTAGTCTAATTTATAGACAACGGTTATATATGTGTATTTTAACTAAAACCGCACTCTAAAACTAATAAAATAACCGTGGCCTATTTACAAATTTAGGCAACGCTATTTCTCATTCGTGGGCTAAAGTTAAAAAACGTAGTTTATACGAAAAGGAAAATGCCGTATATTCAACACCTCAATAACCGTGCTCTAAATACTTAGGCTATGGTTTTTATATATATGGCCACGATTTTTCATCGTTGTTTAAAGTCATTTTTGTTGTAGTGATGGATACATGACTTATGCCACACGATTTCTTCCTTCAAGTTTTTCCATTTTGCCAACTTTGTCATCTTCCAAAAACACAAAACTTCTGATGACTCACTTGTTACTTGATCAAGGAGTCAATAATTCATCTTGGCATGTGCAAAATCATCATGACATGAACCTTGAAATTCAAATTTGGCATCAAGCATTTATGTGATACATAGAGGTGGCATGGATCAGTTACAAGCCAGTCCAAATGAGTCAAGATTTCTCCAAAGATCAGAGGACCTAAACCTGCAATGTTTGGCCCAAGTCAATGGCTAGAGGAGACTTTGGCTACATGACAAAAACCATTGGATACTAGGGTGATCCATCCTCCATTCACTATTTCTTCAAAAACAAACTTCTTCTACTATAAATAGAGGTCATTTGTGACTGATTTGGACACACCAAAACATAGAAATCCATGTTTTCCTTCACTTCACTCTCCAAAACCAAAATTTGCTTCCTTTTCAAGTAACTTTTGGATTTTTCAAAAGGAAGCAATTCTATCAAAAGTATTGGTGTAGACACCTCATTGTTAGAACAAGATTTGGTTATGCAAGATATCTCTTTGTTTTGATACTAACAAAGTTGTATTTGTGTGAGAAAAATTTTGGTACTCTAACGTTTTCTTTCTTAAGTATTGACAAACAGGTTTTGACTCTGATAAAGATAGCTCTGACTCTGATAGAGATCATGTGAAATGTCTCTCTCAAATTCTCAAAAGTCGCTTCTGCGTCAAAGAAGCAAGATTGCTTCTGATCTACTGTGCTTTAGAAAGACTCTAAGAAGACAATATGTTGCTGCTAAAATGTTCTCTTGGATTCTAGATCTGAATATAACTCTGGTACTTATCTTCTGAAGACTAAGTGCTAATGACTCTAAAGACAAGGTTCTGATGAACAACGCTCAGAAGGCTCTGAAGACTTAAGTTTCTGAAGACCAAATTTTGAACACTCTGAAGACAAGGTTCTGCAGAACAAGTTCTGAAGACTCTGAAGATTTATGTTTCTGATAACCAAGGGTTCTGAAGATGGAGTGCTGAAGACTCTGAAGACAAGGTTCTACTGAACAAGTTCTGAAGACTCTGAAGAATTAAGACTCTGAAGACCCAGTGATTCATTCTTATGGTCATGCTTCAACCATATCAATTCGGAAGCCTCTGATGAATAGAAGAATATGAAACGTTTGTGAGGGAAAATAGTACATAGTATAGATCAAACACGTTCTTTTCCACTACCATTCCACTACCCTGATTTTGTGGTACAAAGGACAATTTTAGTGTAAGATTTTCATCTCAACATAACGACGTTATTTCAAGTAGTCAGTATTTTACTGATATTCCTGATATGCCCTTCAACAGATCTCTTTCTGGCTATATAAAGACTTGATCATTCAAAGATTCGTGTGTGACACCAAGTATGAAAAAGATATACACAAAAATACTAATTCATACGAGAAAGAACTTAGAAATAGAGAAATACATGAGTGAACAGTAAAGCACCATAATACAAAGAAGAAGATTGTTTTTACTGTATCGATTCTCTCTTAGTTAGATTGAGCTAGAAATTAAGTTTATGTCAGAAGCATTTCATTGTAAACATATTATTTGATCAAACAGTTGTTTGAATTCCTTAAGGGACCAGTTGGATCAGAATCCTTAAGAAGAGACAGTTAGTCTGTGTATTGTTAGTCACCAGCAGTTGCTAGTGCAGTTGTAATCAGTTTGGTTATAGGGGGATTAAGTCCTTGTGTATAAGGAAAAATCACCTTCGAGGGTGGACTAAATTAACTTGATAGTTTTCAAGTGAACCAGAATATATCGTGTGTCTTTCTCTATTGTTAGTCTATTTGTGATCTTTGTTTGAGTTTCACAAAAAGCTTTCATTTTGAAAACCATATTCAAACCCTCTCTTTCTTGTGTTTTTCTCACACCTTCAGTTGGCATCAGAGCTCCGGTTCTAATTGTGATAAAACAATTTATCAACACTTAACTGCGTTCAGTACCGATCCAGTATTTATGTGAGATTTCATGGTTGCTACAGCAAATGTTAATCCTTTTGTAAAAGAGAAAGATCATTACAGTTCTAAACCACCAGTCTTTGATGGTGAAAGGTTTGACTACTGGAAAGATAGAATATAAAGTTTCTTTCTTGGTTATGATGTAAATCTTTGGGATCTGGTAGTTGATGTCTGCACTCACCTAGTTGATGCTATAGGTGCTAAAATATCCAGAAGTGATATGACCAACCAACAGAAGAAAGATTATAAGAATCATCACAAGGCAAGAACCATATTGCTAAATGGTACCTCTTATACTGAGTATGAGAAGATTACAAATAGAGATACTTCCAAATCCATTTTTGATTCTCTGAGAATGACTCATGAAGGAAATGCTCAAGTTAAGGAGACAAAGGCGCTGACCCTGATCCAAAAATATGAGGCATTCAGAATGGAGGGTGATGAAATAGTTGAGACCATGTTTTCAAGGTTTCAAATGCTAGTCGCAGGACTTAAAGTTCTGGAAAAAGGTTATTCAACTGCTGATCATGTTAAAAAGATCATCAGAAGACTTCCCAAGAAATGGAGATCTATGGTAACAACGTTAAAGCTATCCAAAGAACTTAACTGCATAAGTCTTGAAGAACTTATTAGTTCTTTAAGAACTCATGAGATAGAATTGGAAGAAGATGAACCTCAAAAGAAAAGTAAATCTATTGCTCTTAAGTCTAAACCTGAAAAGGAAAAGGCTTATCAAGCTGAGGAAGAATCAGAAGATTCTGGTGAAGAATGAGAATATGAGTTTTCGTTCATCTCCAGAAGGATCAACAAACTCTGGAAGCATAGGCAAGGAAACTTCATAGGATCAAGAAGAAACAAAGGCCGCTCTGAGTCATCATCTGGACAGAAGAAGCAGAACTCCGAAAAAAAATTCATCTGTTATGAGTGTAATGAGTCAGGTCATTACAAGAACGAATGTCCAAAGCTCAAGAAAGACAAGAAGCCTAAGAAGAACTTCTCCAAAGCAAAGAAAGGACTGATGGCAACTTGGGATGACTCTGATTCTGAAGAAGACGACTCTGATAAAGAACAAGAAAATGTTGCGCCAATAGCAACAACTGAAGATGAAGTTTCTGGAGAACCAGAAGGCAGAATATCATCAGAACCAGAATCAGTCTCAGACTCAGACTCAGAGGTATTATCTAAACTCTCTCGTTGTGAATTAGAGTCATGTCTTTCAGAAATGTTGGAAAAGTATCAAACTCTTCAGAGTAAATACAAAGATCTTAAAAGATCACATGTAATTGCTTCTGAGGAAAAAGATAAGCTTGAGCAGAATAATTCTTCTCTAAATGAAAATATTTTTTCTTAAAAAATAGTAATTATGCCCTGAAAAGCAAAGTTGCTAAATTATTTGAAGAACTAATCTCCAATGTCTCTGACACAAGCTGTATCAACAAGTATGATAGAGCATTCCAATATTTTCTAGCTAAAAGCATAGATAGAAGCAGAATAGCTTCCATGATATATGGAGTTAGCTGAAATGGTAAGAAAAGTTTGAGATGTACATAATCATCTGAAATTGACGAGAGTCAAACTGTTAAACCAAAACCTCTCTATGACCATTTTGTGGCTTCTGGCACTGAGAATGTGTGCTCCGAGCTTGCACAAGAACCCCCACCGACACAGAAGTCTATTTCTAAAGATAAATATCACGCATAAATTACACTTGATTATCCTGTTGCACAAAAGCCCAAAGTTTTGAAACACTCTAGGAAAGCTAACAATAGAGGACCCATAAAAGGGTACCTAAGGAAAAGATAATCTATGTTGCAGATATCCTTAGCAGCTCATTTGAAACACCAGTCATGGTTCCTGGACAGTGGTTGCTCACGACACATGACGGGAGAAAGGCATATGTTCCAAAGTCTGGAACTTAAGCCTGGAGGCATCGTCGGTTTCGGAGGAAACCAGAAAGGAAATATCATTGGCTCTAGAACCGTTGGTAATGGTAACCTTCCTTTTATTACTTATGTTCTTTTAGTTGATGGTTTGATGCATAACTTGCTGTCAATTAGTCAACTTAGTGACAATGGTTATGATATCATCTTTAATCAAAAGTCCTGTAAGGCTATAAGTCAGAAAGATGGTTCAATCCTATTTGTCGGAAAGAGGAAAAACAACATTTATAAGATTAGGCTTTCTGATCTTCATGAATAAAATGTCAAATGCTTAATGTCTGTTAATGAAGAGCAATGGGTATGGCATAGACGTTTAGGTCATATTAGCATGAGGACGATTTCTCAGCTAAATAAGCTTGAACTTGTCAAAGGCTTGCCAAATCTGAAGTATTCTTCAGATGCTCTTTGTGAAGCATGTTAGAAAAGAAAGTTTTCCAAAACTTCCTTTAAAGCAAAGAATGTCACGTCCACCTCTAGACCGTTAGAACTTCTACACATTCATTTGTTTGGACCAGTGAAAACTGCCTCAATCGATGGAAAGAAGTACGGATTAGAAATCGTTGATGATTATAGTCGTTGGACATGGGTAAAATTCTTGAAACACAAGGATGAGTCTCATTCAGTGTTCTCTACCTTTTTCTATCAAGTGTAAACAGAAAAGGATTGCAAAAGTGTCAAATTTAGAAGTGATCATGGCGGAGAACTTAAGAACAAATACTTTGAGAATATTTTTGATTTCCATGGCATTTCCCATGATTTCTCATGTCCCAGAACTCCAAAAAAAAACTGACATGGCTAAGCACTTCTGGGTAGAGGCAATAAATACATCATGTTACATTCAGAACAGGGTTTCAATAAGACCTATTCTGGGTAAGACTCCTTATGAATTGTGGGAGAATAGAAAACCCAACATTTCATATATTCATCCTTTTGGCTGTATTTGTTTTATGTTGAACACTTAAGAGAATCTTCGTAAGTTTAACTCCAAAGCTCAAAAGTGTTTACTGTTAGGATACTCTGAACGCTCTAGAATCTATAACACAGAAACACGAATTGTTGAGGAATCAATTCATGTCAGATTCAATAATAAGCTTGCCCCTGAAAAGTCAAAGCTAGTTGAAAAGTTTGCAGATCTGAAGATCACCTTATCAGAATCTAAAGAAGAAGAAGATTCAAGAGAAGTAGACAAAGATGCAGATTCTCCAGATTCATATACAACCTTACAAGAAACTAAAAATAATCCATCTCATCGGAAGAAGAATATATTAAAGACTTCTCATTTTGAAGAATTGATTCTGGGAGATAAAGTTGATCCAGTCAGAACTCATTCATCATTCAGACCTTCTGAAGAAACCCTAATGGGCTTAGTGTCTCTGATAGAACCAACATTAGTTGATGAAGCTCTTAAGGAAAATGAGTAGATTCTGGCCATGCAAGAAGAACTGAATCAATTCACCATAAATGATGTCTGGGATCTTGTTCAGAAACCCAAAGTTGTCCACCTCATTAGAACTAAATGGGTATTCAAAAACAAGTTAGATGAGAAAGGTGAGGTCGTAAGAAACAAAGCACGTCTGGTTGCACTAGGTTATAGTCAACAATAAGGGATATACTATACAGAAACCTTTGCACCAGTTTCCTGTTTAGAATCTATCAACATTATAATCTCTTTTGTTGTGAATCATAACATTACCTTATATTAGATAGATGTAAAGAGTCCATTTTTAAATGGGTATATTTCTGAAGAAGTGTATGTGCACCAACCTCCTGGTTTTGAGAGTTCTGAAAACCCAAATTTTGTTTTCAAACTTAAAAAATCGTTATATGGACTGAAACAGACTCTCAGAGCTTGGTACGAAAGGCTAAGTAACTTTCTTTTGGAAAATAATTTTTCCAGAGGAAAAGTGGATACAACACTCTTTTGTAAAACCTTTAAAAATGACATTTTGATTGTTCAAATCTATGTTGATGATATTATATTTGATTATGCTAAAATTTCCTTGTGCAATGAATTCTCCAAGTTAATGCAGGCTGAATTTGAAATGAGTCTTGTCGCGGCCGGCAAAAATATTCGAGTCGCCACCATATTTTTTAAAGGAAAATAATGATAAACCTAAATATCCTATCCTAAGGTAGAGATTCCTACGGTTCGGGAGTCGGTTAAGTAAAGGGAAGGTGTTAGGCACCCCTTACTTCCATTGTACTCAATGGGATCCACCTTTGAGTTTAGGGCATGTTTGTTTGTCTAAATGAAAAGAAAACCTAAGTTTTTTCCTAATTATACTCGCTAGGATTGGTTTGCAACCCTATGCCTACGTACCCTCAAAATGAAGGATCAGAGTAACCGTAGTTCACCTCCCCTATTCCTACCGCCTAATCCTATTCCTAAATCCCAAATCCTATCCCTAAATCCCATCCACTATTTATACTCTTGGATAAAGAGCTCTATCCCTTAAATCTAGTGTTTATACTCCTAGATGAGGAGTTTTATCCCTTAAATCCCTTTGTCCATTATTTATACTCTCGGAGGAAGAGTTTTATCCCAAAAATCCATATCTCATCCCTTATTTAGGCTCTCGGACCAAGAACTTTATCCCTTAATCCTTTAATTTATACTCTCGGATATCAAGAGTTTTATCTCAAAATCCCTTATCCCTTTTACTTTAAAAAAATTACATCCCTAAAAATTTATAGAATTTAGTAATTTCAACAAATAAATTCCAAAATGCCATTTTGCCAAAAATTGCAAAATTAATCCCAAAAATTATTCCAAATCAAAAAATATAATTTCTTAAAATTCAACATATTCTCTACGTAAAAGAATTTTAATCCCAAAAATAAACTAGATTTAATTTGACATTTTTATCCCCAAAATCATATTAAAACCCAATTAAAATAAAAACCCCAAAAATATAAATTTTCCTTGAAACGAATCATAAACCCAATTTTAATAACTCCAAATTCCCAAAATATTGTCCGCAAATAAAAATCCATGAATAAGGACCCACTTACAAAAATTTTATCCTTCTTTTAAACACAAATTACCTTAAATATATAAAGAATTTTATAAAAAAAAAAACCCAAAATAATCCATAAAAAATCCTAATTATATTTACTCTAATAATAATAATCCTAAATTCCTATTTTATAAATCCTAATTAAATGATTAATCCCTAATTTTTAACATACCTAATTGTTCCCAAAATTAATTTAAATCCCTAAATAATTCCACATTTATTACAATTTTTTTAAAATAATTATCTAACTGTTTTTGTATTAATCCCATTATTATATCAGGCTCTAAGTCAATTTGATTATATTTAAATTATACCCTGATTTATGGAAAAACATTAACTACCCCCACTTATTCTTAGAATGAGACCTAACACTAATTATATTTGTTTATTATCCCTAATACTATTTTAGCATTTTAATTCCATGTTTTTAATGATTATTTATATAATTATCTAATTACTTTTACATTAATCCCTTCATTATATTAAACCTTAATTATATATTTTTATATTTTTTATACTATATTGATTATAACAATTTTGTGTTAAATGCAAAAATTAATATGATAATATTATAACAGAATCCATAACCCTACTTACTAATTAAGTCCAACCCTAATACTTACCCCTAGTTAATCCCACGGTTAGTCTCGATACTAATCCCATCATGCTCTTAAAAAATCTCTAATCAATAAATAGATATATTTTTATTTATATTAATTGTAAGAGAATAATTATAATAAAATAATTAATTTCTAAATTACCTTTAATGAAACCAAATCAATCCTAACATTACCTCAATATTATCCTAATCAAACCTTAATCATGTTAGCTAATACTATCCTACTTACTTAATTATTATTATTTAATTTTTTGTAATAAAACTAACTAAATTAGTTAAGAAACATAATAATTAATTTTATCCTAAAAAACCTAATGAGATAAAAGTCTTTTTTGTGTTTATTATTTTTTTTAATAATGATTATTTTTTTATATTTCTAATATTTACTATTCTTACTTATTAAATAATCTAAGTTGAATAGAGCTAACTGGAAGGGGTGTAAGTTGATGGGTTTAAGGTAATCTGATAACCCACAAGGAATATCTTTAATTATATAGCTTTTAAATTGAATTAATAAAAAAAAAAGGTGAAAATAAATGAGATTGTAACATGAGAACTGATCCATTCCTTTCTCATTTTTTACTACCAAAATATTATAACAATTCTAATTTAACCTTCTAACCTTAATAATCAACCATTGCCATGCGACATATGGTTTTTCGTTTGTCAAAAAAAATATTAAAATATTAAAGCATTAGTATTGAAAAGGCAAACAAACAAGTTACAGATCCACTTTCTTCTCTATTTCCATTGTCTCCCTCATAACAGCCAAAGAAAACTCTCATAAAATAATAACAAATCCACATCAAATAGAAAAATTAAACCAGAACTAAGAGTGAGAAAAAAAAAAGTTACCGAATTGGAGGAATTATGTTCATGCAGGCGGAAGCCGATTACCGATCGCGGGGTGCCTTCTAGTGTGTGCACGGTTGGTCTTCTACGTTTTGATTTTCGTTGTCTGCTACTCCTACTTCCGTTCTTCCAGTTTGCGATTGCAATTTCTTGATTCCTCGGTTTGCTTTTCGTTCTGAACTTGGTTGTATCGTGTCTGGATGATGGAAAGGGGTTTAGCTCAAGCGTTATTAGAGCTTCGATGGTGAAGCTCTAATGGGCTTTGGAATTGGAGCTTTGGTGGAGGGTTGGGAGTGTTTTTTCAGAATCGTATTTTTTGCTCGGAGTTAGTATCATTTTTTTTATTGCCCCCCCCTCTCTCTCTCTCTCTCCCTGATACCGGGTTTCTCTTGGCCTTTATAGTAACAAAATAGGGGTTGAGCATTAAAATTGGTTTAATTGTGGGATTAATATTCTGATCCTTTTCTACTTTGATTTTGGGAAGGACTTAAAATGGGTTTAATTTAAATTCAACTTTTTAGATATCATATTGATAAAATATTATGAAAGTTAAGGAATTGAGATATGATTTACTAAATATGTGTATTTGATTGCTCTTGGGATGCCTTTTTCTATTTATTTCCCTTTAATAATACAACTAATAATAATAGTAAAATATATATAGCTTTCTAATTCCTACATAACTTAAAAACTAAATAAAGAAAAATTCTTTGATTTTTTTATAATAATAATTAACATTAATAATAAAATAATTAACACCCTAGACTTTATCAAATTGGCTATCCAAATCATTTGAAATAAAGTAGAACAAATCCATATCATAATTAATATATTCTTTATTATTTTTTTTATTCTTTTTAAATGAGAAATGCACAAAATAAATATTGATAATACATTTTTTTTTGGAATTTTTGCCTCGTTTTTTTTTTAAAAATTCATAAAAATAGAATATTTACTTTAAAAATGCCTAAATTAAAAATTAACTTAATAATTATTCAATAATAATAATTTATTAAAGTAAAATTCAAAAAATATCTAAGAACGCTTAGACCTTAATGTATATTCTAATTAATTAGTTAGAACTGATAATCAACAATAGCAATGTATGAAACCAAATTTTAAAAGATAAAAAATGTCTAAATGGTCCTCCTTTAACTTTTAGGTCATTGGAACATACCATATTGATAGGACGGTACTATATATTCTGACTCAGCTAGGTTAAACCCGACTCAAGGTATTTAGTTATATTCTAACTAGATGGATAAAGGAGTGGTCAAAATTTGGGGTACGACAGTTGCCCCTATTTAATCAGCTTCAAACTGGGATGATGATGACGGTGAGTCTTCTTCTTCGCGAGGAGGAGATGATTAAATATAAAGAGGAACCCTAATTTTGACCACAAAGTGAATAAATTTTGGAGTTGAGCAAGGATTGAACAACCCTCAATTCTCTGTTAGTATCTGACTTTGATGTATCCCTTATAAGAATCTTTGGTAAAGTCTTGATAAAACCCATGCGACATCTTTTGGTGGAACCACTGATAATAAAACCCCGACAAAGTTGTGCGATAAATTTCTATTGGAACCCCTTGATATAGTTCTAGTGAAACTCGTCGATGGTACCCCTTATTTGGATGAAAATCCCTTGATAAATCCCCTTTGATATAAATCCGGTAGAACCCCCTTGACAAAATTCTGATAGAACTCATTTTGGATAAAAATCCATTGATAAAACCCCTTTGATAATTCCTTGGTAAAATGATTTTTCATAAATTCCTTAGTAAAACCCCTTTTGATTGATTCCTTAGTAAAACCTTTTTTGATTAATTCCCTAATAAAACCCCTTTGATAAAACCTGGATCGAACCCTTTGATAAAAAAATCCTGGTGATATCCTTTTGATAAACCCTTAAGGAACCAATTGATAGAAAATTCTTTTAAAACCCTTTGATAAATCCCTGATGAAACCCCCTTGGTAATACCACTTTGTTGAAACTTCTTGGTATAACCCTAATGAACCCTTGGTGGATAATGTTCCGATGAAACCCCTGGCTTGAACCCAATTGATAAAATTCCCTTGATAAAACTCCTTTGATAAAAATTTCTTGGTGAAACCACTATCGATAAAATCCCTTAATGAATTCGTCTAAAAACCCTTGGATGAATCTTTTTAAATGAAACCTTGGAGGAACCCTTGATGAAAATCCTTAGATATTTGATGAAACATATCCCTTATGAAGGCCATATTGCCGAGCTATGGATGTGAGAGATGAAGACCTACTCACAACTGGATTATAATCCCGTAAAATCCTTTATCGAAGCGATGTTTCAATGATATAGTTGGGGATTAAACCCCTAAGAGTAATTATGAACCCTATGCATGTATGCATGTTTGCATGTATGTATGTGCATGTATGTATGTTGATGTATATATGTGATGTTATGTTATATATGCATGATTAGATGCTAGAGCGTAACGGCATGATTAATGCATGACAATGATTTGAATGTTTCGGTAAATCCCCTCTGGTGAGCAATGGAATGGTTAACCCCTTAAGAGATTGCTTGTGTAACAAGGATATTAGTCCCCCCAAAAATGATAGTGGGTATTGAGCTAGCATGGTCTCCCGATACTCATTTTGAACTTGCCAATTGTAGATGTAGGAGAGCTTGTATGCCCCAGATTGATTGAGCTTTGGAATGATTGGCTTCACCATGCAGTTGAAGTATCCTGCCCTCGCATGGAAATTTTAAATGGTCTTCCCTTTGTCATGGAGGTGTTGTCTGAAGAGGAAACATGGATCCCACCATGATGTGATATTACCTTGATATGGACTACCCCGACATTTAGATCTTGAAAAATATACCCCTGATCAGTAAGATATTCAGATGATGTGCCCTTATGATCACTAGGATTTTCCTTGGTTGGAATAATTCCTTATATGATGTGTCCCTAGGATCATAAAGATTTGCCCCATAATTAGAAGGATCCTTAGGTGGCTTGCCCCTAGAAAGGAATGTCTCGAAGTTGTGTGCCCCTGATCATACCTTTGTTGATATTTCCTTGGTGCTAAGTATTAATTTGTGAAAACAAAATGTTCCCTTTGAAAAGTAATTCTAACTCAATGCTCATGCAAGTTTTGAAATCCAAAATTTATACAAGGCGTATGATAGATGGTATTCGTCCATGAGGTTGGCGCGAATGAGAATGTGAAAATGATGATTTAACAAACATTCAGATTCGGAGTCAGTTTAACAAACGACTTTGCCGAGTATGCTTTTATAGTGCCCCTAGCTTCAATTAGGACTTTTAAATGTTGTAACGTGGCCTGGTTCAGGGTTAAAAAAACAAAGGATACAAGGCTCAAAATTTGAAATTTAACCCACCCCATTCTCCTTGATGTTCTCCATTCCTAAATCCAATTAATCCAACAGATGCGTTCATCCTGCAAGAAAACCTTTTTAGTCACGGTGATTAAAAGGTACACCGGCTTAAGCACTTTATGAGGATTTTTTTTTTGAGGTGCAGTCACCCACTCCCTGTTATTGGATTGCTCCATTTTATCCTTTTTTCTTTTAATCCCTTATTTTTGCATGGACCAATTCTTTTGAGTTTGTGGTCCATCAGGATACCCTAATTTTTGCCTAAGTTAAAGTCCACTTTTTATCAGCTTTTTCCTTTTCTTCTTGACTTAGCGGGCTTTTTCTTTTTTATTTGGAACAATTCTTGAGTGATTTGCTTTTGACTTAGAAAGGGTGTGACTGCCATGTTAGATATTATGAGTTATTATCCCTTTTGCTTCCTCAATGTTGAATGGTGTGAGGAAGAAGATGTGCTTTAAACCTTTATCCTTGTGATTAGGTGTGCTGATTCCCTTGCATTAGGATGCATTGTTGAGTTAATTGAAATCTACCATGCCCCTGGTTAAGATTAAGGTGTTTTGAAAATAGAAAGAACACCAACTTCTGGCTCGAGGGGGTTAACTATGGATTATCTCTTTATTTCTCCAGTGTTTGGGGAGTGAAACAATGCCTTACATCTTCAGCCAGGTCATACCATTAAAGCATACATCAGCAAATTCGTTTGTTTATTTACATCCTTCTCCTCCTAAGTTTGTTAATAGGTGATAAGTGAAAAGAAAAGGTGTGATTTATTTTATTTTGGTGGCATAAGAAAGAGTGAAACGAATGGATGAATTCCAAAAGCATGCATGTTCATCTTATTAAAATTATTTCCCAAAAAGTACATCTTTTAATTACAAACAACACTTAGCAAAAAGGAAAATACAACTGGGAATGATAAAGGCCTAGTGATCCTAGAAGTGAGCTTCCTTGTTGATCCACCAGTCTTGAAATATTGGTGTAGGAACTAGTTCCCTTCCAAACTTCCTTTGTTGTATGGGCATCATCCAAGGTTATTGCATTTGAGGCTCTAAGCACTCCTCTGGCAAACATGGTGAAGGGTTACCTTCTTTCTTGCATGGTACTTGCCCCTCTTGAATTCCTCCATAGCTTCTTGAGGTATCCTTTAAGTTCGTTCATGAGTATCGGGAAACCTCTTAGCTCAAGGGCGAAAGCGGAAAGGATATGCAAATGTATGTGTATGTATGCAAATGCATGAAAATGCATGGGGTATGCAAAAATATTTTTAAAAATTTATTTAGGGGAAATTCCAAAATCCATTGTAGTTAGAGATGAATATATTCAAAGGATGAACCCATAGAATCCCAAATCCATTAGTCAATTCCAAATCCAAAATGACTTCCAACCTTATAACAATAATTCCTCGGGAATAACCCATAACAATCCCAAAATGAAAACTCCTGAACTTAAGAAGGCGTAAACTAAATAGATGCCCCCAATGCCTTCTTCAAATGAGCTTTAAACTCCTCCGAGTATCATTTCTTAAGCCCTTGCACTTCCCTATCCTCCTTGTAGTGAGATGATGGATCTTCAAGGGGTACAGCTGAGTTTTTTTTAAAGCTTGACCATTTTTCTTTTTCTTTTTTTTATATATCTTTTTTTTGTTGCTTTTTCTTTCCCCTTGTTTTTTCATGCCCATTGTAAGTTTTTTATTTCTTGTAAATCCAAGTATAGCGTAAGAGCTAGTTGAAAATCCTTGAAGGGGAAGTCACGTAGAGGAGGATTGTGCAAGACTAGTTATGGCCTCTACCTTTCTAGGAGTCCCTAAGAGATCGAGGATCCTTCCATGCTTGTGTATAACCATCCCTTGGGCAGATTTGGCATTAAGTCTTAAAGGCCTTTGAGACTTTGTAAATCAGCACTTAGCATTCTGATGCGTAGGGTAGCCCTTTTATTTGAATCTATCATTCCCATATTCCTACAGCACATCTTGAAATTCCCCACAAGAATGCATATATGCAAAAAGGTTTTTAAATGCATGATGACATGGACATTTTGTTCTTCGGTTAAATGTTTTTTTTTAGGTTAGGGTAAGGTGAAAATGCAAGCATGACCCTAACTAGGTAGGCTCCCTATAATAGGTTTAGATCTAAAGCTTGTCTACCCAATCCCCTCACATGTAGGACATAAAAGTTTGGACAGCATAACAACCCTATACTGTACAGACTATACCCTTGTCTTACCATGAGAAGGAGTAAGTCTTCCTACGGTAATCCTTCGGGATAAGTCTCATTTGGGGTAGGAGCCTAGTAACAGCCCTTGAGGGTTGAATACATAGGGTCTCCATAGATTGGTGTGGGGTAGGTTAAGGTTCTTAGAGTCACGGACCACATCCAAATCATTCCACTACGAGAGGGGCTAGCCCTTTCGTGAGGAAGACTTTGGAAGGATCTACTCTGAGTGTGGCATCAATGCATTTTAGGGGACGTTGCGTCCCCCTCAAAAACTTTTCTGTTCCACTATAGGTTCTAGGGTTATCCTCCAAGCTTTGGGTTTCAGATTCACTCCTTTTTTTTTTTGCCCCAATCCCTTGTATAATGAAAAAATAAAAACAAAAGGGTTAAATAAATAAATATATGAAATAAATAAAAAAATAAGTAACAATAAAATAAAACCAAAATAAAAAACATCCAAGACAAACAAATCCCTAAATCCTAAGGCTAGGATTGACTCTCTCTAGGAAGGAATCCCCAGCAGAGTCGCCAGCTGTCGCGGCCGGCAAAAATATTCTAGTCGCCACCATATTTTTTAAAGGAAAATAATGATAAACCTAAATATCCTATCCTAAGGTAGAGATTCCTACGGTTCGGGAGTCGGTTAAGTAAAGGGAAGGTGTTAGGCACCCCTTACTTCCATTGTACTCAATGAGATCCACCTTTGAGTTTAGGGCATGTTTGTTTGTCTAAATGAAAAGAAAACCTAAGTTTTTTCCTAATTATACTCGCTAGGGTTGGTTTGCAACCCTATGCCTACGTACCCTCAAAATGAAGGATCAGAGTAACCGTAGTTCACCTCCCCTATTCCTACCCCCTAATCCTATTCCTAAATCCCATCAACTATTTATACTCTTGGATAAAGAGTTATATCCCTTAAATCTAGTGTTTATACTCCTAGATGAGGAGTTATATCCCTTAAATCCCTTTGTCCATTGTTTATACTCTCGGAGGAATAGTTTTATCCCAAAAATCCATATCCCATCCCTTATTTAGGCTCTCGGACCAAGAGCTTTATCCCTTAATACTTTTATTTATACTCTCGGATATCAAGAGTTTTATCCCAAAATCCCTTATCCCTTTTATTTTAAAAAAATTACATCCCTAAAAATCTATAGAATTTAGTAATTTCAACAAATAAATTCCAAAATGCCATTGTGCTAAAAATAGCAAATTTAATCCCAAAAATTATTCCAAATCAAAAAATATAATGTCTTAAGATTCAACATATTCTCTACGTAAAAGAATTTTAATCCCAAAAATAAGCTAGATTTAATTTGACATTTTTATCCCCAAAATCATATTAAAACCCAATTAAAATAAAAAACCCAAAAATGTAAATTTTCCTTGAAACGAATCATAAACCCAATTTTAATAACTCCAAATTCCCAAAATATCATCCGCAAATAAAAATCCATGAACAAGGACCCACTTACAAAAATTTTATCCTTCTTTTAAACACAAATTACCTTAAATTTATAAAGAATTTTATAAAAAAAACATACCCAAAATAATCCCTAAAAAATCCTAATTATATTTACCCTAATATTAATAATCCTAAATTCCTATTTTATAAATCCTAATTAAATGATTAATCCCTAATTTTTAACATACCTAATTGTTCCCAAAATTAATTTAAATCCCTAAATAATTCCACATTTATTACAATTTTTTTAAAATAATTATCTAATTGTTTTTGTATTAATCCATTATTATATTAGGCTCTAAGTCAATTTGATTATATTTAAATTATACCCTGATTTATGGAAAAACATTAACTACCCCCACTTATTCTTAGAATGAGACCTAACACTAATTATATTTGTTTATTATCCCTAATACTATTTTACCATTTTAACTCCATGTTTTTAATGATTATTTACATAATTATCTAATTACTTTTACATTAATCCCTTCATTATATTAAACCCTAACTATATATTTTTATATTTTTTATACTATATTGATTATAACAATTTTGCGTTAAATTCAAAAATTAATATGATAATATTATAACAGAATCCATAACCCTACTTACTAATTAAGTCCAACCCTAATACTTACCCCTAGTTAATCCCACGGTTAGTCTCGATACTAATCCCATCATGCTCTTAAAAAATCTCTAATCAATAAATAGATATAGTTTTATTTATATTAATTGTAAGAGAATAATTAAAATAAAATAATTAATTTCTAAATTACCTTTAATGAAACCAAATCAATCCTAACATTACCTCAATATTATCCTAATCAAACCTTAATCAGTTACCTAATACTATCCTAGTTACTTAATTATTATTATTTATTTTTTTGTAATAAAACTAACTAAATTAGTTAAGAAACATAATAATTAATTTTATCCTAAAAAACCTAATGGGATAAAAGTCTTTTTTTTTTGTTTATGATTTTTTTTAATAATGATTATTTTTTTATATTTCTAATATTTACTATTCTTACTTATTAAATAATCTAAGTTGAATAGAGCTAACTGAAAAGGGTGTAAGTTGATGGGTTTAAGGTAATCTGATAACCCACAAGGAATATCTTTAATTATATAGCTTTTAAATTGAATTAATTAAAAAAAAAGGTGAAAATAAATGAGATTGTAACATGGGAACTGAACCATTCCTTTCTCAATTTTGACTACCAAAATATTATAACAATTCTAATTTAACCTTCTAACCTTAACAATCAACCATTGCCATGCGACATATGGTTTTTGGTTTGTAAAAAAAAAATATTAAAATATTAAAGCATAAGTATTGAAAAGGCAAACAAACAAGTTACAGATCCACTTTCTTCTCTAAATTTCCATTGTCTCCCTCAAAACAGCCAAAGAAAACTCTCATAAAATAATAACAAATCCACATCAAATAGAAAAATTAAACCAGAACTAAGAGTGAGAAACAAAAAAAAAGTTACCGAATTGGAGGAATTATGTTCATGCTGGCGGAAGCCGATTGCCGATCGCGGGGTGCCTTCTAGTGTGTGCACGGTTGGTCTTCTACGTTTTGATTTTCGTTGTCTGCTTCTCCTACTTCCGTTCTTCCAGTTTGCGATTGCAATTTCTTGATTCCTCGGTGAAGCTCTAATGGCCTTTGGAATTGGAGCTTTGGTGGAGGGTTGGGAGTGTTTTTTCAAAATAGTATCATTTTTTTTATTGCCCCCCCCCCCCCCCCCCCCCCCCCCCCCTGTCTCCCTCAAAACAGCCAAAGAAAACTCTCATAAAATAATAACAAATCCACATCAAATAGAAAAATTAAACCAGAACTAAGAGTGAGAAACAAAAAAAAAGTTACCGAATTGGAGGAATTATGTTCATGCTGGCGGAAGCCGATTGCCGATCGCGGGGTGCCTTCTAGTGTGTGCACGGTTGGTCTTCTACGTTTTGATTTTCGTTGTCTGCTTCTCCTACTTCCGTTCTTCCAGTTTGCGATTGCAATTTCTTGATTCCTCGGTGAAGCTCTAATGGCCTTTGGAATTGGAGCTTTGGTGAAGCTCTAATGGCCTTTGCCTCGTTTTTTTTTTAAAAATTCATAAAAATAGAATATTTACTTTAAAAATGCCTAAATTAAAAATTAACTTAATAATTATTCAATAATAATAATTTATTAAAGTAAAATTCAAAAAATATCTAAGAACGCTTAGACCTTAATGTATATTCTAATTAATTAGTTAGAACTGATAATCAACAATAGCAATGTATGAAACCAAATTTTAAAAGATAAAAAATGTCTAAATGGTCCTCCTTTAACTTTTAGGTCATTGGAACATACCATATTGATAGGACGGTACTATATATTCTTACTCAGCTAGGTTAAACCCGACTCAAGGTATTTAGTTATATTCTAACTAGATGGATAAAGGAGTGGTCAAAATTTGGGGTACGACCAGTCTAATGGGAGAACTCAGATTCTTTCTGGGAATTCAGATTGATCAACCTTCAGAAGGAACGTACATTCATCAGAGCAAGTATGAAAAAAAACTTCTGAAGAAATTCAATATGTCAAAAAGTAAACCTGTTAAGACTCAAATGCATCCGACATGCATTCTGTAGAAAGAAGAAGTAAGTAAAAAGTTTTGTCATAAGCTCTATCGTGGTATGATAGGCTCTCTTCTGTATTTGACAGCTTCTCGTCCAGATACTCTGTTCAGCATATGTCTTTGTGCTCGTTTCCAATCAGATCCAAGGGAAACTCACTTAACTGCTGTTAAAAGAATCCTAAGGTATAAAAAAGGAACAACTAACCATGGCTTGATGTATATGAAAACATTAGAGTACAAGCTTTATGGTTACTATGATGCAGATTATGCTGGAGACAGAGTAGAAAGGAAAAACACTTCTGGAAACAGTCAGTTTTTGGGAAGTAACCTCGTCTCCTGGGCAAGCAAGAGACAATCAACAATTGCTCCCTCGACTGCAGAAGCAGAAGACATCTCAGCATCTCTATTCAGTACTTAGATACTCTGGCTGAAGAATCAACTTAAAGATTATCAGATACAAGAGTGTAACATTCCTATATTCTGTGATAATACTTCTTCCATTTGTTTATCTAAGAATACTATTCTACTTTCTAGGGCAAAACATATTGAAATAAAACATTACTTTTTAAGTGAATATGTTCAGAAGGGTACTTTTCAGTTAAAATTTGTGGATACAAATCACCAATGGGCTAATATTTTCACAAAACCCCTTGCTGAAGATAGATTCATATTTATTCTGGAAAACCTATTTATTAAACCTTGTCTAGAATGAGTTGATGATATTTTAATGTGTTAAGCTACCAGAACTTCTGATATAAGATTTGATGTTAAGCAAAGTGTGTTAATTATCTTTTATTGACCTTCTGATTCGTGATACTTCTACAAGTTAGAAAATGTCCTGATCAGAAATTAGTCCAGTCAGACACCTCTTGGTATTCTTGACGTTGGAAACATCAAACGTGCTCTCTTGAAAACAAACGGCTATGATTATTTGTGACACGTGTCCAAAATCGAATCATAACTACTGTTGAAGAGACACCTCGAGCGTTGTGATTTCGTGGGACTAGGTATCAAGTAATTTTTTCCTATTACTCCTTAATATGTCCATAATCATGTTTAATGCATTCGATTTGAAAATTTACTTGATAACTGTTTAAATCTTTACGTCTTCCTCCCTTATTATGCATTCTTAAAAGTTGTGTGTAAGACAAAGATTTCTTGGAACCAAACACTTTTCCTCCCTCCTTTATTCGTTGTCAGATTCTGCCCTCTATCTCTCGGGTATACATTTATTTGTATTTATTTACTGGTGTCATAATTTGAATAATATATACCTGATCTGTGATCATTTGGAGACTGATACACTCATTTATCATTCTTTGTTCTTGTTTCTATCCTTTGTATTGGTAATGATGAATTCCTCGCCTCAATTCATCTAGTCTTTATTGGTATTTATTTCTATCACTCTTTATTCTCTTTATATACCACTTTTCTTCTTATAACTTTTCATCTGTTACTAAACTTGCTTTTTATTCCTATCCTTCTTAATTAACCATGACTAAGAGACTCTGGTGTTTACATTTCCACTTACATGTCTCCCAAGACTAAGAGACTCTGGCATTTTATTTTCCACTGGCATGCAAATTCAAGGATGGTCATGATACTATGCAATCCTGCATGAACCCATTTATCTTGGTATGGTGATAGAATTCTAGAAATACGCACGGATTGGAGAAGACAACAATTCTTTCTGGTCTTCTATTTTTGGTGTTCCAGTCATCATTGCACATACCTCCATCTCCCAAGCCATCAATTGTGTTCAATCTGGAGTGACTGTTGAAGATTTTCATCAGAACTATTCCTTTGTTTAGGATCTCATTAGAATTCATGATATGTCTCGAAACAGGTATGAACCCTATAATCCTGAAGGACTTCTCCCTGATGGAAAGTTGTGGTTTCAACTCCTGCTAACCAACTTTCGCCCTAGAGGATTGGCCAAAAACACCTTGACTCATGATGATAAACTGTTTATCTATTTCATGATGTACAACGTCCGGGTGAATCATCCGCAAACCATCTTCAATCATTTGAAGAACTGTGTTGAAATCTCCAGAAGTTAATACAAGTCCTTCATACCTTATGGAAGAATTCTGTCTGAGTTATTCTACATGGCTGAAATCATAAATCTAGCCAGAATACTTGGACCGGAGGATGTTACGAATGAAGAAAGGTGTGAAAGGGTTGATGTGGTGGAGGACTTCTGATTGCTGGTTGGCGGGTGTTTCTATTGGTCTCTTGGTTGCTTGGTCTCTCATTCGTTTCTCACTGCTATTTGTGTCTGTTGTTCTTGTTATTTGTTTGTTTTCCTATTTTGTGTTATGTTCCTGTACTGCGCCTATGGCATTTTTTTTAATCAATGAAGAATTTTCCTTGTTTTCTTTTATCTTATCTTACTGCATTCCATTGATTGCCATAAAAGGAGGAAAAGTACTGAATTTAACATATCTAAATTCTTTCAAATCAAAATGCTTAAGTTAATCATTGATTACCCCTTTTGATTATGACAACAAGGGGGAGTATTAATATGGAAAGTTATTTTGATAAATATCTTATCTCTTATCATAGCTCTAACATTCTAACACTTTAATTGCATATCTTATTAGAATGTTTTTCAGGAAAAAACTTTATATTGGCAAAATCACTCTGATAATAATCAGTCTCTGATTTGCGTAATCAAGCTCTGTTATTAGAATGCATAACCACTATAATCAAGCCCTGATATTATGGAACTGTCTAGATCTTTGCAACCAGGCTTTGTATCCCAAATCTTATAAGATTTTGTTAAGTCTTAGATTCAGGGGGAGCTTGATAAAGGGAAGTTTAATTTGAACTGATCTGAGTCAATTCTTATTATCTTCATACAAAATTGTGTTATCAAAATACATTGTTTTGTCATTATCAAAAAGGGGGAGATTGTTAGAACAAGATTTGGTTATGCAAGATATCTCTTTGTTTTGATAATAACAAAGTTGTATTTGTGTGAGAAAAAATTTGGTACTCTAACGTTTGCTTTCTTAAGTATTGACAAACAGGTTTTGACTCTAATATAGATAGCTCTGACTCTGATAGAGATCACGTGAAACGTCACTCTCAAATTCCCAAAAGTCGCTTCTGCGTCAAAGAAGCAAGATTGCTTCTGATCTACTGTGCCTCAGAAAGACTCTAAGAAGACAATATGTTGCTCTGAATATAAATCTGATAATTATCTTCTTAAAACTAAGTGCTAACGACTCTGAAGACTTATCTTATCAAGACTAAGTGCTAACGACTCTAAAGACAAGGTTCTGATGAGCAACGCTCTGAAGACTCTGAATACTTAAGTTTCTGAAGACAAAATTCGGAAGACTCTGAAGACAAGGTTCTGATGAGCAACGCTCTGAAGACTTAAGTTTCTGAAGACCAAATTCTGAAGACTCTGAAGACAAGGTTCTGCTGAACAAGTTCTGAAGACTCTGAAGATTTATGTTTCTGATAACCAAGGGTTCTGAAGACGGAGTGTTGAAGACTCTGAAGATAAGGTTCTGCTTAACAAGTTCTGAAGACTCTGAAGATTCAAACAGCTTTCTTTGATTTCAAATTCAAATTTAAAGTTTTTCTCAAAACTTTCTTCAATTTCTTAAAATCCTAATCCTACAGTGGTCATCAATACAACCAATCAAAATACACATGGGTCTCTTCTCAGAGTGTAAGACCCAAGATCTTTACAATTCAATGCATACTTGTTATATACCCGTCAAATCACTTATTTGTATATACTTGTGCATATCTGTTTAGAGTTTCCCCTCGGCAGTTAGGTCTACACTTATGTCAAACCAGAAGTTACTTCTAACTTAGTCAAAATTAGTTCCCTCATAGGAAATTCCCCTCGATACAGTCTTCCTCCTCTTGGGCTTATTCAATATGGATCAGGGAAAGGATTTATTCCCGGTGAAACTTTTCTTAAGGCTGTCAAAACTTAGAAATAAACATATACAAAAAATTCATTTCCCCATAGAGGATTAATTCCCAATGAAACCTCTTTTGAATTTCTTCAAACCTTAGAACTGTTGAACAAAGAAAGGACTTATTCCTGGTGAAACCTTTCTTGAACTCTTCTTAGGCTTAGACCCAAAGGCTTCCTAAAAGTATCCCCAGCCTCTTCTTGGGCTTAGTACAAGGACCATCAGGTTTCTTAGAAGTTCCATAGCCTCCATTTGGTCTTAGTACAAGGACCCAAGGGCTTCCTAAAAACATAGGATATAAATTAGTCATCTCTACTAGTTTAATTCCTAGGGGAGTTAAAAGCCTATAACATTCTACCATTCAAAACTTGATCTTCAACCAAGAGCCTCCTCTTAGGCATCATACAAAGATCTCTTTCCAATAATATGTAACTTGGACAATCTCAACCTCCTATTGGGCTTCATTCAAGTAGACTTGGAAAGTCTCACTCTCATAGTCTCCTTTTTGATTAAACACAAAGACCCACAGGTTTCCTAAAGACACAGGATAGATCCTGATCGTTTTACCAATACACTAGTCTCCAGAAGAGTTAAAACCTCTAAGGTTTTTAAACTTACCCTTAAACTCTCCTGACCCTCAACAAGGTTTAAACTTTCACCTTAAACATCCCATCCAGGGTCAATTTACCATCAACAAATCCCCACTAAAATCAGAGCCTCATGGCATCTGGTACTTCAACTCTTCACTGATTCCCCAGAAAGAGTTAGTTTCCCTTTAGATTCCCCAATACAATTTAGACCTTCCCCTGGATTTCAATAATCATCTGTATAAGTCAACCTCCTCTTAAGCTTCATACAAGAAATTCCCCCAATCAGCCTCAATCTTGGACTTTGTACAAGACAGATAAAACACTCCCTAGAGGAGTCAGTTTCCTTTAGCTTCAACCTTGGGCTTTGATCAAGGGACATAAAAATCAACATCCCCTCAGATGAGACAATGATTCCACTCTACAGGAAGATACATCCTCTATACATCACATATCAAAATAAACAATCAAAGCCTTTGTCCAGATAATTGCTGTAAGTGGCACACTTGTTGATTCAAAATCTTAGCTGGAGTCTTTCCCATATCCTGACTAAAATTTATCTTTCATCTGACTGCTGTAAGTGACAAGCCTCTGGATTCCATACATCCAAGCCAATGTCCCTCTCTTAGCATGAATGATTCATAAAGGAAAAGTGGCATTGCTCTACACTGAGTTAAAGCTTCTTCCTTCATGACATCCCTCTTATAAAGGAAATTATGGCATTACTGGATTCCACACATCATAGTTAAAGTAATTTCCCTTATAACCAATTTCTTGACATTTTGTGATAAATAGGTGAGTTATCTCCCTTTAGAGATGACAAATTCTCTCTCTAATTCGACTTTTAGTTTCAATCTTGGGCTTTAAATAAGACATAAATATTCAGATAGCTTCAATCTTAGGCTTTGAACAAGACGCCAAACATCTTTCCTCCCATAGAAACAGGAGGAACTACGATTGCTCTGATTTCCCAAATCTCTTTATGGGAATACGTAGGCATAAGATTGCGAAATCTTAGCGAGCACACAAATAAAAAATCTTAGTTCCAGGTACCTTCTCAAAAACAACAGAAATCCAGAAAACAAACAAAAAAACATTCTCTCAACACTCCCAAAGGTGAAACTTTACCAATCCATAGCAGAAAAACACAAGAAAGCATTTTAAATAGCAGAAATAGCAGAAAAATACAAGAAAGCATTTCAATAGAAATCCCTTTGTTTAACCAAACTCCAATCCCCGATCTCTTAGCATTTGTTAGAGAAAACATTTACGTGCAGGGTTAGTTTAAGATATCTTCCCCTTCCTTTCAAGTTTCATAGGATAAATATAGAAATCAGAAAGTAGAACCAAACAATGTGGTAAGTGGTCGTGTCACCAAAAAAACTGACTGCTACAGAAAAATGGCGACTCTGCTGGGGACTTTAGAATTATATTTCGTAAGAGGTCTAGGACTTACTTTGGATTTATTTTGCTACCATCTTACTTGCTTTGTCATTTTTTATCATATACTATCATATTACTTGATATACCTGTTTAAATTACGGTCATATGGGAATGCGATTGATACGCATGTGGTGAGTCTGAGAGAACATTGAGATAAGTGGTGGCGTATTCAAGGAGGCTTATAGGGAGTGAATCCCGACCAAGCTAACTTGAGAGTCCACCAAATCATTACCCGCGTGGAATTACCAATGTTGAACGAGCAAGTCGTGAAAGCATTGTTTTTTCCCATTGGGTTACCCTTGAAACTGAGGATTAGTAAACATTTAATTGTTTGACCATTAGGTAGTGCGATATCTATCGGGAATAGTTGATACGCAACACTACACTCAAAGGAGATTCATCTTGGGATATTATAGCTCTCATGAGTCAGTCAGGTTGCTGTTAATATCCTTAAAAGGGGTCAATGATTTTGGGAACCTTTGTTAGAACCCGTTCTAAAGGTACAAAATTTAACCTTTAGTACACACCTTGGGGATGGGTAGATCCATCGCTCCATGCTCGTGACGATGAACCCCTAAACCCATGTTTTCAAATGTTTTTGTATGCTGCATTCATGCATTCATGCATTCATTAAAAAACTCTTTTTAAACAAGAAAAAATAATTTTCTAAAAGAACTTAAACAATAATTGCAAATATCAGAAGTTGCGTTATGGATTTCAAAGGAAGAAAAATGCACAAGTACACCTTCAAGGTTCCAAAACTAGAAAACCTAAGGAAATTGGGAAGAATGATTACTAATCTTGAGGCTTTCAGAGCTAAGCACGGAGGACTGTTGTCTCTTTTGAAGGTCAACTTGGTTGAAGGAATCCTGTCTACACTGGTTCAGTTCTACGTTCCAGTATACTACTGCTTCACTTTTCCAGACTACCAGCTCACACCACACTGGAAGAGTACTCTTGCCTGATTGATTTACCTATCACTGATCAAGATCCATTTTCTGGACTGGAAGAAATTCCAAAAGATCAAGCCATTGCAAGATCAATCTCATTGGAAGAGTCGGATATCAGGACTCACATGACCACCAAGGGAGGATTCCAGGGTTTACCAGCTAAATTCATGATGGAGAAAGCTCTATACTTTGCTAGTATAGGAAATATAACTACTTTCGAGGATGTCTTTGTTCTGCTCATATATGGGTTATTTCTCTTTCCCAACATTGACAACTTCATTGACACCAATGCTTTTAAGATATTCTCAATTGGGAACCTAGTCCTAACTTTGCTCGCAGATGCTTATCATTCTGTACACTTAAGGAATTTGTACAGTGGAGGGATGATCACATGCTGCGTACTGTTACTCTACAAATGGTTTATTTCCCACTTGCCTAAGTCTGCTGCTTTTTGGGATCACAAGAGTAGTCTGCGATGGTCACAGAGGATTATGTCTCTTACCAATTCCAAGATAGAATGGTACAATCAGATCTGTGACGAAGTAAAAATCATCGACAAATGTGGAAATTTCCCCAATGTACCCCTCATCGGTACTAAATAAGGGATCAATTATCATCCCATTTTAGCTTGTCGTCAACTTGGATACCCGATGAATAATATCCCACATAATGTTCATCTGGAAGGTCTTTTCTTCAAGGAAGGAGAAAATGACAGGGCACTAAAAAAAGGAGATAGTGCATGCCTGGCAACATGTTCACAGGAGGGGGAGAGAGTCCTTAGGAAGGCCAAATTGCATCTCTGCAGAGCTTTATCTCCACTGGGTACAAACTAGGGCCATCAAACTAAGGATGTCTTACCCTCGTCAAGAAGTTTTTCCCTTAAAGGAATATGTCCTTTATTTCATGTCTGATACAGAAAAACTCCAGATCGCTCTCAATAAGGTCCAACGTGAGAAGAATTCTTGGAAGAGAAAATACCATATGGTTATTTTGGAATGTACCAAGATTCAGGAACTGCTAAAGGAAAATGATGCTCTGATTGAGATACTAGAGCAGCATGCTATAGAAAGTCAGGAGGAACGGAGGAATTTTCTCTCTCCTTTCACTTGGCAAAGGATCGTCGACCTGACAACTGCTGAAGGGGTCCGATCGAAGAAAACAAATTTAGGAACCAACATCTGAGCTCTCCTCAGAGAGAACTCAGGACTCATAGGCCTAATTTTCCTTCTCGCACTTTGAAAAATACTATACTTTCCCCTGTAAAATACTGCAATCTGTCGAGTTCAATAAAAGGGTCTCCCCCGCTGTATGATATTTGCAATATAATTGTTAAAAGTTCTTTTGAAAACAAAAACTAAAAAATATATCATTCATCATTCTCACATAGCACATCGTTGTCATTGAGTCTCACACATGTGTCGCACTCTAGAGTCAAATTTTCTCATTCATACAATACTCAGGCCAATCGACAAAAGAAAATGGATGATCTCAAGGAAGAGAACAAAGAGCTGAGAGAAGAAATCAACGCTTTAAAGGAGAGTTTGGAGAAACTCCACAACAACATGGAATCCTTGGCAGCAGCCCAAGAACAATAACATCAAAGGACTGTGGTCTCGGAGATTACATCTACACCAGCATTTGAGACACCTGGAAGTTATCCTCAATACAACATGCCTAAAGGTTTTCCCTGGGGCTTGCCTCTCAAATTTATACCTGAGGGATACATCCCACCGGTCACTGAACACCTGGAAGCTGTAAGAGGAACCACCAAACCCGAAGGTTACAAACTTCAGGTAAATGAAGATGCAAAGATTACGACAGAGACTCCTGAAGGTTACAAACTTCAGGTCATTGAAGCACCAAGAGTTACGACCGTAATTTCTATACCACAACCGGTGGCACATACTATCCCGGAGGAACAGATTCTGCAGGCTTCTTCTGGCAGAAACGAAGAAGTATACAAAAGGATGATTGAATTCCATGAATAATTCTTGGAAATGCAGAAGGAACTGCATGCCATTCGTGGATAGGACTTGTTTGGCAAGGACGCCACTGGCTTCTATTTGGTCCCTAAAGTAAAGATATCGCACAAATTCAAGGTGCCTAACTTTGAAAAATACAAAGGCAACTCTAGCCCTAAAACTCATTTGGTAATGTACGCTCAGAAAGTGTCGACCTAGACAGGAGATCCACAACTACTAATCCATTACTTCCATGACAGTTTAACCGGTGCCGCACTCAAATGGTACATGGGTTTAAACAGCACCAAGATCAGTACTTTTAGAGATCTTGGGGCAGCTTTTGTTCAGCAGTATAAATACAACTTGGACATGGCACCAGATAGGGACCAGCTCAAAGCAATGTCACAAAAGGATAAAGAAACCTTCAAGGAATATGCTCAGAGATGGCGTAATATCGCCGCTCAGATCTAGCCTCCTCACGAGGAAAAGGAAATGACAAAGATCTTCCTGAAAACATTAAGCTCATTTTATTATGATCGGATGGTCGCCAGTGCACCCAGTGACTTCACTGAAATGGTGACCATGGGGGTATGCGTTGAGGAAGCAGTCCGAGAAGGACGATTGGTCAAAGATATAGAGCCATCCAGCAGTACTAAAAGATATGATAGTGCTTTCCAAAAGAAGAAAGAACAAGATATCAGTAATATCTCTCTGGAAAAGCAAAGGCGAAGGTATCAACCTGTAGCGGCAATAACTCCTGCTATCAACCCAGTACCAGCTCCGACATATCAACCTCAAGTTGCTCAAAGCCAACCAAATCAACAACAGTACCAACAAAGGCAGCAACAACCTCTTCAGCAGGCTCGCCCACAGTATAATAACAACAATCGTACTACACGACCATCAGGGTTTGACCCTATACCAATGTTATATGCAGAATTATTTCCACTTCTGTTTGCCAAGGGACATGTTCAAACCTTGACTCCTCTTACAGTACCAGAAAATCCAACTTTTTTGGTTCAAAGCAGATCAAACATGCCCTTACCATCAAGGAGGATCATGACATAACATTGAGAATTGCCTCAGCTTCAAAACGGATGTACAAAAGCTCGTCAGAAACAGAGTTTTATCTTTTAAAGATACTAATTTAAATGTTCAGACGAACCCATTTCCGCAACATGAGAAGACTACGGTGAATTTGATAGAAGGAGAACATGGCGGCAGTTATTAAATTCACAATGTACGCTTACTGGGAACCAACCTGGTAAAAATGCATTGCAAACAAAGCGGGTACGGCCATGTGCCATCTCACAACAATCATCAGTGTGGTATCTGTTCCAAGAACAATCAAGGATGCGCCATAGTACAAGCAGTTCTTCACGAGCAAATGGATCTGGGTTGGATTCAGGATCACTGGATTCGTGAAGTAAACATGGCCCCGGCACATCCAAACATTGTTCAAAATCATGACATCCGTGCAATGAACGTCAATCTAGTGGAAATGCATTCAAGACAAAGTCAGTATTACAATTTTTCGCGGTACGATTACAGCGCTTACCCGATTTGCTCAAAAGATAATCAGGAATGCTCTTTTGTACAAAAGGCCCTCCAGCGTCAAATAGATCTTGGATGGATCAAAGACTACCATGAAAGGAATGATCATCAAGTTAACATGGTTCAGATCTTTGACATCCTCTTAATAAATACTAGTCTAGTGGAATTGCATGCCAAGCAGGCCAGACATGGTTTTCTGGCCTCGCACGATTATCAAGACTGCAAAGAATTCTACGAAAATGACCAAGGTTTTGCGCTTGTACAAAGAACTCTTCAACATATTTTGGATCACTGATGGCTTCCGATCTACCAAGATGAAGACACGCAACAAGTTTGCATAACTAATGGAAATCCTGATAGACACCAAAGTCGTGATATCCGCTTGCTAGAAATAGATCTGGTAAGGATGCACTGCATACAAAGTGGGTACGGTCGGGTACCACATCACAATAATGAACTTTGTGGAATATGTTCGGAAAATAACCAAGGATCAGTTAGACAGAAAGGAAACTCAACCACGCTTGAATTCTCAATCAATCAACATGATGCAAGGTTGCCTCCCTATTCAAAACAAGGACCAAGGACTACTAGGCAAAAGCATTATCACAGTCTCCAATAAAAGAGAACTTGTCAACCATGGAATTACCAAGGATGTTTGCACTATAATTCCTCTGCTCAATGAGTCAAAGATCCCTCTTGACAGTAGAAAAATTCCTAACCTACAGCCGATCGAGGTTGCATACGACGTTCAAAAGGCCCAAAAAGTCCCTGTGGTCATCTACTTGCCAGGACCAATACCATAAAAGTCAGAAAACGCTATCCTGTACAAGTACGATGCAACAACCATAGAAAATGGAAAACAAATTCCACTACCATCCGTTGTGAACATTGCTGACATCAGTCGAGTTACTTGGAGTGGTCGAAACTTCAACAGAGGAGTTGAAGAACCTGCAAAAGAAAAGGAAACTCAAGCAGAAGTTCCTAATTAATAATTCAGTCAATCCAGCAACACGGAACCTATAAAGAACAACGATGAAATGTTAAAGCTTATTCAAAAAAGCGAGTACAACATTGTGGATCAATTGTTGCAAACACCGTATCGAATCTATGTGTTATCTCTCCTACTTCGTTCAGAAGCTCACAGAGAAGCTCCGCAGAAGGTTCTAGAACAAGCCTTTGTAGAGCAAGATGTGACAGTGGGTTAGTTCGATAGCATTATCTCCAACATCACTTCCTGCAACAATTTGGGTTTCAGTGATGAAGAACTTCCCGAGGAAGGCAAGAACCATAATATGGCACTCAATATTACAGTCAATTGCCAGGACGATGCCTTATCCAGTGTATTAGTAGACATAGGTTCATCCTTGAACATCATGCCTAGGTCAACTTTGGTTCAACTTTCGTTTTAAGGTACTCCGATGAGAGGCAGTGAGATCATTGTCAAAGCCTATGACGGATCCAGGAAAACGGTTATCGGTGAAGTTGACCTTTCCATAACCATTGGTCCCCACACTTTCCAAGTCACTTTCCAGGTCATGGACATCCGAGCAGCATACAACTGTTTATTAGGAAGACCTTGGATACATGAAGTAGGGGCACTCACTTAGACACTTCACCAAAAGCTAAAGTTTGTCAAGAACGTCAAATCAGTCACGAATTGTGAGGAACTTATCATTATTCTCCTGTGTAGAACCAAAGGAGGTCGTTGCAACTCAGTTTCAAGCGATCTCGATGAGCAATGAGAATCACCAAGAAAAAGGAACATCGATTTCCTCATACAAAGACGCTCTCAAAGTAATGGGGAGTGGTGACATAAAAGGATGGGGACAAATTATAATTCCTACTGATAACAAGACAAGAAAAGGTCTTGGTTTTTCACCAACATGTACCCAGACAAAAAAGAAAGATGAAAGCTTTTGTCCCATTCAGTATTTCTTCCACAGTGGAGGCTTCCTCCACCCAGTATCTCAAGAAGTCCACACCATCGATGGGAACAACTCTCCTGATACAGATGAAGAGTGGAAATATTATCTCAACAATGAAGGTTATATATCTCAGGGAGAAACGTACATGCCATTTTGCCCTCCAAGGTTGTGTCCCAGATATATTACAAGATCAAATGTCAGAATGATCTACGGAGATTGTGATCCCGAAGGATGTCGTGCTCTACCCAACTCATTAGAGGAAGACACTCTGATGAGAGGCTACTATGTGACTATGATTCTTATGATCCCCTGGATGATTTGCCTATCTAGAAGCCTTGCATGGAAAACTCAAGGCAAAAGAGTCATCCAGATAATGCCTACCTGCTGAATGATCTTGAAAAGAATACGCCTGTTCTCCCAGAGTCATGGAATCGTTATCCAGAACACTCAGAGAGTGTCCAACGCCATGTCGATGAATTTGCGAAGATCGCAAGACAAGAATTTATTAATTCTGCATTTCCTGAGGTCAACGTCATTGAAGAAGATGACTCATCTATTCCCACAGAAACGTGGGATACCTTGGGGAAGCCAAGCGGCAAGTACGACTTTCTAGTCAAATACACTGCTCCCTAAAGCTCTCGCATCAGATACGAGGACATCCAGCCAACTGGATGGGGAGACCGTCTTGAGAGTAAAAATATTATGGAAGATGCGACAGAAGAGTCCTCTTATGTTAACTCTGCATGGGAAGAAGACACAAATAATCCCACTCCGCCATAAATCAATGTCATTTCTGAATACAAAATAAGAAGGAAAGTACCAGAATTTGGGATTCACAGAGGAGTTTGTTGCCATTGGGTTGCGGTCGATGTCCCGAATGTCATTCATAAATCAGAGTAATTACCTCATCTTTATTTTGACCTTTCACCTTGCCCGGTGAAAAGGATGTTTTATATGGCTTACATTTCTGTAAATGTCCCTTTTCACTTTGCCTAAAACGACAGCGTTTTGTTTTATAGGGTTGTGATTCAAGAATCCAAAAATCATAAATAAATAATGTCATTCTGAATTCCTGCATTTATTGCTATTTTCACTTTTTGTTTTTTTTAGAAAATGGTAATCCTAAAAAAACAAAACAAAATAAAAACAAGCATTTTTAAAAAATACATTGCACACACATTTGCATTCTCTCTGCCTTTTCTAAAAAGGAATCATCACGTCATGCAGATTACTTGTTTTAAACCCCATTAAAACATATGATCCAATGCCTTCTCCCAACTTTGAATTCTCGGTATTCGAAACCGAATAAGAAGAGGACAAAGAAATTCCAGAAGAGATCTCCCGACTACTCAGGCAAGAGGAAAGGTCAGTCCAACTTTTAGAGAAGGCTTAATAAAACTTCTCCAAGAATTTCCAGATGTGTTTGCTTGGTCCTACCAAGACATTCCAGGGTTGGATACGAACATCGTGGAACATCACGTACCACTAAAACCAGAATGTCCTCCAGTTAAACAAAGACTGAGAAGGACTCATCCAGATATGGCCATTAAAATTAAAGAGGAAGTGCAGAAACAGATTGACGCAGGTTTCCTTTCCACCTTAGAATATCCTCAATGGCTAACCAACATAGTGTCAGTTCCAAAGAAGGAAGAGAAAGTAAGAATGTGTGTAGATTACATGGATTTAAACAAAGCAAGTTCAAAGGATGATTTTCCCCTACCACACATTGACATGCTGGTAGACAGCACACCAAAATTCAAAGTTTTCTCTTTCATGGATGGATTATCGGGCTAAATCAAATCAAAATGGTGCTAGAAGATGTGGAGAAATTTTCATTCATCACTCCATGGGGCACCTTTTGTTATAAATTAATGTCGTTCGATCTGAAGAACGAAGAGCATGTGGAACACCTATCAAATTTATTCGAGCGTCTGAGAAAATACAAACTCTGCTTGAATCCTAATAAGTGCACATTCGGTGTTCGCTCCGGAAAACTCTTGGAATTCATCGTCAGCCAAAAAGGAATTGAGATTGATCCCGACAAAGTCAAGGCCACTCAAGAAATGCCTTCACCAAATACTCAAAAATAAGTAAGAGGATTTTTGGGACGTCTGAATTACATCTCAAGATTCATATCCCTCATGACCGCGACATGTGCGCCGATCTTCAAACTACTCAGAAAGAACCAAAGTTGTATATGGACAGAAGACTGCCAAAAGGCCTTTGAATGCATCAAAGAATATAAGCTGAATCCACCAATTTTCTCTCCTCCTGTAGAAGAAATACCATTGATCATCTACTTAACAGTCTTGGAACACTCTATGGGCTATGTACTTGGCCAACAAGATGAGACAAAAAGAATAGAGTCATCCATTTATCACTTAAGCAAGAAGTTCACGGACTTTGAAACTCGATACACTATGCTCGAGAAAACTTGTTGCGCCCTAGCTTGGGCAGCTAAACGTCTTCGCCAATACAAGATTTGTCACACTACTTGGTTAATCTCCGAAATGGATCCGATCAAGTACGTCTTTGAAAATCCTGGTCTCACGGGACGGATTGCCCGTTGGAAAATGTTTTTATCAGAATACGACATCGAGTCCCATGCTCAGAAAGCCGTCAAAGGAAGTATTTTAGCCGATCACTTGGCTCATCAACCGATTGACAATCAAGAACCAGTCAAAATTTACTTCCCGGACGAAGATGTCATGTACCTAAAAATGAAAGATTGCGATGAATCGCTGCTAAGCGAAGGGCTAGAACCAGGTTTCCAATGGGGACTAATATTCGACAGAGCTGTCAATACTTATGGAAACGGAATTGGGGCAATTATAGTAACACCTCAGGGTGCCCATATTCCTTTCACTACCAGATTGACATTCAAATGTACAAACAATGAGGCCGAATACGAAGCTTGTATCATGGGTCTCGAAGAAGCTATCGACTTAAGGATAAAGAACTTGGATGTGTATGGTGCCTCAGCCCTGGTTATAAATCAGATTAAAGGAGAGTGGAACACATATCAATCAGGATTGATTCCTTACAAAGACTACGCGAGAAGGTTGTTTCCCTTCTTCAACAAGATTGAGTTTCATCACATCCCTCGTGAAGAAAACCACATGGCTGATGCACTAACCACTCTATCCTCCATGATTAGTGTGAGCTGATGCACTAACCACTCTGCCCAAGATTGACATAATGCGCCTTAAAAGGCCCGCTTACATCTTCACGACTGAAGCAGTCATAGATGACAAAGCATGGTATCATGATATCAAGTGTTTCCTTCAAAAACAGGAATACCCGCCTGGGGCGTCAATAAAAGATAGGAAGACACTCAGAAGACTGGCTGGCAACTACTTTCTGAATAATGGTATACTCTACAAGAGAAACTTCGACATGGTTTTTCTCAGATGAATGGACAGACACGAAGCAAAATGCTAATGAAAGAGATTCATAAAGGCTCCTTTGGCACTCATGCCAATGGACACACAATGGCAAGAAAAATTCTGAGAGCAGGATATTATTAGCTGACAATGGAATCTGATTGCTACAAGTACATGAGGAGGTGTCACAAGTGTCATATATACGCTGACAAAATCCATGTACCTCCAACGCATCTCAAGGTTCTTTCTTTTGCATGGCTTTTTTCTATATGGAGAATCAACATGATTGGCATGATTAAACCCAAAGCCTCAAACGGACATCGGTTCATCCTAGTAGCCATTAACTACTTCACCAAGTGGGTCGAAGTAGTATCATACACCAATGTGACTAGCCATTATCTGTAATAATCTCACACGTTTGGCTGATTACCATTCTATCAATAATATTTAAGCCTGTGTGCCTTTTATTTGTAATTCTCATTCATTCTGCTTTGCAAAATGACATGTTTAATATGATTAACATTCTTGAAACAAAAAAATGAATTTACTTTTGTTTTCAAATTTTAATTCTGCTTTTAAAATAAGGATGGCAATTACTTCAGATGGAATGTCCCATCTATCATCCCCGGTAGAGTTTTTACCTCTGAGAATCGATGTTCGGTTTTTCTCCCCAGTAGGGTCTACTCTTGAAAAGCAAGAAGGGGTTTCTATCCTTAGCAGGTTTGTACCTCCGAAAACCAGAACAAACGCAGGGATCCCAGTGCCCAAACAAAATTACAACTTTCAGAATCTTCATATATATCCCCATCTCCTAGAATGGCCGAGTATCTAGTTGTCTTCATCACCAATCGGTATGTCGCGTCTGTTTTGTCAGCATCAGCATCTCAAACATCATGCATAATTGATTCATATTCATTATCAAGTTGCATTAATATCACTTTGGTCATATTTATCCCCAAGTGATAAGCGTCCTCTCTCCGATAGAGTTGTCAGTCTTCCTTTCTACGTCAAATAGGACAAAATCCCAGTTTGAGTTCTTTCCTCGTCCTGAAATGTATTGTCTAAACAATCTCTCTCTAGTGTATTCCTGGATTGAGATCGGTCCTCAAACCACTTTGATAAATTCAACCTCTGAAAGACAAGAAACCATCTGGTCATTCCTTTGGAACTTCACTCTTCACCAATGAAGGTGATATTTTGCTTTCCTGGATTAACGAAAAATCACGAGAGAAAGCCTCTCTACAAAAGACTCTTGGCAATACAACAGTTTCTCCCCGAAAAATTTACTTTCAAAAGAGTCATCAGCACCTTAAAATTGGATTATATCACATGGAATCTCTCAGAAAGGAGGAAGTATGATGTAATTTTCCCAGCAAATGGCATCTCCCACAAGAGAAGTTTGCACACCTCTGCAATTCAGACAAGTGGTCCCCACCAACAAGTCTGACATCAATAATTTACTCATCCTATGGCATCCCTCCGAAGAAATTTCGAAGTGAAGTATGATGAAACATGTTTTTCCATCAAATGGTATCTCCCCAACGAGAAGTTTGGTGAAAACCATCACATATAGCATTCCTTCCTAAAAGACGGACTTGACAAGAAGAAATTGAGACCAATTCCATGGTTGAAGACCAGGATCGAGGGGAAGTTTATTTCAAAAGAAAACTGAGACCAGTTCCATGAATGAAGACCAGGATCGAGGGGAAGTTTATTTCAAAAAAAAACTGAGACCAGTTCCATGGTTGAAGACCATGATCGAGGAGAAGTTTATTTCAAAAGAAAACTGAGACCAGTTCCATGCATTACAAAAAAATTGGCAGATTGCGGCGGTTATTTTTGCAGGTTACGACGGTTAAAACCACCGTAATTTGCAAGTCACGACGGTTGCTGCACTGTCGCAGAAACGTGCGTCGCGAGGCCGTATCGCGTCGGTTGTGAAAACCGTCACACCGACTGTCGTTATCTCTCACGACGGGTAGGGAACAACCATAATTTGCATATTACGACGGTTCCAACCGTCGTAAATTTCCATTTGATTTTGTCTTTATTGTTGATTACGACGGTTCCAACTGTCGCAACTTTCTGTTCCACAGTTACATCTGCAAGTAAATCCATAGGAAATTTCTTTTCCACGGGTAAATCTGCAGGTAATTTATTTTTAAAATTAAAAAAAAAATTGTTTGTAGAAATATGAACAGAATGGGAAAGAAAATCACATATATTCTTCATTCAACTAAACATATATATCATATTACATTTATACAAGCATCATGTCACTTTATATGTTAGATGCTTATCATATTACAATTACATTCAATAATGAATCAAATACATTGAAGAATATTTTCACGCTATGATGTTGATGCATTGTGCCCTTGAGGAATACTTCTTATCAGCCGTAGCTTCAGAACCAACAAGAGGATTGCTAAGTGTAGCTTCAGAGTTGTCCATCAGCATATCAAATGTTTCCTCCAAATCAATTGGCTAGTTGTCTTCTGCATCACCAGCATTGACAACCTGGTGATTCAGAATTATTCAACTCATTTTTCTGGAATTCTTTGGTGTTTTCTATTTCATCTGCAATATCAGTAGTAGACAGGGTTTCATATACTAGCAATGATTGATTATTTATATGCAGATCTCATACATTAGCATGGGGGAAAGCTTTGTGAATGCCACCAATATGTTTTATGTTGGAATAATATACTATCAATATTAATAACAATTACAACAGCCTTGAATTTTTCTAAAATCATACCCATTTTCATTCCTTTGGATAAATACACTAACTCCCTATTTTTACTAGTTTGGTTAAGAAATTTGTCTCCTATGCAACCATATATACATGTGAAAAATAAAAAATAAGGGAGATAAGGGCAACTCATGAAAAAATGATAAGCCTAATGGAAATCAGGGGGACCAAGGAAAATTAAACAAAATTTACTCTAAAAATGATATTAATTCAAGGAAAAACTAAATTGAACTCACAAGAGCTTAAAAAATTTATTAAAATATAACATGAGAATAAATAGATTCTTTTAGAGTAATTGACTTTTTACAAATGGGTAAGAGTAAAATACTTATCGGTAGTCCAAGAATGTTAAAATCCCACTTTTAGGCTTCTCACGTAATAAAAATTTCATAACCATTTCACATAAAACTATCATAATCATTTCACCATTTCTGTAGAACTGGAGATTAGATTGCTTTCTCGATTCGATGCAGTTTCACAGAAAAGAGACCACAATGGCAGAATGTGCCAAGATTGTCTTTTTGTTATACCTAATTACCCTCTTTTGTTGTCCTCTTACTCCCTCCCTAATAATATTTGTCCATTGCTTGTTATAAGTTTTTAATTGAAAAATGCATATATTATATTCCTTAGGCCTAAAATACCTAGTTAGTGCCGGCAGAAAATTTTGCTTGAAGTGAATAAGTGCAGTTCACACTATGCAGAGCGGTGATCCTATAAATACCCTCAAAATATGAAATAACAAGGTCATGATGATTTTGATCATATCAATAAGAAAAATGCTTACTCATGGAAGTACAAATCACACAAATCAATTGAATACTGACTTGAACTAGCACTTGTTGGTGTCCACTCAGCAGAAAACCAAGCAAGATGCGAACTAGAGAATGACTAACCGGACCAGAATTCCCGAAAAGTTGAGCATACCAACGTTCAATTCAAATTTGTTCATGGCTATTAGAATTTTCCTAGCAAGCTGCAGGATAGATGTAACAAAACTCAAATAAAAACCAACTCATTGCAAGTACTAGAAACAACGTATATAAACTTATAGGAATAGAAAATAATGGACAAGAAAAAGGAAAAAAAATAAGTAACTGAACAAAAAAGAGAGCATGATCATTACTTGGTAAGTGTGACACCACTTAATAATGTAATTGGCATACAACAAAATATGCGAGCCCAGGTTAAAGCCAGAAAACTTGTATCATGAATAACATGGAAATTGTTGATTATTAGAGCAATTATGATAAAATAGCACATAAAAAAGAGCCATAATTCTTTATAAATTTGCAATATATGAGATCAAAATTGAGAGAGAAAGAAATCACATTTTAGATGTTATAAAAGTTCTAAAAGTAACTTCCACCTATTCAAGAATTGTGAGATAGCATGGTGGTAACAGAGTAATAAGTAGTGACTGATTGGGAAATTTTATGGTCATAGTTGTTTGGCAATTTTAGCATAGATATCATGCCACCATTAAGTAAAAGTACTGGTAGCACTCAAGATTGCTGAGAGTAAAGCATAGAGATATCCTTTATGTAAGAATGTGGTTGGGCATTTGGTTTCAACATTGTGGGATTTTGTAAGATATAGAGGGATGAACAAGGCTCATCTAGAGTGAGTGTGGTTGTAATGTGCAGAAAAGTACATCCAAGTATAATTAAAAATACATTGAAATATTAAAAGTTAAACCATTAAAATTCAAGGAGAAAATGCTTTGACTACTTTAAGACAATCTTAATTCAGAAGTATTTACTAGAATGGCTAACATTGCCACTTGCAAGCTTATAAGAATAACAAATGCACAATTTGTATAGACATGCCTCCACAAGCAGCAGTCTCTCATAGGAAAATATAGCATGCTAGATTTTCAGACATTAAAAAAAACTTGTGCTAATATTTTTGAAACGTGCAAACATAGAATCTATGTTTATAAACAAATCACCCCCTATATTTCTATTTCCACAAAACCTTTTAAGAAACTAACATGAGTCGGTTGAGCAGCTGGTAGAACCCACCTAACACAATATGATTCCTGCAAAGAATCAATCCAAAGCATGATTATATATATGTGAAAAAATAGAAAGCTGGTATACAACAAAATAATAATATACATGCTAGTCAAAGCATTGAATTTTCATTGCTTAAGTTCACTCAGAAGTACATCTTCTTAAAAAATAGTTAAGTTTCTCCTCCAACTACCATTTAATGATTCACACAATGTTTTCAACACTCGTCTAAAATTTGAATTATCATCAAGAACTTCATATAATGATTCACACAATGTTTTCAACACTCGTCTAAAATTTGAATTATCATCAAGAACTTCATATAATGATTCACACAATGTTTTCAACACTTGTTTTGCTGAATTTATGTAAGCCATTGGCAAATTCTTTCTTGAATTTGTATTCTCTAGTCTCTACTTCATTTGGCTAGACACAAGTAAATTGATTTTGTACTTCATTTGGCCAAACATACCATCATGTCTAACACACTAACAAGTAAAATGAGAAACACTTATAAGGGCAAGTCCTTCGGTTATCGGTCAACTAACAAACACCATTATTCTAGCTGAGGAACTAGAGACACAAACTCATGACAAACAAGCCAAAATAATCAATACCATGTCGGTAAGCATCGCATCCCACTAAACACCCAACACCAAAAATGGATCCCTCTATAACATAACTAAAATCTGCAAAAACCAAACCAAACAACTCACGCACAATTCATCAAATCCAGTTTCCTCACTTGATTCATTTCATGTCTTCAAAAGTGTGGACATGCTTGTGTTCTGGTAAGAAATTTAGTCTGCATCAACTGCAAAGCATAATGCATCTCAAAAGGAATAAAATAATATACCATATTCATATTTGAATGTACTTAGACTTTTCAATGAACTACTTGATACTCGATAGTGAAGTTCATTAGTTAAATACTTGATACATCCTATTGAGTCTTCCATCTCTAATGTTCCTCAGGCCACATAGATGTACATCTATTGAGTCCTGCAATGGAATTTATAAAATATAGTTCAGAAAAAAAGAGGTATTTAACCATCCTGCCATTCTCATATCCACATTAGCACGTGGATTAGTTTGACAATACTCATAAACAACAAAAACCATTCTTTACAAGAATAAGGTCAATAGTGGTTTGACCAACACCATTCTTTATAATCAATTGACAACAAATTTTAAGAAACATTTGCTTGGTACAAACTATAGAAGTAAATCTATTTACAAAATTTTAATAAAAACTAAAAACACAACAAGACCCATTACTGAAATAACCTTAAAATATAATAAAACCAGTGAAATTGAATCTTTAGTTTGATTCAAATACCAACTTGAAAGGAAAAAAAATTAGAGGAAAAATAAAAATCACCCATCACAAAAACAAACAGTATAACCTAAGGTTGAGATCGAAATTGGTAACGAAATGGGTACCTTAGAGACATGGAATAATAATGCTTGCGTATGTTAGACCCGAACTTCTCAGGAATTCGACTACCATGATAAAGATGAGTGTGGTGTTAAACAACAATTCCCTGAACAAGGTTATTGTTAGAGCGTTATGTGTTATTGATAGTTTGAAAGTAAGGAATTGATGTCATTGACAACTGCTATGGAGAAGACGGTAAAGAAGATGATATCGATGGAGGCTATAAAATAATACAATTAAAAATACGAAGAGACAGAAAAGAAACAAAGTAGGGAAAAGGAAGGAAGAGAATAATATTGAATCAGAAGAAGGAGGGAGAATTTGGATCTCTAAAATTTAGGTCAATTTTAGGGTTTTACAAATGCATGGAAGAAAGAGAACTTGATGATAATGAAATTTATGGAATTATTTGTGCAGTTATGTGAAACTAACCACGAGCAAGTGAAATTGATCGAAAGCCTACTTTCTACAAGCACAGAGTGCGACAGTTCAACATAAATGTCAAAAGAACTGCCGTAGTGAAAGAGTGGCGACGGTTTTGAACGAACTGCCCTAACTCTTTTGTCGCAAAGTGTAGTTTTTCTTGTGGTGATGGTTGAAGACCATGATCGAGGGGAAGTTTATTTCAAAAGAAACTAAGACTAGTTCCGTGGCTGAAGACCAGGATCGAGGGGAAGTTTTACCCTTTTCTAAGTAGCATTACTTAGCAAAAGAAGATAGACGAGCAAATCAGCTACCATTCACAACCACAGTCAAAATTTTGGATATTCCGATATTTAATCCTCTTTTACCTTGAATGTTCGAACGTCTTCGCCATACACACCGTCAGGTCCAAGAAGATTAAATAGGAGCATCTGTCATACCCTTAATTTTGACCACAAGATTTCCCATCATTGTGAAAATCATCACCATAATATGGATGTACCTTCATGCCTCATCAATCTTCTCAAATATTGTTGAGCATTCACCTCAATCAAGAATTAGGGTTTTGGACCCTCTAAGAGTACTCAGACAAAAGATCAATCTAGAATGGACATGATCTTCAACTTTTCAAGCCTCTCAAACATCCATGAAGGATCAATAGGTCTCCCATATCAAGAATCAAGCAGAAGAGTGCAACATTTTAAGCTGATCAGGCCTCAAGATCACCGGTGTCACCAAATTAGGGTTTTGGTCGCCCAAGTCCTCCAGAGGGAAATTTTCATCAGGGTATGAGCCAATACTTCAAAACATAATCCTAGAAGCTCAAACAGATTTCATGGATCCAATCATAAGTTCAAAATAGCCTTAGAGGATGCATTCATCAAAAATCAGGAATTAGGGTTTCTTGACCTAATTCACCCCTAAGTTGACTTTTGGAGCAAGGCATGAACCAAAACCTCAAGGAATGTTTTGAAGACCTCAAATATCTCACATTTATCCTCTTAAAAGTTCAAATGGGCACAAAGAACTTGGTTCATGAGAATATAAATATGCAAATTCATCTGGACCACAAACTAGGGTTTCTGATGACAAAGTCAACCATACCTTTGACTTTTGACCAAGACATGGTCTCAAACCTTGGGAAATGATTCAAGACACTCTAAAACACCTATGTAATCAATCCATTAGGTTTGAATTAGGCCAAGAACTTGATTTTATAAAGGATCACAAAGTTTGAAATTCATCTGATAAAAAGTCAACTGTGACCAAAATCAAGATTCACTTTTGGGATTTTTTGACAAACACGGCCTCTTCAAGTAAAAAACAATGTTAAATTATGGTCTGGATCATCATCCATCAAGAAAAATCAGGAAAAGTATGGTTACTTGCAAAAGATGCAACCTTAAGAAACTTGAATTTTCACTAAGTCATGAAAAAAGTGATTTCTACCCTACTTTGCAAGACCATAACTTGTGATCCAAGTAACCTTTTTCTTCCATCCAAAGCTCAAATGAAATCTCTCATTACATACTACAAGATTGTCAACTACACCATATCCCAAATATTCATGGATTTTGAGTTATGGATTGATAAAAATCACAAAAAATGAGAAATGGACATTTTTCAAACCCTTAGAAAAATTTGAGACAGAATCTGTCTCATGATTTGTCCAACTTTGGAGGCATTTTCCATCATGATCCATGATGATTCAAGACCAAAGTCAAGCATCAAAGTTGAAGTATGATATATGCACTACTACAAAACGCTAAAACAACAACGCCAGGCTTACAATGCATCCTTTTATGCTGTTGTAATAGGTTAAAAATTTTACGCCCATTTAAAAGCTTAGTCATTTAATGACGGTTGAATGAAACCACCGTAGTAATAAATAAAATGTATCAAGCTTCGATTCCCTGCAACTACATTTTTCCATTTTTTAGAGTATATTTAGCGTGTGTCAATTAAATCCATTATTTAAAAAATAAATTGTAAATTATTTTACAACAGTTAAGATGAACAACCATAGTAATAAATGAAATGTAACAAACTTCGATTCCCTACAACTACATTTTTTCCATTTTGTAGAGTACATTTAGCGTGTGTCACTTAAGTCCATTATTTAAAAAATAAATTGTAAATTATTTTACAACGGTTATGATGAACAACCGTAGTAATAAATGAAATGTAACAAGCTTCAATTCCCGACAACACATTTTTACCTTTTTTTTTGATACATTTCACTTAAGATTCCACTACAGTTTGTTTCTCCATCGAGATTAAAAGGTTTACTGATAAATTAAAACAAAACTTATTATGTATTTCTTTCATTAGACGCCTTAATCGAACAAGTGAGCCAGAGACGCCCTAACCTTTACATTCTTTAACATCTTCATTCCTTTTTTCTTGGTGTATGCTTAAATATTGACCGTCTTCATTCATTTGCTTCTTCAGCTTCGAAATAAGGTACTCTTCATCATCTTCATTCCTTTTTTCTTGGTTTATGCTCAAATATTGACCGTCTTCATCATTCATTTGCTTCTTCAGCTTCAAAGTAAGGTTCTCTTCAACATCTTCATTCCTTTTTTCTTTGTTCATATTGTATATGCTCAAGTTAGAATGAGATGTTTCATATGCTTTACGTTTAGTATGAGAGTACATCTTCTTTGATGTTTTTTGTTCATATTGTATATGCATATGCTTGAGTTTTTGGATTAGATTTTGGTGTGTCATTCACATTATTATACATGTATAAATTTCAGAAGTTGTAATGGATCGTAGTTGGATGAAAGCCAATATATTAGATTTGGTTTATGAGAACGGAGATTGTGAATTCCTTGAATACGCTGATAAACATCTTCCCGACAATGATGGTATCTTTTATTGTCCTTGTGTTGTTTGCGCTAATATAAAAAAGGGTACAAAGAAAGAAATACACAATCACCTTTGTTGTGATGGTATATGTCAAAATTATATAATATGGACGTGGCATGGTGAGGTGGATAATAAGGAAAGTCGGGCATCACAAAGTCAAAGAGTGGAGGAAGATGAATATATGGAAGATCACCAAGAGGACATGTTCCGTGATATTGGGGAATCTTTTTTTATGAATGCTCATATTTATGATAATTTATGTAGTGATAAAGAAATCCCTTTGTATAAGGGATGCACAGAGTTCACATGATTGTCGGCGGTGTTAAAGTTATTTAATCTGAAGGGAAAAAATGGATGGTGGGATAAAAGTTTCACGAAATTACTTGAATTGCTACAACAAATGTTACCAGAAGATAACAAATTGCCGGATCGTTGCTATGAGGCCAAGAAGATATTGTGTCCACTGGGTCTGGAGTATATCAAGATACATGCTTGCCCTAATGATTGCATATTATACCGAAAAGAGTATGAAGACTTGTTTCAATGTCCGAAATGTGGTGTGTTGCGTTACAAGCTGAAGCCTAGCAATGGTGATGACAATGATCACTATGACAATGTTAGTAGGAAGCATTCCCCTGCTAAAGTGTTATGGTACTTGCCAATACTTTCACGATTAAAGAGACTTTTTGGTAATTCGAATGACGTAAAGAATCTTAGATGGCATGCAGATGAAAGGATTCGTGATGGAAACATTCGCCAAGTCGCCGATTCTTTACAATGGAAGAAAATTGATTCATTGTTTCTGGATTTTGGAGTCGAGGCAAGAAATATTAGGCTTGGGTTTGCCACAGATGGAATGAACCCCTTTGGTAATATGAGCACTAATCATACTTTGTGTCGTACAAAAGATGTTTTCCAAGCCCATCTGCAGCGTGGCAAGCCAGTAGTCGTCTGGCGTCATACAAAAGACATATCTCCAGTGTTATGGTTATCATCAGAGTTTTACCCGAGCAGAGTTCATTTGATTGGGTTTATATCCCTTTTCTTCTTCTCCATAGAGTGCAAATTTTCTGATTATTTTTCGGTATTCAATCTCTCTATACCTTGAAAGTCTGAAAGCAACCACTATCATCCATTCAGGTCTACAGTGATTAAATAGGGGTAGCTGTAATACCCCAAAATTTTCCCTCTCATTTTTCATATCATTTAGCATGTGCTTTCATTGCATTCAAGTCATAGAAAAATAAAGCATTGCATTGCATTCAGCATAGGGTATGTGATCAGTGGTTTTCAGAGTATTGATCATCCAAGGCAAGAGAGCTAGAATCAAGGGTCTCCCAACAAGCCTCAAAGGTCTCTTATATCATATATCATCTCATTTGATCTTACAAGTCATTGGAAGAAGAGAATTCATCAAGAAGATTGGACAGCTCATCATCTCCTATCAAAAGCAGTCAAAATTAGGGTTTTGGATTCAAGAGGGCTCTTGATGAAATTTTGGTTCAAACTTGATCTAAATGTTTTCTACATGATATCAAGTATCTAAGGATGGAAGATTTCCTATTGGTTCATTTCAGAAGAGGTTCAATTGGCCAGTTGCTTGAGAATCAAGAAATTGGAGAAAAAGTCAACTGTGCAGTGAAAAAAGTCAACTCCTGACTTTTTAAGGTCAAAATCATGAAATTCAAGTTACATGTGTTCATTAGACAAGATTTAATCAAGAAATGATGGAGGAATTATCAAAAATTAAGAATTGTACAAAGTTTCCATTTTTAGAAACTTAGGGTTTCCAAAAATGGCAAGTTTTGGACCATTTGGCACTACACTTCAAGGCATTCTTTCTTCATGATAAAAGCTTCAAACTTCAGGCCCAATTTGAGCCAATTAAAGATCACGTCTTAAGCTTCAAATCCATATAAAGAACTCTTCCATTGGATCAAAATTGAGGGAGTTATGAGTGATCAAAGTGGAGCAAAATCAAGGCAAATTCCAAGTCAAGGCAAGGCAAGTTCAGGCCTCCAGGCCATAATCTCATCAAACACTTGGTGTGCCAAATTTCAAGCCCATTTTCTCAATCAAGAAGGCTTCAAATGAAAAATTGTTGAACATCAAAGTTGGTCATCTCCATGTCCTCTTCAACTTTCATGTTGGACATTTTTTCATTTGAACATGTTATGAAGGTCATATGAGGGTTCAAAGAGAGAGGTGTCATGCTGAAAATTCACAAGGCCATTGTCATGCACACCATACAGGTTGGCATGCCCATAAACCAGTTTTGTGCACTTGAGTTTATGACCATTTTTATGCACTTTAAAGGCTGAAATTCACTTTGATCCAAAGATCAAACATGTTCTTTGATAAGTCCTTGATCCATAGGCCTTGGAATCATTCCATTTCATGAGCTATACATGAAGATATTCCTCCATAAAGTCCATCAATTTCATTATGTCCTTGCTAATCCAAAAGTGGAATTGTTGTGCATTGTTCTTAGTTTGATTTCCCATTCACACACATGCTTACACCAGTCACACATTACTTCATTAAGCCATACAATCCTTCTTACACATGATACATGGAATGCTACAAAGAGGAAAATGAACAAACTTGTAAAGCAAGTTTACTGCAGAAACATATCATCACCACCTCTCATTTCTAAAACCTCACCATAAGTAGCATAAACCTCTCCACACCTTAATCAAACCTACCAACCTATGTCATTAACTAACTTAACTCAGTTAGTTAACTCAAACTCACTTAACTCACTCACTTAACTCTCTTTCTAACTATTAACCACACCAGTTAAGAAACTAACCTCACCTATATAAGCTAAACTCTAACACAATTGAAAGGAGCTTCATTCATTTTCACAAATTTCACCAATCGTTCTCACTCTTTCTCTCAGAACATTCTCTCTGAGCTCTCTCTCCTTGCACGATTTCTTCTTCATTTCATCATCATCATCATCAAGTGTTCATTATTGATCAAGAACAAGCTGAAACAAGATGAATTTCTCAAGTGCAATCTCACTTCAGATTTGATTTTTTCTCTGTTTTCATCAAGATTCGAAGCTTGAGAGCATTTATTTTGCTCTTAGAGAGATCAAGATCAAGTTCTCCTCTCTGGTATTCTTGTAGATTCAAGATTTCTTCAAGTTCCAGGTTCCTATTTCTCAACTTTTTTCTTGTACTAAGTCACTGATTATAGCTTATTTTTTGTTGATAATGGCTTAATAGAAGCAGTGTGAGTGATCTGGCTAGTTGATAGACCTCTTAGAGGTGTAGATCCAAACTTAGGGCAAAATGTTCGTGTTCGTTTCTTGCTGTGTGTGCATTGTTTGGTAATGTCAACGTTAGATCATTGTTCTCCTTAACTACCTCTTTCGATTGGTATAATTTTTATGAATTTTTGGAAGTAGGTAAGATTTCCAGTGGCCGGAGGTGGTCGGAGAAGATGATCAAAGGTCCTTCTCCGGCCGGTGAGGGTTTGATTAGGGTTTTAGGTTAGAATATAACACAACCATACGATCTTGTTGATCCCACGCTTAAGAAAGTGCCAGCGAATTAATGACACACCCTCTCCTCACGTGTTTGCTTCTCTCTCAGATTTGACTTTGACCTTTTCTGTGTGTGTGTGTGCATGATTGTTGTGATGTGCCTTACATGTGGACCATTAGATTAGTTTACTTTTCTTGATTGGTTGTGGCTGATTGATCATGTGGCTTTGATTGCATCCACGTGTGACTGAGCATACACCTTAACCACACACACACATGCGCCTTTGGACTGGACTTTTAATTGCTATCTGTACCCCCATGTTTTGAGCCCAAACACTTTTGAACTAACTTTTTACTCACGCTGCACCCCCTGCATGTTTTCATTCTTTTTTTAATTTCTTTTTTTATATTGTTCCATTTTCTTCTTTTAAAAATACCAAAATGCATTAAATAATTCTACAAAAATTCATATAGCATCATAATACATAAAACTAATTTTCTATAATTTTTAATTCTGATTTTAATAATTTTTTTTTATATTTTCATATTTTCTTTTTAATTTCCTTTTAAATAATTTTCTTCATTGATACTTGACTTTTCCCATTTTATTTCTCTTAACTCACATACTCTTTTGTATTCATTCTTTTTGCACTTGTTAAATAATATCTGAAAACATCTAAAACCATTTTCATTTTATTTTTAAAGTCATTTTATCTTATGTTTTGATGTTCATATGTGAGCTTTCTTTTGATGTGTTTCAATGAGACTTTGTGATACCTTTTGATCATGATTCCTTTAGAGTTTTGCCATGAGTTTTGATACATGCTTAGCCCCTAACTTAGGATAGTTGAGACCTATGTTCATTATTTTTCTCACGTGATTTGGTAATTGTTTGATACCTTGCATTTGAAGCAACTTTTGTACATATTATTCTACTTCCATCTACCATGATTTTGATGAGGCACTTGTGCCATCTTGTCTTGCTTGCTTTGTGCGATATTATTTGGTTTGTCTAGAGGATTATAGGTCCTTTGAGGTTCACTTATAGGTCATTTTGATTGATGTTTGCCATTGATGTGTGTTTATGCATTTTAGCTTGCATTTTTGTCCTAATTCCTCATCTCATTTCCTCTTGTGCTCTATATCATTTGTGTTTGCATTGAGTATGCCATTTCACTCATGTCATTTGCATATCATCAATTGTATGCTACTGGTTTATATGCATTCATACTCATTTCATATGTTATGCATCTTTACTATGTAAGTTTGTGCATCTAATTGAAACATGTCTATCACCTTTCCATTTCTTCTTCATCTATTTTCTATTACTTGAATCATTTCATCCATGACTTGTATGATGGTTCATATGCATTATAAGACATTCATAAATGATGTATGCTTCTGACCTTGACATTTCTTTAAGCATAAATACATGTTAATCTTGCACTTTTATTTATCTTTCATCAACTACTTTCATGGAGCATTTCTTTGATGTTAAAGGCATTGTTTGTGCAACGGTTGATTGTGTTTGGTACCTTAACTTTAGAGGATCTTCTTATGGTATTAGTTCTGACTTAGAAACTTTATCAACCTTTAGGACATTTCTTCTTTAGTTCCTAACTTGTTTGATCTTTAATTGTCATTTTTTCTTTATTCCTTTACTTGTAAATTGTTTTGCTAACATTTTTAGGGGCTAATGGTAAGTCAAGTGTGTGGATATGCTTCCACATACAACCTTTTCTCTTATCTCTTTAATCTTTCAATTTGTGTTTGTGATAAGCATCTAATGCTTTCTTTGTTCAATCTCTTCCATTCCCTTTGAGTTCTTAACTTAACTTCCATCTTGGAAGTAAGTTAAAGCTCATTCTTCTTCTCTTTTCTTATAGAGTTAGGTTTCTAAACCACACTTAACCATTAGGAACATCCATGTATGATAACTTTAGGGTTTGAGTCTTAGTCTCCCTCTTTAGACTTTACCTTTCTTAACCTTTGAGTCTCTCTTCTTCTCATCTTAAAACAAAAGCAAAAACACTTAATAAAGGCATAACATATATTGCATTTGAGCCTTTCATGTGAGAATAAGATAGTGAGGGGTCTTCTCTCACTTTCTTAGAATGTTTAGCATACGTCCCGTCTTGGGTCGATATGCGAGGCATTCGATCCTACGTGAAAGACTTAAATGCAATATGCGTTATACACACCAATAATCAAAATACTTCTTTCTAAAATACAAAAACAAACAAATTCTCTTCTCGTCTCCTTCATTCTATTCCTTAAGGACTCGTCATGTCCGTTCCACCGCAAACAGGTAACGCCTAAGTCTCCTTACAGCGAGCTGCAACACCTAACTGCTGGGACACGCACTCTGACGTGTCCATTAAAAAACGCAAACAAAGCAACCCTTGTTGAGGGGAACTACGTTGCTCTGATTCTCATGTTCTCGATGAGATACGTAGGCAGTGGGTTAGGGCCCATTCGAGCACTTCTTTTATTTTCCCTACATTTGTTTCTCGTTCTCTTTCCATTCTTTTTCCAGCATCTTTTCTATCACCCTTTGAGCAGTACTTCAATCGTGGATCCCGTCGAGTACGATGGACGTGAAGGGGTGCTAATACCTTCCCTTCACGTAAACGACTCCCTTACCCTTTCTCTTTCTCCCGGGTTTGTGCAGCATTACCTTTCCCTTTCTTTGGGATAAAAATGCCTGGCTGGCGACTCTCTTCCTTTCTTCCGCTCCACTTTCGTGTTTGTACTTGGATGAAAATCCAGGGAGCGATAGTAACCAACTCAGTGTCCATGAACATTCCAATCAGCTCCTTTTCTGCTAGAGGGAGTTCAACTTGAGAAGCGAGTTCTCTCCAGCGCTGAGCATACTCCTTAAAAGATTTCTTCTCATATTGAGTCATGATTTGGAGCTGGCGGCGATCAGGGCCCATGTCGAGGTTATACTTATACTGCTTCATAAAAGCATTAGCAAGATCCTGGAAGCAGTGGATACTATTCTGTTCAAGATTCATATACCATTTGAGAGAAGCTCCACTCAATCTGTCTTGAAAACAGTGGATGAGCAGCTTCTGGTTGTTGGTATAAGCAGCCATCTTTCGAAAGTACATGACCAAATGAGCTCTTGGACAAGAGTGACCCTTATATTTCACAAACTCAGGAGTTTTGAATTTGGCAGCCATAACAAGGTCAGAAACCAGGCACATGTTGTCTGCGTCCACACTAAAGAAGTCATTTCCTTCCACGTCTTTAAGTCTCTTGTCTATGGTCTGAAACTGTTCACAGACAACCTCAAGTTCAACAAAGTCTTCACGGTCTTCACCTTGAGCACTGGCAGGATTGTACTCATAGAGAGTGTTCTCAAAAGGAGCTCGAGTAGTCTGAACTATAGGCTGTGGCTCGGCAAAAACAAGAGATTGAAACACTGGTCTAACAGTTTGACCAATCATAGCAGTAGATGCAAGAGGTGGAGAATAGTTATGGGGTAAACCAAACCCTGGCCAAGTGGAAGGTGGCACCTGAACAGGCTGAGGATCTGAATTTGAAACCTCCTGGATAACAGTCTCTTGCATTGCTCTCCTGTAGCAATCAAGACCTAGAGCATTTCAGTGAGCTTTGTCATGCTTGACTTAAGATCATCGATGTCCATTCGGATCTCTGCGTTATGTGCTTCTTGCTCTGACATCTTGCGTCTGTAGTTAGCTCAAGTCCAGTATTTAAGGAAAAAACGCTCTCTAAAGGTAAATAAAAAAATCATTATACGTATACATTAGACAGCGCTTTCAAAAGCGCTGTCTAAAGTCCCACTTTATAGAGCGCTTTTGAAGAAAAAAGCGCTCTCTAAAGTATATAAAAAAATTCTTTAAAATTTTAAACGTATACATTAGACAGCGCTTTTATAAGCGCTGTCTAAAGTCCCATTTTAGAGAGCGCTTTTTCATAAATAAAAAAGTGTTGTCTTTACCTACGACAGCGCTGGCTTAGACAGCGCTTTTAAGCGCTGTCATAGGGCAAAAAAAGCGTCCTCTTTTCCCTTGTTTGGCGTAGTGTGTCGAGGAATCAGCTTGACGACTGACAGAAAACGCTGGAAAATGGAGACAACTGGAAATGAGTTCTTGGACAAACGAATGTATGCAATGAATCATGATGCAAATGATATGCGATGCGATGCAATGGTTTCAAGGAACTAAAAAGTATGTTGCAAACATTTCGGAAAGACTGAAAAAGTTTCATTTTATAATCCATGATCTTTATTGATTTTTTTGCAAAGGAAAAAACAACTGAATTCCTTGAAACCAAAGGGTTATTCATGAATGCATGAATGTATGGATGAGTGGATGTATAGACATAGGTATACACAAATACACAGGAAAACAAACAAGCGTCTAGGTTTGAAGATCACGAGCATGGAGCCATGGTCTAACCGTCCCAAAAGGTAGGTACTATAGGTTCTTGTATCTGCAGAACAAAGGTTCTAAGAGGTTCCCAGAGTCATCGATAAATACTTCGAATATTATCGACTGGCACGACTACTCATGCTGGCTAATAATATTCTCAAGATGAACTCGTCTGAGTGTAGTATCGCATGACAACCACCACAGGTCTACACCTGGATGATCATTGCACTACGTCCTAAAAGGCTTAGAGAGGTGAAGGGATACTAAAGGTCCTCAGTGTCACGGACTCCCGAGTCAGAAAAAGTAATGTCAATATGACTACTCGTACGCACCAGTAATTCCAAAGGGGTCTAGACTGAGCGTGGTTGTATCATATGTTAATCATGTTAGGACTACTCTCAACAGTCAACTATTGATTATACCATAATCCTATCATAAGTGTACACTCAAGTATGGGTTAGGACTTATCTTACCACTCAAAGTAACAACCCAAATAGATACAGATATACAGATACAGATATACAGATATATAGGCAAACAAGCATATAAATAACACAAATATAAACAAGGTGGGTTTAACCCTCTTAGAAGAATACATCTCCAGTGAAGTCGCCATTTCTGTCGCGGTGAGAATCGGATATCAAACTATTAATTAACATGAATCGAAAATCTTAATTCACCACCGAACTTTGATTTATTCAAAGGAAAGGGTAAAGATCGAAAACCCTAATTGCAATGTAAAGACAATGCAAAAGATCTAAGGTTCAGGGGTTGGTTATACATAGGGAAGGTGTTAGCATCCTAAGTATTTGTAGTACTCTACAGGAACCTCTTGTTATTATTTGTGTTATTCTATTGTTTGTTTGCAAATGGTACTGTGCAAAGGGAAAGACCTAGGGGTTAGTTTCTAATTATGCTCGCCAAGACATCGCATCTCGTGCCTACGTATCCTGATGAGAATAGAATCAGAGCATTCGTAGTTCCCCTAAGTAAGGGTGAGGAACTCTCGACTGTGGTCAAGGCTCCAAAGGGAAGAGGTAAGCGTCCATGGCAAGACACTTACGTAGAGTGCGGAAACTCTAAACCTAAGGCTAGGTTAATAGTGAAAGATGAGTAATTGTCCATTACAGGAACTTACATAGAGTACGACGACTATAATCTTTAGGCTAGGATAAAAGGGAAGTAAGTTGGTCTCGATTGCACGGCGGTGGGGTATAAGGGATTTAGTTGTGTATTTTGAATGGACAATGCTATGAAGCACATCTTTTTCAAAAAGTTTTAAACAGGAAAGCCAAGTCGCAAAATGATTTTAGATTTGTTGAATGTTTTTTAGAGTTTGAAAAGAGGTTAGATATGATTAAAATATTTTTTGATTTTTTGGGAATAGAGATTTTAGTTTTAAGAGAAAAATACTCGATAAAAGATCGAGGTTTGAAAATTGCGTGATGGCGATTGCAAAAGGTAACCGACTTACGAGAGAAGTAGCCACTTGATGTTGGATCATGGGTTTTGAGAAAAAGTTAGGTCAAATCCTAGTCCCTAAGGGTGATTCTAGTAAACGAAACTCTAATCAATGAAAAGGTGCAAGTGTGTGCATGAGGTTGATGGCGATGCTAAAAAGCAGTCGACTTACAAGTTGGAGTATGGCTTGATATATGAATCAAGAACGTTTAGGTTTGGTTGATGGCGATCGTAGAAACAATCGACTTGCAGGATTTAAAAATGGCTTAATTATTGAATCGAGAATTGTTTGATATTTTTGAAAAGGGTTTAATATGGTGAATACGAATAGTGACGCGAAGAGTGCGAAGCTACCAAAAGAAATTTAATCAGATCTAAACATACCATTGTTGGATAAAAAATTAGCACAGATTGAAAAAGGAAAATTGTTATCGCGTAAGCGGTCATCGCAAATTGGATCAAGAAACAACATGGTAATAATAAAAAAAAACAAATTGTAAATCGAGATGCGAATCGATAAGTGTAGAAAAATGAATTGTCAATACGCTAAACCGTCAGACACGTGTAAAAATCGAAACGCCACAATAATCAATTAAAAATAACCAATAATTTGTTACACTTAACGTGATCATCGCAACGTGGATCGAAATCGTGCGGATCTAAATATAAAAAAAAAAGAGACACGAAAAAGAAATTTTTAGAACATTTTAAAACAATAATGTTGCTAACGCAAAAATGTGATTATCGCAACCAAATCGAACAAACACAAATGTCACGCATCATGCACACAAATATGCAAACAGCGTATCGACACTATTCGATCTGAATAATCTAATAAAAAAGAATTAACAATACGTATATACAAATTAAAAAAAACTATATTATATTAAAACAAAATGTATTGTTTATACTATAAAACAAAATATTATGTATATTATAATATATATTAAAATATTAGTTATATATATATATATATATATATATATATATATATATATATATATATATATATATATATATATTATAATACAAATTAAAATGAGAATGTAGTATCTACCGGTACGTGAGAATCATGGCGTGAATATGTATATAAAATTGCAAATGATAACTATGTAACATGAGAATCATACTATAAATATATATAGAAAATTAACATGAGAATCAATATGAATCTCTATGAAAGAAAACTACAAATGATGTTAGTTACAAATATTGTAGGCTAGGGGTAGGAATAGGCTAGGCCGAGTTAGGTTTTGCCATGCATGAGCCTGGCCTGCTAAAAAATTCAAAGCCTAAGCCTGGCCTGTAGCCTATCATAGGCTTATTTTTAGGCCTAAGTCTGGCCTTTTCGAAAGCCTGATTAGCCTGCTAGCCTATTTAAAAGCCTACTTCATTTGAACATCTGTAAATAAGAAATTTAACTAATGTTAAATAGACTCATAAGTTAAAAGATCATTGAGATTAAATGTTTGTTTTCATTGTCTCGTTCAAGTTTTCTTATTAGCATAAGTTTGGTGATACTATTTGTTGAAGATAACTTATGAGAAAAACTTATGACAACAACTTATGACATTGTTTATAATGTTTTTTCAACTTATTTTCATAAGTTCTTCAAAATAACTAAGTTTTATTTTCGTATTTTAATTCAAAGTGCAAAATAGAATATAATAATAATAAATTTATTGATTTTTTCTTAAATAGGCTAGCCTGATAGGCTTAAAAGGCTTTTCTTATGGCCTGTGGCCTAGCCTCTTTAGCTAAATAGACTTATAAAAAAGTCTAGGCCTTTTCTATTTAAGAAAAAGCCTGACCCGACCTGAGCCTATGTAGGCTAGGCCGTAGGCCGCTGTTAGTTGGCCTGGCATATTCCCACCCCTAATTGTAGCAGCAAACCGGCAACGTATATGTATGCTAAAAATGGTCGCTTACATTGCTCCTCTTCCTTCTTTCGGTCTCAAACATACTAATATATAGGCACAAATTAGGTTTAACGAATGTTTAAAACGACAATTGGCCCTAATATCTATTTTGGAGCCCAAATTAAATAATGAATTAAATCTAAGATAAGAATATATTTTTAAAATAAAACTAAAATTAAATTTAAATAAAACACTAATTATCCTATTTATTTATTCAGGATATTTAGATAAAAATGTAAAAATAAACGAACTCTAAATAAATAAAAGTTGGGCGTCAAAGTGCTCGAAAAAATAAACCGAGTGTACCAAAATGATCAGTGTGAAATAAACGACTCAGAAAAATACAGCGTTTTGCCGGATTTTAAAATAAATTTTGACCCGTCAAAATGCTTAAACAGATCAAAATGCGACGAAAAATGGTCGAAAAATTAAAACGAACACGCCGGGTTAAACTGCGTGAAACGTAGATTAATATAATTGAGGTTTGCGAGCTTGATTTTGAATTTTTTAGTTCACTGATTTTATGCGCTGCTGAAATTCATTTTGACCAGTCTAGATGTAAATCCGAGAAATTATTCTAACTGATATTTTAGGCAATATACGAGATGAAATGCATGATATGTTGTGCAGACAATTCAAAAAGAAACAACAGAATCTCATTGTCAAAAATTAGGGTATGACACCCGGTGAAACCTTTCTTGAACTCTTCTTAGGCTTGGACTCACAGGCTTCCTAGAAGTATTCTCAGCCTCCTCATGGGCTTAGTACACTAACCATCAGGCTTCTTAGAAGTTCCCTAGCCTCCTCTTGGGCTTAATACAAGGACCCAAAGGCTTCCTAAAAGCATAGGATAGAAATTAGTCATCTCTACTAGTTCAATTCCCAGGGGAGTTAAAGGCCTAGAACATTCTACCATTCAAAAGTTGATCTTCAACCAACAGACTCCTCTTGGGCACCACACAAATATCTTTTTCCAACCATATGAGACTTGGACAATCCCAACCTCCTCTTGGGCTTCATACAAGTAGACTTGGAAAGTTTCACTCTTATAGTCTCCCTTTTTACTAAACACCAAGACCCACAAGTTTCCTAAAGACACAGGATAGATCCTGATCATTTTACCAATACACCAGTCTCCAGAAGAGTTAAAACCTCTAAGGTTTTTAAACTCACCCTTAAACTCTACTGACACCCAACAAGGTTTAAACTTTCGCCTTAAACATCCCATCCAGGGTCAATTTACCATCAATAAATCCCCAATAAAATCAAAGCCTCATCACATCTGGTACTTCAATTCTTCCCTGATTCCTCAGCAAGAGTTAGTTTCCCTTTCGATTCTCCAATACAATTTATACCTTCCCCTGGATTTCAATAATCATCAGTAAAAGTCAACCTCCTCTTAGGCTTCATATAAGAAATTCCCCCAATTAGCCTCAATCTTGGGCTTTGTACAAGACACATAAAACACTCCCCAGGGGAGTCAGTTTCCTTTAGCTTCAACCTTGGGCTTTGATCAAGGCACATAAAAATCAACATCCCCTCAGACGAGACCATGAATCCACTCTACAGGAAGATACATCCCCTATACATCACATATCAAAACAAACAATCAAAGCCTTTGCCTAGAAAATTGTTGTAAGTGGCACACTTATTGATTCAAAATCCAAGCTGGAGTCCTTCCCTTATCCTGGCTAAAATTTATCTTTCATCTGACTGCTATAAGTGCAAGCCTCTGGATTCCATACATTCAAGCCAATGTCCCTCTCTAAGCCTGAAATATTCATAAAAGAAAAGTGGCATTACTCTACACTGAGTTAAAGCTTCTTCCTTCATGACATCCCTCTTATAAAGGAAATTATGGCATTGTTGGATTCCACACATTCCAGTTAAATGAATTTCCCTTATAACCAATTACCTGACATTTTGTGAGGAATAGGTGACTTATGTCCCTTTAGATATGACAAATTTTCTCTCTCAGTCAACTTTTAGCTTCAATCCTAGGCTTTAAACAAGACACAAATACTCAGATAACTTCAATCTTGGGCTTTGAAGAAGACACCAAACATCTTTCTTCCCATAGAAACCGGAGGAACTACGATTGCTCTAATTTCCCAAATCTCTTTACGGGAATATGTAGGCATAAGATTGCGAAATATCAGTGAGCACACAAATCAAAAATCTTAGGTCCAGGTACCTTCCCAAAAACAACAGAAAACCCGAAAACAAACAAAAAAACATTCTATCAACACTCCCAAAGGAGAAACTTTCTCAATCCACAGCAGATAAACACAAGAAAGCATTTCAAATAGCAGAAATACAAGCAAAAGAAGGTTCCTATAGATTACTATAGATACTCTGGGTGTTAGTAGCTTTCCTTTGTATAACCAGACCCCGATCCCCGATCTCTCAACATTTGTTAGAGAAAACATTTGCGTGCAGGTTTAGTTTAAGATATCTTCCCCTTCCTTTCAAGCTTCATAGGATAAATATAGAAATCAGAAAGTAGCACCAAACAATGCGGTAGGTGGTCGCATCACTGAAAAAACTGACTGCTACAATGCCCAAAGGCGAAATGATCATATAAAGGAAGATCATGAAGCAACACAAAGCTAGGTACAAAAAAACAAGGTAGGACAAATTTGGGGTATGACACATATTGATGTAGCACACAAATTCTCAACATGAAGAGTCGGCTAGAAGACTATCTACTTTATAAGAGTAAAATTCATATCCTTTGTGTAATACCTCTGTTATATGTTTATATAAGAATCCCATTATACACTTTAGATCTAAACACATCAAGATAAACCATCATTTTTTACGAGACTATTTTCAGAAGGGTATTATTAATTTAAAATTTATTGATTCAAACTATCAATGGAATGATATCTTTACGAAACCTATTACTGAAGACATATTTGTTTTCATTATGAATAAATTATAATGGAAATCTATCCTGAGTAAAAATACAATTCTCAATGCGTGCTGCCTCTGGAGAGACAAAATGACAATCTAAGGAAACATGACTATGAACTAGTTAACCCTCATAAGTGATAAGGTTATCTGGGTCAGAAGGTCCTAAGTCAGAATTCCCCTAGGAATTTCTGTCTTCCAAACTTTGAGTGATATTAATTTTTTAATTCATGCGCTTTCATGGTGGATAAGAAATATGTTGACATGTGTATAACTAATTCTTACAAAAGTAAAACATTTGAGTAAAGCTTGATAACTCTTTTTTGGGTAAAATAATTCATGTTCTGACACCCCCTATGTCATTAATTTTGCTTTCCTTTTCGAGTATAGTAATGATGTTTTCTGAAAAGCGTGCTATGTAACGTGCATTGTCATAAAAGTTATTACTGAGGTTATTCCTAGGTCATCATTACTTGCCTTTTCAAATATTTATGTGTTTAAAACTGTTCTAGCCAAAAATGGTTAGACCACTAAAAGTGCTAACTCTCCTTCTCTTTGGGCAAAGGGAGCTACGTTGTCTATACTGTGGAGTATGTTGAGATGGATATTTGGGGATTTGAGGACTATACAGGTGTTGTACACTGCCTCAAGATGAATGTCTTGCTCATCCCTCATGAGGGAGCCCTATTATATAGCCTTCTATTAATACAAGCCATTAAGAGAAGTCTTTTGGCCTTCTAGAATTATGTGGCCATCAATGTCATAACCTCCCTCCATGAATACAAGCTTTTAAGCTCTTGGTAATGTATGTATTGATGCACCGCTACCATTACAAAAGTTGAAGTGGCATTTGACGAGCTTGTTCCGGCATCGGTGTCAGGTTGGCGGGGTGAGGTGCCCAGCCTCATGAGAGCTCGGTATGGTGGTAGTCGGGATCCTTGATTGGCCCGGGTTGTATATGTGGCTTGTCTAGCTCTCTTCATTGTACGATCTTTCCTGCTACTATAGTCTGGTTCGTGCTCATCTTTATCCGACTACTCGATTCGGCGTCAAATATATTTGGAATGTACATAAGCCCGCCGAGTACTATATCCGCTCATTGGGATGTAGTACTCGGCAGTGACATAAGCCCGGATATATTTTCTAGGTGCCGAGCTGTAGACCGACCATTCTTCCTAGGTCCTTACATGTCAAAAAATTTCAAACGGTAATGTCCCTTAATCTTCTCTAGCGTTATGATGACTTTAATACTTCATGAGTGGCTAGCCTCTAGCCATTTTTTCGAACGTTGGATTTTTATTAAAGCCAGTGTTCTCTTTCCTTCACTCATGTGTTCTTCTTTAAACGAATCAGACCTCTCTTCAAGTGCTCCCTACTTCAGGTATTTTTTCCTTTCTTTCTTGATTTTCCTCAAATTACTTTTTAACATAGAAATGGTAGTTCTTAGGGAATGTGATAATGAGGGTAAGGTTATTCGTAAGGGTAACTGTTATACCCCAAATTTTTACCCCTTAGATGTCATAACATCTCTCACTTGAATTAGGGCTCAATCATCATTGCATTGTCTACTAACCCTCATATCTTTGCTAGTTTGTTTCTTTTGTGAAAGATAGGATTGGCACAAGAAAGAGGAAAAGATCAATATGCCAAAGTTCTCATGTGTTTTAAAGTCTTCTATGACTCTTATTGGCTCCATACATCCATCATCAGTGTTCATCAGTTGATTGGGATTGGTGTGTGAAGTCACCTGTTCAAGAAAGCCAACTGAGGCTCTAAAGTTTCAACCAGTTGTTCTTAAAGGCTAGTCATAAAGTTCTCAGTCATGTGCCATGATCTCAAGATATTGAATTAATAGAAACCATCAGACCAAGAGTTGTGGAATTAAGGTTTTTAACTGAAGAATCACTGAGGAGGTTTGACATGATAAGTCAAGGTTTGATTGGTTCATCAACCAATTGAGCTTACCTACATTTAAGAGGTCTTATTCAACAAGAAATCAAGAGCATCTGACATTCTTCACAAGTACATTGATCCACAAGTTCATCTTGTCACCAGATTAGGGTTTTAATCAGGAAAGTCAACCCTTGCCTTTGACTTGTGATCAAGGAATGTTCCCAAGCTTTGAGACATGGTTATATGTGTTCATAAACACCCTTGAAGTCCATTAATTGGCATTTTAAGATATTGGGGAGTCAAAGTCATCAAAGATCATCCAGTGGAACTCCTGAGGAAATTAGGGTTGTGACAGAAAATTCCAACCACTGACTTTTGTTGTTATTGGTCCAAGATGAAGTATTCAAATCACATTCCATCTTAACATGTTCAATCCTTGAATTGGTGTTTGATTAATCACCATTTTGAAAGGTTTCTTGCAAATAGGGCAAGGTTTGGTTCTTAAAGTTTTTTAAGTGTGGAAGAATTCACTCCTTGTGCAAAATTGGGAAGGTCATAACTTTCAAACCACACACCCAATTTTGGTGACTCAAAGCTCAAATTGAAGCTCTCATCATGAACTTCAAAACATATTAGAGAGTACCTATCCAAATAAGGCTTGGATTTTAAGTTAGGAAGCTTGGAATTTCTAGCCCATGTAAAACACTTAGAATTTTCAAGGTTTTCTACCCAAAATTCAGCTCACTTCAAGTCCATTTTCCACCAAGATCCTTTGGGAATTTGGAAAATCCTCAAACATGAACTTTGTAGAGGATCTTTAGGGCTTTCCAAAAAGTACTAGAACTCTCCAATCCATGGAGAGAGTTAGGAGATTTGAATGATTGATGTTTGGTGTCTTTTCTTGAAATAGAAGTTTCACACATGATGCATACTGATGCATTACAATTTCTAATCACCAAAATGCTCATTTTTCTAATGTTTAGAGATAAGTTTAACACCATTTGGACCTCTGCCACGATTTCTACAAGTTGCAACATTAAAATAACATTGTCCATGGAGGAGATTTGTGTGTTGTGTTGAGCGAGAGGTCTAGGGTTCGATCCCCTCCTCAGACCTTTTTGGTTCTTTTATTTTTTTCCTAACCTGAAACATTTGCCTTGTTATATTATAACATGCTTCCACCTTGTATTCACATTGCGCGCGCAGTTCAGTTGGCAAAGGTTTTATGCATTGATCCCTATGGCGTGGGTTCAAGTCCTAGTGAGGACATTTCCATTTTTTTATCACCTGTTTCATTTTATTTTATGGTTTGTACACCCAGATTGAAATATTCATAACTTTCTCTTTTTTCACTCTTTTTGACCCATTCTTTTTGTAAACTATTCCTAAACATGTCTATTTAGTGATGGTGGAAAGAATTTGGTAAAAAGAATCATTTTTGAAACATTTATTAAGGTTGAAAGTAGAGGAACTTTTTTAGGGTTTTATGACAACTTCTTGGGATTCTTTTGGTTTGTTCACTACTATGAAAAACCCATCTAACAACGGTTGGAAACTACATATAATGACGCAGATCGGGGCGTTGTTGAGTAGAGTGTTGTCGTAAGTACGCTCCCTATTATGACGGACCTGGGACCGTTGTTGTATTCTGGAAAGCGCGCGTTATATTGCATCGGTTAGGTATTTCAACCGTTGTAATATATATCAACTATCACAACGGTTATGAGTCTCAACCATTGTGGAATGTACCCTTAGTTTATTATATACAAATGTATATTGCTTGTTTTACCATACACCTAATTAAAGAAATAAAACCATTAAAATTGGTAAAGAACTATATAATCTGAAAATTAAACTGTTCTTCAAAACCAACTTAAACACACCACTGTTTTCCGAATTGCATCCATTTCATTCGGCATATTTTATGTTCCTTAACATAAAATTTATGGTTCAATGGTCGGTTTCCTTCAATCCATCGATATCTTTTATTATATTTTACCTCATCATCGCCACAAATCATCACGATTTTATCATCATAACAATCATGATCTTAACAACCACGATGTGTAGTGATGACAATGAGGTAAATTAAAATTGTAGATATCGATGAATTGAAGCAAACATACATTGAACCATAAATTTTATGTTAAGGAACATAAAATGTGCTGAATGAAATGGATGCAATTCGGAAAACATTGACATGATAAAGGTTGGTTTTCAAATACATCTTAATTTTAAAATTATAAGTTTCTATATCAATTTAACTGATTGAATTTTCAATAAAAGGATAGTGAAACAAACAATATACATAGTATATAATCAACTAAATTTCATATACAATATCAGAATGAACTCATATATATGTACCTTATCATAATGAATTCATATATATACGTACCCGCATCATCATCACCACCATGTCAAACAAACCGTAAGAAGTAGGAGCAATAAAAAAAATTAGTTAGTATTCAAACCAAAACAAGCAAAAGTTGAATAAAAACCCTAAGAAGTGGGACTGTAACATTACAATGAAGTTCACCTTGCTTGTGAAGCATTAAAGTCGAATCTGCACAAAATGAGAACAATCAACAAAAACAACATGAAGCAAACGAGATAATGGGAACTATCTAACAAAAAGATTGAAGTAGAATAATACCTTATTTTCCATAAACAATATGTACATTACGCTTGCTACTGCCAGCATCATCACCATGTTCATCTAGTTTTAGACTCTACAAGAAGAAATACAAGGAGGAAGAAGCTTAAATCAAAAGCTTCATACTTTTTGTATTTATTTTCGCGGATTATAAAAAAAGATGAAGTTTGCTTCCAAAAATGTAGAGAAAAAATGGGTGCTAGGGTTTCGTTGTGAAGGAAACGGCGCTAATGTCAATAAGGGAAAGTTAATTCCCTTATATAGGTAAATATTTCACAACGATTTGCTAAAAGAACTGTAATGATAAGTATGTATATTATTTTAATAATTTCACAACGGTTAGTTATATTAACCGTAGCGATACCCCTTATACTTGGTACAAGGTTCGACTCCAGGCAACAACATTTTTCTATAATTATGAAGATGCATTTGCAGCTATGGGCTCTGACATTGATAAATATATGTAATATATGATTATCAATGTACTCTTCTTATCTGGAATCTTAAAAAAGTTTTCTTTTATATATACTAATCTCTTTCACTTTTATTTTTAAAGAAGTTATGATCAAACTATTTCAACCTATTCTCTTGCACTTAAAAATAGAAAAACAAAGATGAATTTTGAGTTTTGAGGTTAAATCCCCGTAACACTAACAAAAGAAATAAAATATATGTTTAAAATCTAAAAATATGGAAAAAATGTAGTTGCTGGGAATCGAAGTATATCACACATCATGTATTACAACGGTGTTTTAATACAAGCGTGTTTAAAATGTAAAAATATGGAAAAAAAATGTAGTTGCTGGGAATTGAAGCTTGTTACACACCATGTATTACAACAGTTTTTTAATACGACCGTCGTTAAATATGGCGTTATAAATCAGCTGCAAATTTTTTAACCTATTACAACGGTGGGATACGAATCTGTTGTAAACCTGGCGTCGTTAAAGGGGTTTTTCGTAGTAGTGGTTGCCATGTTTTCTTCCCTTGTCTTGATAGGTTGAAAAATAATACATGTTGTTTGAACCTTGCATGATGTTGTGACTTTGTATGCTTTTGTTTCACCTTCATTCTTTGATGTTTAAGGTGTTGTTACATATGAATATCTTTGTGAACTTTCTTGAGAAATGCCATGGGATCTTTTTAGATCATGTACCCTTCTAATATGAGTTGTTTGATCAAATATGTGACATGTTTATGTCTTGAATCTTTGAACACCTTGTTGAACCATCCTTAAAGTGTTTAATGTCTTGAATTTGTCACCTTTGAATGCATCAACTTTAAGATATTGTTACATTCTTTTTGTTTACCTATGCGACACATGTTTGCTAACATTTTTGACATATACATCCCCATGAAGTTTTGGTTATTATCATGCTCATGTTTCCTTCTTGTTTGTGATGTTTATTATCTTGTGAAACTTTGTTAAGTTTTCCCTAAGTGAGGATAGCTCTTTAGCTCTCCTCCTTAACCCTCTTTGTTCCCCTCCTTCCAAAGGAAAGTCTCTCTATTGACTTCATTGTCATAGATAGCTCATTATCATCTTGGCCTCTTTAGAGCCATCCCTTATCCTCTTTAGAATCACCTTTGGTCTCATTAGAACCATTCTCACCTTTAGAGTTCTTCAACTTTATTTGAGTACTATCATCATAGTATTTCTCTACCTTTTTCTTGGCCTCCTTAGAGCCACCCCCTAAACTTAGAACTAGGATAGAGTTCTTAAACTCTATGTGATTCTCGTCATCATGAGTATTCACTTCCCCTTTCAACATATACTTAGAGAGTTCTTCAACTCTACTTGAGTATCATGATCATGTATAATAATTCTCTTTGAAACTTTGACCATTGTCAATGGTTCCTCACCCTTAGTGAGGTAAACTACGAATGCTCTGATTTTGTCCTCTTGAGGATGCGTAGGCATGAGATGCGACGTCTTGGCGAGCATACTTAGTGTACATACCCTAGGTCTTTACCTTAGCACTTTCCTTAGCAAGCAAACATTAACATAACACAAATCCAAATAAGAGGTTCATGTAGAGTACTATAGATATCTAGGATGCTAACACCTTCCCTAGGTATAACCAACCCCCGATCCTCGATCTCTTAGTTGTGTCTTCACATAACGCATTTAGGGTCTTCTTCGATCTTTACCCTTTCCTTTGGATAAATCAAAGCTCGGTGGTGAATTTCAAAGATTTTTGGTTCAAGTTAATTAATAGCTTGGTATCCGATTCTCACTGCAACATAAATGGCGACTCCACTGGGGATGTAAAGAGAGTTAAGCCCACCTTGTTTGTGTTTGGGTTTGTTATATGTTTTGCATGTTTAATTGTACATATCTGTATATATATATATATATATATATCGGTATATCGGTTTTGGTTCTTCTGTTTGGCGGGGTTTCTACTATTGAGTGGAGAGATAAGTCCTAACCCGGACTTAAGAGTACTTATGATAGGACGATGGTATATTTAAGGAGGCTTTGAGGGAGTCGATTCGCGAAAAAGTTAACTTGAGATACCATCACTCAGTTGAGGTCCTCTTGAGAGTTTAGTCATGTTAAATGAGTCCATTTGTAAAAACATACTACTCTCGACCTAGGCGCCCTTGATATTGAGAACCATAGTTACCTATAACCCCACTTGGCCTTTTTAGGATGTAGTGCGGTGACCATGAGGGAGTCAATTCTTGAAATGGTTGTCACGCGATACTACACTCAGACGAGATTCTCTTGAGAATATTATTGACTACCGAGTCATTCGAGAAATTGATAATATCCGAAAGATGGGTTGTCGACTCTGGGAACTTTTTAGAACCTTGTTCTAGAGTTAATAAACCATAGTACATACCAGTTGGGAAGGGTAAACCATGGCTCCACGCTCATGACCTAAACCTAAGCCCTTTTGTTTGTATATATGTGTGCATCTATGTGCTTGTTTATGCTTTTGCATTCATACATTCATAAGCATCCATTTCATTTTCATGGAACTTAGACCTCTTATTTTGTGAATATCCTAGGATCATCATGGACAATACAATAAAGAACACTGTAAAGTACACTTTTAAAAGTCTTAAATTGGACGACCTGAGGAGATTGGGAGACTTGTTGGCAGATCCTGAAGGATTCAAAGACAGATATGGGAAACTGTGGATCTTGTTGAAGATGAAGGTTGATGAAGGACTCTTTTTTACTTTGCTTCAGTTTTATGACCCAGATTACCATTGCTTCACCTTTCCTGATTATCAACTTTTACCCACTCTTGAGGAATATGCTTAGTTGGTTTGTCTGTCCATTTTGGATGAATATCCCTTTCCCATCTTTGAAAGAGACCCCAAAGAACAAGAAATAGCTAAAGTTACCCACTTAGAGTTAGTGGACATCCAAAACAACATGACTGCAAAAGGAGGAATATTTGGTTTGACTGCTAAATTCTTAATTGGAAAAGCTCAATACTACGCCAAGCACTTGAATAGGGATGTATTTGAAGCCATTTTTACCTTGCTTATTTATGGACTTTTTCTTTTCCCAAGCTTCGATAACTTCTTGGATCTAAATGCAATCAAAATCTTCTAGAAGAAGAACCCCGTACTAACTTTGCTAGCCAATGCTTATCATTCAGTCCATCTGAGGAATGCCCACAATGGAGGTCAGCTCACTTGATGTACTCCCATTTTGTATAAGTGGTTTGTGTCACATTTTCCAAAGGCAAATGCATTATGCGATTCTAAGAAGGGGTGGTGGTCTAAGAAGATTATGGCTCTCTCTCATTATGATATTGATTGGTACAACCGTGTGTACGATGGGATAATGATCACAGATAGTTGTGGAAACTTTGGGAACGTGCTTCTTCTTGGCACCAATGAGGGAATAAGCTACAATCCAGTGTTGGCTCGTCGACAGTTGGGGTACCCTCTGAAGGATAAGCCTCTTGGTATTCATGGGGAAAGCATCTTTTTTGAAGGATGTGAGAAGCATGAGGTGTAGAAAAGAGTGATCTTGAGTGCTTGGGGCCACAAGCACAAGAAAGGGAGGAATGCTATAGGGAAGCCTAATTGCGTATCCTTGGAACCTTACCTCCAATGGGTTAGAAGGAGAGCTATTGAGTTGAAGATGCCTTATTCCAGACAGGAGCCGATTGCAATGAAGGAGGAACCCATTCTATTTTTCTTGTCAAAAGAAGAAGAACTGAAGATTTCCTTGGGCCAAGCTCAACAGACAGGAGAAGCTTGGAAGCACAAATACCAAGTGGTTGTTGAGGAAAATCTAGAGCTCCAAAAGCAACTACAAGCCAAAAATGAAGAGCTGCTCTCATGCAAGAAGAGGAAGATTCAAGAAGGACCAAGCACCTCTGATGCTCAGTCTACTCCATGGAAGTTGGTCGTCGACAAGCTCGTCTTGAAAAAAGCACAGATGGAGAAGGTGATCTGGAAGCTCAACTTAAGGCTTTTAGGGGAATCTCCTTAGGTCTTTTTAGCTTTTATTTAGCTGTATGTTTAAGACTTCTGAAAGATGTACTATTTTTTGTAATCCACTTTATTATTAATGAGAATGAGTCTTTTGATATCCCTTGATGTTTCACAAATGTCTAAGTTCTATGAAAACTTTTACATAGCATCTTACATTTTTGCTAAACTATCAAGGAACTAATCTTGCTTTGCAGACTTTGTAGAGATGGATTTTGGAAGAAAAGGAACATGGCCTTACACCTTCATGGTTCTAGATGTGGAACAATTGAGAAGATTAGTCGAACTTATTGAAGACCCATGGCTTTCACAGAAAAGTATGAAAGAATTATCCCGTTCTTGGAACTCCTAACGGCTGAAGGATTGCTGGAAACCTTGGTGCAGCTATATCATCCTCGTAATCACTATTTTGTGTTCCCCGACTACCAGCTGACACCAACCTTAGAAGAACATTCTGCCTTGATGGGTATCACTGTCAATGATTCTCCTCCATTTTCTGGAATAGAAGACGAGCTCACTGCGAAAGACATTGCCAAAGGAACAAGGATCAGGTTGTCTGATATTCAAGCCCACTTAACCATCAAAGGGGGGTTTCTTGGATTACCCGCTCAGTTCTTGCTCGAGAAAGCCCTTTATTTTGTTGAAAGGAAGAATTCGGTACTCTTCAAATCAACCTTTGCTTTGCTAGCTTATGGCTTGTTTCGGTTTCGCAATACTAAAGATTTCGTCGATGTTTAAGCTATTCAAATCTTTATGCTCAGGAATCCAGTCCCTACACTATTGGCTAATACTTATCATGCAATACATTCAAGGTACATGTGCAATGGAGGTCAGATTGTCTGCTGTGTGGCGCTCCTTTATAGGTGGTTTATTTTGCACCTACCAAGGACTGTAGCTTTTTGGGATGTGGAAGACAGTGAAGTTTGGTCCAAGAGGCTAATGGAGTTGACTCATGCTAATATTGAATGGTATGACCCAATCTATGGGGGAATTCTAATGATTCATAGCTGTGGGGATTTCCCCAATGTACCTCTTATGGGCAGAAGAGGATGCATCAACTATAATCTCGTTCTGGCTCGCAGACAGTTAGGTCACCTGGCAGATGAGATACCTGATCTTATCAATCCGAAAAGGCTTTTTCTCGAAGAGGATGAAAATTTGGAGTTCAAAATCAGAGTTGAATGTGTTTGGCGTTGTATTAACATACAAAGGTGGACTGCTTTGGGAGATCCCGACTGCCCTGTAACCGAGGCTTACTTAGAGTGGTCTTGTGAGAAAGCACTCGTGATGAGAATGCCTTATCCGCATCACAAGCCACCTACAGAAGAGGAGTTGAAGCTGAAGGAAGCAATGGAAGAGCTGGTGTAGCGAGCAATTTTTGGACGTGGTTCTTAAGCACTGCCGCTCTGGGATACTACAGGCCAATTCATTTTTTATCCTATTGAAGCTGATGAAGAAAGGGAAATATATGTCTCCAATTAACCTTGTTTGGATACTGAGTTTAAATAGATGACTGTTGGTTTACAGATGCGGTTTAGATTGTGGGCCTCTCTCTGCTTATTTTGTTAAGAATGAAGTGTCTGGACTATTTGTGGGGTCTTTGGTAGGATGTGTTTAGATTTACTGCTTTTGGGTTGATTGATGGAGATACTGGATTTTGGTTTTTGATTAGTGTGCTCGCTAAGATTTTTCAATCTTATGCCTACATATTCCCTTTTAACGAAACAGGGAAATCAGAGCGATCGTAGTTCCTCCTATTCTATGGAAGGAAAAATGTTGTTTTGGTGTCTTGTTCAAAGCCCAAGACATGAAGCTAAAGGGAGTATATGTATCTTGTTCAAAGCCCGAGACGTGAAGCTGAATGGTCTATTTGTATATTTTTTAAAGCCCAAGATGTGAAGCAAAAGAGTTTTTTAGTTTTCATCTCTAAAGAGGAGTTGTTGATGTTTCTATATTGTGGCGAGGCACAGATTTGATGCTAAAAGGTTGATTGACTCAACTGGGGTTTTCTTTATATAAAGCCTAAGAGGAGGCTATTGACCCAACAAGAGGGTGTTTTTATATGTCTCGTACGAAGCCCGAGATAGAGGCTAAAGGGTTTTGACTCAACAAGAGAGTCTTGAATGGTTGATTGACTCAACAAGAGAGTCTGGGGGTTGTTTGACTCAATGAGAGAGTCTTTTATACTCAACAAGAGAGTGTTATCTATCCTGTACGAAGCCCAAGATGGAGGATGAAAGTGGTTTGACTCAACAAGAGAGTCTTTTATACTCAACAAGAGAGTGTTTTTGGATCTCGTACAAAGCCCGAGATAGAGGCTAAAGAGGTTTGTGATTGACTCAACAAGAGAGTCCTGATCAGGTGATTGACTCAACAAGAGAGTCTTTTATACTCAATAAGAGAGTGTTTTTATCTGTCTTATACGAAGCCTTAAATGGAGGCTAAAAAAGGGGTTTGACTCAACAAGAGAGTCTTTTATTCTCAACAAGAGAGTGTGGGGAAAATCATTGTATAAAGCCCAAGAGGAGGCTATCTGTGCTGGCGACTATTTCAGTTGAGTGACAGGTCTAGTATGTTGGATAAAAGAGAAAATTAGTTCTTATAAAGAGAATGATTAAAGGTATGTTTATGCTTTGGGATTGATCAGAGGATCAGGGTTATTTCTTGTTCTTTAAGGAAATGGGAAATCCAAAGGGTATTGAGATTGTCCAAGTCTACTGGTGTTTTGAGAAATCGATTCTCAGATAGGAATGATCTTTGTATGATGCCCAAGAGAAGGTTGGTATGTTAAGGGATGAAGGTCAACCCATTAACTAGTCTGACACTTGACTCAGAAAGACAGCTCTAGCAAATTGATGACTAGGTTCTGTTCCTATACCTGTAGAGGTCTCTGGGTCCTTGTACTAAGCCCAAGAGAAGGCATGAGAGCTTTTAAGAAGCCGAAGGGTCCTTGTACAACGCCCAAGAGGAGGAGGGGATGCTTTTAAGAAGCCTGTGGGTCCCCAAACCCCGAGAAGTTCAATACAAGCCATTCACCAAGAATAGATCAAGCCAGGAAAGTCCGAGAATTTGGAAGAAACTCAAGAGATGCCATTAACAGAGAAAAGATCATCTCTGGTGAGTTAGAGTTTCTTTGACAATTTCTAAGGGTGACAGTCCGAGAAAGGGTTCACAGGGAATGCTGCCTTTCACGTCTCCATATTGTTTAACCCCAAGAGGAGGAAAGACTGTGTCTGGTAATCCTATGGGGATCTAGTTTTGTTTGTATTTCAGTGTGACCAACCGGGCTTTACCTAGTGCTAGACGTAGTTGCCAGGGAAAACACTAAATAGCTATACTAGTATTACACAGTTAGTATTTGACAAGTATACAAAATTTTGTGAAAGAATACTTACAGTGAGCCGCCCCACAATACAGTTATATATATATATATGAAAGCGGATAAAGAAAGCGGGTAAACACTTACTCGGTTGTAGAGCTTCCATGCTGTTTTGTTAATTGTTCAACAAAGAAAGCTTCGATAACATTATTATATGCAAAATCAAAGGAGAAAGTGCTTTGAAAAGATTGTCGGGGCCTTCAGCACAAGGAGAGGCCTAAGGTTTTATCAGTGAATACACTATTGTTTTGAAATTGTACAGGGACTTATACAATTGACTAAGGCCCAAAAAGGTTTTCTGTACAAAGGGATGGGTCGTGCACTCTCTCAAAAGGCCCAAAGGTGTTTAAAGAAAAGGAATGAGGCTTATAACATGAGGGTAGGCCCAGATGATTTTGATTTTGAACTAGCAATCGCGCCTAGATTTTCTTTTAACGCAGAGGGACTTATACAATATCTGAGGCCCAAAATTGTTTTGGTTAAAAGGGGATTGGGTCTTACACTCTATTAGAGGCCCAAAGAGTTATTTTTGTACAAGAGATGTGGCTTACAACTCAAGGAGAGGCCCAAATCATTTTGGTTTACAAAAAGGGTTGGGTCTTACACTCTACTAGAGGCCCAAAATGTTTTTGTACCAGTGATGGGGCTTACAACTAAAGGAGAGGCCCAAAGGTTATTTGTTTGAAAATGGCGATCGCGCTGAGGTTTTTGAAAACACAGTGGGTCTTATACAACATCTGAGGCCCAAATCATTTTGTTTTCACAAAGGGTTTGATCTTACACTCTACTAGAGGCCCATGATTGTTTGAAAATGATTTGTGAGGGTGAAAATCAAAGAACCCTAATTTTGTTTTCATTTAAAAGTAAATATTTAAAGAAAATCAAATAAAAATGATAAAATACCAAATAAGTTTGAATAAACCATTTGTGATTTTTGTTTAAGGTTTGAAAAATGAGGTTTTAATCACAAGATGATTTAGAACTCATTTGGTTTTGATTTTCAAAGTAAATATTCACTTTTAAATGTTTAAAAACAATTAAAAATGAATTTATTCACAAAAATAATAATTATATTAAATAAATAATATAAATCTAATTTTTTTGTGGAATAAAATATTTCAACATTTTTGTGAGTTTTTGCAACTAGAACCAATAAAAAATAATTAAAATTGAGGGAGTTATTAATTTTTCAAATCATTAAAAATAACAAGAAAAATAATAAAATATGAAAAAGTGGTAAAAAAGAGGATCTGGGGCGAGGGGGAGTCGAACCCCAGACCTCTTGTGTATAGGGCGCGCGCCTTACCACTAGGGTGGTGATACATCCGTTGATTGAAACACAACCACAAATATACAAGGCTTGCCTTGTTTTTGGCCTGGCCCAAGGCAAGGCAAGGAAAGATTTTGGCTATAAACGTGAAGGCCATAAATTTCTCATTTCTCCATGAATTGAGACAAAATTTAGGTCTGTCCTGCCTAGAATTTCACAAGGAATCCAATGGTGGTGGTATTTTTTTCACATCATGCTCCTATTGAAAAACCCGATAGTGGTTTTGAAATAGGCCATGATTTGTATTTTCTATGCCATCTCTTGGTGCAAGCATGAATTACATGATAAATTAGTGCAAACACAACACATATAACATGTATAAGAGGTGCATGATCAGTGGACATCAAAAGAAAACATGATTCAAAGAATCCAAGTTGTGATGCTTACCTCTTTTTTGAGCTTTTGTGCAATCTGCCAAGCCTCTTGTTCCAAAAATGTTTTGATGCTTTGGAAACCCTCAAATGATCCCTTAGAAGCTTTTAGAGTGGTTGGAACCAGCTGGAAACCTCAGGAATGGAAATTGGCCCTTTCTTGCAAAAGGGCAAAAATGACCAAAATAAAAACTCTCTCAAATGGTGCTCCAAATGTGTGGATCCATTTGGGACATTTCAAGGATGATATTTGGAGTGTATTTGAGGTTTTATCTGGTTTGGAAAGTGACTGAATCAAGACATGGCTTGAAAAATGCACAAAAAGTCCTATTTTGAGGTTTTGAGAGGTGACTTTGTGATTTTGGTGTTACAGGTCACTTGTGAGAGTTTGATAGCTTAGATATGACATATTGAATGTGTTTGGATCATAATATGTGGTGGAATTGCTCTCTAACTCAAAAACTCAAAGTTACCTTGCTAAAGAAGGTATTTTTGGCTAGAGAAATAGATTTTGAGGAAAGCAAGTGTTGTAGTGCTTTGGTGTACTCAAACTGAACACAATTGAGCTCTATTTATAGTAGAGCAAGTTTGTTTTGGCTGCAATAGTGAATGACAACTACAGCAGAGGTTTGGCCAATGTTGAGCAATGAGAATCCAAGTCTCCTCTAGCCATTGACTAGAGGTTAGGGCACAGGCTACTGGTTCCCTTGGTCTTGGATAAGTCTTGACTGAATTCAGTTGGAAGAGGCTCAGTCCATGCCACCTTAGTGCATCCATTAAATGCTCCAATCCAAAATTGGAGTCTTGTCCCCTCTTTAGGGATTTCTAGGTTTGGCATGCTATTTTTAGTTCCAAGGACTTGGGAGGTTTGGCCTCAAATTTGGTTCCTCCTTGGTCTCCCCCTGAGGTGTTGAGATGGATAAGTGTGTTTGTCATTTGCTCAAATTTCGAAAATCGAGCAAAATGTACAAATTTACCTTGCCATGACAGTTTTCAGCAAGCCATATTGGCATTGTCATATTTCATGGCTCAAGTGGAATTTGATGTAGTTCTTGGCCATTTTGGAAAGCCTTCATATGATACAACAACTTTTTGATCATAGTTGGTTTTGATACCTTTTGGATCCAAGTGAAAAATGCCCCTACATTTGGAAAAAAGTGAAGGCAGATTCTGACTTAGTGAAAATTTCACTAAGTGTTGGAAAAAAAGTGACATTTTCACTTTTTGTGATTTTGATCATTCCATAACTTAAAATCCATGAGGAATTGGAATGAGTTATGTTTGAAGCTTTTGTAGAGGGTAATGAGAGCTACAAATCCAGCTTTGGATGGGGAAAAATGGCCTTGTGGTTTAGGAGTTATGATCCTCCAAAGTTGGTACCCTATCCACTTTGTTCCATAACTTAGAAAATTTCTAAGTTTTTTATGGTTACCCCTTTTACAAGTTATCCAACTTTTCTTGATTTTTCTTGATGAATGATGATTCCCATCACACATTAACATCATTTTAGGGTCAAAGAACCATAATTGTGAAAAATCTCAAAAAGTCAAAGTTGACTTTTGTGCACAGTTGGCTTTTTGTCAGATGAACTCCAAACTGTGCGATCCTCTATGAAATCAAGTCCTTGACATAAATCAAACTTGGGAGCATGTCCTAGTCAAAAGTCAAAGGTACAGTTGACTTTTTTCTCAAAACCCTAATTGTGGTTCTGATGAACTTGAAACTTGGTACTCAAGCTTCTTGGATCAATCCATTGTTACAAATGGATCAAGGTAGTGTATTGGAGACCCTCAAATCTTCTCTTGAGGTCTTGGCTCATGATTTGTCCCAGAAGTCAACTTTGGGGTGAATTAGGTCAAGAAACCCTAATTCCTGAATTTTGATGAATGCATCCCCTGAGGCCAAATTGACTTGATGATTGTGTTTATGATGTCCCTTGGAGCATCTTAGGTTATGCTTGAAAGAATTGGCTCATGCCCAGAGGAAAATTTCCATCTGGAGGCCCTGGTCGACCAAAACCCTAATTTGGTGACACTAGCGATCTTGAGGCTTGATCCACTTAGAATGCTGCAACCTTGTGCTTGATTCTTGTTGTGGGAGTCCTCTTGATCCATTGGAGATATTTGAGAGGTTAGACAAGTTGAAGATCATGTCATTCCTTGATTGATCCTTTGTCTAAGAACTCTGAGAGGGCTTGAAACCCTAAGTTTGATTGTAGTGGATGTTCACCCATCTTTGGGGAGACTAATGAGGCGTAATGATACATCCATATTGTGATGATGGTTTACACAATGATGGGAAATCTTATTGGTCCAAATTTGGGGTATGACAGATACCCCTATTTAATCTTCTTGGACCCGAAGGTGTGAATGGCGAAGGTATTCGGGCATTCGGGGTGCAAGAGGAATAAATATCAGAATACCCAAAATTTTGATGGTGGTTAAGAATGGTAGTTCACGCATCCTTCTTCTTTTGCCAAGAAATGATGCTCAAAAAAGTTAAAACTTCCCCTCGATCCTGGTTACTTACCAAGGAACTGGTCTCAGTTTCTTAAATAAACTTCCCCTCGATCCTGTTTTCCTACCAAGGAACTAGTCTAAGTTTCTGATATAAACTTCCCCTTGATCCTGGTTTCCTACCAAGGAACAGGTCTCAGTTTCTTTTGTCAATAAACTTCTTGACAAGGGACGTTATTCGTAGCTGTTTTCCTCAAACTTCTCGGCAAATTTTCTTGGGGAGATACCATTTGATGGAAAAAATTTTGATGTCAAACTTGCTGGGGAACCCATTCGTCTGAGTTGTAGAGGTGTACAAACTTCTCTGTTGGAGACGCCATTTGTCGGCTCTACTGGAGAAACCAGGGAGAACGAGTCCCTTGAGAAGTTGTTTCCGCTTAGGGTATTTCATCATACTTTTCTCGAGATCTTTTCAGAGAAATTCCATATGATGTGATCCAATTTTGAGGTGCCGATGACCTTTTTCGAATTTCTGAGAAAAACTGTTGTATTGTCGAATTTCTGATTAAGAGGCTTTCTCTGGGGATTTTCCTTAATCCGAGAAAGTGAAAATATCATCTTCAATGGCGAAGATTGAAATTCGTCGACGTTTCTCTGGTTTTTCAGAGGTTCAATTTATCAAAGTGGTCAAAGGTCGATTCTAATCCAAAACTAAATTGGAGGAGGGACATATTTCAGACGCAACATTTCCTGATGAGGAAAGAAGTGAGAACTCGATTGAGAGGACGTTTGTCACTATGGAATAAGACCTACTAGAGTTATAATGATGCAATATGAATATGAATGTAAATCAATAATGCAGATGTATGTATGTCTATACTGACAAAACTGACACGACATAAAGACTAACGGATGAACATGACTGGATACTCGGCCACTGCGGGGGACGAAGAGGTACCCCTGGGTTCAAAAATAGCAATTCTTCCTTGCTTAGGAGAGATAGTCACTGCGGGGAACAACGTTGGTCAGGCTTAGGAGGTAAGAACTCTGCCGGGGATGTCAGACGGAGTATTCACATCTAACATAACTGATCCTTCATCCAGGTGCACTGGTTTAGAAGGAGTACTTTGATTCTACACTTTGAAGCTCGCTTACTTCTGGAGAAGCGATTGATGTTCTTTCGATGTTCAACAGTCAAAAGAAATTGCCATCTTTATTTTAAAAGCAGAAAAAGTTTTACAAGTAATAGCGAGCGATTTTGGATGTGGTTGCGAAGCACTACCGCTCTTTGGTATCTACAGCTCGATTCATTTTTATCCTATTAAAGCTAATGAAGGAAGGGAAATAGATGTCTCCAATTAAACCTGCTTGCAAACTGAGTTTGAACAAATGACTGTTGGTTTACAGATGCTACAAAGATTGTGGGTCTCTTTTAGGTTTATTTTGTTAAAAATAGTGTCCGGTCGATTGGTGGGAGGTTAAGACTAATGTTTTTCGATTGATATGTGGAGGTATGGGATTTTGGGTTTTAGATTAGTGTGCTCGCTAAGATTTTTCTTTCAATCTTATGCCTACGTATTCCCGTTTTTTCCGAAACAGGGAAATCAGAGTGACCATTGTTCCTCCTATGCTATGGGAGGAAACGATGTTTTGGTGTCTTGTTCAAAGCCCAAGATGTGAAGCTGAAGAGGTTTGACTTTAGAAAGAATTTGTCATCTCTAAAGAGGGCTTTGTATATCACAACTTTTTATAAAGAGAATTACTTTAACCGGGATTTGTGAATCCGACAATGCCATAATTTCCTTTATAGGGGATTTCCAACCTGAAGGAGAAGACTTTAACTCAGTGTAGAGCAATGCTACCTTTCCTTAGGAATTTCTCATGCTAAAAGAGGGACAGTGGCATGGATGTAGATGATCCAGGGGCTTGCCGCTTACAACGATTAGATGAAGGGGAAAGAGTTGTTGATGTTTGTGTACTATGAATGAGGCACAACTCTGATGCTAAAAGGTAGATTGGATCAACTAGTGGTTTTCTTCTACAAAGCCTAAGAGGAGGCTAGTGGTTTTCTTATACAAAGCCTGAAAGGAGGCTAGTGGCCCAACAAGAGGGTTTTTTTGATCTGTCTCGTACAAAGCCCGAGATAGAGGCTAAAAGGGGAGTGACTCGACAAGAGAGTCCTCTATGGTATCTCGTACGAAGCCCGAGATGGAGGCCAAGGGTTTTATACTCAACAAGAGAGTGATTTGTGTCTTGTACAAAGCCCAAGACGAAGGCTAAAAGGTGTTTGACTCCGCTGGGGAGAATCATTGTATAAAGCCCAAGAGAGAGGCTATGGTGCTGTTTTAGTTGAGTGACAGGTCCAGTATATTGTTTCAAAGAGAAAATCATTTCTTATATGAGTAATGTTTGCACTCAGGGATTTTTATTCAAGGATCAGGGATATTTCCTTTTCTTTGAGGAAATGGGAAATCAAAAGGGTATTGAGACTGTCCGAGTCTACGGGGTTCCTTCCTATTCTTGAAGGGTGCTTGAGAATGTCTTTGAGACTCAAGGAAATTAGACTGTCCAAGTCTAGAGTTTCATCTTTTATACTATGCTTTGAGAAACAGTAGTAGACTCTTGGAAAGACTGTTCTATTAAGATGACTGATTTCTGTTCCTATACCTTTAGGAGGTCGTCGGGACAATTTGTATGAAGCCCAAGAGGAGGCTGGAAACTTTTAAGAAGCCGAGGGATAATTTGTACAAAGCCCAAGAGGAGGCTATCATTCCCGGAGGAAGAAATCATTTATACGAAGCCTAAGAGGAGGACGTGAATACTTCTAAGAAGCCGATGGGTCCTTGTACAATGCCCAAGAGGAGGCGGGGATGCTTTTAGGAAGCCTGTGGGTCCCCAAACCCCGAGAAGTTCAAGACAGGCTATTCACAAAGAATAAATCAAGCCAGGAAAGTTCGAGAATTTGGAAGAAACTCAAGAGATGCAATTCACGGAGAAGAGATCATCTCTGGGGAATAGAGTTTCTTGACAATTCCTAAGGGTGCTTTTAAGAAGCTTGTGGGTCTCCAAACTCCGAGAAGTTCAAGACAGGCTATTCACAAAGAATAGATCAAGCCAGGAAAGTTTGAGAATTTGGAAGAAACTCAAGAGATGCAATTCACAGAGAAGAGATCATCTCTGGGGAGTAGAGTTTCTTTGACAACTTCTACGAGTGACAGTCTGAGAAAGGGTTCAAAAAGAATCTGCCTTTCACATCTCCATATTGTTTAACCCCAAGAGGAAGGAAGACTATGTCTGGTAATCCTATGGGGATCTAGTTTTGACTATTTAAGAGTGATCAACAAGCTTAATGCTAGACGTAGTTGTCGGGGAAACTCTAAATATCTATACTATTATTACACAGTTGATATGAGTTTATGAAAGAAGACTTACAGCGAAACAGCCCCACAATACAGTTATATGTATATGTAAGCGGTAAATGAAAGCATATAAACACTTACTCGGTTGTAGAGCTTCCATGCTGTTTGGTTAGTTGTTCAACAAACTAAGATTGAAAATAACAGTATATTTCAAAATCAAAGGAGAAAGTACTTTGAAAAAGAAAGTTATGGGGCTTACAGCTCAAGGAGAGGCCCAGGGTTTTACCAGTGATTGTACTGTTGTTTTATACAGAGGGACTTATACAAGTGACTGAGGCCCAAAAATGTTTTACTGTACAAAGGGGTTTGGGTCTTATACTCTCTCAAGAGGCCCAAAAGGTTTAAATAAAAAGTGTGGGGCTTATAACACGAGGGTAGGCCCAGATGATTTTCGTTTAAAATGGCGATCGCGCCGAGATTTTCTTTTAACGCGAAGGGGCTTATACAATATCTGAGGCCCAAAGTTGTTTTGGTTAAAAGGGGATTGGGTCTTACACTCTATTAGAGGCCCAAAAGTTTTGAATGCGTCTTATAGCTCGAGGAGAGGCCCAATTGATTTTTTTTAAGGCGACGATCGCGCCGTTCACTTGTACAGAGGGACTTATACAATAAGTGAGGCCCAAAATGGTTTGTACAAGGGGGTTTGGGTCTTACACTCTATTAAGATGCCCAAAGAGTTTTAAAGAAAAGAAATGGGTCTTACTACTCGAGGGTAGGCCCAAGGTTTGTTTTTCAACGGATGATGATCGCGTCGAACTTTTTGAAATACAACGGGACTTATACCATAAATGGGGCCCAAAAATAGGTTGTATTTACAAAGGGTTGGGTCTTATACTCTATTAGAGGCCCAAAGAGTTTTGAAAATGATTTTTCAGGGTTGAATTAATCAAAAACCCTAATTTGTTTTCAAGATGTGTTTTAATTGAATAAAATATTCAATTAAAATGATCAAAATTGTTTAACATGTGGAAAACAAATTGTGATCTTGGATTAATTCTTCATAAATTAAGTTTTGCCCTACAAAATGATTAGAAGTCATAAAAATCTGAAAAATCAAGAAGGAAAAAAAATATTTTAAATGTCAATAACAATTAAAACATTAATTCTTTGCAAAAATATCAATTATATGAAATAAATAATATTTTTGGGATTTTTTCATAAAATAAAATATTTTAACATTTTTGTGAATTATTAATAAAAGAATCAACTCAAAATCATTAAAACTCATAGAGAAGTTAATTTTTGAATCAATTAAATAAAATCACAAAATTCAAATATTTGAATTTGAGAGGAATGGCGCCAAGAACAGCTGAAGAACACGTGCGTTTTTTAGCTTTGCCCAGATTTGCATTTTCTATCCAATCTCACTGAATACTTGATTATATCATGCAATCCACGTATCAATCTGCTCGTTTTCACCTCACGATCATGTTTATGACAATTAATTTCATTTAAATTAAGCATAAAACAAGAAATCACGATAAATCCTCAAGAATCCTAAATTTTACATGAAGGCTGGGATTTTTGATACACGATTCAAACAAAGCAATTACCTGTGGGGAAACATTCCATGCATGATTATGAACATTTGGCAAAAGTATTGTGCGAGGAAATATGCATAGATTGAGAGATGACCAAGTTTAGGCTTACCTCTAGGTCGTGACAGCAAGAGAAAATTGATTTCTGAGTTGGAGGTGTTACAGATGAATTGTGATGATCTGAACAACTTCCCTACACCTTATGGAGTGTGTTTCAATGCTTGGACTCGATGGAAATTGGCTGGATCACTTCATGGCATCTCAACTGCAACTTGGTTAAAACCTTGAGCAATTGACTGGTGATTCTGAGAAATCAGTGTTCCAGATGTTGTTTAAGTGTTTGATTAGCTCACATATGATGTATATGAGGTGTGTGTGTGATTGGTTTGAGTGGAATTGCTCTCTAATGAAAAACCCGATAGTGACTTGCTAAGAAAGGAATTTATTAGAGTGAGAAGTGGATTTTGAGAAAGGCAAGTGTTGTAGGCCTTTGGTGTGCTTAAACTGATCACAATTGAGCCCTATTTATAGTAGAGCAAGTTTGTTTTGCAAGGAATAGTGAATGGCAACTGCTGAGTAGGGTTGGCCAATGTTGGCAAATGAAAATCCAAGTCTCAGGTTAGGGCACAGGTTGCTGGTCCCCTTGGTCTTGGATAAGTCTTGACTAAATTCAGTTGCTAATTTCTCAGTCCATGCCACCTTGGTGCTTCCATTGAATGCTCCAATCCAAAATTGGAGTCTTGTCCCGATTTTGGGAAATTCTAGGTTTAGCATGCCATTTCTTGTTCCAAGGACTTTGGAGGCTTGGTTCAGTGATTGTCCCCTTTAGATTCAATCCTCAGATGTGTCCAAAGTGATGACAAGGCTTGGGATTGGCTGATTTTGGCAAATCGAGCAAAAGTGCAAAATTCTGCCTTGCCTTGGCAGATTTCAGAAAGGCAACTTGCCAATGTCATATCTCATGGCCCAAATTGAATTTGGTGATGTTCTTAGCCATTTTGGAAAGCCCTTATATGATACAACAATTGTCTGATCATATTTGGTTTTGATACCTTTTGGATCCAAGTGAAAAATCCCCCTACATTTGGAACAAAGTGACTTTTCTTGATTTTGATCACTCCATAACTCAAAATCCATGAGGAATTTGGACATAGGTCAGTATGAAGCTTTTGTAGAGGGCAATGAGATCTACAAATAAAGCTTTGGATGGAAAAAAATGGCTTTGTGGTTTAGGAGTTATGATCCTCCAAAGTTTGTACCTTTGTCACTTTATTTCATAACTTAGAAAATTTTCTATGTTTTTATGGTTAACCCTTTTACAAGTTATCCCACTTTCTTTGATTTTTCTTGATGAATGATGATTCAAATCATACATTAACATCATTTTAAGGTTAAAAATCCATTTTTGTGAAAAATCTCAAAAAGTCAAAGTTGACTTTTGTGCACAGTTGACCTTTTATAGGATGAATTCTAAACTGTGCAATCCTTTAAGAAATCATGTCCTTGACCTAAATCAAACTTGATGGACATGTTCCATGGGTGTTATAGGGTATATTGAATCATGTCTTAGGGTTTGGCAGCATGTCCTGGTCAAAAGTCAAAGTTACAGTTGACTTTTCTCGCAAAACCCTAACTGTGGTTCAGATGAAATTGAAACTTGTTGCTCAAGCTTCTTGGATCAATCCATTGTTCCAAATGGACCAATATGGTATATTAGAGACCCTCAAATCATTTCTTGAGGTCTTGGTTCATGATTTGTCCCAAAAGTCAACTTAGGGGTAAATTAGGTCAAGAAACCCTAATTCCTGATTTTTGATGTATGCATCTCTTGAGTTCAAATTGACTTGATGATTGGGTCCATGAGGTTCCATGGAGTATATTAGGATATGCTTTGAAGCATTGGCTCATGCCCAGGGGAAAATTTCCAACTGGAGGCCCTGGTCGACCAAAACCCTAATTTGGTGACACTGACGATCTTGAAGCTTGATCCACCTAGAAGGGAGCAACCTTGTGCTTAATCCTTGATGTGGGAGTCCTCTTGATCCATTGTGGATGTTTGAGAGGCTAGACAAGTTGAAGATCATGTCATTTCCTCTAAAAACTCTAAGAAGGCTTGAAACCCTAATTTTGATAGATGTGAATGCTCACCCATCTTTGGGGAGACTGATGAAGCATAATGATACACCCATATTGTGATGATGATTTTTAAAATGATGGGAAATCTTAGTGGTCAAAATTTGGGGTATGATAGATGCCCTTATTTAATCTTCATGGACACGACGGTGTGAATGACGAAGGTATTCGGGCATTCGGGGTGCAAGAGGATTAAATATCGAAATACCCGATATTTTGATGGTGGTTATGAATGACAAATCGCATTCATCTTCTTTTGCTAAGCAATGATGCTTAGAAAAGGTAAACTTCCCCTCGATCCTGGTCTTCAGCTAAGGAACTAGTCTTAGTTTTCTTTTGAGATGAACTTCCCCTCGATCTTGGTTTCCTACCAAGGAACTGGTCTTAGTTTATGATTTAAACTTCCCATCGATCCCGGTTTCCTACCAAGGAACTGGTCTTAGTTTCTCATTTAAACTTCCCCTCGATCTTGGTTTCCTACCAAGGAACTGGTCGTAGTTTCTGATTTAAACTTCCCCTCGTTCCTGGTTTCCTACCAAGGAAGTGGTCTAAGTTTCTTTTGTCAATAAACTTTATTGATCAGGGACGCTATTCGTAGCGGTTTTCCTCAAAATTCTCGCCGAATCTTCCTGGGGAGATGCCATTTGACAGAAAAAGTTGACGTCAGACTTGTTGGGGAATCCAGTCGTCTGAGTTGTAGAGGTGCACAAACTTCTCTGTTGGAGACGCCATTTGTTTCTACTGGGGAAGACGAGTCTCCTGAAAGACTGCCTTCATTTGGGGTCTTGCATCATACTTTTCTCGGGATCTTCCCGGAGAAATGCCATATGATGGGATCCAATTTGAGGTGCCGATGACCTTTTCATCAGTGGTTCTTTCGGAGAAACTGTTGTACCACCTAATCTCTGATTAGGAGGCTTTCTCTCGGGATTTTCCTTAATCCGGGAAAGCAAGGATATCATCTTTAATGGCGAAGAGTGATGTTGACTGAAGGTTCTCTGGTTTTTTAGAGGTTCAAGTTATCAAAGTTGTCGAGGGTCAATTCTGATCCAGAACTAAACTGGAAGAGAGATATTGTTCAGACGCAGCATTTCCTGACGAGGAAAAAACGGACAACTCGATTGAGAAAATTGTTATCACTAAGGGACAAGACTGACCAGGTTGATGCAATTTTACCTTGCTTAGGAGAAGTAGTCCTCGTGGGGAACTATGTTGGTCGGGCTTTGGAGATGAGAACTTGGCCGAGGCGTGTCAGACGAAACGAGGTCTCTGACACAGTTGATCCCTTCATTCAGGCGTACTGGGTTAGAAGGAGTACTTTGATTCTGCACTTTGAAGTTCGCTTACATCTGGAGAAGCGGCTGATGTTCTTTTGATGTTCAACAGTCAAAAGAAATTGCCATCTTTATTTTAAAGCAGAAAACGTTTTACAAGTAAATTCATTTTTGTTTTATTTCAAGAATCGTTAATCATATTAAAATGTCATTCTGTAAAGCTAAAACAAATGAGAATTACAAACAAAAGCACAAGGGCTCAAATTTTATTGATAAGATGGAGATCAGCCAAACGCGTGATTCCAAAGAGTATTTACAAAGTTAGAAAATGGAACTTTACAGGGAAAAGGGCTACGCTGAAACATAACGACCGCTATCCTTCTACCAACTTTGAATTCGGGACATCCCGAGCTTCTGTCGAAGATGACCGTGACTGGAGTTTTCCTCCGATGGATGGTGTAACTGCTGGTGAGCCAAATTCTTTTAGGCGAAGTATTTCTTGATTATATCAACATTTGTGGGGTAGCCAAATTCTTCTCCGTCCATGGTTGCAAGTCTCAAGGCGCCGCCTGAGAAAGCTTTCATGACCACATAGGGGCCATCATAGTTCGGAGTCCATTTGCCCCGAGAATCAGTGAGAAATGATTGTATCATCTTGATCACAAGATCTTCTTTCTTGGAGACGCGAGGTCGGACCTTTTAGTCAAACGCCCTCTTCATTCTTTGTTGATACAACTGACCGTGGCATAGTGCCGTGATTCATTTTTCTTCGATCAGATTCAGTTCATCGTGTCGACTTTGACACCATTTAAATTTTGTAAGCTTAGCTTCCATCAATACCCGGATTGATGGGATCTCTACTTCTACGGGGAGCACTGCCTCCATGCCATATACTAGAGAGAAAGGGGTTGCCCCTGTTGAAGTACGGACAGATGTACGATAACCGTGAAGAGCAAAGGGTAGCATGTCGTGCCAATCTTTGTAGGTTACAACCATCTTTTGAACAATCTTCTTGATGTTCTTATTAGCCGCTTCTACCGCTCCGTTCATCTTTGGTCGGTAGGGAGATGAGTTATGGTGTTCGATCTTGAACTCTGCGCAGAACTCTTTCATCATCTTATTGTTCAAGTTAGATCCATTATCAGTAATGATTTGGCTCGGAACACCATAACGGCAGATGATATTGTTTTTGATAAATCGGACCACCACTTGTCGAGTTACATTAGCGTATGACGCTGCTTCGACCCACTTGGTGAAATAGTCAATGGCTACCAGGATGAACCGATGTCCATTCAAAGCTTTAGGTTCGATCATGCCAATCATATCGATTCCCCATATGGAAAAAGGCCATGGGGAAGAAAGAACCTTGAGATGCGTTGGCGGTACATGAATTTTGTCGGAGTATATCTGACACTTGTGACACCTCCTCATGTACTTGTAGCAGTCGGATTCCATTGTCAACCAATAGTACCCTGCTCTTAGAATTTTTCTCGCCATTGTGTGTCCATTTGCATGAGTGCCAAAGGACCCTTCGTGAATTTCTTTTATCAACATGTCTGCCTCTGGTTTGTCTACGCATTGGAGCAAGACCATGTCAAAATTTCTCTTATAGAGAGTATCAACGCTCAGGAAGAAGCTGCTTGCTAGTCTTCTGAGGGTTTTTCTGTCCTTCCTTAGTGCCCCAGGTGGGTACTCTTGTTTTTAAAGGAAGCATTTGATATCGTGATACCAAGGTTTATCGTCTATGACTCTTCAATCGTGAAGATGTAAGTGGGCCGTTCTAGGCCCATTACGTCGATCTTAGGTATGTCATTCCATTGACCTACACTAATCATTGAAGAAAGTGTGGCTAATGCATCATCCATGTGATTCTCATCACGAGGGATGTGATGAAACTCGATTCTGTTGAAGAAAGGTAACAACCTTCTTGCATAGTCTTTGTAAGGAATCAATCCTCATTGATATCTGTTCCAATCTCCATTTATCTGATTGATAACCAGGGCTGAGTCGCCATATACGTCCAAGTTTTTGATCCTCAAATCAATCTCTTCGTATTCGGTCTCATTGTTTGTACATTTGAACGTAAGTCGAGCGGTGAAAGGAATGTGGGTACCCTGAGGGGTAACAATTATTGCCCCAATTCCATTTCCATAATGATTAACTGCGCTGTCAAAGATTAGTCCCCACTGGGAACCTAGTTCTGGCCCTTCACTGGGTAGCGGTTCGTCGCAATCTTTCATTTTTAAATACATGACATCTTCGTCTGGGAAGTCGAACCCGATTGATTCTTGATCGTCAATCGGTTGATGAGCCAAATGATCAGCTAAAATACTTCCCTTAACGGCTTTTCGAGCATGGTACTCTATGTCATACTCTGATAGCAACATCTGCCAATGGGCAATCCTTCCCGTGAGAGCAGGCTTTTCAAATACATACTTGGTTGGATCCATTTCAGAGATCAACCAAGTAGTGTGATGAATCATGTACTAACGAAGACGTTTGGCTGCCCAAGCCAAAGCACAACAAGTTTTCTTAAGCATAGTGTACCGAGTTTCACAGTCGGTGAACTTCTTTCTTAGATAGTAAATGGCAGACTCTTTCCGTTGGTTTCGTCTTGTTGGCCAAGTACACACCCCATTGAGTCTTCCAAGACTGAGAGGTAGATGATCTGTGGTCTTCCTTCCACTGGAGGTGATAGAATCAGAGGATTCCACAGGTATTTCTTAATACTGTCGAAGGCAGTTTGGCAATCTTCTGTCCAAACGCAAACCTGGTTCTTTTTGAGTAATTTGAAAATCGGCGCACATGTCGCGGTCATGAGGAATATGAATCTGGAGATGTAGTTCAAACATCCCAGGAATCCTCTAACTTGTTTTTCAGTTTTCGGAGAAGGCATTTCTTGAATGGCCTTGACCTTGTCAGGATCAACCTCAATTCCTTTCTGGCTGACGATGAACCCTAAGAGTTTCCCTGAACAGACACCGAAGGTGATTTGTTGGGATTTAAGCGGAGTTTGTATTTTCTCAGACGCTCAAAAAGTTTTGACAGGTGGGTCACACGCTCCTCCTCTTGCTTAGATTTTGTAATCATATCATCGACATATACCTCGATTTCCTTATGTATCATGTCATGAAACAAAGTAGTCATAGCCCTTTGATAGGTTGCCCCAGCGTTCTTTAAACCGAACAGCATTACCTTGTAACAAAAGGTACCCCATGGGGTACTGAACGAAGTTTTCTCCATGTCTTTCGGCGCCATTTTGATCTGGTTATAGCCCGAGAATCCATCCATGAAGGAGAAAACTTTGAACTTTGCTGTACTGTCAACCAGCATGTCAATGTGTGGTAAAGGAAAGTCGTCCTTTGGACTAGCCTTATTCAGATCTCTGTAATCAACATACATTCTGACTTTTCCGTCCTTTTTCAGAACAGGTACGATATTGGCTAACCATTGAGGATATTCTGACGTAGCGAGAAAACCCGCATCAATATGTTCTTGTACCTCCTCTTTGATTTTGATGGCCATGTCCGGGTGAGTGTGTCTCAAATTCTGCTTTACTGGCGGACATTCCGATCTTAACAGTAAGTGATGTTCCACGACGCTAGTATCCAACCCTGGCATATCCTGATAGGACCAAGCGAATACATCGGGGAATTCTTTGAGAAGCTTTGTCAAACTCTCTTTGGCAGTTGGACTGAGCAGTGCCCCAATCCTGATTTCTTTTCTCTCTTTTTCTGAACCCAAGTTTACCGTTTCCAATGGCTCTTTGTGAGGTTCAATAGACCTTTCCTCTTGTCTGAGTAATTAGGAGATCTCTTCTGGAATTTCGTTGTCAACTTCTTCTTCAGCCCCAAATACCGAGAACTCAAAGTTGGGAGAAGGCTTCAGATCGTATGTTTCAACGGGGATTAAAACAAGCAATTTGTATGACGTTATGATTCGTGTTTAGAAGAGATAGAGAGAATGCAAAAGTGTGTGCAGTGTATTTTTTTTTTACTGCTTGCTTTTATTAGTGAATTGTTTTTTAGGATTACCATTTTCTGAGAAAAGCAAAAAGAGAAAACATCAATAAATGCAGAAATTACAGAACGACGTTATTTTATTAATGAACAAGTCGATTCTTAAAACTACAACCCTATAAAACAAAACTCTGTCGCTTTGGGCAAAGCAAAGAGGGAAAATTTACAGAAAGCGAGCCCTATCAAACATCCGTTTCACCTGGGTAGGGTGAAAGGTTAAAGATGACAATTACTTTGACTGATGAACGATCTTCGAAACATCGACAGCAACCCACTGGCGGCGAACTCCTCGGTGAATCACAAAGTTTGGCACCTTCCTTGATTTGTCTTCAGAAATAATGCTAATTTCTAGTGGAGCAGGATCTTTGGAATCTGTCTCCCAGGCAGAATTGTTGTAGGAGGATTCCTCAGTTGTATTTTGCATAGCATTTGTGCTCTCAGCTGTATCTCCCCATCCAGTTGGCTGGATGTCTTTGAGCCTGATACGAGAGCTTTCGGGAGCGGTGTACTTGACCATGAAGTCGTATTTTCTACTCGGTCGTCCCAAGGTGTCCCACACTTCTTTGGAACTGGAGGAGTCATCCCTCTCGATGATGTTGACCTCAGGAAATGCATAGTTGATGAATTCAAGTCCTGCAAATGTTGCAAATTCATCGTCATGCTAAGTAGTTTCTGAATGACCTGAGTGTTGATCCCATGACTTGGTGGGGACACAGGTATTCTGTTCAATGATGCTCAGCTGAGTTTCATTACTCGGCTGACATTCTGGCCCCAAGTTTCTTGGGTAAGGCTGCCACTTTGGCAGGCCATCCAACGGGCCATAGTAATTATGGTCAAAGTTGTCTTTCATCAGAGTGTCCTCCTCTAATGAATTTGGTGGAGCACGACATCCTTCCGGATCACAACCTTCGTATATCATTTAGATATCTGACTGTGGTATAAATCTTGGACTCTGTGCAAGATAGCAAAATGGCGTAGGTGCCTCTTCCTGAGATATATAACCGTCCTTGTTAAGATAGGACTTCCATTCCTCATCTGTGTCGGAGGGATCCTCCTCATTGATAGCATGGACTATTTGAACACTGGGTGAAGGAAACCTCCACTGTGGAAGAAGTCCTGAATGGGATGAAGACTTTCATCGTTAGCAGTTATCCGGGTACAGGTTGCAGAAAAACCAAGACCTTTCTTTTTGTATTGCTAGTAGGAATAACAAGCTGTCCCCATCCTGTTGTATCAGTACTCTAAACTGCTTTAATAGCATCTTTGTATGAGGAAGTCAAAGTTCCTCCTCCGGATTGTTCGTCCTTGTGTGGCGAAAGTGCTTGAAACTGGGTTCCGATTATCCCTTCTGGTTCCACATAAGTGGATGACGATAAATTGCTGATGAGCAAGGCCTGTTCCCCACAGACTGTGATGATTTGGCCGTTCTGGACGAACTTTAGCTTTTGGTGGAGGGTTGAAGTGACCGCTCCAGCCTGATGTATCCAAGGTCTTCCGAATAAACAACTGTACGTTGCCCGGATGTCCATGACCTGGAAGGCAACTTGGAAAGTGTGAGGACCAATAGTTATGGGAAGGTCAACTTCACCGATAATCGTTTTTCTGGATCCGTCGAACGCTTTGGCGACGACCTCACTGGTTCTCATAGGAGGGCCTTTGAATGATAATTGCATCAAAGTGGAATTCGGCATAACATTCAAGGCTGACCCCGTGTCTACCAGTATGATGGCTAAAGCATTGTCCTGGCAGTTGACTATGATATTGAGCGCCATGTTATGACGGCGACCCTCTTCAGGTAATTCCTCATCACTAAATCCCAAGTTATTGCAAGAAGTGATGTTAGAGACAATACTATCGAACTGTCTGATGGTTACATCCTGTTCCACAAAGGCTTTCTCTAAGACTTTTTGTAGAGCCTCCTTGTGCGCTTCTGAACTGAGTAACAGTGATAATACCGAGATCTTTGAAGGAGTCTGTAATAGCTGATCAACAATGTTGTATTCACTCCTTTGGATGAGCTTCAGTATCTCATCATCGTTTTTTGAAAGGCCGGGATTACTAGATTGACCGACTGGTGGATCGGGAGCTTCCGTCTGAAGTTCCTTTTCTTTGTTATAGTCTCCAACTCCTCTGTTGAAGATTCTACCACTCCGTGTTACACGACTGATGTATCTAATATTCACGACAGAGGGTAATGGAATTTCCTTTCCATTTTCAATTGTCGATGCACCGTATTTGTAAGGGTTTGCCTTAGCTGATTCATACGGTAGTGGTCCCGGCAGATAGATGACTATGGGAACCTTCTGGTTTTTCTGACCATCATACGCAATTTCGATCCGTTCTCGGTTGGTAATTCTTGATTCGTTAAGTAGAGGGATAATGGCAAAAACATTCCTGGTCTTCTGATGATCTGAGATGACGACAACGTCCTTAATTTGATTGGCAAGGTAGTTCGGCGACCAATTGATGGGTCCGGAACCCGGATATGGGCGGATCTCTCCACGATCCACCTGCCCCTGGAGAGCTGCTCGCACAAGGTAGCACCCTTGGTTACTTTCCGAACAGACTCCACAACGTTCATAATTGTGTGGTGGCACCTGGCCACGCCCACTTTGAATACAATGTAACCTCACTATGTTAACTTCCATGAGTCGGACATCCTGACTTTGACGCCGAGTAAGGTTTCAGTTATTGATACTAATTTGCTGAGTATCTTCATCCATGTAAATTGGCATCCACCAATGATTTAACAAGTGCTGAAGTGCTTCCTGGACAAGAGCACATCCCTGATCATTTTCGCAACCCGCTTTACAGCTGTGATAATTATGTGATATCAGGAATCCGAGTTGGACCTGCTCAACATGCAACTCTACCAAGTTGGTATTCATCAAGCGAATGTCGAAGATTCGAACCATATTGATCTGATAGGGATTCCTATCATGGTAGTCCTGGATCCATCCGAGATCCATCTGACGCTGGAGGGCCTCCTGTATAAAAGAGCATCCCTGTTTGTTTACCGAGCAAGCCAGACAAGAAATATAATCGTGCGCGGCAGATTATGATACTGGCTTTGCCTTAAATGCATTGCCACCAGGTTGACATTCATCGCACGGATGTCGTGGTTCTGAATGACATTGGAATTCGTGTAAACCATGTTAACTCCACGAACTCAGTGCTCTTGGATCCATCCGAGATCCATCTATTCCTGTAGAGCTACTTGCACCACAGAACATCCTTGATTGGTTTTAGAGCAGACATCACACTGGTGATAATTATGAGGTGGTACATGGCCGTACCCACTCTGTCTACAATGCATCTTGACCAGATTGGTCCTCAACAAGAATACATCATGAATTTGATAGATATTGTTAAATTCTTTCTCAATTAGGTTGACTGCAGCTTTCTCATGTTGAGGCAGCGGGTTTGTGAGAACATTGGGATTCATATCTTTGAAAGATAAGAGCCCGCTCCTAACAAGCTTTTACACGTCAGATTTGAAATTGAGACAGTTTTCTATGTTATGGACTCATCCTCCTTGATGATAAGGGTATATCTGATCCACCTTAAACCAAAAAGGCAGATTTTTCAGTACTGTAAGAGGAGACTTAGTCTGGATGTGCCCCTTAGCCAGTAGTAACAAAAATAGTTCTGCGTACAACATGGGTATAGGATCAAACCCTGGTGACCGTGTTGTACGGTTGTTATTGTATGGAGGATGAGCCTGCTGAAGAGGCTATTGTGTCCTTTGCTGATTAGGTTGGCTTTGCGCAACCTGAGGTTGATATGTAGGAATAGGCGTAGGGCTGATAGCAGGAGTTACAGCTGCTACCGGTTGATAACGTCACCTTTGCTTTCCTAGAGAGATATTCCCAATATCTTGCTCTTTTTTCTTAGGGAGAGCACTACCGTATCGTTTTGTACTACTTAATGATCCAGCGTCTTTTATTAGACGTCCTTCTCGGACGGCTTCCTCAAGACGAACTCCTATACTGACCATCTCGGTGAAGTCACTGGGCGCACTGGCAACCATCCTGTCATTGTGAAATGATCTTAAGGTCTTTAAGAAGATCTTTGTCATCTCTTTTTCCTCAAGAGGTGGACAAATCTGAGCGATAATTTCGCGCCATCTCTGAGCCTACTCCTTAAAGATTTCCTTTCCCTTTTGTGACATTGATCTAAGTTGATCTCTGTCTGGTGCCATGTCCAAATTGTATTTGTATTGTTGGAAGAAGGCAGTACCAAGATCTTGGAATGTACTAATCGTAGTACGGTTTAAACCCATGTACCATTTGAGTGCGGCACCGGTTAAACTATCCTAAAAATAGTGAATCAGTAGGTCCTGATTCTCTGTCTGAGCTGACATTCGCCGAGCGTACATCACCAGATGGCTCTGAGGGCAAGAGTTACCCTTGTATTTTTCAAAGTCGGGAACTTGAAATTTGTGCGGAACTTTCCCATTGGGGACCAGACAATGTTCTGCGACGTCCTTTCCAAATAGATCCTGACCGCGGATGGGTTGCAGTTCTTTCTGCATTTCCAGGAACTGTTCTTGGAATTCATCCATTCTATCGAACATAGTTTCCTTCTTACCAGAAGGTATCGGCGAAATCTGTCCTTCTGGGATAGTGTGCACCACAGGGGGTGGTACAGTGACTACGGCAGTGAATCTTGGCGTTTCCCGAAGTTTGTAACCTTCAAGAATCTTCAGTATGCCCCTGGCATCTTCGCTTTCCCGAAGTTTGTAACCTACAGGCCCAACGGCTTCTGTTATGATTCTCTGATCTTCAGTGATGGGAGGAACATATCCTTCTGGGATATAGTTAACAGGCATGCCCCAAGGATGATCTTTTGGCATTTGATACCTAGGATCATACTTCTCCACTATGGGCGTTGAGGTGATCTCTGAGATCACAGTCCTTTGTAGCTGAGCTTCTGCCATGGCTTGCATGTCATTACAAAGCTTTCTCATATCCTCTCTTAGAGCGTCGATCTCTTCTTTCAACTCTTTATTCTCTTCCTCGAGATCATCCATCTTTTTCTGACGATTAGCCCGAGTATTGTAAGAATGAGACAGCTTGACTCTAGAACCTAGACACAAATGTGAGATTCGTAGGAAAGAAGAATACGCTATGTGAGAATGATGAAAGCAATGATTATATTAATTGTTTTTTGGTTTAATCAAAATAAACTTCGACAATTAGATTGCAAATATCAAACAGTGGGGAAACCCCTTTTTATTGAATTCAAAGGATTACAGAAATGGAAATACAGTAGATTACAAGGTGCAGAAATAGAAACCTAAGCTAGTGGGTCCCGAGTCCTCTCTGAAGAGAAATTGGGTGCTGACTCTGGTACTTTCCTTTTCTTTGACTGGAGCTCTTGGGCCGTTGTCAGGTTGTCATTCCTTTGCCAGGTGAAAGGAGTGAGCAAATTCCTTTGGTCATCTTGATTCTCTACAGCATGTTGCTCCAAAATTTCAATCAGAGCATCTTTCTCTCTCAGTAATTGCTGTATTTTGATGCACCCCACGTTGAGGGTGCAGTACTTGTTCTTCCAAGACCTCTTCTCCCGTTGAACTTTGTTGAGAGTAACCTGAAGCTTTTCAGTCTCAGTCATGAAGTATATGACAGACTCCCTCGGTGGAAGAACTCCATGACGAGGATAAGGCATCTTTAGCTTGAGAGCTCTAGTTTGCACCCAGTGGAGATAAGGCTCCACCGAGACACAGTCGGGTTTTCCTAGCGACTCCCGTCCTTTCTTATGAACATGTTTCCAAGCGTGCACTATTTCTGTCTTTAGTGCTCTGTCACTTTCTCCTTCCTTGAAGAAAAGACCTTCCAGATGAACACTCCGTGGGACGTGCCTCATCGGGTATCCAAATTGACGACGAACAAGAATTGGATGGTAATTGATTCCTCCCTTAGTTCCTATAAGGGGTACGTTGGGGAAGTTTCCACAACTATCAATGATCCTGATTCCGCCATAAATCCTACTACACTAATCAATGTCAGAGTTGGTGAGAGACATGATTTTCTGCGACAAACGCAAGGCACTCTTGTGATCCCAAAAAGCATCAGACTTAGACAAGTGTGAGATAAACCATTTATAAAGCAGAGGTATGCAGCATGTGATCTCCCCTCAGCAGTACAAATTTCCCAAGTGTACAGAATGATACGCATCTGTGAGCAAAGTCGGCACAGGGTTTCCAATGAGAAAAACCTTAATGGAGTTCATATCGATGAAGTTATTAATGTTGGGCAACAAAAATAACCCGTAGGTGAGTAAAACAAAGATGCTTTCAAAAGCAGTCACGTTCCCGATACTGGCGAAGTATAGGGCTTTCTTTGTCAAGAACTAGGCTGGCAAACCTTGAATGCCACCCTTAGTGGTCATGTGAGTCCTGACCTCAGACTCGTCTAAATGAATTGCTCTTACAATGGTCTGATTCTTTGGAATTTCTTCCAGTCCAGAAAATGGAGCTTGATCTGTAATGTGTAGATCAATCAGATGAGAATATTCCTCCAGCGTAGGTGCTAGCTGGTAATCCGGGAATGTGAAACAACGATAGACCGGATCGTAGAACTGAATGACGGCATCCATGATTCCCTCAATCACATGGACTCTTAGCAGAGATAGCAAACCTCCATACTTGACTCTGAAAGCCTCTTGTTTTGTGACCATCCTCGCCAAATCTCTTAAATCCTCTAGTTTTGGAATCCTGAAGGTGTACTTATGAGTTCTCCTTCTACCAAAATCCATTAGCGTAATCCTTTTCTCTGATATTTGCAATCACAGTCTTAGTTTATTTTGAAAAAAACAGAGAGACTAGAAGAGAAATTTTTTGAATGTTTTAATGTTTTTTTAAATGAATGCATGAATGCAGCACACAAAAACATAGAAAAAACATGGGGTCAAAGGGTCGTTGTCATGGAGTCAAGGCTCTACACATCCCCAAAGGTTTATACTAGGGTGATTTTTGTACCTGTACTCAAAATCATCAGCTCCTCCCAGGATAACAAATAGCAAGCGGATCTCCAGCGAGCTATATGAAATCTTAGAGTAAATGCTATTCACCGAGAATAGATCATCAGCCTCAAATGAGGGTAGTATCGCGTGACAACTATTTCTGATAGTTTTCGCACTTCAAAAGGGTTGGCTCCTCAGCTTCTCAGACGTCACAATCGGCCCATTGCCTATGAGAGGGAATGGGTTGCATTGGGAAGCCTCCACTGAGGTTGATGGTCGACCTCGTCGCCATCACTTATCTTAAGTGTATACTCAATCTTTCCACATGCAGCATCACATGCATTCCCATTAGCAGAAAAATAAACACATATATCAATTAAGAAAAGCAGTATATATATTTGTCCTAATGTCCTAGACTTTTTTTTTAAAAAGCTACAAATCTTATGTTCCTGACAGAAAATGGCTCCCCGGCGGAGACGCCATTCTGTGGTTCCTTCCCCACTTAAAGGGTTTTTTGACCTAAGATCCTAGTGAAGTCAACAAAGAGTCCTATCCCAAAAAGAAAGAAAGACCGGCCCCACGGTGGGCGCCACTTTTTTTTAAGGTTTCCACCTAATAGATGGGCAGAGAAGTCGCCATTTTTCTGTAGCGAGCGATTTTGGATGTGGTTGCGAAGCACTACCGCTCTTTGGTATCTACAATTCGATTCATTTTTTATCCTATTAAAGCTGATGAAGGAAGGGAAATAGATGTCTCCAAAGGGTATTGAGACTGTACGAGTCTACGGGGATCCTTCCTATTCTTGAAGGGTGCTTGAGAATGTCTTTGAGACTCAAGGAAATTAGACTATCCAAGTCTAGAGTTTCATCTTTTGTACTATGCTTTGAGAAACAGTAGTAGACTCTTGGAAAGACTGTTCTATTAAGATGACTGATTTCTGTTCCTATACCTTTAGGAGGTCGTCGGGACAATTTGTACGAAGCCCAAGAGGAGGCTGGAAACTTTTAAGAAGTCGAGGGACAATTTGTACTAAGCCTAAGCGGAGCCTATCATTCCCAGAGGAAAAAATCATTTATACGAAGCCTAAGAGGAGGTTGTGAATACTTCTAAGAAGCCGATGGGTCCTTGTACAACGGCCAAGAGGAGGCGGGGATGCTTTTAGGAAGCCTGTGGGTCCCCAAACCCCGAGAAGTTTAAGACAGGTTATTCACAAAGAATAGATCAAACCAGGAAAGTTCGAGAATTTGGAAGAAACTCAAGAGATGCAATTCACAGAGAAGAGATCATCTCTAGGGAATAGAGTTTCTTGACAATTCCTAATGGTACTTTTAAGAAGCCTGTGGGTCCCCAAACCCCGAGAAGTTCAAGACAGGCTATTCACAAAGAATAGATCAAGCCAGGAAAGTTCGAGAATTTGGAAGAAACTCAAGAGATGCAATTCACGGAGAAGAGATCATCTCTGGGGAGTAGAGTTTCTTTGACAATTTCTACGAGTGACAGTCTGAGAAAGGGTTAAAAAAGAATCTGCCTTTCACATCTCCATATTGTTTAACCCCAAGATGAGGGAAGACTGTGTATGGTAATCCTATGGGGATCTTGTTTTGACTATTTAAGAGTGATCAACGGGCTTAATGCTAGACATAGTTGCTAGGGAAACTCTAAATATTTATACTATTATTACACAGTTGATATGAGTTTATGAAAAAAGACTTACAGCGAAACAGACCCACAATACAGTTATATGTATATGAAAGCGGTAAATGAAAGCATATAAACACTTACTCAGTTGTAGAGCTTCCATGCTATTTGGTTAGTTGTTCAACAAAGAAAGATTGAAAACAACAGTATATTTCAAAATCAAAGGAGAAAGTACTTTGAAAAAGAAAGATTTGGGGCTTACAGCTCAAGGAGAGGCCCAGGGTTTTACCAGTGACTGCACTGTTGTTTTATACAGAGGGACTTATACAAGTGACTGAGGCCCAAAAATGTTTTACTGTACAAAGGGATTTGGGTCTTATACTCTCTCAAGAGGCCCAAAAGGTTTAAAAAAAAGAGTGGGGCTTATAACACGAGGGTAGGCCCAGATGATTTTTGTTTAAAATGGCGATCGCGTCGAGATGTTCTTTTAACGCGAAGGGGCTTATACAATATCTGGGGCCCAAAGTTGTTTTGGTTAAAAGGGGATTGGGTCTTACACTCTATTAGAGGCCGAAAAGTTTTGAACGGGTCTTATAGCTCGAGGAGAGGCCCAATTGATTTTTTTAAAGGCGACGATCGCGCCGTTCACATGTACAGAGGGACTTATACAATAAGTGAGGCCCAAAATGGTTTGTACAAGGGGGTTTGGGTCTTACACTCTATTAAGAGGCCCAAAGAGTTTTAAAGAAAAGAAGTGGGTATTACTACTCGAGGGTAGGCCCAAGGTTTGTTTTTCAACGGATGATGATCGCGTCGAACTTTTTGAAATACAACGGGACTTATACCATAAGTGGGGCCCAAAAATAGGTTGTATTTACAAAGTGTTGGGTCTTACACTCTATTAGAGGCCCAAAGAGTTTTGAAAATGATTTATGTGGGTTGAATTAATCAAAAGCCCTAATTTGTTTTCAAGATGTGTTTTGAAATAAAGAAATATTATATATATTTCAAAAAAATAGTACAACGCACACGGCGACCCGTAGGTCCTGCCAACAACACGACATTAAAACAAATGAAAACAAACAAGCTAAATCATCAACTTAGCTACATGGGGTCTATATTTAATCTTTTGCCACCCTCTAAATGTAACACACTCTTTGATGTCTTTTATCATCTTAACTTTGTCCTTAGGCCCTTCAAAGACAGCTCTATTTCTATAAGTCCAGATGCCATAAATCACTTCAGCAGCAGCCAACTTGAATAAATCTTTTCTCCAACCTTTACCCTTAGTTGTATTGACTATCCAAGGGAGCTCATCCTTCCAAATTTTGGGGCTGTGATGAATACCTAGCCAAACCAGGATTTCTTCCCAAATTTCTTTAGTATCCTTACAGTCAAACAATAAATGGTCGATCGTTTCCTCTGCAGTGGAGCACAGGCTGCACTTATCATCTTGTATCAAGCCTAAATTTCTCATTCTCACTTTGGTAGCCAATCTACCATGACACGCTATCCACAAGGTTTGGACAGCTCTAGGTCGCGCCAAATTGCGATGAATAATAGCTTGCCAATCAACTGTATTGCCGTTATCAACCAAAGCCAAGTACACTTTCATCATATTAAACTTCCTCCTATTAAACATATCATCCCACAATCTATGAATCTCATTAATTCGATCTCGTTGGGAGAAAATTCCATTCGAAATCCAAGAACATCCACTTCTGTTAAGCACACAGTTAAATATATTTTGACCTTTTAAGTAATAATTATGGACCCATTTGACCCACATATTATCACTTTTGAGGTAAATATTCCACAGATTTTTTAACATAGTGACAATGTTCCATACCTCAAGATTGATAATGTTGATGCCTCCATTCTTCACCGGGGTGCACATCTTCTTCCAAGAAATTGGACTTTTCCTACTGATAACATCTTTGCCCGTCCAAATGAATGAGCGACAGATAGCATTGATACTGTGTAACACCTTCTTGGGGAGAGGAAAGCAGCTCAGCCAGTATTGAAAAATCGACTGTGAGACACTTATGACTAATTGAGTTCTCCCTGCTGTGCTCAGGAGCTTGGCTGACCAGTGCTTGATTCTGGCAGTAATTTTGTCAATTAAAGGAAGGTAGTGGATCACTTTTAACCTCTTACCAGACAGAGGCACACCTAAGTACCTTATTGGCAATTGACCTTGCTCGAAGCCTGTTTGGACTTTAATATCTTGAATAATATCATCTTGCATACCAGCACAGAAGATCCTACATTTACTAGGATTAATGCTCAGCCCAGTTGATCTAGAGAAATGTTGGAAGGCTCCAAGAATCAGCTCTATTGACACTTTATCACCCCTGCTGAAAAGTAAGATATCATCTGCAAAAGATAAATGAGTTAGTCCAAGTTTCTCACATTTGTTGTGGTGATTGAAGTTAGGATTTGTTTGCATCTTAACCATGAGCCTATTCATATACTCCATCATAATCACAAATAAAAGAGGGGAGATTGGGTCCCCCTGTCTGATCCCTCTTTTAGCATGTAAAATATCATACATCTCACCATTTATATTAAATCTATAGCTGACAGTACTGATCACCTTCATAATCCAAGCAGTAAATTTATGAGGCATCCCCAATTCATTTAGAACTGTCTCCAAAGCACCCCAATCAATCATATCATAAGCCTTTTGGAGGTCTAATTGAAGCATACATCTAGGAGTCCCCCCTTTCCTGTCATACCCCTTCATTAATTCGAAAGCCAATAAAATGTGGTTATGAATAACCTGCCTAGGAACAAATGCAGCCTGACTATGGTGGATCACCTTTCTAAGCACCCTCCCTAGTCTCCTAGTCATTATTTTTTAGATTACCTTGTAGAAGGTTGTGCAGCCAGCTATAGGTCTGTAGTCCTTAACATACTTGGCATTATCATTCTTAGGGATGAGTGTCACTACTGTGCAATTGAATCCCTTCACCATGGTACCACTGTCAAAGAATTCATGGACTGCCTCAATAAAGTCCTTTTTTACAACATTCCAGCTAACCTTGAAGAACTTTGCCCCAAAACCATCTATGCCTGGAGATTTTAGGTCCCCTATATCCTTCAGAGCCTCAGTAATTTCATTTTCACTAATTTGGGAAGTCAGACTCTCTCCATCTTCTTTTGTGATTTGTTGCCCTCTTCTCATTGCCTCAACATCAATAGCTTTGGTTGTATTGGCATATGTACCCATCAGCCCTTTATAGTATTCCATCACTTCATTTTGTATCTCTTTGTGATCATCAATGATATTCCCATTTGCCTTGTACAGAGTATGCATAGTTTTATTGTGTTGTTTTGCTTTTATGGTAGCATGGAAATATGCATTATTTCCATCTCGCAATCGAAGCCACTCTATTTTATCCCTTTGCATCAACATCTTTTCTTCTAAGTCATTCCAATACATCACTTGGGTAGTGCACTGTCTGACTTTTTCAACCAGGGTACTGTCCATTCTGTTTTGGACAAGGTGCTCTTGAGCTATATCCAACTCTTTCCTAGCATTCATCAATTGGTATCTAACATTACACTTCTGTTTGTTGAACTCAGTCAAATCTCTTTGTAATCTCTTCAATTTCTTCCATAAGATAGACATGGGCTTGCCTTTGATATGTTTATTCCAGCTATTGCTCACCACCTCATTATACCCTATCATGTCCACCATACTGTTGTTGAATCTGAATCTGCTTTTCCTCTTTTCTGTTTGCCTGTTAGTTGCCACCCACAACAATGCATAATCAGATACATTGGGAGGAATGACCTTCATCTGCATATCAGAGTAAGCTTGGAACCAGGCAGTGTTACCAATTAATCTGTCAATTCTAGAGTAAATGGTACCATTAGAATGCCTATTACTCCAAGTGTAGTAGTCCCCGCTGCTGTCCATTTCACTGAGCCCTGTTATATTCATCATGTCTATAAGATCCCTGTATTCATTATCTGTAACCAGCTTGCCCCCTATTCTATCATTAGCTGTAGTAACATTATTGAAGTCCCCTAGAACACACCAGGGTCCCTGCTGCCTATTATGAATTTGAATCAAGTCCTTCCACAAAGTTTTCCTACTCTCCAATTGATTGTGAGCATAAACTGCAGTCATCCAAAACTTAAACACCCTTTGGTTATCATAAACACCACAATGAATGAGCTGATCTGTACTCTGCACACTCTTGATGTTTACTTTACTCTCATCCCAAGACACCCAAATTCTCCCATTATAGTGGTTCATATAGTTATCAATATAGCAATTATGGATCTTGAGTTTTCTTCTAATTTTCTCAGCTTTATCCTTTTTCACACTTGTTTCTATAAGAATCAAAATGGCTGGCCTTAACTTGTAGAGACGGGAGCTTATCTCTCTATGTTTTCCAGCTTTATTTAACCCCCTTACATTCCATGATATAATCATGGTCCCCTATTAAGGGACACTCCAGGATCATTCAAAATCCTAAGGGTATCAAATCCATTCGTAACATTAACTTCAGGGCTTTTACCATTATTCTTACCTCTATCTCTTGGAGCTTTGTTAACCATGGTCCAATTGGCATCAGAATGGTGATTCTGGTTCTCCTTAGGTGGTGTACCTTCACTTGTACTAGTAATGCTTGTTGCCATCAGCTCCTTGGGCTCACTTTCCTTCGCTTCTTCAGCAGGTTTTTTCTTTGCTCACCATTGTTTCTCTATCAGGTTTGCTTTGTCTGTGCATTGATGTCCCAATTTCTTGCATCTGTCATAATACTTTGGCCTCCATTCATACTCCACATTCTGAATAACTCGTCTACCCGAGTAATCTTTGATGGGAATCTCCTTAACCAGTTCCTTCGTGATGTCAACTTCAACAAGTATACGAGCGTAAGATACTCTAATCTTGCTCGCCGTACACTCATCTGTCATCAGTGGTACTCCACTTACACTTCCAATTCTGTTAAGACTCTTCGCCCCCCATAGGTGTAATGGAAGTTGAGGCAATTTCACCCATAAGGGAATGGTTCTCAGCATATCCTGTTGCAGATTAAATTCTGGTTTCCATTCCATCAAGAGGAGGGGAATGTTTTGAATTGTGTATGGACCTCTCTGTAGAATTGCATCCCTTTCCGCAAGATGTGTTTTAATTGAATAAAATATTCAATTTAAATGATTAAAATTGTTTAACATGTGGAATACAAATTGTGATCTTGGATTAATGCTTCATAAATAAAGTTTTGCCCAACAAAATGATTAGAAGTCATAAAAATCTGAAAAATCAAGAAGGAAAAATAATATTTTAAATGTCAAAAATAATTAAAACATTAATTCTTTGCAAAAATATCAATTATATGAAATAAATAATATTTCTGGGATTTTTTCATAAAATAAAATATTATAACATTTTTGTGAATTATTAAAAAAAGAATCAACTCAAAATCATTAAAACTCAGAGAGAAATTAATTTTTGAATCAATTAAATAAAATCACAAAATTCAAATATTTGAATTTGAGAGAAATGGCGCCAAGAACAGCTGAAGAACACACGTGTTTTTCAGCTTTGCCCAGATTTGCATTTTCTATCCAATCTCACTGAATACTTGATTATATCAGGCAATCCACATATCAATCTGCTCGTTTTCACCTCACGATCATGTTTTTGATAATTAATTTCATTTAAATTAAGCATAAAACAAGAAATCACGATAAATCCTCAAGTACCCTAAATTTTGCATGAAGGCTGGGATTTTTGATACACGATTCAAACAAAGCAATTACTTGAGGGGAAACATTCCATGCATGATTATGAACATTTGGCAAAAGTAATGTCCGAGGAAATATGCATAGATTGAGAGATGACCAAGTTTAGGCTTACCTCTAGGTCGTGACAGCAAGAGCAAATTGATTTCGGAGTTGGAGGTGTTACAGATGAATTGTGATGATCTGAACAGCTTCCCTACACCTTATGGAGTGTGTTTGAATGCTTGGACTCGATGGAAATTGGCTGGATCACTTCATGGCATCTCAATTGCAACTTGGTTAAAACCTTGAGTAATTGACTGGTGATTCTGAGAAATCAGTGTTCCAGATGTTGTTTAAGTTTTTGATCAGCTCACATATGATGTATATGAGGTGTGTGTGTGTGATTGGTTTGAGTGGAATTGCTCTCTAATGAAAAACCCGATAGTGACTTGCTAAGAAAGGCATTTTTGAGAGTGAGAAGTGGATTTTGAGAAAGGCAAGTGTTGTAGGCCTTTCGTGTGCTTAAACTAATCACAATTGAGCACTATTTATAGTAGAACAAGTTTGTTTTACAAGGAATAGTGAATGGCAACTGCTGAGTAGGGTTGGCCAATGTTGGCAAATGAAAATCCAAGTCTCCTCTAGCCATTGACTAGAGGTTAGGGCACAGGCTGCTGGTCCCCTTGGTCTTGGATAAATCTTGACTGAATTCAGTTGCTAATGGCTCAGTCCATGCCAACTTGGTGCTTCCATTGAATGCTCCAATCCAAAATTGGAGTCTTGTCCCTATTTTGGGCAATTCTAGGTTTAGCATGCTATTTCGTGTTCCAAGGACTTTGGAGGCTTGGCTCAGTGATTGTCCCCTTTAGATTCAATCCTCAGAAGTGTCCAAAGTGATGACAAGGCTTGGAATTGGCTAATTTTGGAAAATCGATCAAAAGTGCAAAAGTCTGCCTTGCCTTGGCAGATTTCAGCAAGGCAACTTGCCAATGTCATATCTCATGGCCCAAATTGAATTTGGTGATGTTCTTGGCCATTTTGGAAAGCCCTTATATGATACAACAATTGTATGATCATATTTGGTTTTGATACCTTTTGGATCCAAGTGAAAAATCATCCTACATTTGGAAAAAAGTAAGGCAAATTCTGACTTAGTGAAATTTGCACTAAGTGTTGGAACAAAGTGACTTTTCTTGATTTTGATCACTCCATAACTCAAAATCCATGAGGAATTTGGACATAGGTCAGTATAAAGCTTTTGTAGAGGGCAATGAGATCTACAAATCAAGTTTTGGATGGAAAAAAATGGCTTTGTCGTTTAGGAGTTATGATCCTCCAAAGTTGGTACCTTTGTCACTTCATTTCATAACTTAGAAAATTTTCTAAGTTTTTATGGTTACCCCTTTTACAAGTTATCCCACTTTCTTTGATTTTTCTTGATGAATGATGATTCAAATAATACATTAACATCATTTTAGGGTTAAAAATCCATTTTTGTGAAAAATCCCAAAAAGTCAAGTTGACTTTTGTGCACAGTTGACTTTTTATCCGATGAATTCCAAACTGTGCAATCCTTTAAGAAATCATGTCCTTGACCTAAATCAAACTTGATGGACATATTCCATGGGTGTTATAGAGTATATTGAATCATGTCTTAGGGTTTGGGAGTATGTCCTGGTCAAAAGTCAAAGTTACAGTTGACTTTTCTCGCAAAACCCTAACTGTGGTTCAGATGAAATTGAAACTTGTTGCTCATGCTTCTTGGATCAATCCATTGTTCCAAATGGATCAATATGGTAAATTAGAGACCCTCAAATCATGTCTTGAGGTCTTTGTTCATGATTTGTCCCAAAAGTCAACTTAGGGGTGAATTAGGTCAAGAAACCCTAATTCCTGATTTTTGATGTATGCATCCCTTGAGTTCAAATTGACTTGATGATTGGGTCCATGAGGTTCCATGGAGTATATTAGGATATGCTTTGAAGCATTGGCTCATGCCCAGAGGAAAATTTCCAACTGGAGGCCTGGTCGACCAAAACCCTAATTTGGTGACACTAGCGATCTTGAAGCTTGATCCACCTAGAAGGGAGCAACCTTATGCTAAATCCTTGATGTGGGGGTCCTCTTGATCCATTGTGGATGTTTGAGAGGCTAGACAAGTTGAAGCTCATGTCATTTCTTGATTGATCCTTTGTCTAAAAACTCTGAGAGGGCTTGAAACCCTAATTTTGATAATAATGAATGCTCACCCATCTTTGGGGAGACTGATGTAGCATAATGATACACCCATATTGTGATGATGATTTGGACAATGATGGGAAATCTTAGTGGTCAAAATTTGGGGTATGACACAAGTAAATTCATTTTTTGTTTTATTTCAAGAATCTTTGATCATGTTACAATGTCATTTTGTAAAGCTAAAACAAATAAGAATTGCAAACAAAAGCACGAGGGCTCAAATTTTATTGATAGGATGGAAATTAGCCAAACGCGTAATTCCATGGAGTATTTACAAAGTTTGAAAATGGTAATTTAAGGGAAAAGGGCTACATTAAAACATAATGACCGTTATCCTTCTACCAACTTTGAATTTAGGGCATCCTGAGCTTCCTTCGAAGATGACCTTGACTAGAGTTTTCTGATGGATGACGTAACTGCTGCTGAGGGCCTCGCCTCTGTTGGACATATTTACTTGCCATTATCCCTAATTCTTGCCTGGATTGTACTGTGATGTTTCCAATCCACCAGAATGATTTTTTTTTATTTGTCTCTAATTTTTGCCTAGACCGCCCTTTCAAGTATTCAATCCACCGAGACGTTTTTTTAGCTTAGGCGAAGTATTTCTTGACTACGTCAACATTCGTGGGGTAGGCAAATTCTTCTCCATCCATGGTTGCGAGTCTCAAGGCACCACCTGAGAAAGCTTTCTTGACCACATAGGGGCCGTCATAATTCGGAGTCCATTTGCCCCGGGAATCAGTGAGAAATAACTGGATCTTTTTTAGCACAAGGTCTCCTTTCCTGAAGACGCGAGGTCGGACCTTTTTGTCAACTGTCTTCTTCATTCTTTGTTGATACAATTTACTATGGCATAGTTCCGTTATTCGTTTTTCTTCGATCAGATTCAGTTCGTCGTGTCGATTTTGACACCATTCAGCCTCCGTTAGCTTAGCTTCCATCAATACCCGGATTGATGGGATCTCTACTTCTATGGGAAGCACTGCTTCCATGCCATATACTAGAGAGAAAGGGGTTGCCCCTGTTGAAGTGCGGATAGATGTTCGATAACCGTGAAGAGCAAAGGGTAGCATCTCGTGCCAGTCTTTATAGGTTACAACTATCTTTTGAACGATCTTCTTGATGTTCATGTTAGCCGCTTTTACCGCTCCATTCATCTTGGGTCGATAGGGAGATGAGTTATGGTGTTCGATCTTGAATTCAGCGCACAACTCTTTCATCATCTTGTTGTTCAAGTTAGATCCATTATCTGTAATGATCTGGCACGAAACACCAAAACGACAGATGATATTATTTTTGATAAATCGGACCACCACTTGTAGGGTTACATTGGCGTATGACACTGCTTCGATCCCTTGGTGAAGTAATCAATGGCTACCAGGATGAACCGATGTCCGTTCGAAGCCTTGTGTTCAATCATCCCAATTATGTCGATTCCCCATATGGAAAAGGCCATGGGGAAGAGAGAATTGTTATATGCGTTGGCGGTACATGGATTTTGTCGGAGTATATCTGACACTTGTGACATCTCCTCATGTACTTGTAGCAGTCGGATTCCATGGTCAACCAGTAGTACCCTGCTCTTAGAATTTTTCTCACCATTGTGTGTCCATTGGCATGAGTGCCAAAGGATCCTTTGTGAATCTCTTTCATTAACATGTTTGCCTCTGGTCTGTCTACACATCGGAGCAAGATCATGTCGAAATTTATCTTATAGAGTGTATCACCGCTCAGGAAGAAGCTACCTGCTAACCTTCTGAGGGTTTTTCTGTCCTTCCTTAGTGCCCCTGGTGGGTACTCTTGTTTCTGGAGGAAGCATTCGATATCCTAATACCAAGGTTTTTCATCTATGACTTCTTCAATCGTGAAGATGTTAGCAGGTTATTCAAGGCGCATTATGTCGATCTTAGGTAAGTCATTCCATTGACCTACGCTAATCATGGAAGAGAGAGTGGCTAAAGCATCAGCCATGTGATTCTCATCATGAGGGATGTGATGAAACTCAATTATGTTGAAGAAAGGTAACAACCTTTTCGCATAGTCTTTGTAAGGAATCAGTCCTGATTGGTATGTGTTCCAATCTCCTTTGATCTGATTGATAACTAGGGCTGAGTCGCCATATACATCCAAGTTCTTGATCTTTAAGTCGATCGCTTCCTCAAGACCCATGATACAAGCTTCGTATTTGGCCTCGTTGTTGGTGCACTTTAACGTAAGTCTGGCGGTGAAAGGAATATGAGTACTCTGAGGTGTTACGATGATTACCCCAATTCCATTTCCGTAATGATTGACAGCTTCGTCAAAGATTAGTCCCCATTGGGAACCTGGTTATGGCCCTTCACTGGGTAGCGGTTCATTGCAGTCTTTCATTTTTAGATACATGACATCTTCGTCTGGGAAGTCAAACCCGATTAATTCTGGATCGTCAATCGGTTGATGAGCCAAATGATCGGCTAAAATACTCCCCTTAATGGCTTTTTGAGCGTGGTATTCGATATCGTATTCTAATAACAGCATCTACTAACGGGCAATCCTTCCCGTGAGAGCAGGTTTTTCAAAGACATACTTGATTGAATCCATTTCGAAGATCAACCAAGTAGTGTGATGAATCATATACTGGCGAAGACGTTTGGCTGCCCAAGCCAAAGCGCAACAAGTTTTCTCAAGCATAGTGTACCGAGTCTCGCAGTCGGTGAATTTCTTGCTCAGATAGTAAATGGCAGACTCTTTCCTTTTGGTTTCGTCTTATTGGCCAAGTACACAACCCATTGAGTCCTCTAGGACTGTCAGGTAGATGATCAGTGGTCTTCCTTCCACTGGAGGTGATAGAATCAGTGGGTTCAATAGGTATTCCTTGATACTATCGAAGGCGGTTGGAAGTCTTCTGTCCAAACGCAGTCCTGGTTCTTTTTCAGTAATTTGAAAATTGGCGCACATGTCGCGGTCATGAGGATTATGAATCGGGAAATGTAGTTCAAACGTCCCAGGAATCCTCTGACTTGTTTTTCAGTTTTTGGAGAAGGCATTTCTTGAATGGCCTTGACTTTGTCAGGATCAACCTCAATTCCTTTCTGGCTGATGATGAATCCTAAAAGTTTCCCTGGTCGGACACCGAACATGCACTTATTGGGATTCAAGCGGAGTTTATACTTTCTCAACCGCTCAAATAGTTTTGACAGAGTAGTCATGAAACAGAGTAGTTATGGTCCGTTGATAGGTTGCCCCGGCGTTCTTCAAACTGAACGACATCACCTTGTAACAAAAGGTACCTAGTGGGGTAATAAATGGAGTTTTCTCCATGTCTTTCTGTGCCATTTTTATCTGATTATAGCCCGAGAATCCGTCCATGAAGGAGAAAACTTTGTACTTTATTGTACTGTCTACCAGCATTTCAATGTGTGGTAAAGGAAAGTCATCCTTTGGACTGGTCTTGTTTAGATCCCTGTAGTCGACACACATTCTGACCTTTCCGTCCCTTTTCAAAATGGGTACGATGTTGGCTAACCATTGAGGATATTCTGATGTGGCGAGGAAGCCTGCGTCAATCTATTTCTGTACCTCCTCTTTGATTTTGATGGCCATGTCCGGGTGAGTCCGTCTCAACCTCCGTTTTACTGGCGGACATTCCGATCTTAATGGTAAATGATGTTCCACGATACTGGTATCCAACCCTGGCATGTCCTGATAGGACCAAGCGAATACATCGGGAAATTCTCTTAGAAGCTTTGTCAAACTCTCTTTGGCAGTTGGACTGAGCAGTGCCCCAATCCTGATTTATTTTCTTTCTTTTTCCAAACCCAAGTTGACCGTTTCTAACGGCTCTTTGTGAGGTTCAATGGACCTTTCCTCTTGTCTGAGTAGTCGGGAGTTCTCTTCTGGAATTTCGTCGTCACCTTCTTCTTCAGCCCCAAATACCGGGAATTCAAAGTTGGGAGAAGGCATCGGATCGTATGTTTCAACTGGGTTTAAAACAAGCCATCTTCATGACGTGATGATTTGTTTTTAGAAGAGATAGAGAGAATTCCAAAGTGTGTGCAGTGTATTTTTTGTTTGCTGCTTGTTTTTATTATTGATTTGTTTTTTAGGATTACCATTTTCTGAAAAAGTGAAAAGAGAAAACAACAATTAATACGGAAATTACAGAATGCCGTTTTTTTATAAACAAGTTGATTTTTGAAACTATAGCCTTATAAAACAAAACTCTGTCGCTTTGGGCAAAGCGAAGAGGGATATTTACAGAAAGTGAGCCCTATCAAAACATCCGTTTCACCTGGGTAGGGTGAAAGGTTAAAGATGGCAATTACTTTGACTTATGAACAATCTTCGGAACATCGACAGCAACCCATTGGCGGCGAACTCCTTGGTTAATCACAAAGTCTGGTACCTTCCTTGATTTGTCTTCCGAAATAACGCTGATTTCTGGCGGAGCAGGATCATTGGAATCTATTTCCCAAGCAGAGTTGTCATAGGAGGATTCCTCAGTTGTATTTTATATAGTATTTGTTCTCTCAGGCAAATATCTCCGTCCGGTTAGTTGGATGTCTTTGAGTCTGATACGAGAGCTCTCAGGAGCAGTGTACTTGACCATATAGTCGTATTTTCCACATGGTTGTCCCAAGGTGTCCCACACTTCTTTGGAACTGGAGGAGTCATCCTTCTCAATGACATTGACCTCAGGAAAAGCATAGTTGATGAACTCTAGTCTTGCAAGCTTTGCCAATTCATCGTCATGCTGGATATTTTCTCAATGACCTGACTGTTGATCCCATGACATGGTGGGGACGCAGGTATTCTTTTCAATGATGCTCAGCTAATTTTCATTATTCGGCTGATTTCCTTGCCCCAAGTCTCCTTGGTACGGCTGCCAGATAGGCAGGCCATCCATTGGGGCATAATAGTTGTGGTCAAAGTTGTCCCTCATCAAAGTGTCTTCCTCTAATGAGTTTGGGGGAGCACGGAAACTTTCCGGATCACAATCTCCGTATATCATTTCAACGTCTGACCTCGGTATAAATCTTGGACTCTATGCGGGATAGCAAAATGACGTAGGCACCTCTTCCTGAGACATATAAGTGTCCTAGTTAATATAGGACTTCCACTCCTCATCCGTGTCGGAGGAGTCTTCCTCGTTGATGGTATGGACTACTTGAGGCACTGGGCGAAGGAAACCTCCACTGTGGAAGAAATCTGAAATGGGATGAAAACTTTCATCATTAACAGCTGTCTAGGTACAGGTCGTAGAAAAACCAAGACCCTTCTTTGCTTTATTATCAGTAGGAATGACAAGCAGTCCCCATCCTTTTGTATTGTTACTTTCAATTGCTCGAGAGCATCTTTGTATGAGAAAATAGAGGTTCCTTTCTCTGATTGATTCTTATTTCTCACCGAAAGTGCTTGGAACTGAGTTGCAACAACCTCCTCAGGTTCTATACAAGTAGATAATGACAGGTTACTCACGATCAAGGCTTGTTCTCCACAAACCGTGATGAGTTGATCGTTCTTGACGAACTTCAGTTTCTGGTGCAGTGTCTAAGTGACTACCCCAGCCTGGTATATCCAAGGTCTTCCTAATAAGCAATTGTACGCTGCCCAGACATCTATGACCTGGAAAGTGATTAAGAAAGTGTGAGGACCGATAGTTATGGGAAGGTCGACTTCGCCGATAACTGCTTTTCGAGATCCATCAAAGGCTTTGACGATGACCTCACTGCCCCTCATCGGGGATCCTTTGAATGATAGTCGAATTAAAGTGGATTTCAGCATAACATTGATGGTCGATCCTGTGTCTACCAGTACGCTGGCTAAAGCATTATCCTGGCAGTTAACTGTGATATTGAGCGCCATGTTGTGGCATTTTACCTCCTCTGGCAAATCGTCATCACTGAATCCTAAGTTGTTGCAGGAATTGATGTTAGAGATGATGCTATCGAATTGTCGTATTGACACATCCTGTTCCACAAAGGCCTGCTTTAAGACTTTCTGTAGAGCCTCTCTGTGGGCTTCGAAACTGAGTAAAAGTGATAGCATAGAGATATTTGAAGGAGTTTGTAACAGCTGATTAACAATGTTGTATTCACTCCTTTAGATGAGCTTCAGCATCTCATCATTGCCCTTTGAAAGGCCCGGATTACTGGATTGACCAACTGGTGGATCAGGAGCTTCTGTCTGAAGTTCCTTTTCTTTGTTAGGTTCTCCAACTCCTCGGTTGAAGATTCGACCGCTCCGTGTTACTCGACTGATGTTTGCAATATTCACGATGGAGGGTAATGGAATTTACTTTCCATTCTATATAATTGTTGCATCGTATTTGTAAGGGATCGCCTTAGCTGATTCATACGGTAATGGTCCTGGCAGATAAATATCTACAGGAGCCTTCTGATTTTTATGACTATCATAAGTAACTTCAATCAGTTCCTGGCTAGGAACTTTTGATCCGTCTAGTAGAGGGATGATGGTACAAACATCCTTGTTCTGTTGATGATCAGAGATTAGGATAACGTCTCAGATTTGATCAGCGAAGTAGTCTGGCGTCCAGTTGATTGGCTCAAAACTCGGACATGGGTGAATCTCTTTACGATCCAACTGACCTTGAAGGGCTGCTCGCATGAGGTAACATCCTGGTTATTCTCCGAACACACTCTACATCGTTCATAATTATGTGGTGGTGCCTGCCCAAGCCCACTTTAGATGCAGTGTAACCTCACTAGGTCGGTTTCCATAGATCGGACATCCCGACTTTGACGCCGAGTAGGGTTTCCATTAAACACACTGATTTGGTTCGTGTCTTCATCCATGTAGATTGGAAGCCACCAATGGTTTAACAAGTGTTGCAAAGTTCTCTGAACGAGAGCGCGCCCTTGGTTACTCTCACAACATACTTTACAGCTCAGATAATCGTGAGAACTGAGAAAACCGAGTTGGACTTGCTTGGCATGTAACTCCACCAAGCTGGTATTCATCAAACAAATATCGAAAATTTGGATCATGTTGATCTGATAAGGATATTTGTCATGGTAGTCCTGGATCCACCCAAGATCCATCTGACGCTGGAGGACCTCTTGTATGAAAGAGCATCCCTGTTTATTTACCGAGCAAGTCAGACAGGAATTGTAATCATGTCGTGGCAGATTATGATACTGGCTTTTCCTTGAGTGCATCGCCACCAAGTTGACATTCATTGCACGGATGTCATGGTTATGAATGATGTTGGAATTCGTATAAGTCATGTTGACTCCACGAACTCGATGCTCTTGGATCCACCCGAGATCCAATTGTTCTTGTAGAGATGACTGCACCACAGAACATCCTTGATTGTTTTTAGAGCAGACATCACACTGGTGATAATTATGAGGTGGCACATGGCCATATCCACTCTGTCTATAATGAATCTTGACCAAATTGGCCCTTAACAAGAGTACATCATAAATTTGATAGCTGTCGCTAGACTCTCCTTCTATCAAATTGACTGCAGCTTTCTCGTGTTGAGGCAGCGGGTTCGTGAGAACATTCAGATTCGTATCTTTGAAAGATAAGACTCCGCTCCTAACAAGCTTTTGTACATCGAATTTGAAATTGAGACAGATTTCTATGTTATGCCCTGGTCCCCCTTGATGGTAAGGGCAAGTCTGATCCGCTTTGAACCAGAAAGGCGGATTCTCCGGTACTGTAAAAGGAGACCTGGTTTGGACATGCCCCTTGACCAGTAGTCATGGAAATAATTGTGCGTACAACACCGGTATAGGATCGAACCTTGGTGGTCGTGTTGTACGATTGTTGTTGTACTGAGGATGAGCCTGATGAAGAGGCTGTTGTGTCCTTTACTGATATTGTTATTGATTAGGTTGGCTCTGCGCAACCTGAGGTTGATACGTAGGAATAGGCGCAGGGTTAATAGTAGGAGTTACAGCTGCTATTGGTTGGTAACGTCGGCTTTGCTTTCCAAGAGAGATATTTCCAATATCCTGCTCTTTTATCTTAGGGAGAGCAATACCGTATAATTTTGTACTACTTGATGATCCAGTATCTTTAACCAAACGTCCTTCTCAGACGGCTTCCTCAAGACGAACTCCCATGCCCACCATCTCGGTGAAGTCACTGGCAACCATTCTGTCGTAGTAAAATGAGCTTAAGGTTTTTAAGAAGATCTTTGTCATCTCCTTTTCCCCAAGAGGTGGAGAAATCTGAGCGGAAATTTCACGCCATCTCTGAGCATATTCCTTAAAGGTTTCCTTGTCCTTCTGCGACACGACTCTAAGTTAATCTCTGTCCGGAACCATGTCCAGGTTATACTTATACTGCTGAACAAAGGCAGTGCCAAGATCTCTGAAAGTGATGATCTTAGTGCGGTTCAAACCCATGTACCATTTGAGTGTGAGACCGGTTAAACTATGTTGGAAGTAGTGGATCAGTAGCTCCTGGTTCTTTGTCTGAGCCGACATTCGCCGAGCGTACATCACCAAATGGCTCTGAGGGCAAGAGTTACCCTTGTACCTTTCAAAGTCGGGTACCTGAAATTTATGCGGAACTTTCACATTGGGGACCAAGCAGAGGTCTGCGGTGTCCTTTCCAAATAAATCCTGATTGTGAAAGGCTTGCAGTTCTTTCTGCATTTCCAGGAACTGTTCTTGGAATTCATTCATTCTATCGAACATGCTGTCATTTCCACCATAAGGTATCTGTGGAATCTGTCCTTCCGGGACAGTGTGTACCACAGGCAGTGGTATAGTCATCATGGAAGAGACTCTCGGTGTCTCTCGAAGTTTGTAACCTTCAGGAGTCAATGTCATGCCCCTGGCATCTTCGCTTTCCCAAAGTTTGTAACCTTCAGGCCCAGCGGTTCCTGCTGCGGTTCCCTTATCCTCAGTGATCGGCGGAACATATCCTTTCAGGATATAGTTAAGTGGCATGCCCTAGGGAAGATCTTTCAGAATTTTGTACCTAGGATCATACTTTTCAACTATGGGCATTGATGTGATCTCTGAGATCACAGTCCTTTGTTGTTGCATTTGAGCTTCTGCTAGAGCTTGCATGTCGTTATGAAGCTTTCTCATATCATCTTTCAGAGTGCCGATCTCTTCCCTCGACTCTTTATTCTCTCCCTCGAGATCATCCATATTTTTCTGACGATTGGCCCGAGTATTGTACGAATGAGACACTTTGACTCTAGAATCGAGACACAAACGTGAGATTCATAGGTAAGAAGAATGTGTTTACGCGAGAATAAATGATATGCAATGATTATATTAATTGTATGTTTTTGTTTAATCAAAGTAAACTTTGACAATTAGATTGCAAATATCAAACAGTGGGGAAACCCCATTTTATTGAATTCAAAGAACTGCGACAATGGAAATACAGTAGATTACAAAGTGCTAAAAAAGGAAATGTCTAAACTAATGGATCCTGAGTCCTCTCTGAGGAGAGCTCAGGTGCTGGTTCTGGTGCTTTCCTTTTCTTTGACCGGGGCTCTTGGGCCGTTGTCGGGGTGTCATTCCTTTGCCAAGTGAAAGGAGCGAGCAAATTCCTTTGGTCATCCTGATTTTCTACAGCATGTTGCTCTAAAATCTCAATCAGAGCATCTTTTTCTCTTAACAGCTGCTGTATCTCCTTACACTCCACATTGAGAATATGGTACTTGTTCCTCCAAGACCACTTCTCCTTCTGAACTTTGCTGAGAGTAACCTGAAGCTTTTCCGTCTCAGACATAAAATAAAGGGCAGAGTCCCTTAATGGAAGAACTTCCTTACGAGGGTAAGGTATCCTCACCTTGAGAGCTCTAGGTTGTACCCAATGGAGATAAGGCTCCATCGAGACACAGTCTGGTTTTCCTAGAGACTCTTGTTCTTTCCTATGAATGTGCTTCCAAGCATGCACTATTTTTGTCTTTAGTGCCCTGTCATTTTCTCCTTCCTGGAAGAAAAGACCTTCCAGATGAGCATTGCGCATGACATGCCTCATTGGGTATCCAAAATAACAACTCTCTCAAGTGGTGTTCCAGCTGTGTGGAACCATTCAAGACAGTTCAAGGATGATATTTGCAGTGTATTTGAGGTTTTATCTGGTTTGGAAAGTGACTGAATCAAGACATGGCTTGAAAAATGCACAAAAAGTCCTATTTTGAGGTTTTGAGAGGTGACTTTGTGATTTTGGTGTTACAGGTCACTTGTGAGAGTTTGGATAGCTTAGATATTACATATTGGATGTGCTTAGATCATAAGCTGTGGTGGAATTGCTCTCTAACTCAAAAACTCAGAGTTACCTTGCTAAAGAAGGTATTTTTGCCTAGAGAAAGAGATTTTGAGGAAAACAAGTGTTGTAGTGCTTTGGTGTACTCAAACTGAACACAATTGAGCTCTATTTATAGTAGAGCAAGTTTGTTTTGGCTACAATAGTGAATGGGAACTACAGTAGAGGTTTGGCCAATGTTGAGCAATGAGAATCCAAGTATCCTCTAGCCATTGAATAGAGGTTAGGGCACAGGCTACTAGTTCCCTTGGTCTTGGATAAGTCTTGACTGAATTCAGTTGGAAGAGGCTCAGTCCATGCCACCTTGGTGCATCCATTAAATGCTCCAATCCAAAATTGTAGTCTTGTCCCCTCTTTGGGGATTTCTAGGTTTGGCATGCTATTTTTAGTTCCAAGGACTTGGGAGGTTTGGGATCAGAGTTGGTTCCTCCTTGGTCTCCCCCTGAGGTGTTCAGATGGATAAGTGTGTTTTTCATTTGCACAAATTTGGCAAATCGAGGAAAATGCACAAATCTGCCATGCCATGACAGTTTTCAGCAAGGCATATTGGCATTGTCATATCTCATGGCTCAAGTGGAATTTGATGGAGTTCTTGGCCATTTTGGAAAGCCCTCATATGATACAACAACTGTTTGATCATAGTTGGTTTTGATACCTTTTGGATCCAAATGAAAAATGCCCCTACATTTGGAAAAAAGTGAAGGCAGATTCTGACTTAGTGAAAATTTCACTAAGTGTTGGAAAAAAAGAGACATTTTCACTTTTTGTGATTTTTATCATTCCATAACTTAAAATCCATGAGAAATTGGAATGAGTTCTGTTTAAAGCTTTTTTAGAGGGTAATGAGAGCTACAAATTCAGCTTTGGATGGGGGGAAATGACCTTGTGGTTTAGGAGTTATGATCCTCCAAAGTTGGTACCCTAGCCTCTTTGTTCCATAACTTAGAAAATTTCTAAGTTTTTTATGGTTACCCTTTTTACAAGTTATCCAACTTTTCTTGATTTTTCTTGATGAATGATGATTCCCATCACACATTAACATCATTTTAGGGTCAAAGAACCATAATTGTGAAAAATATCAAAAAGTCAAAGTTGACTTTTGTGCACAGTTGACTTTTTGTCAGATGAACTCCAAACTGTGTGATCCTCTATGAAATCAAGTCCTTGACCTAAATCAAACTTGATGGATTGATTTCATAGGTGTTATAGGGTGTATTGAACCATGTCCCGGGGTTTGGGAGCATGTCCTGGTCAAAAGTCAAAGGTACAATCGACTTTTTCCTCAAAACCTTAATTGTGGTTCTGATGAACTTGAAACTTGTTGCTCAAGCTTCTTGGATAAATCCATTGTTGCAAATGGATCAAGGTAGTGTATTGGGGACCCTCAAATCTTCTCTTGAGGTCTTGGCTCATGATTTGTCCCAAAAGTCAACTTAGGGGTGAATTAGGTCAAGAAACCCTAGTTCCTGAATTTTGATGAATGCATCCCTTGAGGCCAAAGTGACTTGATGATTGGGTTTATCATGTCCCTTGGAGCATCTTAGGTTATGCATGAAAGCATTGGCTCATGTCCAAAGTAAAATTTCCATTTGGAGGCCCTAGTCGACCAAAACCCTAATTTGGTGACACTAGCGATCTTGAGGCTTGATCCACTTAGAATGTTGCAACCTTGTGCTTGATTCTTGCTCTGGGAGTCCTCTTGATCCATTGGGGATATTTGAGAGGTTAGACAAGTTGAAGATCATGTCATTCCTTGATTGATCATTTGTCTAAGAACTCTGAGAGGGCTTGAAACCCTAAGTTTGATTGTAGTGGATGTTCACCCATCTTTGGGGAGACTAATGAGGCATAATGATACACCCATAATGTGATGATGGTTTGCACAATGATGGGAAATCTTAGTGGTCAATATTTGGGGTATGACAGCTGGCTCTTGACAAGGCAAGTATGTAAGAGCGAATCAACAAGCTCATGAGGGAGCTCAAAGGAGGGGAAGGACCATCTGCAAGTGTATCCAATTTAGAGATTTCTTTTCATGATGTATTTTCTACTTTTCCTATGTAATGAACTTTGAGGGTATCGCCCATGTTGCAATATTTGAAAATTTGCTAATGAAAGAGCTTATTTTGATAAGTATCCTATTATCTACAATGTGTGCCAACTTTTGGTTCCTTGATAGTCTTGCTCACATTAGCATTTGCATTTTTTCATTTTGCATCATGTCATAACATGCGCATTTCTGTCCTGTCGTGTCTCATGTCGCCATCTTCTCTTCAGAGACCCTCACACTGAATCATCAACACCGTTACAACACACGAGCCCAAGCTCATCAGAGGATGTCAGACCAAGATTTTGAAATCGATAGAGTTAACAACGAGCTGAATGATATCCGAGGAAGTATGGGACATATTTTGGAAGCAATACAGGTTATAAAAGCAAAGATGGATACTCAGACCACTGTGGTCTCTGAAATTGTCACTCCAACCGTGGAGCCTGCTACCAACGGCAATGTTACATTTGTACCTTTATTAGGTATGCCTCATGGTTTTGTACCTCCACCGTCCCTAACTCAACCCAATAAGTTGCTCCCTTGGGTAATGATAATCTCCAGGTTATTCCAACTTTTACTCAGCCGGCCGTGCAGACTCAAGTGCATCCTGTGTTCCACAATCTGCATCCAGTTTATGACTACCCTGAAAAGTCTGATGAAGGGGATGAACGCCATGAGAAGTTGAAAGAAAGTGTGGAGACGATTCAGAGGAAAGTAAGGGCGATGGAAGGAAGCAATATCTTTAGTACTGACGCTATAGATATGTGCTTAGTTTCTGGTTTGGTAATTTTGCCAAAGTTTAAGATGCCTAATTTTGACCTATACTCAGGTGCGACCTGTCCCAATTCACACTTGATCATGTATTATCGACGAATGGCTACATATATGGACAACGACAAGTTTATGATCCATTGTTTCCAGGATAGTTTGAAGGAAGCTTCCGTAAAGTGGTACTTGACCTTGGACAATTCTAGGATCCACAGTTTCCAGGACTTATCTGATGCTTTTGTGAAACATTATAAATACAATATAGATCTAGCACCAGATCGAAGACAACTTTTGAGCATGTCACAAAATAATTCTGAGTCTTTTAAAGAGTATGTGCAGCGATGGAGGGAGCTGGCCTCACAGATAGAACCACCCTTGTCAGAAAAAGAACTGGCTGATTGGTTTGTAGATACTGTGAAGCCAGAATTCTATGAAAGAATGATTACAGTGTCAACGCCAACTTCGCTGATATTGTTGTTGTAGGTGTAAAAGTAGAGGCTGGGTTGAAAAGCGGAAAAGTGATCAGTTCTTCAAGCAGTTCAAACAGTACCAACACCAAGAAACCTCCAAGCCACTTCCACAAAAAGATGGAGGGAGAAACCAATGCCATTATGGTAGGAAGGAAAAGGAATCCAATGTATCAACACCAGTCTATTCCAAATTTTGCTCAACAGCCGATCTATCCAATGAAGTTTTTCCCACAACATTATGTGGCAGCTGTAACTCCAACTTTTAATCATCAGGAAGTGCAGCAGGCGTCGGCATATCAACAACAACCTAATTTTCGGTCAGCATCAAATGTTCCGAGTTATCAACAACGTAGGCCACAAGCTTCTCAGTCAAGTGCTCCCTATAGAAGACAAGGGGCAACACCTTCATTTCGGCCTATACTAATGTCTTACAGTGAGCTCTATCCCACTTTAGTCCAACAAGGACTGATTGTTACCAGACCTCTGGGCCCACCTACGGAGAAATCCATGCCATTCCATAATCCTAATGTTAATTATGCATTTCATCAAGGTTCGGCTGGTCATGATTTGGAAGGTTGTCTTGCCTTGAAGCATGTTGTGAAAAGGTTGATGGAAAAGAAGATCCTATCTTTTGCAGATAATCAGCTAAACGTGAAATACAATCCTTTGCCTACACATGGAACAACAAACGCCATTGAAAATGAGAATGATGAGGTGTTAATAATGAGACGCAATAAAGATCAAAACTCCTGTCAAGGTTTTCCATGCAAAACTGTTTGAAGCTGAGTTGATAAAAGTCCGTCATGGTAATTGTGAAGAGTGTAATATCAGTGTCAGAGGGCGCCAGTTGGTCCAAGATAATATTCAGAGTTTGATTAACAAAGGGTTTCTACAGGTCCTCACTAACGTAAAAAATGAAGAAATTGTTGTGATTGAACCCGTTTTCAATTTACTAGAATCTAAGAAGAAAGTGCCTGTTTTCAACCCACAGAAGTCTAATTACGAGGTCCCTGTGTTCAACAAACCTAAACCAGTTTTCAATACTTCTGAACCTGTTGTTGCATCCACTGCTAATCAGTCAAGAGGAAGAAATATCCGACAACCTGTTCCATTTAGATTTAGAGATTCAAAAGCTGTACCATGGAGATATGAAGATACCATGATCAACAAGAAGTATGAAAAGGTGGTTCCAAGGAATGAGGTGGGAACCACCAGTGAAGAAGTGATCAACATAGCTGGAACTGGGAAGATGACCCGCAGTGGTAGAATTTACACTCCTCTATTCAAGGGAACTGTGCCTAAAGAAACTATTGCTCCTGTGCCCTCCAAAGAAAAGGAAAAGGAGTTGGTTACGAAAGAGGATGATGATGAATTTCCGAGAATCATTAAGAGAAGTGACTATAGAGTGGTGGACCAGCTTCACCAAACTCCATCCAAAATTTCAATTTTGTCTTTACGGATGAATTAACCTACCCACCGAGCAGCCTTGCAAAAGATACTGACACAAGCCCATGTTGCTCAGGATATTATTACCGGTCAGTTTCACCACATCATTGCCAACATCACCTATTGCAATACTCTCAGTTTCAGCGACGAAGAGTTACCCAGTGGAGGTCGAAACTGTAACCTTGCTTTACACATATCAGTAAAATGCCAAGAGGATACTTTAGCATAAGTTCTTGGGGATACTGTTTCATCTCTGAATGTTCTGCCGAAAAGGACTCTTGAAAAGCTGGCCTACAAAGGAACTATGATGAAGCCCACTTCGCTTGTTGTCAAAGCCTTTGATAGTTCAAGAAGATCAGTAATGGGAGAGATTGAGTTACCAATTCTAATAGGCCCTCACATTTTCAATATCATTTTCCAAGTCTTGGATACTAATCCTGCTTATAGTTGCCTGTTGGGAAGGCCTTGGATTCATGAAGCCGGAGCCGTAACATCGACCCTACACCAAAAAATGAAGTTTGTAGTTGGTCATCATTCATGGCAAAGAAGACCTGATGGTTAGCAACTTGTCCTCTTTCTGTTATATTGAAGCTAACGAGGACACTTTGGAAACCTCTTTCCAAGCTCTTGAGATAGCTAATGCAGTCATGATTGACATTGAAGAGCAAGTGGTCTCAAGCCATCCATCTTTTGCTTCTTTCAAGAGTATGCAATCTGCCATAAATGAAGGCATTCCAGAAGGCTGGGGCGAGGTCGTCGAGATTCAAGAGAGGAAGAAATACCAAGGGTTAGGTTATAAACCAACTCGTGATGAAGCAGCTGCTGCTACAACAATACGACCAAAGACAATCTAGGAAACATTTGTCAGCAAGTGATACCAAGTCAATGCCATGATAGGAACCACAGAAGACAAAGACATCATTCACTTGGTTTTTCAGTGTGACGCCGCACTAGACAACTGGGAAGCTATTGAGATCCTTGTAGGGTACCCCGTGCCAGAGTAATTTACTTGCTTTTGTGTTTGTCTTCATTTCTGTAGCCATGCCCAAGGCTGTCGAATTATTTTGTACGGGCCACCACTTTTAATTCCTATTAATCAATGAAGTTGATGTTTTGTTAAGTTCTGCTATCTTTATTTACTGTTTTTGCTTTTAAGGAAATATGGCAATCTTTTCGAAACTACCAAAAACATTTTTCTTCCTGCATTTAATTTTGTGCATTTAATAAATAAGTCCCTCCATCATGCAGAACAATTCCCAAACTGTTGTATTCAATGATCCACTTTCACCATTGATTTTGATTCACCTATCTATCAAGTTGAGGATGAGGAGGATTATGAAGTCACTGATGATCTGGAAGAAATGTGTGAGTATCAATACACGGACCTTCAACTGCATGAAGAGCAAGTTGACATCATCAATCTTGGTACCGATGAAGACAAGAAGGAAGTCAAGGTTGGGCCATTGCTTGGGGCAGAAATTAGACAACAATTTGTGAAGCTTCTTGAAGAATATGTGGATGTGTTTGCATGGTCTTATCAAGACATGCCTGGCTTGGATACAGACATAGTAGTTCATAAATTACCACTTAGGCCTGAATGCCCGCCACTAAACCAGAAACTCCAAAGAAGAATACCCGACATGGCCCTCAAGATCAGAGATGAGGTCAAGCGACAATTGGATGCAGGATTCTTAGCAGTCTCTAAATACCCCGAATGGGTTACCAACATTGTGCCTGTAATGAAGAAGAATGGTAAAGTGTGAATGTGTGTGGATTATAGGGACCTCAACAAAGACAGTCCTAAAGACGAATTCCCTCTGCCGCATATTGACACTCTTGTGGATAATACAATCCAGTTTGTAGTTTTCTCCTTTACGGATGGCTTTTTAGCCTATAATCAGATCAGAATGGATCCCGCTGATATGAATAAGACTATGTTCATCACTCCACGGGGAACTTATTGCTACAAGGTCTTGCAATTCGGTTTGAAAAACGCAGGGGTAACCTAATAGAGAGCTATGGTGACCTTATTCCATGACATGATACATAAGGAAACTGAGGTTTATGTGGATGATATGATTGCTAAATCTCAGAGTGAGGAGGATAATTTGGATCATCTTCTGAAACTATTCAAGGGACTCCAGAAATACCAGCTAAAGTTGAATCCCGCCAAATGTACCTTCGGTGTCAGATCAGGAAAGCTACTTGGTTTCATTGTCAGTCAACGAGGAATTGAGGTATACCCTGACAAAGTGCGAGCTATTCAAGAGATGCCAGCTCCGCAGACTGAGTCTCAAGTAAGAGGTTTTCTTTGTCGTTTGAATTATATCTCCCGGTTCATCTCCAACATGATTCCCACCTGTGAGTCAATCTTCAAGCTACTTCGCAAAGACCACACTGTGAAGTGGAATTCTGACTGTCAACAAGCCTTTGATAAGATCAAAACTACTTGCAAGAACCACCGATCTTGATCCCACCTATTCCTGGAAAACCTCTCTTTATGTAGATGACTGTATTGGAAGAATCAATGGGTTGTGTTTTGGGCCAACATGATGAATCCGGGCGTAAAGAGCATGCTATAAACTACTTGAGCTAAAAGTTTAATGAATGCAAAAGCCGTTACACACTCATAGAAAAGACCTGCTGTGGTTTAGCATGGGCCGCCAGACGTTCGAGGCAGTACTTAATATGTCACACTACTTTGTTGATCTCTAAAATGGATCCGATAAAGTACATCTTTGAAAAGCCTGCTCAAACAGGAAGACTTTCCCGTTGGGACATGCTCTTGTTAGAATATGATATTCAGTATGTCACTCAGAAGTCTATCAAAGGAAGTGTATTATTAGATTACCTTGCAGATCAAGTTGTCGAAGACTTTGAGCCTCTCAAGTTTGATTTCCCAGATAAAGACATTATGGTTGTGAAAGATTATGAAGAGCCAGGCCCAAATGAAGGTCCTGAACCTGGTTCTCGTTGGAAGATGATGTTTGATGGTTCGTCTAACTACAGTGGAGATGGTGTAGGTGTTGTATTCATAAGCCCTGATGGTGGTTATACAACGTTCATAGCCAGACTTAGTTTTGAATGCACAAACAACATCGCTGAATATGAAGCCTGTATCCTAGGGCTGGAAGCAGCCATTGACCCAAGAATTAAGATTATGGAAGTCAGCGGAGATTCGACCTTAGTTATCTACCAAGTCAAAGGTGAATGGGTTACTAGAGATGAGAAGTTGATCCCATACCGTGCTTATATTGTGGAGATTATCCAATACTTTGATGAGATCACTTTCTGTCATGTTCCACGATTAGAGAACCATATAGCTGATGCTCTAGCCATGTTAGCTTCAATGTGGAAGGTTAATCTTTTTAATGAAGTGCCACTCATCAGTATCGAGCGCAAGACTGCACCAGCCTATTGCTAGCTTATTGAGGAAGAGATAGATGGGAACCGTGGTTTCACGACATCATGAACTATCTGAAGACTCAAGAGTATCCTGCCAACGCTTCCAGTCTCGACAAGAAAACTTTGAGAAGGTTATCATCCAAGTTTTTCATCAGCAACGATGTACTCTATAAGAGGAATCATGACATGGCCCTACTAAGATGTATTGATAAACGAGAAGCAGACCTGTTAATTCATGACATTCATGAAGGAGCCTTTGGTACTCACGCCAATGGACATGCCATGGTTAAGAAGATCTTGAGGGCCGGGTATTATTGGTTGACTATGGAAATTGATTGCATCCAATATGCCAGGAAATGTCACAAGTTCTAGATCTATGTTGACAAGGTGCATGTACCTCCAACATTATTGAATGTTTTGTCATCACCTTGGTCGTTCTCCATGTGGGGCATTAATATGATTGGGACTATTGAGCTAAAAGCTTCTAATGGTCATCGGTTCATATTAGTGGCAATTGACTATTTCACAAAATGGGTTAAAGCTGCATCCTACGCCAACGTGACCAAGCAAGTGGTCGCTCGTTTTATCAAGAATCATATCATCTGTCATTATGGAATTCCAAAAAGAATCATAACTGACAATGTGACAAATTTGAACAAAAAAACGATGAAGGAGTTGTGTGACAATTTCAATATTGAGCATCACAATTCTTCACCTTATATTCCAAAGATGAATGGAGTTGTCGAAGTTGCTAACAAGAACATCAAGAAGATCCTGTAGAAAATGGTCAAGACTTATAAGGATTGGCATGAAATGTTACCATTTTCCTTGCATGGGTACAGAACTTCAGTTCAAACTTTGACAGGGGAAACTCCCTTTTCCCTAGTGTATGGGATGGACGCAGTACTCCCCATTAAAGTGGAGATACCGTCTTTGAGAATTCTGATAGACACTAAACTTGATGAGGCAGAGTGGGTCCAAGAGAGATATGATCAACTAAACCTCATTGATGAGAAACGATTGACTGCCATGTGTTACGGTCATTTATACCAGAAGAAGATGAAGAGAGTATTTGACAAGAAGGTATGTGTTTGTGAATTCCGAGAGGGAGAACTTGTGCTCAAAAAGATCTTGCCATCTCAAAGGGATGCACGCGGAAAATGGGCGCTCAATTATGAGGGTCCGTTTGTGGTGAAGACTATGTTTTAAGAAGGTTTCTTATTTCTTACAACGATGGATGGTGAACAACTCTCACACCCTGTGAATGCTGACTCAGTACGAAAATATTATGCCTAAAAAGCCCGCTAAGTCGAAAACCAGAAATGGCGACTTAGGTAAGAAAAGGGTATCCCAGTGGGTCATAACCTATGAAGGAGACTCAGGCAAAAATTAGGGATCAAATAAAAAAAAAAAGCTCGCTAGGTTGAAAAACCAAAAGGGCGGCCTAGGCAAAAAGGAGCATCCTGGTGGGCTGAAAACCCGAAAGTGCGGTCCAGGCAAAAGTTAGGGACGAAGGCGTTTCACTGTGTCAGAAAGGGTTGTTGCCTACATCAATGAATTTAAGAAGAAGTTCAAGCTCATTCGCTCTCGTCAGCAGCAAAGTTTTAGAGGATTCTTAGTCATTAGGGATAGTAGTGGTCAATGAATATGATGTAACCTTTTCCCAAAATTGCCATTTTTCTAATTGTAAGGTTCCATGGAACTTCGCCCTTGGCAAGTTACCATTCTAATGAAATCAGATTTTGGACCATTCTTTGTTTGATATTTATCATCTCTCCATTGTTTTTCTTGTTATGCAAAACTTCACTTATTCATTAATAATTGTTTTGAAAGCGGAAAATGTTTGAAAAACCTTTTGAGGAAACACAGTGAAAATTTTAATTTACTTTGGCATTTGGGACGATTCAGTGAAATCTTGGTCCTTCCCGAATAACTCTGTTTGTGACGAAAGCACTGATAAATCATCTGGCGTGTAAGCTTCCCCATTGGATTAATTTTAAAATGGCAATGTTGCCTGGATCAGACACTACAGTAATGACTGACTACCATGATACAATGGATTTCTCCCCAGTATCTCCCATAGGTGATTGATGAGATGTGGAAAATCTTTACCTCCTCAGGCGAAAAAAGAATGTTTGTTATCTGACTTCGATTTCAGTGTGACTCCTTGCGGCAGATGTGTTATCTATCCACCATTTCCCCAGTCTGTCATCTCGCTAGAGTCGTCTCTTGCATGTCATTAAGCATTCGCATCATACCATATCATCGCGCACTTTTGCATTCGGGTGTGTTTTGCTTTTGGGTCTTCGCCTCTCTTTACCTATATGATCGTTTGTGGATCTTTATCTGTATTCTGCTTGCATTCAGTTTTCGCCTGCGTGTGTCAATTGGATTATTATCCACGTTCCACAGGAAGTTTAGTCCTCATTATGCAGCCCCGGTAATGACCTATCTAATACTTAACGTCTTCTATGAACCTAATAGTCCAGTGATTGCTGGCATTGTTTGTTTTAGGTCAACTGTGAACCTAAGACTCAGGTCAAATGTGAACCTTGGTCAAATATGAACATAAAATTTGGTCATCTATGAACCTAAAAGTCCAACGATTGGTGTAATAGTTTGTTTCAGGTCAACTGTGAACCTAAGACTCAGGTCAAATGTGAACCTTGGTCAGATATGAACCTAAACTTTGGTTAACTATGAACCTAAAGTCCAGTATTTACTGGCATTTCTTAAATCCAATCTTAATTGGTCAGTCTCAACTATATGTCTTTAAACCCAATCTTCATTGGTCAGTCTTAACTGCAAATCTAAAGTCCAGTTATCTCTAGCATGTTTTAATATCGGTCCTCATCGATATCGTAAAGTCCAGTATTTACTGGCATGCTATTTGATCCAATCATAATTGGTGCCCAAGTCCAGTATTCACTGGCATTGTTTCAAATATCGGTCATTATCAGTATTATGGAAGTCCAGTGTTTACTGGCATGATATTTCCAAGTCCAATAATTATTGGTGCTCTAATCCTATTCCCCTAGAGGAGGTTTTGGTCATCACCAATATCCCTGTAGAATTCCAGTGTTCACTGGCATTCGTTGAAAGTCTAATCATAATCAGCGTTTGAAGTCCAATCTTTATTGTCATCTTGAGACTGGTCATTACCAGTATCCCTTTGAAGTCCTTGGAGGATAAAAAAGGGTTTGACTCAACAAGAGAGTCTTTTATACTCAATAAGAGAGTGTGGGGAGAATCATTGTACAAAGCCCAAGAGGAGGCTAACTGTGCTAGGGAAGGAATCATTTTACAAAGCCTAAGAAGAGGCTAACTTTGTTGGTGACTGTTTCAGTTTAGTGACAGGTCCAGTATGTTGGATAAAAGAGAAAATCAGTTCTTATAAAGGGAACGACTAAGGGTAAGGTTATGCTTTGGTACTGATTAGAGGATCAGGGTTATTTCCTGTTCTTTAAGGAAATGGGAAATCCAAAGGGTATTGAGATTGTCCAAGTCTACTGGTGTTTTGAGAAATCGATTCTCAGATAAGTGAATGATCTTTGTATGATGCCCAAGAGAAGGCTTGTATGTTAAGGGATGAAGGTCAACCCATTAACTGGTCTGACACTTAACTCAGAAGGACAGCTCTAGCAAATTGATGACTAGGTTCTGTTCCTATACCTATAGAGGTCTCTGGGTCCTTGTACTAAGCCCAAGAGAAGGCATGAGAGCTTTTAAGAAGCCGAAGGGTCCTTGTACAACGCCCAAGAGGAGGCGGGGATGCTTTTAAGAAGCCTGTGGGTCCCCAAACCCCGAGAAGTTCAAGACATGTCATTCACCGAGATTAGATCAAGCCACGAAAGTCCGAGAATTTGGAAGAAAATCAAGAGATGTCATTCACGGAGAAAAGATCATCTCTGGGGAGTTAGAGTTTCTTTGACAATGTCTAAGGGTGACAGTCTGAGAAAGGGTTCACAGGGAATGATGCCTTTCACATTTCCATATTGTTTAACCCCAATAGGAGGGAAGACTGTATCTGGTAATCCTATTGGGATCTAGTTTTGACTGTATTTAATCCTATGAGGGTCATGGTTTATTTTAGAATGAGACTTTTGAAAAGGAAACAAAAATAAAACATTGTCATTTTATTATTTTTCTGCAAAAATGAAAATGAAAGGCAAGGAACACAAAATTTGCATGTAAAATGTCCTTTATTAATGATAAAAAACTTTGCAAATGCAATTATGAGGCCCTACAAATGGATCTACACGCCTTGGGCAGAGCGCGAGATTTTAACATGCAACTGAGAAAAACAAAGAAAATTACTCTATTTGAAGAGTAACTTGAACAATTTCTTCAACAGACCAATTGCAAAGCTCTTGACCCAGTATACACGGGCGCACCCAATTGTCGAGATCACAATCACTGTCGATGCCATCTTCACTTGCAGCACACATCTGGTTTGGATTAATGATTCCCCCGCTGTAGAAAGTAATCGGCCCCTTGCGCTCTGTTGCAGCAGCTTGATACGGATTATAGCCTATACCGAACTTATCTTCCTTTGCAGAGACTTCAATCAATTTGCCCCAGCCTTGGGCATTACCTGCTTTGACTACTTCCACTGCATGTTTGTAAGAAGCAATAGAAGTACCCACCTGTTCTTCGCTCTGAGAAAATACTACCTTTGAAGATGAATCACTGATATTGACTGCCTCAAATGCTTGACACAACATCTCGTGGATCTCTCCATCCATTTCCACGTACTTAAAGGTAGACAGCTGACTGACGAATATGTCTACTTCTCCACATACAGTCACCACTTGACCGTCAACCACATATTTTAACTTTTGGTGCAACGTAGATGTCACTGCCCCAGCGGCATAAATCCACGGTCTGCCTAACAAGAAACTATATGCAGGTTGAATGTCCATCACGTAGAACACACACTTAAACACTTGAGGATCGATCTTTACTGGGAGCTCTACCTCTCCAAATACAGAACGTTTCAAACCATCGAAAGCCGTCACTACCAAATCACTTGGTCTTAGAATAATTTCGTCAGCGTCTAACTTCATTAAGGCCTTCTTTGGTAACACGTTCAGGGAAGACCCCGTGTCTACCAATACATGAGATAATACTGCCCCTTTACACTCCAGGGTGATGTGTAATGCCCTGTTATGATTGCGAACCTCAGTAGTCAAATCATAATCCATAAAACCTAGCCCATGGCTAGCATTGACATTAGAAACGACAGACTCCAATTGATTCACAGTAATCTCTTGAGGTACATAAGCCATATTCAAGACCTTCAAAAGTGCCTCTCGATGAGCTGCAGAACATAAGCAACGACAAGATAGAAATCTTTGATGGCGTTTGGTTCAGGTGATCAACCACTTTATAATCACTCTTTTTGATAAGTCTCATGATCTCCTCGACCTCTTTCTCTAAAGTGCCTTTCTACATAGATTCAGGAACAACAACCTCCTCTGTAGCCACCTGTTTACCCTTGGCTTTGGCTGCTGCCTCAGCTTCAGCATTAGTTCTCAAAGTCTTTGGAGCAAACAAGCGTCCACTTCTAGTGAAGCCACCAAGACCTCCAACATTATCAATACTGGAACTACCCCCAGCTGGAATTTCCACTTCTTGTTTTTCCCCTTGGTAGTAAACATCTACGCCGTAGTGCCATGGGATAGCCCGCTCACTAGTATGAGGAACTAGTCCTGGTACCGTAATAGTAACAGGACTCACTACATCAGGCACAATGATAGCGGCAGGCGATGGCACTTGAATTTCAGCTGGCATAAAATAAATGGTAACAGTTGACACATCATCGTCCTTTTTGTCCCCCTGATCAAACTATAGACAACCCTCATCAATCAAATTTTGAATACCGGCCTTCAGTTTATCACAACCATTACTCTGATTCTTGCAATCAACGCAACCTTCTTTACATCCAGGGAACACTTACCCCTTCAACAACCGAGCCTTCACAAAACTCAAAGGAGTCTTCACCTTGTTCACATCAGTTACCAAATTCAAAACCTTCCCATCTTCGATGGCGTTGACCTTTGGCACATTATGATCTGGCATAGGATTCTGAAGCACATTCGGTGGAGGTGAGAAGTTATTTTCCTTGGCATCAATCAAATCCTGTACCTTATCTTGAAATGTATGACACTTTTCAATAGAATGACCTAGAGCCCCAGAATGAAACTCACAGCGGGAATTAACATCATAACCCTTTGGTAATACAGCAGGAGCCGGGCTCATCGTATGAAGCTCCACCAGATTAAGCTTTAACGATTGAGGTAATAAAGCTGCATAAGTCAAAGGCAGAGGGTCCATGTGCCTGTCATTTTGTCTTTGTTGATATGACCTCCGTGGCTGTCGATTATTCTGTGGCTGAACATTCTGTTGCTAAGGCTGTGGTTGAACTTATGGACTAGGAATGGTCACAGCGGCAACCTGATTATAGGAATCTTGATAGCCTCTACCTCTTCCTCTATTCTTATAAACAACACTGGTCTCCCCATCTCTCTTTCTGGTAGCTCCAGCAAATGGCTTCCTCACTCCTGAAGAAGTAGCACCACTGACATCTTGTATTTTTCCGAGCTCAACAAACTTTCAATCCTTTCCCCAGTGATTACAATGTCCACAAACCCAGTTGAAGGACAGCCAACCAACCTATCAAGATAAGTTCCCTGAAGAGTACCCATAAACATGTCGGCCATCTCTCGGTCCTACAGTGGAGGTTGAACCATGGCAGCCAACTGGCGCCACCTTTGAACATATTCCTTAAAACTCTCCTTCGCATTCTGAGCCATACTCTACAACTGAGTACGATTTTGAGCCATATCCATATTGTATTGATACTACTTGATGAAAGCATGAGATAACTCCTTCCAGTTCCTTACAGAAGTCCTGCTCAACTTCATATACCATTCTTGAGATGCCCCAGTAAGAATGTCTTGGAAATAGTACATCCATAATTTCTCATCATCAGTATGAGCGGCTATCCTCCCCACATAGGATTGAAGATGAGTTTTAGGACAAGTAGTGCCATTGTACTTGTCAAATTTTGGTGGCTTGAACTTATGGGGAATTCTTACTCCAGGTACCAATCCCAAGTCAGAAACATCAAAGCCAAGAGTGTTTTGGGATTCAATGGACCTAATTTTTTCAACGAGCTCGTCAAATCTATGAGTATTCTCATCTTCAGCATCTAACAGAGTGAACTGCTCATCTTGGTTGTCTTCCACAACATGACGAACCCCAGTATTTCTAGGAGGGTCACCACCTGCATTAACGCCAGTCTGATTACCAGTCTCATAAATAATTATGTGACCTCTATTATTACTGTTGCCATTCTACACCTCTATTTCTGGCCGCTCGACCATTGCCCTGAGTCTTTCCTGATTTTGGGCCATGCCAGTCATTAATGTCATGAACTGGTCCATCCTGTTCCTTAGCTCAGCCAATTCAGTCTGCATCTGATCCATGCTATTAGCTTGGTTTCTGCGAGTTGCGTACCGGTGGACTTGGTTATCATCTATAGTGCCTGAAACCAAATAAAGGTTAGAGGACCTGTAATAAGTACCTGTCATGCAAAAATGATATGTGATGCAATGCAATGCAAATGCCATGTTTATCATTTTCGAGGTGCCTTACACCCTGATTCCAATCTTAACCACATAAATCTGAAGATCAGAAATCGTGATATGAAGATACGTGTTGTGACTATGTGCTTGTGTACAGATAACTGCCAAAGGAGAATTTCTGAATAACTGCTTGTTTCAATTAAAAAGAAACCAGACATACGCGCAACATTTAACAATGAGTTCAAATCATCATACATCAAAAAAATGGATTCATCAACAGGCCTGATGATATCCATTAACAAAACTACATTAAGAGAAAGAGAGAAAAACTGTCAATCTGATAACTCTAAATCCTTCAACTTTTCACTTGAATACTTGACCTCCTCGAAGAGTATGCGAGTGCGCTGGTGATTTGGTCTTTAGATTAAATCCTTAATCAGAACATCTCTCTTCGTGAGAGCTTCAGTCAGCGAACCCATATGCATCAAGCGAGCTTCATCATCACAGACTCATTTATGCCTTTTCACGTCGGCTTGCATTTTGAGTTTCCCCATATCTGCCATAACATCTTCAAGCTCCTTCTTGGAAGTCTTTAGCTCTTCTCTCGATATTTCCTCCGTTGTTTGTGCGCCTTTTTAAGCTCGTCGTCCTTAATTTTCAGTTGTTCCTGTAACTCTGTGTTTTCGATCCTAACCTCATCCCAGGCTTGCTGAAACTTGGCTAGCGTGTCCTTGGTCTGGGATAAAGTCTGTTTGGTCTTCTTATGAGCTTGAGTGGAAGCATCGACACCCTTACTAATTTTCTGGAAATGTAGAGCTTGTCGCTACTCGAAAAATAGTCGACCGGATGCGAAAGGAGGAAGAAACAGAAGAGTCGCCATCGAACTTTATTTTTCCCATGAGGGGAAGGGAAAACATCGAGAAAACCCAAAGAAGAGAGGATAAGATGGTCTCGCAACCAAATTACGGGTTCGAAAACCGGTTATGTGAGGGGAAGGTGTTAGCACCCCTCACATCCATCGTACTCGATGCGAACCATTCACTTGTCTATGTGTAAGGATGTTTGCTAAGGAAATTGCTTTCTAAGAGTGTTCTAAGAGGGAAAGAGAAGGTGATAACCAAAGAATGTGAAAGAAAATAAAAGAAAAGGTAGGAAGAAGAAGAGGGGAAAAGAAAAGGAGACTCGATAGGACTTCGCGATCCTATGCCTACGTATTCCCTCGTGCAATGGGAAAGTCAGAGTCAACGTAGTTCGAAGGACTACGGGTGTAGAAAAGGGAAGGGGGTGGAAAACGGAAGATGGATAAAAGGTGGCTCGCTAAGATCATCACAATCTTGTGCCTACGTATCTTACATTCGGACAAGAATGAAGAATCAGAGCAATCGTAGTTCGACCGACTACGGTTTGTCGGTGTTTTTTATGGACGATGCTAACGTGAGAGTTCTAGTAGTTAGGTGTATTGCAGCTCACTCGTGGGGTCTTATGCGTTACCTGTTTGCGGTAGAACGGACGTAACATGTCCTTTTTGAAAAGGTTGATTTTCACCATCGAGGCAAGATGTCACATTTGATTTATTGAAAGTTGATTTTAAGGGCGAAATAAGTCCTCGGATAGGAACCCCTTCGGGTAGTACCCAATTATTTATCTCAAAAGGTTTATTATGAAAGATGTGTGGCAAATGTAGTCACGTCTTCGTATTGAAAGACGAGTATCGAGACCACACACTCTAAAGTGAGCATCCTAATACTCGAAGAGGAAGAGGTCTTCACCCAATCCTCTCTCTTTAGTTCAATACAAAGAGAACTTTATTCTCTTATTAAAAGTGTTTTTGGTTTTAGACGGTAAGTGCTTTACGACAGTGAACGCTAAAGGTAATGTCAAGCACTCGGGATAGGAGAAGGCCTTCGCCTAACCACTCCACGACCAGCTAAGTTTATTAAGAAAATGTTTGAGAATGCACTTGGTACAAGACCAAGGTTTTTAGACACAAGGAGATGAAATAAAGAGAGAAAAAGGTTTTTGAAAGAATGGGTGGTGAATATAGTCCCGTCTTCGTCTTGAAAGACGAGTATCGAGACCACACACTCTAAAGTGAGCATCCTACTACTCGAAGAGGAAGAGAACTTCACCCAATCCCCTCTCTTTAGTTCAATACAAAGAGAACTTTATTCTCTTATTTAAGGAAGTGTTTTGAGTTTTTGAGAAAAAAAAGCCACTTGACGTTGGATCAAGGGTTTAATGCTAGTTGAGAAAAAAAAAGTTTGAAGTGTAACGAACAAGGTTGATGGCGATGCACGAGGCAATCAACTTACAAGGGTGAAAAATGGCTCGACGTTGGATCGAGAATTTATTTTGAGTAAATGGTTTGAATATGCAAATGAGATACTAATCAAATATCATCATGGTGTAAACATATCACACGAGAAAATCGCATATTAGAAATAATAATCAAGAGTTACACAATTAAAACAAACAAAGTAAAACACAAAAATATTAACTAAATTAAATATGAATATTTAATAAAATTAATTAATAATTTAATTAATTAATATTAAATAAATATATTTAAGATAATTAACAATTCACATATCTTTATAATTTTCATTTGTGAATTAAACAAATAATAAAAGGGAAATAGAAAATAAGATTAATAAAAAAAACAATACAAAAAAGAAAGACCACATGGGTTGGATATCAAAAGCAGAAAGGGTGGGTGCAAGTAATAAAAACAGAAGCCCAAGAACCACAAGGCCCAGCCGCGTGAGGGTCTATCACAGACCCTCGGTCAACTTAGTTGACCGTTGAATGAGATCCTGAGCGTTGGATCTGGAACTCAGTCAACACTGACTCCATCAAAGGGTATCAAACGAAGGTGCATGGCAAGAAACTATGGTGAAACCACACAAGATTAAACATGAAGCCACACAAGAAACTATGATGACGGCTATATGTGACACTTGTCACCGTCTTCTTCAGCCAACTCAAAAAAAAGGGAACAACATGCTGTCAAACGTAGAAGGCATCAAGCGTTGTTTTATTAAAATACAGAAATGAAATCTAACATTTAAAATGTGAAGCATTTTTCCTAGCCATTCTCAATGTTCTCTCTCTCTGAACTAAACGCGAAACCCTCTTCTAAGAACAACCTAGCCAGAATACAAAAGAAACTCGCCGAAGAAGAAGTCTTACGGCGGAAACCGCCATCTACTCCAGCGGCGATACCTCATCTCACCACGGCCCAAACATCAACCCCCTCAAAAAGGAGCCCTGAACCCAACTCCGCCCTCGATTTCCTCAAAAAACTTAAGAATCAAGCGGATCGAACCGTTCCTTTTCAAAACCCTAAACCCAAAGTCAAATCGCGGTGGAAAAAAATCAAGGGTGAACGACACAGTATATTCAAGCTAACGAAGATTCACATGAAGCGAGTTCTGCAGCAAAAGACTTACCCTCGGAGCTCCCGAATCGCAGGTACGAACTTTCTCTCTCGTTCTTCCTTCTTCTTCTTCTGAACTGCTTCTTACACTACCGTTTTGGGGTTTTTTGTGTGCGTAGAAACTATAGAGTTTTTTTTTAGTGCGGTTGTCTTCTCCTATTTCTGAAAACAAAGCCTCTCTTTTATAGAGTAGAATTAGGGTTTATGAAGTTTGAAATTTGCTGTGGAATCTCCGTTATTGCAAGGTTTGCTATTCCTTTTTTATGATAAGAAGTTGTCTTTCCATTTTTGTGAATTTTGTTGTCTGAATTTATCTTCATTCTCAGTGTTCTGCACTTTTGTCACTTTGTGTATGGACTAATTCTTGGTGGTCCCCTTGCTGTCAACTTGAGTTGGAATTCTGAATATGAAAAAAAATGAAATATGATATTGGATTATGTATGCTTTTTGTTTGTGAATGTGACATGAATTGGTGTAGGAATTGAATTTGAATGTGGATTGCATTATGGCATGACTTGATTTTGGTGGGATATGAGACATGGATTGGTTTTTCTTAGGAAACTTGGCATGTAACTTTAATTGAATTCTGCGGGGAGTGTTTTGAATATGGAGTGAATGACTTGTATTAGACTTGCTTTAGAAGTTTTGTTGAAATCATTGATGAACAAGGGCTTATGCCATGATACTGCCGTTTTGAATGTGAATTTGTATATGCACTTTGATAACACTGGTAGTAATCTAGGAGGAATTTGTATTCTGACACAAAATTCGTTTTCGCTCGTAGGAACCATGACGCCATGTTCTCCTTAACTACCAAAGCAATATCACCAGTATTAGTGAAGGTTTGTCTCCCCGTGTTATGTTCGCATCGGCTTTGTCCAGGAAAGCAGCCAAAAAACCCCAGAGGCTCGCTCATCATGTTCAAATGTTGTACTATGACGATTGCCACCAAGACCAATAACATATTTGAAGATCTCAACAACCTCTTAGCCTAACAATCGTGCACGATCTACCACCTATAAGACATGTCTCACAGCAATTTCTTCTGATGCTACAAATGCAGGATTATTAATTTTGAAGTGAAGAATACCTTAGAAACCATTCAAGTGCCTACAAATGATGGAGACTCTAGCAGGCCTAAAGTGTCAGTGGCGAACAAACTCTCATTATACCAGGCCTATACGAGCTGTTATATTATCCTCTTTTTTTGTAAATATTTCTTGTAAAGGGCTTTTTTTTTATAATGATGAACTTTGTGATATGAGAAGAATTCCTTTGTGTATATTTTTGGATGTTGAATGGAACTTGCCTTTTAAATGGGAACGTTGTTGCTATTGAATATACTTGTGGAGTGACATTAAAATTAATCATGCAACGTGCAACCCCTTCAAACTAAGACTTGAAATAAAGTGCAACACAATTTCCTTTAGAATTTTTATTCACGGCTTGCCTTGATCCAATCATAGGCTAAGAACTCATAAGGTTTTCAACTTGATAACTCTTAAACACGTTCGGAAATCACGACTTAGACTCCTTGGAATTGAGTTTGAATTGAATGTGGCTTTTAGAAAATTTACCTGATTACTAAGAAGGATTCTTAGCAAAACCTTTCAATCTTTCATGCTAGCACCTTAAGCACATTAATTACCTTTTTAGTCATCTTGAACTCAACCCATTGGCCACTTGAATGAACCCTATTTAGTCTTCAATTCAAATCCAAATCAAATTGCGTGAATAACTAATGATGATGTCTAGCTCTCTTGACTTATATTTGCAATCTTAACCCACGAAAATAATATGTCCTAACAAAAGCCTTTCATCATGGATAATCTCACACCAATAACAATGTGTTTTTTTTTTAAGTTTTCTTTGACAATGATGAATCTTGAAGCATGAAAGGATGCTTGGCATGGTACCCCAAGAGGACCGGGTAGCTTGAGAGAGCCAATGTGTTGAGAATATCTTCTTGTCTATTGCTGCGAAAGATCAATTCTTCTTCCTTTATTGATGATACCCAAAATGCCTTGATCCCAAATTTTTAGAACTAGAGCGAAGCATGAATAATGATGACCTTGAGGGATGCCTATATGATGGAGATGTTATGAATATCGTAGGGTGAAAATGAGGGTGTGACAGATGCCCCTATTTAATCTTCTTGAACTTGGAGGCGTGAGGGTGGCAGAGGCTTTCTTACAGTCAAGCTACAAGGAGATTAAATATGAGAATACCCAGAGTTTTCAGCCAGAAAAGAAGTGGAATGAAAGTGATGAATTGGTGGGATGGCTTGAAAAAGACATCTGTCATTGGGAAGAAGGCAATTGGTTATGAGGGATAAGATGATATGCTTGAGATGTGATGAGGAATGACTATGAGTGCCTTGCCAGTCTTGAAAGGGGGGCATCCATGTAGCATACTCGGGACACAAAAAGGTTATGAGATATTCCTTCTACAAAATGTAGGTAGGACTCTAGAAATAAAGGATGAGATATTCCTTCTACGAAAGGTAAAGAGGACTCAAGAAATAAAAGATGAGATGCTCCTCCTACGAAAGGTAAAGAGGACTCAAGAAATAAAAGATGAGATATTCCTCCTACGAAAGGTAATGAGGACTCAAGAATAAAGGATAGAAATTGGTTCTCCTCTTGCAAAAGGCAAAGAGGTCCCCTGAACGAAAGGTTAGGAGAAAAAATAAATTTCTGCTACAACAAGTAGAGGAGACTCCCTTGGGAGAAGACGATCGTATTATTTTCTGCAGAAGCAGAAACGACTCCAGAACACAAGGTTTGGAGAATAATTCCTCCTATAAAAGGTAGAGAGAACTTCAGAACAAAAGGTTAGGAGACAATTCCTTTCTACAAAAGGTAGAAATGACCCGAGAACAAAAGGCTTGGAGACAAATTCCTTCTACAAAAAGGTAGAGAGGACCCCAGAAAAAAAGGTTTGGAGACGCTTCCTTTCTATGAAAGGTAGAAAAGACCACATAACAAAAGGCTTGGAGAAATAACATAACTCCCTTGGGAGAAGACGATCATATTATTTTCTGCAGAAGCAGAAACGACTCCAGAACACAAGATTTGGAGAATAATTCCTCCTACAAAAGGTAGAGAGAACTCCAGAATAAAAGGTTAGGAGATAATTCCTTTCTACGAAAGGTAGAAAAGACCCCAGAACAAAAGGCTTGGAGACAAATTCCTTCTACAAAAGGTAGAGAGGACCCCAGAACAAAAGGTTTGGAGACGCTTCCTTTCTACGAAAGGTAGAAAATACGCCAGAACAAAAGGCTTGGAGAAATAACATAACTCCCTTGGGAGAAGACAATTGTAATTACTTCTGCGAATAGCAGAAATGACTCCAGAACAAAAGGTTTGGAGACAATTCCCTCTAAAAAAGGTAGAAAGGACCCCAAAACAAAAGGTTTGGAGACAGATTCCTTTCTACAAATGGTAGGAAGGAGACCTACAAAAGGTAAGCTGGGAAGAAATTTGGCAAAAGGCAGGGGAAGGCTCTTACTAAAGGTAAGTTGATGGCAATAACCAACCTCGTGCAAAAGGCAGAGGGGACTTACATAGGGTATCAGAACATCACTTGACCTCACAGGCACAAAGGCGGAGGTGATATTCTCTGAGTAGCGACCATTCAGTTTTTGGCCACACAGGCATCAAGCGTCCAATTTGATCGAAGATACCTAATACAAAGTTTTGTCGCGTACGTAAGGCAGCGAGAACGCTTACAAAAGGAAAGCAAAAGGATAAGACTTCACGTGAAAGGCAATGAAATCCCTTACGAAAGGTAAGGTAAGGAAATAATCATGCGAAAGGCACAGAAGGATTTGGGAGTAGCAATCGATGGGAGAGACAATGTCCACAAGAATGCCCCTATCCTGTACAAGAACTGGCTAGACGAGCATGCAAATGATGCAAAAACGTATACAAGATGCTGGGGATATGAGGAGGGAGAGTCTGAAGTGACGGTCGTGCCAAACGTGATTGGGCTTGCTGGGGAAAGGAGATATGTAAGGTGAAGGGTACCAGTCAAAGGTGGATTTTGGTCTCGGGGTGCCAAGGAAGGTTGGGCTTTTGTTGAAAGGGGAACGAACCTAACTTCCCGACACTCGAAATCTGACAACGCAACCATACTCTGGAGATGCTAGGGTGTAATACCCCAAAATTTGCTCGCTCTTTTGTCATCATAGCATAGAATTATCATATATCATATCATATCCATCTCATTAGCATTACATTGCATCTTTAACATAGAAAAATAAAGCATTGCATTCAGCATATGACATGTGATCAAGGCATCTTCCTTTGGTTTGAGCTTTCAGAATATTATCAGTGAGCATCAAGGACCTCCGGTTGATCATGTTCTTTCTGCTTCATGACTTGTCTTCATTTTCAAGTTGTTCTCGGAGAATTGTTCTTGTATTGAGATTCTTGGTTATAAAGACATGATATCTGTGGATTGAATTGCAAATCATTGGTCATGGTTGATTGAGCTTACTGATTGAATTATGGGAATTCATTGAAGATATGAATTTGGTGTGGAATTGGGCGTGTCGAGATTAGTTGTGTGGGCTACTTGAAATTCAAATTTCTACCATAAATCCATTATTCATTTCCATTTTCCTTTATCCAATTCTTAAATCCATTTCCATTTAAAATTCCAAATATCCATTTTTATAATCCATTTCTATTTTTATCCATTTCATTACCCGTATACATTTCATTCAATTAACCATTTATCCAAATTAAATCAAGATCCATTTTGAAACCAATCATCCAATTAAACCAAAATCAATATCCATTGTTCTAAATCCATTTTTATCCACATTCTAAACCATTTGTCATCCACATTCTAAATCCAATCTACAATTCCAATCCAATTCTATTTTTAAGCCATGATCCATTTTACCACATTCAAATCCAAATGCCCACTCCATTTCAAGTCATTAACTAAAACCTTATTCAAACTCCAAAACACAATTTATCAAACATGGGTTCTTAATGTAAACCATTTTTTCAAATAATTTTGTAGCACATAGCCAGGAGGAAACCCATGAGTTTATGATAGTTTCCTTGAATAAACTAAAAGGTCGTCTTATGATGAAGTTAAAAGAAAAGGAAATTACACGTGGGAATAGAGTACAAGGCAGTAAATAACGCAGCAAGTACAAAATCATAGCAGCATAAAAGGTCCTTAATAGTGCAGAACAAGAGGGAGCAGAAGGAAAAAATTCACAACTGAATTCAATTGCAATTTTCATAACAGAATTTCTAACCGCCATAACCACTTCTAACTAACTTTTTCAACCATCTTCTCTGACTTTGAATCTTCAATTCACCTCCATCTTCAATCTTCAACTCCCAGAATCACCATTATCACTTTCAACCTTCTTCTCAATCCATAAAACCTGCAGAGAATCGTTCAATAACATTGACGACTTGTAAAAATTCCAGAACCTGCCATAATCCTTCAAATGATGTAACACTCTTCATCATCATCACCGAATCTTCACCTCAATTTCACACAAATTCACCAACCTGCAGACTCTATAATCACACACATACATACAACATTAACTGATTCAAGAACCTCAACAAATAGTAATGGAAGAAGCAGAAGAAGAAGGAGAATTGGATCGTGGATCATACCTCTCGAGCTTCATCGCCAACTTCTTCACATAAGAGATTCGCGAATTCCTCAACGAGCGAGATTCATCTCAAATTCAACGCAAGCTTCTGGATTCGCTAATCTTCAAGAATTTGCAGAAAATCGCAGATCACGTTTTGAATCAACGACAATTGCAACGAAACTGCGGGAGATTCGCATCACACAATGACCGCGTCAAAAACCGCATAAACAACCTTCATCTTCAATTTGCGAACCTGCTAGAAACCACAACAACAATCAACGTGACAACAAAATCAGCAAGGAGAAGGAGAAGAGATTCGAGAACGTGAACAAAATCAACCACAGCTGAAGCACGATAGAAAGAAGAAAGTTCGATCGAAACTCACCGGTAATTCAACGCCAATGTCGTCGCCACGTAATTCAATCGCGAGAGGAGAATCTCGATCGAATCAGAGAGAGCATTCATAGACTGTTGAATTGATTAGAGTTTTAGGTGGAACCCACAACCTCCGCCGCCTCCAGAATGGCGGAGGCGATTTCCGGCGAGGATCTTAGGGATTAGACGAGCGTGTGACAAGTGGATGGAGGAGGATGTTGTATTTGGTGGCACCGGAGGTTTGAAGGCGTTAAGAAGAGAGATTAGGGCGTTGAAGAAGAGGGAGAGAAGAGAGGAAGACGGCGGCGCATAAGAGAAGAGAAGGGAATGAGGTTGTTGGTGGAAGTAGGGTTTTTTGAGAGGAGAATGTATCCTCAGGACGGTGAACCGATCGGATTAGGCCCATTGGTGCCATATCCTTCATTTCCATACCCCACAAATTACTTCCACACCCTCACTCGATGGGGACCAAAGAGATCTTGGGCCATGAATGTTGTACACACACTACCAACCACTCTCTGCACCCCCTGGACCAGAATACATGTTTGGGCTTGGTCACCACAAACACAGTAACACTATCTGCACCTTGTCTCTTTCTTTTTAATTTTGTGTGGCATTTAGGTTATATTTTTTTGGATTGTGATTAAGTTTCTTGTTAGAATTTAATTTTTAAACTGAGTTTTGGTTTAGATGTTTAGATGTTTAGTTTTAGAAATTAGGTTGAGAAATTAGATATTAATTCTAGGAATGTTGGTTTCAAAGCTTAATATTGGTTTTGGGTTAATTGTTTTAGTTTGTTCTCAATTTTAGAACTTTGAATTAGAATTAATCTCGCCGAATTAGTTTTTCAACCATTTAATATCGATTTGTAACACTACCTAGTTGTTGACCAACTGTAGATTTATTTCGATTAACCTTTGTTCAAGAACTAATTTCAATTTGATTTAGATATTGAATTTAGACCTTAATTCCAATAATTAGATCTAGAGTTCACTAATCGTTTAGTCTAATTGCTCATTAATTGATTTTTTTTTGCTCAAGTACACTAATCGAATTTTAGATTAATCGTTCAATAATTCTTCTTGCTTAATCATTTCCCAATTATTTTTGCTTACTTGTGTACTAATCATTTTAGAATTAGAAATTAACTTTGGACTAATTGACATTGACATGGTTTGAATTGATTTTGTTCTTGCATTGACTTTACTTAGATTTTAATGATAACATTGACTAATCATTTTAATAGTCTCATTTGGTAACTTTGTTAATAGTCTTTAATATGTTTGCATAGATTTTTGACTAATTGTTGTTTACATGTAGTATTGATTTCATTTACTTCCTATTTGACAATTTCCATTTGAATTTGGACTAACCTTTGGGTTTGTTTTATAGTGTTTTACATTTGATTAGTAAAATGTAGAAGTTGCTGCCACATACACAGCTGCTGTGCACAAAGTGTGCTGTTAAATGGCGCAATTCTGTCCAGAATTTCTTACACCTATTCTATTCTATAAATAGTAGCTGTTATAGACTGTTTTTAATTGTTGCTATTTTTTACAGCTATGCAGGTGCAGGAGCGTTGTTGTTGCTGCTGGTTATGGCTTATGGCCTTGTTTTATTGTTTTTAAGAGCATTTGGTTCCATGCCTTTCACGGACCCGTTTCACTTTCTAACACTTTTGCTCATTTATGCTAGATCACTAGAAGTTGGTCGGTTTGCTTATACTTTGCTTGCGTTGCTACGGATTGATATCCGTTCGGTATCACTTCTCTTCTCTTTTACTAATTCCGCATTTTTCCTTTTTATGCCACGAGAAGTAGGATTGGGAGTCCGTGCCACTTGGCCGGCAATGATGGAAGTCCTCAAAGGAGGCTCTGTTTGTGATTGTTTAATATTGTGTCTGAAGACCTCTATGAGGCATCCCATTCCCATTTCCCCTGGCAAGACCTCCAAGAAGGCAATTGACGGAAGTTAGGGTTCGCAATCGACCCCCGTTATTCTAGTCGAGTCGTTCTTAGCTCTTATTACATGATTGAAGCTTTGTATATCACCTGCTCTTGTTGTCGAGTCCGTCAGTGGAAGGAGGGTTTAGTAATCTAACCCCCCACGCCTTGTCTATAGCTCGCATTGACCAATGCTGATGCTTATGTGATCTGATTCACATCTTCCCCTTGCTTACTCTGCTCTCCATGGTTCTTGATACCATTGGGCGAGCACGCTTACTTCCCACAGCTAGCTTGTTTGCCTCGGTTGATATGACCCCTTGGCTAAAGCTCCCTCTTTCTTATTTTGACTGTGTGACATTACTGTTGACTGACACTATTTACTCTGTCATTGCTTTTAGTTAATTTCGTGATTGATTTATCCTATGTTTACTTGTCTGATGACATGATCCTTAGGATTCCTCGCTCCACTTAATTTTTGATTAAGTCGGAGGTAGGAGAGACATTAGGATAGCAATCCATGTATGATAACATTAGGTAGAATTTCCTTTCTTACCTCAACCATAGGGCCATCATTGTATGATAAGATTAGGACCTAGTTTCCCCTTAGTTTTTTCTTTCAAACTTGAGTCTTTCATCTTCTCATCTCAAAGAAAATTCAAAATATCTAATAAAGGTAGACATTTATTGCATTTAGGCCTTTCATATAAAGAAAAGTTTATAAAGGGGTCTTCTCTTATAATCTTAAAATGTGTAGCATATAGCCCATCTTGGGTCAATGTGTTAAACATTTGATCTTGTATGAGGGACTTAAATGCAATACTTGTTGAAGGTACAAATAAAGAAAAACACTTCTTCATTTCATAATCAACAAAACACTTAATAAACACAAGTATGCTAGTGTGTTTGAACCTTAACAATTGGAACTAAGTGTGGGGGTCTTCTTCACCCTTAGTGTACTTTCTTACTCATTCCATCTTGGAATATGAGAATGTACACATTCCAATGACTAAGATTTGGATACACGTTCATATGCAAACAAATGAAAAAACTCTTAAAAGACAAAAACAAACGATAACGTCTTTCCTCCGGGATTTCTCTCCTCATCTCATTCACTCATTCCTTAAGGATGTGTCATTTCCGTTCTACCGCAAACAGGTAACGCCTAAGTCTCCCTACAGCGAGCTGCAACACCTAAACTGCCAGGACACGAACGTTGATGTATTCCACTAAAAAAAACAAACAATCCATCCCTAGTGAGGGGAACTACGTCGCTCTGATTCTCATATTCCCGATAAGATACGTAGGCAGTGGGGTAGGGCCCATGCGAGCACTTCTTTTATTTTCCCTACATTTGTTTCTCGTTCCTTTTCCATTCTTTCTCCTTTCTTTCTTTCAGTTCCTTTTCATACACCCTTTGATTGAGACAAGCAAGCGTGGATCCCATCGGGTACGATGGACGCGAGGGGGTGCTAATACCTTCCTCTCGCGTAACCGACTCCCGAATCCAGTTCTCTTGGTCGCAAGACCATGCTCTATCCTTTCCTTCAGGTTTATGCGGTGTTTCCTTTCCCTCTCTTTGGATAAATACACATTGCTGGCGACTCTGTTTCGGTGCCACTTTCGCGTTTGTACTTGGATGAAAATCCTGGGAGCGACAGCTAGCGACTCTGCTGGGGACAGGTTGACCTATTGCTGGTCCATCCTAACCGAGTCAATCCTAGCGCTTGTTTGCTTTTTTTTCATTGGGTGTTTACTGTTACCTTGTATTTGCTATTTACTGTATTTTATTACTTGTACCGTATTTACAGCATGTTAGCATTTACATTTCACATATTATACTGTGTTGCACTGTTCTGTCTGTTTGGCAGGATGGGATTTCTGAGAGATGAGCCCAGTACACAGGCTTGAGTATACACTTAGATTTAGATTGGAGAGTAGTGGGACCTACGTACCATCTGTGTACGTTGGGTAATCACGAAATTCACAGCTAGATGAGGCTATCTTGGGACCCATCATGGCGTACGCATCTTGCGTATTCCAGGATGTCGATCTAGAGAGCTGTCGACTCTGGTGACCATTCCCGAGGACTCAGTTACGGCACCCCTCCCGAGATGTGACAGTGGCAGACCACATTATGTGGCAAACCCATTGCACATTCTCGATCCGAGGACCCAATGCTGGGAACTTGCTGTAGGATGTTCTTTTTGAAAGAGAATCAGTGGAGGCACTCCTCGATTGGCGATGGTACTGTACCCCGAGGGATGAATGTATATTGCTTCTCGACCTCAGTGCCAGAAGTTGAAGACCTTTCGTTTGGGAGAATCAGTTGAGGCCTCTTCGATTGATGATGATGCCAAACCAGAAATGGTGAACGTATCATCATTTCTCGACCTGAGAGCCCGAGATACTGAGGATCTTAGCACCCACATGTGAGAGGGGCGGGTTGTTTACAGGTTTGCAGGTAACCTTGACTTTCATCCTACCTGGTATTCTGGTTCTCTTATCATTGTGGACTCATCAGCCTGGTATTATGGTATTCCGATTATTCGGGCACCCTGATCATGCCGATATTCGGGCATTCCCGTATTCTGATCTCGCCGGTGTTCTGCTTATTCTGGTATTCTGATTATGCCGATATCCCGGCATCCTGGTATTCTGATTAGTCGAATATTTTGGTATTCCGGTGTTCTCTTCAGAGCCGACCTATGAGCTTATTCGGTCACCAACACAGCAGTTGTATAGATTATATGGAAGCTTTGATCCCATGTCTGTTGCATCTGCATCATCATTTTCGCATACATGTTCTTGTATTTCCAAGGGATATTAACTTTGAGACTAGCTACTGAACATTTCCATCCATTTCTTATGTTTCTTCTAAAAAAATTTTGTGAATCAAAGCATAATGATCCCTTGGAAATACTCGAACATGGCATTCTGCATGGCATTCTCATAATCATATGCATAACAGGTGTTCCGGGGCGGATTTCTCATTCTGACTGGGTATTCTCTACAGAAACGGCCAACAGGACTTCTTCCAACTACTCGATTCGCCACAATCAAGGTTCAGGTATGGAACAACTCCGAGCGGAGGTGATTGAGATGAAGGCCCGGCTGGGGAATTTTATGGTGGACATTCAAGCGTTGCCCCGAGGTCGGGAACTGCTGAGAGAAGAAGTCAATTGGATGAAGGCTCAGATGGGTCAGGTTATGGAAATTCTGAATGTCGTGTTAAGAAAGGAAAATAATCAGGTGTCCGCTTCCGCAGCAGAGGTTCTCATTTCTCCTATCTCTTTGGGATCTCCTCTAGACCATGGATTGCCTCGTGAATCTCCTTCGCGACCAAAATTTTCCTATAAGCAATCACTTCCTGTTCTCCAAGAGGATCCTAATCCAGAAAAGCTGAAAAAGAAGTTTGATTCGATTCCGATGCCATACGCTCAGTTGCTTCAACACTTGCTCAAGCTTCAGTTAATTGATTTGATTGATGCAGGACCTCCACCCACCAAGTTTAGTATGGGTTCCAATGTCCATGATAGGTGTGAATTCCATTCAGGGGTACCTGGTCATAATGTTGAAAATTGTAAGACGCTCAAGTATAAGATCTAAGAGCTTATTGATTCAGGGGCAATCGAGTTTGTGTCCATCAGCACTGTCAAGCGAAGAGATGTTCCTCCAACTACTGGTAAAGGGGTGGATATTTTCTCTCCCTCTCAAGGACATTCCTCAATCCAGAAGCCTTGGTTTCCGAAACTACCGCATCAACAAATCACAACCGGGGCTCTCTCGGTTGTATCCCTTCATCATCAACAGAAGCAAGAAAGGTTTTTTGATCCTCTACCAATGTGTCAGGCCAAATTACTTCAACAACTGCTTCAGTTAAGATTGATTGAGCTTCGGAAGTTGACTCCTCCTCCTGCTGAGCTTCCAAAAGGATGCGACGCTAATGCTCATTGTGAACTTCACTCAGGGACACCAGACCATGATATTAAGGGGTGTAGAGCATTCCAGCACTAGGTGCAAGACTTGATTGACTCAAAGGTTATTACACCAGACGGGTGGCCCATAAATTGAACTTTCTTCATCAGATTGAGCACCCAGGTTACAAAGACATCTTCAGAATCAATAAGTCCAGACGGAGTCAAGCCTCCTCAACAAGGACAATCATTTAGCTTCTTTACTGCATTCTCATGTGTAGCTTTTTATGTTTGTCTTAACATTTGTATGCATGCATGAAATCTGTTTTTTTTTATGTTAATCCTAATAAAGCGCGCATGTTTTTCCTGAAGTAATCCATTCGTATTCACTCATAAGTTTGTATATGTGCACTGCAATACCAATTTTCTTGCTTAAACTCGCTGAGGGAGGATGATGAGGTGAAAACGCAAAAATCTCTAATTGTGTGCTTTTGAACAGAACCCTGTTGAGGATGTACAGGCATTGTTTTAACTCCCCAAACACTGAAGATATAAGGGAGATAGACCCTCGTTAACCCCTTTAAGCCTTGAAGTAGGAGTTTCTTTCGTACGAAAAAAAACCCTCACATTTAACCCAGGGGCAGGGTAGGCATCAGTTAATTTGACCGAGCGTTCAAATTTCAAAAGGAGTGTGCATCTGAGGATCCATTACCTTCTATTCCACCATCAAGAGGTCAAGATATGTGAAACCACAATGGTTATCCATCCGCAATCAAAGAGTGAGGTAGTCACAACCCTTCCAACCAAGTCAAGACAAGCCGGTGTCACACGACGTGTTAAAAAAAAAAGAATAAAAAAAAAAGAAATGAAAAAGCCCGCTAAGATGAAACTTGAAAACAAACAACTTAGGCAAAAGTTAGGGCATCCCGCTGGACGTCAAAATCTAAAGATTCAAAAGAATCAGTCCAGGCAAAAATTAGGGATAAAAAGAAAAAAGCAAAAAAATACGAAAGCGAAAATTGAAAGGATTACAAAAGAAAATCCTCAAGCAAGAACAAAGTCGTGTGACTACGAACAAAAGACAAAGAGGCGACTGTTACTCCAAAGCCTCATTGGGTCTCAAACCATCAGTATCATGGATTCCTTAAAGATCATGAAATCTTTTTGAGAGGCGAGCGCTTGTGCCAAATTAGCTGAATGTAGGACTGGAGAACATCACGAAGAGTGGGTGGGCACCAATAAACTTTGAGCCATAAACCATTTTTCTCAAAACCGTGAACCAGGCCAAGATACAACCCTCAAAAGTCCTAATTGAAACAGGGTTATTTCAAAAGCATACTACCAAGAGATAGTGTTCCTGACTCCTATGAGTTGTGCTAAAAGAGCTTTGTTGGTGTTGCATGTGCATTGCATTCTTTCGTTCAAGAATTAATGTCGTATTCTAACCCGTGATTCGCTCACAAAAGGGTTTGCGACATCTTTGCAGTAAAACTTCAAGATTAACATGTGTGTTGCATTAGAATTTTCGTTCTCAGAATAAAACATTTCCTGCTTGCATACATTTGTTTGACATCAAAAGAAGTTTACATATAGAAATTCAGTCCAGAAGCTTAATTTTGCCGAGTTGAGAATCCTGAAACTCCTGAAGGGCAGCCAAAGCCAATGGTACTTCCTTAGGAAACTTTGTTGAGTGGGGTCTTTTCCAACAAGGTGAGCTAAGACGTAGTCGATTTGGGGCAGTCACGTCGAATCCTCTCTTTAAGGTGTAGCCAATCTGAGCCAATCACGTTGAGAAATCTCTCCAGAGTCCATCCAAACTGGGGCAATTACTTCGAGATTCAAATCTCTCCAAAGGCAGGTATTCGGGATCTTCCTTCGAAGATCAGTAGTCAGGGGCAAAACCACTTCAAGGTTCATACTGGGGCAGGCCATCCCAAGAGCATGAGAAGGTAGTACATTCTGATGATTGATCAGCCTATCCAGGGTTCAGAGTATTGGGGCAGAATATCTCACGGTGATATGAGATTGTTCATGAATCTTCTCAAGGCAAATTCCTTTGTAGACCATACAATCTGAAGCAGCTAATTTGAGATGCATGGAATCTCTCCAAGAGTTTGAAGACACTGAAGCATTGAGCATGCCAAGTCTTCTGTAAAATCCTCTTGAGATGACTTCTTCTCTGTAATCCATGCAATCCGGGGCAGTTACTTCGAGATTCGGCGAATCTCTCCAAGAGTTTGAAGACATTAAGGCGTTTTGGATGTCAAGTCTTCTGTAAAATCCTCTTGAGACAATTTCTCCCGGTGGACCATGTTGGTCTGGGGCAAGTGAAGAAAAACGGTTGGTCATGCATATGCAGTCAATCAACCAAAAGGAGTGAAACCAAGGGGCATTCCAACCCAAGGCATTTGTGGTCCCCGTCTTCAGCAGGCGTCATTAATAATATTCCCAGCAAGAGGTTGCATGCAAACCTTTCTCCCCAACAAGTGGTGGTTCAGAGTTAGATTTTCTCAGTTGCAGAAGTCATATCTCGCACGGGGCATACGTGCACATCCTTTGCTTGTATATAGCAGCTTCATACTAGGCTCAAAAACAAGATTGAAGCCCTTCCGAGATTAGGAATCATGTCTTCTAGGAGGGTAACCACTTATTCCCACGCAGATGACTGGGGCAATCATGTTCAAGGAAGGGTTCACTTGTCACCCTTTCGCCACAGCGTTTACCGATTGAGTCCATCCTCCGGTCGACGGTCGTTCACGATGTTTCGATATCAGTGAATCGAGTTCAACTGGGTATCATTGTATCTTATTAAGTCGATTCTCTCGTTCAGTACTTTCGACTGCTACAAGCTTTTCTGTCTTGATAACGGTTGCGAATTCCCCAGTAGAGTGGCTTCGTGGACACCGAAGTTGATGGTCTATGCCCAGTGAAGTTGCCAGGAGTTTGAAGATGCCTAATCTTCGATAAAATCCTCTTATGACATTTTCTTCAGATCGGTCTGGTATCATGGAGCAAAGAGCAAGTTGTTGACCCTCCCGAGCATGGGGCATTTTGAATTTCCCCAGCAGGAGATGTTCCAGATTTATTATTCCCAGTAGAGTTTGAGGACACTTGGTCTTCTGTAAAATCCTCTCAAAAGGCATCCGCAGCACGAGACGCTTTAAAGCAGTTTTCTCCAGCAGAGTTGATGAGAAACTCATTATCCCCAACGGAATCGTCAAACGGAAAGTTCGCCTAACATGGGGCAATGTGACACTTATCATAAGCTTGACAGTTTTATTCCTCAACAGACTACCGTAGAATTGCTTTGGGGTTTCCCCAGCAGATTTCTAGGGACTATGTCCCAGCATGTTGCAACAGAATGTTTTCCAACTAGGATTTGCATATCCCCGACAGAGTAGCCCTTATCCCCAGCAAGGTCGTATCTCTGATGGTGGTATCCCCACAGAGTTTATCAGTGAATCTTGTCAGCTATACTCCCCAGCTGAGTTGTTTTCTCCACTAGGGGCTTATTGATCAACATAATCTCTTCTTCTGCAAGGTGTCAGCATATGATATTACCCAGCAGGTGGTGTAATTCTCAGCATTACTCATTTACAACTCAAAGTCCAATTTATTTTTGGCATACAGACAGTTGTTCATATTTTTCCAGCAGGTGGAGTGATCATTTGATAAAGCTTTCAAAGCCGGTTTGGTAAGCACTAAAGTCCAATGACAGATTGGCAGAAATCCAACACGAATTTGTAAAAGTCCAATGTTAGTTTGGCAAAGCTGTAAAAGTCCATCTGAAGATGGCAAGTTTGAGATTCCAAAGCCGGTTTGGTAATCATTAAAGTCCAATGACAGATTGGCAGAAATCCAACACTAATTGGTAAAAGTCCAACGAGAGATTGGCAGAAATCCAACACGAATTGGTAAAAGTCCAACGACAGATTGACAGAGCAGCTCAAGTCCATCGACAGTATGGCAAGCCAGTAGTCGCCTGGCGTCATTCAAAAAGACATTGTTGAAAGTCCATCGATAGTATGGCAAGCCAGTAGTCGCCTGGCGTCGTGCAAAAAGACATTGTTGAAAGTCCATCAATAGTATGGCAAGCCAGTAGTCGCCTGGCGTCGTTTAAAAAGAAATTGTTGAAAGTCCATCGACAATATAGCAAGCCAGTAGTCGCCTGGCGTCGTTCAAAAAGACATTGTTGAAAGTCCATCGACAATATGACAAGCCAGTAGTCGCCTGGCGTCGTTCAAAAAGATATTGTTGAAAGTCCATCGACAGTATGGCAAGCCAGTAGTCGTCTGGCGTCGTTCAATAAGACATTGTTGAAAGTCCATCGACAGTATGGCAAGCCAGTAGTCGTCTGGCGTCATTCAAAAGACAGATCTCTCCGACAACGTTTCATTAAAGATTTAATACAGCATTCTTGTTGGGTTTATATCCCTTTTGTTCTTCACCATCCAGAGCAAATTTTTGGTTATATTTGGTATTCAATCGCTATATACCTTGAAAGTCTGAAAGCAATCTCTTTCAGGCATTCAGGTCTACAGCGTTTGAATAGGGGCAGCTGTAATACCCCAAAATTTGCTCTCTCTTTTGTCATCATAGCATAGCATTATCATATATCATATCATATCCATCTCATTAGCATTACATTGCATCTTTAACATAGAAAAATAAAGCATTGCATTCAGCATAGGACATGTGATCAAGGCATCTTCCTTTGGTTTGAGCTTTCAGAATATTATCAGTGAGCATCAAGGACCTCCGGTTGATCATGTTCTTTCTGCTTCATGACTTGTCTTCATTTTCAAGTTGTTCTCGGAGAATTGTTCTTGTATTGAGATTCTTGGTTATAAAGACAGGATATCTGTGGATTGAATTGCAAATCATTGGTCATGGTTGATTGAACTTACTGATTGAATTGTGGGAATTCATTGAAGATATGAGTTTGGTGTGGAATTGGGCGTGTCGAGATTAGTTGTGTGGGCTACTTGAAATTCAAATTTCTACCATAAATCCATTATTCATTTCCATTTTCCTTTATCCAATTCTTAAATCCATTTCCATTTAAAATTCCAAATATCCATTTTTATAATCCATTTCTATTTTTATCCATTTCATTACCCGTATACATTTCATTCAATTAACCATTTATCCAAATTAAATCAAGATCCATTTTGAAACCAATCATCCAATTAAACCAAAATCAATATCCATTGTTCTAAATCCATTTTTATCCACATTATAAACCATTTGTCATCCACATTCTAAATCCAAACTACAATTCCAATCCAATTCTCTTTTTAAGCCATGATCCATTTTACCACATTCAAATCCAAATGCCCATTCCATTTCAAGTGATTAACTAAAACCTTATTCAAACTCCAAAACACAATTTATCAAACATGGGTTCTTAATGTAAACCATTTTTTCAAATAATTTTGTAGCACATAGCCAGGAGGAAACCCATGAGTTTATGATAGTTTCCTTGAATAAACTAAAAGGTCGTCTTATGATGAAGTTAAAAGAAAAGGAAATTACATGTGGGAATAAAGTACAAGGCAAGTACAAAATCATAGCAGCATAAAAGGTCCTTAATAGTGTAGAACAAGAGAGAGCAGAAGGAAAAAATTCACAACTGAATTCAATTACAGTTTTCATAACAGAATTTCTAACCGCCATAACCACTTCTAACTAACTTTTTCAACCATCTTCTCTGACTCTGAATCTTCAATTCACCTCCATCTTCAATCATCAACTCCCAGAATCACCATTATCACTTTCAACCTTCTTCTCAATCCATAAAACCTGCAGAGAATCGTTCAATAACATTGACGACTTGCAAAAATTCCAGAACCTGCCATAATCCTTCAAACACTGTAACACTCTTCATCATCATCACCGAATCTTCACCTCAATTTCACACAAATTCACCAACCTGCGGACTCTGTAATCACACGCATACATACAACATTAACCGATTCAAGAACCTCAACAAATAGCAATGGAAGAAGCAGAAGAAGAAGGAGAATTGGATCGTGGATCATACCTCTTGAGCTTCATCGCCAACTTCTTCACATAAGAGATTCGCGAATTCCTCGACGAGCGAGATTCATCTCAAATTCAACGCAAGCTTCTGGATTCGCTAATCTTCAAGAATTTGTAGAAAATCGCGGATCACGTTTTGAATCAACGACAATTGCAACGAAACTGCGGGAGATTCACATCACACAATGATTGCGTCAAAAACCGCATAAACAACCTTCATCTTCAATTTGCGAACCTGCTAGAAACCACAACAACAATCAACGCGACAACAAAATCAGCAAGGAGAAGGAGAAGAGATTCGAGAACGTGAACACAATTAACCACAACTGAAGCACGATAGAGAGAAGAAAGTTCGATCGAAACTCACCGGTAATTCAACGCCGATGTCGTTGCCACGCAATTCAATCGCGAGAGGAGAATCTCGATCGAATCAGAGAGAGCATTCATAGACTGTTGAATTTATTAGAGTTTTAGGTGGAACCACCAACCTCCGCCGCCTCCGGAATGGAGGAGGCGATTTCCGGCGAGGATCTTAGGGATTAGACGAGCGTGTGGCAAGCAGACGGATGAGGATGTTGTATTTGGTGGCACCGGAGGTTTGAAGGCGTTAAGAAGAGAGATTAGGGCGTTGAAGAAGAGGGAGAGAAGAGAGGAAGACGGCGGCGCATAAGAGAAGAGAAGGGAATGAGGTTGTTGGTGGAAGTAGGGTTTTTTGAGAGGAGTTTGTATCCTCAGGACGGTGAACCGATCGGATAAGGCCCATTGGTGCCATATCCTTTATTTCCATACCCCACAAATTACTTCCACACCCTCACTGAATGGGGACCAAAGAGATCTTGGGCCATGAATGTTGTACACACACTACCAACCACTCTCTGCACCCCCTGGACCAGAATACACGTTTGGGCTTGGTCACCACAAACACAGTAACACTATCTGCACCCTCTCTCTTTCTTTTTAATTTTGTGTGGCATTTAGGTTATATTTTTTTAGATTGTGATTAAGTTTCTTGTTAGAATTTAATTTTTAAACTGAGTTTTGGTTTAGATGTTTAGATGTTTAGTTTTAGAAATTAGGTTGAGAAATTAGATATTAATTCTAGGAATGTTGGTTTCAAAGCTTAATATTGGTTTTGGGTTAATTGTTTTAGTTTGTTCTCAATTTTAGAACTTTGAATTATAATTAATATCGCCGAATTAGTTTTTCAACCATTTAATATCGATTTGTAACACTACCTAGTTGTTGACCAAATGTAGATTTATTTCGATTAACCTTTGTTCAAGAATTAATTTCAATTTGATTTAGATATTGAATTTAGACCTTAATTCCAATAATTAGATCTAGAGTTCACTAATCGTTTAGTCTAATTGCTCATTAATTGATTTTTTTTTTTGCTCAAGTACATTAATCGAATTTTAGATTAATCGTTCAATAATTGTTTTTGCTTAATCATTTCCCAATTGTTTTTGCTTACTTGTGTACTAATCATTTTAGAATTAGAAATTAACTTTGGACTAATTGACATTGACATGGTTTGAATTGATTTTGTTCTTGCATTGACTTTACTTAGATTTTAATGATAACATTGACTAATCAATTTAATAGTTTCATTTGGTAACTTTGTTAATAGTCTTTATATTGTTTTTATAGATTTTTGACTAATTGTTGTTTACATGTAGTATTGATTTCATTTACTTCCTATTTGACAATTTCCATTTGAATTTGGACTAACCTTTGGGTTTGTTTTGTAGTGTTTTACATTTGATTAGTAAAATGTAAAAGTTGATGCCACATACACAGCTGTTGTGCACAAAGTGTGCTATTAAATGGCGCAATTCTGTCCAGAATTTCTTACACCCATTATGTTCTGTAAATAGTAGTTGTTATAGACTGTTTTTACTTGTTGCTGTTTTTTACAGCTATGCAGGTGCAGAAGCACTGTTGTTGCTGCTGGTTATGGCTTATGGCCTTGTTTTATTGTTTTTAAGAGCATTTGGTTCCATGCCTTTCACGGACCCGTTTCACTTTCTAACACTTTTGCTCATTTATGCTAGATCACTAGAAGTTGGTCGGTTTGCTTATACTTTGCTTGCGTTGCTACGGATTGATATCCGTTCGGTATCACTTCTCTTCTCTTTTACTAATTCCGCATTTTTCCTTTTTATGCCACGAGAAGTAGGATTGGGAGTCCGTGCCACTTGGCCGGCAATGATGGAAGTCCTCAAAGGAGGCTCTATTTGTGATTGTTTAATATTGTGTCTGAAGACCTCTATGAGGCATCCCATTCCTATTTCCCCTGGCAAGACCTCCAAGAAGGCAATTGACAGAAGTTAGGGTTCGCAATCGACCCCCGTTATTCTAGTCGAGTCGTTCTTAGCTCTCATTACATGATTGAAGCTTTGAACATCACCTGCTCTTGTTGTCGAGTCTGTCAGTGGAAGGAGGGTTTAGTAATCAAACCCCCACGCCTTGTCTATAGCTCGCATTGACCAATGTTGATGCTTATGTGATCTGATTCACATCTTCCCCTTTCTTACTCTGCTCTCCATGGTTCTTGATACCATTGGGCGAGCACGCTTACTTCCCACAGCTAGCTTGTTTGCCTCGGTTGATATGACCCATTGACTAAAGCTCCCTCTTTCTTATTTTGACTGTGTGACATTACTGTTGACTGACACTGTTTACTCTGTCATTGCTTTTAGTTTATTTCGCGATTGATTTATCCTGTGTTTACTTGTCTGATAACATGATCCCTTAGGATTCCTCGCTCCACTTAATTTTTGATTAAGTCGGAGGTAGGAGAGACATTAGGATAGCAATCCATGTATGCTAACATTAGGTAGAATTCCCTTTCTTACCTCAACCATAGGGCCATCATTGTATGATAACATTAGGAGCTAGTTTCCCCTTAGTTTTTTCTTTCAAACTTGAGTCTTTCATCTTCTCATCTTAAAGAAAATTCAAAATATCTAATAAAGGTATACATTTATTGCATTTAGGCCTTTCATATAAAGAAAAGATTATAAAGGGGTCTTCTCTTATAATCTTAGAATGTGTAGCATATAGCCCATCTTGGGTCAATGTGTTAAACATTTGATCTTGTATGAGGGACTTAAATGCAATACTTGTTGAAGGTACAAATAAAGAAAAACACTTCTTCATTTCATAATCAACAAAACACTTAATAAACACAAGTATGCTAGTGTGTTTGAACCTTAACAATTGGAACTAAGTGTGGGGGTCTTCTTCACCCTTAGTGTAATTTCTTACTCATTCCATCTTGGAATGTGAGAATGTACACATTCCAATGACTAAGATTTGAATACACTATCATATGCAAACAAATGAAAAAACTCTTAAAAGACAAAAACAAACGATAACGTCTTTCCTCCGGGATTTCTCTCCTCATCTCATTCACTCATTCCTTAAGGATGCGTCATTTCTGTTCTACCACAAACAGGTAACGCCTAAGTCTCCCTACAGCGAGCTGCAACACCTAAACTGCCAGGACGCGAATGTTGACGTATTCCACTAAAAAACACAAACAATCCATCCCTAGTGAGGGGAACTATGTCGCTCTGATTCTCATATTCCCGATGAGATACGTAGGCAGTGGGGTAGGGCCCATGCGAGCACTTCTTTTATTTTCCCTACATTTGTTTCTCGTTCCTTTTCCATTGTTTCTCCTTTCTTTCTTTCAGTTCCTTTTCCGGTATCCTTTTCTTACACCCTTTGATTGAGACAAGCAAGCGTGGATCCCATCGGGTACGATGGACGCGAGGGGGTGCTAATACCTTCCTCTCGCATAACCGAATCCCGAATCCAGTTCTCTTGGTTGCAAGACCATGCTCTATCCTTTCCTTCAGGTTTATGCGGTGTTTCCTTTCCCTCTCTTGGGATAAATACACATTGCTGGCGACTCTGTTTCGGTGCCACTTTCGCGTTTGTACTTGGATGAAAATCCGGGGAGCGACATTGGGCTCCATGTTGCTTTCTGCTAGGTCACCCCAGGGTGGAGTGCTCTTGCCAGGGCCAAGTCAATTTGTGGTTTTAATGGTGCTTCTGCATATTATTTAGGGATCATGGTTACCCTACAGACACCTTAAAAGAAAGAGTAATCGCGCATTTTCTTTTCATCCCCAAAATTATTATCCCCAAGAATTCAAATGCGATAATTATCATAAATAAAACAAATTTTCCAAGCATGGAGCAAAGATTAAAAGAGAAATTTTTTTGATGAAAATAGTATTTTATTGATGAAGGCCCTTAAAAGAACGAATTACAAGAGGAGGCAATTCCTATAAAAGGTAATTGCTTTAAAAGAAAATGGATAAAAAATAACAATGGAAATGTTGAAACCAGTTTCCATCGAGTTTCAATTCTGCTATGACCCATATATCTCTGAAGACCCTTTAAACCTTGCTTCTGAGCGCAACGATTGTATCAATCCTTCCCATTCGGAGTTTCGCGATCAAGGAGAAAAAATTCACCAATTTTTACAGAATGCAGTTTTTGCCTTTTTAATCCCTAATTTTTGCCTAGACCGCCATTTTCGGGTTTTCAGCCTACCGGGATACCCTTTTTTGCCTAAGTTACCCTTGGGAGTTTTTAACTTAGCAGGTCATTTCTTTTATTTTGTCCCTAATTTTTGCCTGGACCTTCTTCTTTTTACATGATCCACCAGGATGCCCATTTTTGCGTGGATTTTCTTTTTGGTCCACCGGGTCTATCTTTTAGGCATAATATTTTTTAACTACATCTGAATTCACAGGGGATAGGAGGTCATCGCCGTCCATAGTGGAGAGAATCAAGGCCCCTCCAGAGAAAACCTTTTTGACCAAGTATGGACCTTCATAGTTCGGTGCCCACTTGCCCCTTGGGTCGGGGTGAATTGGTTGAATTTTCCTCAAAACCAGATCTCCTACTTCGATATGTCGAGGGCGAACTTTCTTGTCAAAAGCTCTCTTCAATCGCTTCTGGTATAGCTGACCGTGACAGATGGTCGTCATGCATTTTTCATCAATGAGATTAAGCTGGTCGAGTCTTGGTTACACCCATTCGGCTTCGTTAAGCTTGACGTATGTTAAAATCCTCAAGGAAGGAATCTCTACTTCGATAGGCAGTACTGCGTCCATGTCATACACGAGAGAAAAGGGGGTTGCCCCGGTAGAAGTGCGCAGTGATGTGCGGTAGCCGTGCAGAGCAAAAGGCAACATCTCATGCCAGTCTTTATATGTCTTCACCATCTTCTGAAAAATCTTTTTGATGTTTTTGTTGGCTGCCTCGACATCTCCATTCATCTTCGGACGGTACGGAGTTGAATTGTGGTGCTCGATTTTAAAGCTTACGCATAAATCCTTCATTAATTTATTGTTGAGGTTCGAGCCATTGTCGGTAATGATTTTATTTAGAAACCCATATCAACAAATAATCTCTTTCTTGATAAAGCGAGCCACCACTTGCTTAGTGACATAGGCATAAGACGCGGCTTCCACCCATTTAGTGAAGTAGTCAATGGCAACTAAGATGAAACAGTGTGCATTTGAAGTAGTGGGCTCGATACGTCTGATCACGTCTATGCCCCACATGGCGAATGGCCAAGGCGATGTCAACACATTTAGAGGAAGTGGTGAAGCATGGATCTTATCTGCGTAGATTTGGCACTTGTGGCAGGTTTGCACGTGGCGGTAACAATCAGTTTCCATTGTCATCCAGTAGTATCCCGCCCTCAAGATCTTCTTAACCATGGTGTGTCCGCTGGCATGCGTTCCGAAAGACCCTTCATGAATTTCATTTATGATTTGATCCGCTTCGTGTCTATCCACGCATCTGAGCAGGACCGAGTCATAGTTCCTCTTATAGAGTACATCCCCACTCAGGAAGAATTTTGATGAAAGCTTCCTCAGGTATTTCTTGTCAGTGATGGTGATGTTCTCTGGATACTCTGTGTTTCTAGATACCACTTGATATCATAGAACCAAGGATGATCATCAACTTCAGGCTCTGTGGCCTGATTCGTCAAACAGTAGGCAGGCTCATCAAGGTACTCAAGATGAATGGCAGGCGCCTTGTTCTTCCATTGGACCTTAAACATGGATGCTAGCGTGGCTAGGGCATCTGCCAATTGATTACTTTCTCTTGGAATGTGGTTGAAAGTAATCTCATCAAAGTATGGGATCAACTTCAAGACATGGTCTCTGTATGGGATAAGCTTGTTATCGCGAGCCATATAATCTCCTTTAATTTGACTGATGACCAACGCGGAGTCCCCATAGACTTCTAGAATTTTGATCCTGTGGTCAATAGCAGCTTCTATTCCAAAGATGCAAGCTTCGTATTCGGCCATGTTGTTAGTACATTTAAAGCACAACCTGGTAGTGAAAGGGATATGAAATCCAGTGGGTGATGTAATTATTGCCCCAATTCCACTGCCTTGGGAATTTGCTGCACCATCGAACACGAGCGTCCATCGCGATCCTGGTTCTGGTCCGTCATCTGGGCCGGGCATTTCATAATCTCTGGCGAACATAACATCTTCATCGGGAAAATCGAGAAGCATGGGCTGGTAGTCTTCCACAGGCTGGTGGGCTAGATAATCAGACAACACGCTTCCTTTGATGGCTTTTTGTGTGACATATTGAATGTCGTATTCTATTAACACCATCTTCCAGCGGGCAACTCGTCCGGTGAGTGCAGGTTTCTCAAAGATGTATTTGATAGGATCCATTTTTGAGATCAGGAGAGTTGTATGGGTGAGCATGTATTACCTTAGGCTTTTGGCAACCCAAGCCAATGCACAGCAAGTCTTCTCGAGCATCGAGTATCTTGTTTCCCAATCATTGAACTTCTTGCTCAGGTAGTATATAGCATGCTCCTTCCTACCTGTCTCATCTTGTTTCCCCAGTACGCATCCCATAGATCCATCTAACAAGGTTAAGTTCATTATGAGAGGCTTCCCTGGCACAGGAGGTATCAAGATCGGTGTCTCTTGTAGATATTCTTTTATCTTCTCGAAAGCTTTCTGACAATTGTCATTCCACACGACTGCTTGATCCTTTCGCAACAGCTTAAATATGGGCTCACAAGTGGCCGTCAGATAGGATATGAATCGAGAAATATAGTTCAATCTTCCTAGGAAACCACGAACTTCCTTCTCAGTCTTCGGCGCAGGCATATCTTGGATAGCTTTGACTTTGTCTGGGTCGACTTCTATTCCTCTTTGACTTACGATGAAACCTAACAATTTGCCAGATCTCACACCAAAAGTACACTTGTTGGGATTTAATCGTAATCTGAATTTCCTCAATCTTGTAAATAGTTTTTCGAGATGAACGAGGTGCTCTTCCTCAGTTTACGACTTCACAATCATATCATCAGCATAACATTTAATCTCTTTATGAATCATGTCATGGAAGAGTGTTACCATCGCTCGTTGATATGTCGCTCCTGCATTATTTAGTCCGAATGGCATAACCTTATAACAGAAGGTTCCCCAAGGGGTGATAAAGGTAGTCTTTTCCATATCCTCCAGATCCATCTTAATCTGATTATATCCAGAAAACCCATCCATAAAAGAAAAGACGGAAAATTGGGCCGTATTGTCCACTAGTACATCTATATGTGGCAAAGGAAAATCGTCTTTGGGACTGGCCTTGTTGAGATCTCTATAGTCTACACACATCCGTACCTTCCCATCTTTCTTGGGTACGGGAACGATGTTCGCGACCCACCGTGGATTGTTGGATATAGCCAGGAATCCTGCGTCTAGCTGCTTTTGGACTTCTTCTTTAATTTTGATAGCCATTTCAGGTCGGGTTTTTCTCATCTTCTGCTTCACCGGCGACCATCCTTCCTTGAGAGGTAGTCTGTGCATTACAATGTCTTCATCCAGTCCGGGCATGTCTTGGTAAGACCAAGCGAACACGTCTTTGTACTGGTGTAACAACTCGACCAATCTTCTCTTTACATCTTCCTCTATAGCAGAGCCTACCTTGACTTCCTTCCTGTCATCTTCGGTCCCAAGATTGATGATATCTACTGACTCCTGGTGCGGTTGGATGACCTTTGACTCTTGCTTCAGTAGTCTGTCTAACTCCTCTGGGAGCTCACAAGTTTCCTCGCAGTCTTCATCAGCGTGGTAAATTAGGTTATCAAAGTCATATCCGACCATATCAGAATCATTATCAATGGAAACCGGGGTGGATCTGCATGATGATGATTTCATGCTTTATTTTGAGAAGTTGAAGAAAGAAAAATGCAAGAAAAACATTGCCATTTTATTTATGAAAAATTAAAAAAGAAAGACAGGGAACACAATTGAATGCAAAAAGTTCATATCATTCATGATAAATATTGATTGAAAACATGGGGGCCCTACAAAATAATCCATATGCCTTGGGCAGAGCATAGGATTGGAAAACAACACAAGGAAAATTACTCTTCGACAAAGGTGACTTCAGGCATCTCCACGACAGTCAAATTATTGAGTTGTTAATTTGGTGCTCTTGGATACACCATGCAGACTTCTTTGGGCACACCATCTTCAGCTTCCACACAAGTAACTTGGCCGTCAACAAGATGTCCAGCACTAGTGAAAACAGGAGGAGGAACAGGTCCTTTGCCTTTGTCGGAGGTTGTCTTCTTTAGATGACTTGGGAATCCCAAGCCAGCCTTGTTCCTGTTAACTGGTAGCTCCAACACTCTTCCCCAACCTTCAGGGTGACCAGCTTCAATCACCATCTTCGCGTCCTTCCAAGTAATCATCGGGGACCAAGCCTTTTCTGACTTCTTCTTCTCCTTCTCGGCAGGAATCATCTCCACATTTATAACCTCAAAAGCTTGGAAAGGGGTCTCATGAACTTCCCTTCCCACTTCAATGTAACGGAATGAGGTTAAGTGGCTAACCAGAATATCCTCCTCGCCATCAATTACAACAATCTGGTTATTGATCATGAACTTTAGTTTTTGATGGAGTGTGGATGTTACTGCGCCAGCAGTATGGATCCAGGGGCGCCCTAGGAGGCAACCGTAGGCAGGATAAATGTCCATCACATAAAATGTGATGATGAAAGTGTGAGGCCCAATTTCGATAGGGAGGTCAACCTCACCTATCACAGTTCTCCTAGCCCCATCAAAAGCCTTCACTATCATTGAACTCGGCTTCATCATCAACCCTTCAATGGTAAGCTTGGACAAAGAATTCTTAGGCAAAACATTCAGTGATGACCCAGTGTCCACCAAAACTCTTGACAAAACAACATCAATGCACTCAATGGATATATGCAGAGCTTTATTGTGGTTCTTCCCCTCTGGGGGCAATTCTTCATCACTGAAGCTCAAAACATGTTTGGATGCAATGTTTGACACCACCCCTTCAAAATCGACAACGGAAATCTCTTGAGGAACGTGGGCAGCCTTTAAAAACTTCAACAATGCCTCATGATGGGCAGGCGAACACATTAGCAATGACAACATCAAAATTTTGGAAGGTGTTTGGTTGAGCTGATCAACCACCTTATAGTCACTTTTTCGTATAATGCGCAAAAACTCTTCCGCTTCATCATTAGGACCTTCCTTCTGAGTAAAGGATTGCCCTTGTTCAACTGTTGTCTGTCTTTCATTTGTCTTTCCTACAACTCCAGAATTGTTGCTTGGTGGTGGCACAGGTGCAAAAATCCTTCCACTCCTGGTCACACCTCTGGTTCCAGCGAGATTTTCCACATAATCTTTAATTATTATTGGTTCCTCTTCCAATTTCTATCCATTGATGTATACAGCTGAATCATAACTCCAAGGCACAACCTTGGTGCTCTCAAAAGGGAACGGAGAAGGTAAAATTATTGTCAATGAATCTAATGAAGGTGGTGACACTGGAACGTCAATCGAATCGTAGGGGATTTCCAGAGGCACGCGTACTGGATTACCAGGGATTTGAGCAGGATACCAATCATAATCACACGGGATCTCCAATGATACATGGGGTTGATTATACGACACTGCCCATGACACATCATCATCGTAGAGAATTTCAATTGGATCATAAGGGATGTCCAAAGTTGCCACCTCTTCAGCAGGGGCTATCTGCTCTACCAATAGAATGCCTTGGTCTAGCAATTTTTGAATTCCCATCTTCAAGTCATCACAACTTTAGGGATCTGCCAAACAATGTTGGCAATCCACAGAACATCCTGGGAAGATGTCTTGTATCAGTAGTTGTTCCTTAACAGTTGCAAAAGAAGTCTTCATCTTGCCAACCTTCGACACCAGCTTCTTTCCTCTGGACTCTTTAATCATATTCGTGGCATGGTTATGATTCGGTATTGGGTTATTGATAACATTGGGAGTATTTCTGGTGAAATTGATGGCCTTCGAGTCGATGAGATCTTGAACTATGTATTTTAGGGCCTTACAATTTTCGATGTTGTGCCCGGGAGCTCCAGAGTGGAACTCACAGTGGGCATTCGCATTGTAACCAGGAGGTAAAACAGCAGGCGGGGGCTTCATGTCTCTCAATTGTACCAATGAACCCCTAAGCAAAAGTCGAAGCAATCTGGCATAAGTTGTGGGAATAGGGTCAAACTTTTTCTCGGGTCTCCTCTGTCTGGGCTGACCTTGGTAGTAGTTTTGGCGTTGAGGCACTTGTTGCTGAACAGCAGGCTGGCTTGCAGGGATAGTCAAAGATTGATGATACTGATTTGAGGTGACAACAGCCACATGATGATATCCTGATATGCTCTACCTTTTCCCCTATTCCCGAAAGCAGCGCTTGCCTCTCCCTCTTTCTTCTTCGAAAAACCTTGATAGGGCCTTTTAGCTCCACTGGAGGATTCAGTGGCATTCTGAATTTTTCCTAACTTTATCATGCTCTCAATCCTTTCTCCAGCCATTACCAACTCGGAAAATACAGAGGATGTACTTCCTTCCAGGCGCTCAAAGATGGGTCCTTGGAGAGTTCCCATGAACATGTCATTGAGTTCTTTGTCAAGGAGAGGTTGTTGTACTCTTGAAGCTAAGTCCCTCCACCTCTGAGCATAATCCTTAAATGACTCGCCAGACTTCTGAGTCAGACCTTGGAGTTGTGTGCGGTTAGGCGCCATATCTGAGTTGTACTGGTAATGCTTTAAGAAGGCTCCAACTAATTCATTCCATGTCCTGATGTTGGCGCGCTCTAATTGCATATACCATTCAAGGGAAGCCCCATTGAGGCTATTTTGGAAGAAATGCATAAGGAATTTCTCGTCATCTGAATGAGCAGCCATTCTTCTATAGTATGATCGAATGTGTGTTCTCAGACAACTGGTTCCCTTGTTTATCTCAAAGACAGGGAGTTTGAATTTAGGAGGGATCCTGACACCAGGCACCAAGCACATATCAGCAGCATCTAAACCAAACGTATTGGGTCCTTGCAAGCCTTTCACAGTCTCTTGTAGGGCATGCACCTTCTTCGCCAAGTCATCATTTGGCGGCCCAAAATCATCTACGACCGAGTCACCATGAGGGCCATAAAAATCTTCATGCTCATCATACTAGACGGGTGTCGGGATCGCCCTAGCAGCCGCTGGGATGCCTCCGCCTATAGGGATTGGAACTCCCGCACCATCATGGATTGGAACACCTCCACCAACATGAGTTGGAATTCCACCACCCACAGGAGTTGGAATGGCAGCGTTTCTTTCGGCAGCTTGCCTCATCTCTTCTTGTCCTCTGGCCATGTTCTGAATGGCCTCCATCAGCTGGCCCATCTGCATCTTCATAGTGAGCATCTCTTCTCTAAGAGCGGCTTGGTTCTGCTCAATTTGATCCATGATCCTCTTCCAATTGCTCCTGGTGTTGTAAGGATATCGGGAAGTCAGCTTGTTCCTACTGTAATAGGCCAAGTGGTTTGTCAGTTTCGGGGTTTGATGAATATGCAAGATGATATATGAATGCGTATGCAATGCTAGAATGATGTTCAAGGAGACCCTCGAGACTCGTGGTTATCATAGGTATTATAGAAATAAAATTTGCACAACTTTGAGGACAAAAGAAGCTTTTCATTAATTCACTAGAAGATTGAGTACACAAGATTAAGCATGTTCATTAAATGAGTATATAAGTTTTGAAATAAGACATGAGAATACAAAACAATAATCAAATGGTCTTCTTTCGGATGCGTTCTTCAAGCTTTTTCGACTCGGACATGAATCTTCCTACCATCTGATCACAAAGGTGAATGAAGTCGTTAACCGAGGGAGGGGCGTTGTTGCCATCCAAATCTTGCATTGCACTCTCCAACCTCCAAGTACATCGCTAATCATGATATTACAGTATTCTACAAGGCCATTGTACCTAGCACGGTACATATCCAAAGCGGGCTGACAAATGTTCAGAGACTCTACATGAGTGTTGAGCAACTGATTGAGGTTCTTCTCCCTTTTGACCCATTGGGAGCTATCTTTCTTCAAATCCTCGAAACGACTCTTCCAATGCTCCACTAGCCCTTTGGAAGCTTCCAACTCCTTACACTTGTCGTTCCACATTTCAGGAGTATAGCGTGCCGACCTCATGGCTTCCTCTTTGAGGTGACGCTCATCTTTGACCCTAGTCAGAGCATTTCTCAATCGTCCTTCGAGCTCATCAATGTTAGCTTCGAGCTTTTCTCTAGTTTCCTTCTTAGCAGCAGAAACCTCTTCATATAGGCGCCAAGCCCTACCACAAGAGTCTTTGGCCTCTTCCAAATGTTTTCGGAGAGCTTTCACTGACGCATCAGCCCCTTCAAAGCCATTTTGATACAGGACCCTCAGATCACTTTCGATCTTCAACTTGCTAGTTTCAACCACTTGATCTTGCTCAAACTCAAACTTCCTCTTAAACTGGCTAGTCTCTAAACCAGCTTGGTGGATTTGTGCTTGTAGCTCTTCGTTTTCTTTAGTCAATTTCTCTGCCAATAACTTCAACTTGTTATACTCCTCCATAGGAACATGTTGGGTACAGGAGGCTTAGTATGCATTGGGAGCCTCATAAGGGTATGGTAACGGCCTTTCCGCAACCCTTGCCAATAACCACATGTTGTATGGTTCTTTGGCCACACAGTTCTTTGCCTTTAATTCCTTTCTCCCACTTGAATGGACCTTATTCCATGATCTTGAGATCCTTCTTACAAATTCAGGGTCATCCGCTTTATTGGCTAGGAAGAAACTTTGGATCTTTTCTGCCTCAGGCTCATCCTTCATTGCGTAGCCAAGTTGGTGCAATGCCATGATCGGATTATAGTTAATACAACCTGCTCTCTCAATCAGAGGTACATTGTGGAACTCTCCATAACTGAAGATGATTTCTGTATCATAATACTCATGAGAGTACCATGCAATGTCATCAGCTACTAAATACATGATACGGTTGGACCACTTCAGCTTCTTCTTGTTCTCCACAAAAGGGCCATCCTTTGGCAAATGAGAGGTGTACCACTTGTATAGCAGGTGGGAACAACATTGGACCATCCCTGTCTTCTTCTCACTCCTCCAATGAATGGAATGGTAAGTGTCGGCAAGGAGCGTGGGAACCGGGTTCTTCTGAATGAAGAGGGTAACGACAACAATGTCTATGAAATTATCTATATTTGGGAAGAGGATAATTCCATAGATGATCAGAGAAAGAAAGATTCCAAATCTCTCCCAATCCTTATCCGCCTTATACTGAGCAACTTTGTCGAGAAGAAATTTCAGAGGGAACCCATGAGTACCTCCCTTATGGACTAAACCAGCATCAACCTCTTCTTTGGTGATGTGAAGTGCATGAGCAATGGATGGAGGTCGTAGTTCTTCTTCTAAACCGGTGTAAATGGGTCGACTCTTGATCTTAATATTAAGTAGATGAGAGTATTCCTCAAGGGTAGGAGCCAACTGGTAATTTTGAAAGGTGAAGCATCGGAGCTGAGCATCATAGAATTGAGCCAACGCATACAAAGCCCATGTATCTAATATAGTATCCAAGAGATCAAGCAGTTTCCCATGTTGCCCTTGGAAATTGATCTTCATTACTTTCGGCACATCTAGCAGAATATCTTGGATTGCACCCAACTTCGGCTCTCTGAACTTTAGTGAATTGGTGCTTATCTTCTTAGGACCATCCATTCTTTCAGCAATACCTGAGATAACCACAGTCTCTTAAGTCCCTTAATATGCAAAAAAAATGGTATGCAATGTCATGAATGCAATGCTTCAGAATGGGTTCACAGCACAAGGTTCAAGATCACAGATTCTGCATGACAGTACCACAAGATAACCCTCACCTCGGGTAGTCAATCTATTGGGTTACAACAGGGCATTCCAAAGGTTTTCAAACAAAGTCCCATGCACAAACCCTCAAAAGTTTCCCATCATAATGACGATTCTTTAGACGGTAATCCCTTCAAAAGATGAGCACAGAGTTATGCCTTAGTAACCTTTGGAATAGGGTTCTAAAAGTCCTCAGAATCACGGACTCCCAGGTCAGAAACAAAGACGCCATTATGACTAATCGTAAGACATAATCATTCCCAAAGGGGCCTCATCTGAGCGGTGGAAGTCAAACTGACTCGACGAGTCCTAAGTCTCGCAAATCAGTAAGCAACCACCTCCTAGCTTAGTGTATACTCGAAAAGCTCGGGTAGAAAGCCTTTCTCCTCACCAACCATCCCCAATATACCCAACAGATAAGAGAAGCACAAGATAATAAAGCAAACAAAATACATATACGACAAACAAACTAGGTTTGGCTTGCTTAGGGATTTTCCATTCCCCAGCAGAGTCGCCAGCTGTCGCTACTCGAAAAATAGTCAACTGGAGGCAAAAGGAGGAAGAAATAGAAGAGTTGCCATCGAACTTTATTTATCCCATGAGGGGAAGGGAAAACATCGAGAAAACCAAAAGAAGAAAGGATAAGATGGTCTCGCAACCAAATTACGGGTTCGGAAGCCGGTTATGCGAGGGGAAGGTGTTAGCACCCCTCACATCCATTGTACTCGATGGGAACCATTCACTTGTCTATGTGTAAGGATGTTTCCTAAGGAAATTGCTTTCTAAGAGTGTTCTAAGAGGGAAAGAGAAGGTGATAACCAAAGAATGTGAAAGAAAATAAAAGAAAAGGTAGGAAGAAGAAGAAGGGAAAAGAAAAGGAGACTCGATAGGACTTTACGATCCTATGCCTACGTATTCCCTCGTGCAATGGGAAAGTCAGAGTCAACGTAGTTCGAAGGACTACGGGTGTAGAAAATGGAAGGGGGTGGAAAACGGAAGATGGATAAAAAGTGGCTCGCCAAGATCATCACAATCTTGTGCCTACGTATCTTACATTCGGACAAGAATGAAGAATCAGAGCAATCGTAGTTCGATCGACTACGGTTTATCGGTGTTTTTTATTGACGATGTTAACGTGAGAGTTCTAGAAGTTAGGTGTATTGCAGCTCACTCATGGAGTCTTATACGTTACCTGTTTGCGGTAGAACGGACGTAACATGTCCTTTTTGAAAAGGTTGATTTTCGCCATCGAGGCAAGATGTCACATTTAATTCGTTGAAAGTTGATTTTATGGGCGAAATAAGTCCTCGGATAGGAACCCCTTCGGGTAGTACCCAATTCTTTATCTCAAAAGGTTTATTATGAAAGATGTGTGGCAAATATAGTCACGTCTTCGTATTGAATGACGAGTATCGAGACCACACACTCTAAAGTGAGCATCCTAATACTCGAAGAGGAAGAGGTCTTCACCCAATCCTCTCTCTTTAGTTCAATACAAAGAGAACTTTATTCTCTTATTAAAAATGTTTTTGGTTTTAGACGGTAAGTGCTTTACGACAGTGAACCCTAAAGGTAATGTCAAGCACTCGGGATAGGAGAAGGCCTTCGCCTAACCACTCCACGACCAGCTAAGTTTATTAAGAAAATGTTTGAGAATGCACTTGGTACAAGACCAAGGTTTTTAGACACAAGGAGATGAAATAAAGAGAGAAAAAGGTTTTTGAAAGAATGGGTGGTGAATATAGTCCCGTCTTCGTATTGAAAGACGAGTATCGAGACCACACACTCTAAAGTGAGCATCCTACTACTCGAAGAGGAAGAGGTCTTCACCCAATCCCCTCTCTTTAGTTCAATACAAAGAGAACTTTATTCTCTTATTTAAGGAAGTGTTTTGAGTTTTTGAGAAAAAAATCCACTTGACGTTGGATCAAGGGTTTATTGCTAGTTGAGAAAAAAAAAGTTTGAAGTGTAACGAACAAGGTTGATGGCGATGCACGAGGCAATCGACTTACAAGGGTGAAAAATGGCTCGACGTTGGATCGAGAATTTATTTTGAAAAAATGGTTTGAATATGCAAATAAGATATTAATCAAATATCATCATGGTGTAAACATATCACATGAGAAAATCGCATATTAGAAATAATAATCAAGAGTTACACAATTAAAACAAACAAAGTAAAACACAAAAATATTAACTAAATTAAATATGAATATTTAATAAAATTAATTAATAATTTAATTAATTAATATTAAATAAATATATTTAAGCTAATTAACAATACACACATCTTTATAATTTTCATTTATGAATTAAACAATTAATAAAAGAGAAATAGAAAATAAGATTAATAAAAAAAACAATTCAAAAAAGAAAGACCACATGGGTTGGATATCAAAAGAAGAAAGGGTGGGTGCAAGTAATAAAAATAGAAGCCTAAGAACCACAAGGCCCAGGCGCGTGGGGGTCTATCATAGACCCTCGGTCAACTTAGTTAACTGTGAATGAGATCCTGAGCATTGGATCGGGAACTTAGTCAACACTGACTCCATCAAATGGTATCAAACGAAGGTGCATGGCAAGAAACTATGGTGAAACCACACAAGATAAAACATGAAGCCACGCAAGAAATTATGACGACGGCTATATGTGACACTTGTCACCGTCTTCTTCAGCCAACTCAAAAAAAAGGGAACAACATGCTGTCAAACGTAGAAGGCATCAAGCGTCTTTTTATTAAAATACAGAAATGAAATCTAACATTTAAAATGTGAAGCATTTTCCCCAGCCATTCTCAATGTTCTCTCTCTCTGAACTAAACGCGAAACCCTCTTCTCAGAACAACCTAGCCAGAATACACAAGAAACTCGCCGGAGAAGAAGTCTTACGGCGGAAATCGCCGTCTACTCCGGCAGCGATACCTCATCTCACCACGGCCCAAACATCAACCCCTCTCAAAAAGAAGCCCTGAACCCAAATCCGCCCTCGACTTCCTCAAAAAACTTAAGAATCAAGTGGATCGAACCGTTCCTTTTCAAAACCCTAAACCGAAAGTTCAACAAATTGCGGCGGAAAAAAAAGCAAGGGTGAACGACACAATATATTCAATCTAACGAAGATTCACATGAAGCGAGTTCTGAAGCAAAAGACTTACCCTCGGAGCTCCCAAATCGCAGGTACGAACTTTCTCTCATGTTCTTCCTTCTTCTTCTTCCGAACTGCTTCTTACACGACCGTTTTGGGGTTTTTTGTGTGCGTAGAAACTTTAGGGTTTTTTTTAGTGCGGCTGTCCTCTCCTATTTCTGAAAACAAAGCCTATCTTTTATAGAGTAGAATTAGGGTTTATGAAGTTTGAAATTTGTTGTGGAATCTCCGTTATTGCAAGGTATGCTATTCCTTTTTGATGATAATAAGTTGTCTTTCCATTTTTGTGAATTATGTTGTTTCTGAATTTCTCTGCATTCTCTGCGTTCTGCACTTTTTTCACTTTGTGTATGGACTAATTCTTGCTGGTCCCCTTGCTGTCAACTTGAGTTGGAATTCTGAATATGAAAAAAAATGAAAAATGATATTGGATTATGTATGCTTTTTGTTTGTGAATGTGACATGTATTGGTGTAGGAATTGAATTTGAATGTGGATTGCATTATGGCATGACTTGATTTTGGTGGGATATGAGACATGGATTGGTTTTGCTTAGGAAACTTGGCATGTAACTTTAATTGAATTCTGTGGGGAGTGTTTTGAATATGGAGTGAATGGCTTGCATTAGACTTGCTTTAGAAGTTTTGTTGAAATCATTGATGAACAAGGGCTTATGCCATGATACTGTCGTTTTGAATGTGAATTTGTATATGCACTTTGATAACACTGGTAGTAATCTAGGAGGAATTTGTATTCTGACACAAACTTCGTTTTTGCTCGTAGGAACCATGACGCCATGTTCTCCTCAACTACCAAAGCAATATCACAAGTATTAGTGAAGGTTTGTCTCCCCGTGTTATGTTCGCATTGGCTTTGTCTAGGAAAGCACCCAAAAAACTCCAACACCTCGCTCATCATGTCCAAATGTTGTACTATGACGATTGCCACCAAGACCAATACCATCTTTGAAAATCTCAACAACCTCTCAGCCTAACAATCGTGCACGATCTACCACCTATAAGACATGTCTTCCAGCAATTTCTTCTGATGCTACAAATGCAGGATTATTAATTTTGAAGTGAAGAATGCCTTAGAAACCATTCAAGTGCCTACAAATGTTGGAGACTCTAGCAGGCCTGAAGTGACAGTGGCGAACAAACTCTCATTATACCAGGCCTATACGAGCTGTTGTATTATCCTCTTTTTTTGTAAATATTTCTTGTAAAGGGCTTTTTTTTTATAATGATGAACTTTGTGATATGAGACGAATTCCTTTGTGTATATTTTTGGATGTTGAATGGAACTTGCTTTTTGAATGGGAACGTTGTTGCTATTGAATATACTTGTGGAATGACATTAAAATTAATCATGCAACGTGCAACCCCTTCAAACTAAGACTTGAAATAAAGTGCAACACAATTTCCTTTAGAATTTTTATTCACGGCTTGCCGTGATCCAATCATGGGCTAAGAACTCATAAGGTTTTCAACTTGATAACTCTTAAACGCATTCGGAAATCACGACTTAGACTCCTTGGAATTGAGTTTGAATTGAATGTGGCTTTTAGAAAATTTACTTGATTACTAAGAAGGATTCTTAGAAAAACCTTTCAATCTTTCATGCTAGCACCTTAAGCACATTAATTACCTTTTCTAGTCATCTTGAACTCAACCCATTGGCCACTTGAATGAACCCTATTTAGTCTTCAATTCAAATCCAAATCAAATTTCGTGAATAACTAATGATGATGTCTAACTCCCTTGACTTATATTTGCAATCTTAACCCATGAAAATAATATGTCCTAACAAAAGCCTTCCATCATGGATAATCTCACACCAATAACAATGTGTTTTTTTTGAAGAGTTTTCTTTGACAATGATGAATCTTGAAGCATGAAAGGATGCTTGGCATGGTACCCCAAGTGGACCGGGTAGCTTGAGAGAGCCAATGTGTTGAGAATACCTTCTTGTCTATTGCTGCAAAAGATCAATTATTCTTCCTTTATTGATGATACCCAAAATGCCTTGATCCCAAATTTTTAGAACTAGAGCGAAGCATGAATAATGATGACCTAGAGGGATGCCTATATGATGGAGATGTTATGAAAATCGTAGGGTGAAAATGAGGGTGTGACAGAGCTCTTTCGGCGAAATCCTTTTCTCTTGCAGCTAAGATTTTTTCGGCGTCTTGGGCTTTATGCTCCAACTCTTTGTTGGCATGCAGAACGTTTTGAAGAAGACTACTCAGATAGGAATTCTCCACCCGAAGCTCCTTCACCAACTTCTGCAGCTTGTCAAACTCCTCGATGGCTACCGTGGTAGGCTGCTCTGGGACTACGGGATATAAAAGGGGTTCCCTTGAAAAAGGCAAGAGTAATTCGTTTAGCTTCATTTCAATCCAATTTTCATAATCAGGATAAGATCTGCAATCTATTTTTCCAAAAACTATTTTTCGTGTTTTACGTGTGTGCCCCCAAGCATTCACAACTTCTCGCAGCATTTCCTCATTTTCAGTCCCTGTAAAGAACAAAGATTTCTCCACGTCCCGATATGTGGGAGGATACCTGGAAGCGTATCCAAACTGTCTAATGGCCAGGACCGGGTTATAACTAATTCCCCTTTTCCTGCCAATTAGAGGCACATTGGAAAAATTCCCACAACTGGTGATAATCTCTATTCCCAGCAACTTACGATCAAACCAGACAATGTTATTGGCAGTTAATCCCATTATCCGCTAGGACCATTTTAAAGAATTTTTGTGTCTACAAAAGCACCTGTCTGAGATAAATGCTTCAAAAACCAATGAGATAAAAGTGGAGTGCAACTATTAACAGATCCTCCCCTTCTTTTTCCATTCTTGAAGTGCACCGAGTAAAAGTGGGAACCGGATTTTTGAGAACAAAAACTCTTATAGCCTGCATATCCACAAAATCCTTTTGATTAGGGAAAAGAACAATGCCATATATGCACAAAACCAGGATGGAATTATAAACGGCCCAATTCTTTGCATCAGCAGCCTCTTGAGCTTGATCAGTGAGAAAGGCTAAGTGAAAACCTTTGACTCCATTTTTGATAGTCACATTTCCTTTTAGCACTGAATCTTTCACCTGTACCGCAGCTGCAATCTCCTCTATGCTAGGATGACCACCAAAAAAGAATGGTACTGTTGATTCGACCGGAATTCCCAAAATAAATGAGACCTCTTCCAACGTCGGCATCAAAATGTAATCAGGAAAAAGAAAGAATCTCAACGAAGGCTCATAAAACTGTAGCAAAGCGTGAAGAGCATCATGTTCATACTGTGTGATTCTGCGGACCATCTCAACCAATTTCCTATATCTCTTCTGGAGGTTGACAAGAACACCCGGGTCAGCCATAACTATCATCTTATGCAGTAAATCCAAAGTAGGTTCTGGGAACTTGTAGGAAACATTGTTCTTTCTCTTGAGAACTGTCTCTGTCGAGCCCATTGATTAGAATCAGAAGTGTAATAAGCACCTGTAAATGACAAACATGAATGTTATGACATGATAATGCAATACAAAAGGGCATGGAATTAGCGTGCTCTGTGCCTGTCCTGGACTGTGTGCACGGTGTCTGTACAAATCTGAGAATAATACTGTAGATAGAAACCCACTGACTGTAATAGGTTACATCATCTGTTTGTAAAAATACCAGGGTATTAGGGTATGTGGGAGGCATGGTCACCTGCAAACCTATAAACACCCGCCCATACTCACATGTGGGTACTAGAACGGCGGTTCCTCAGTTTCGGATTCTCTGTTTTGAGAAGCAATAGTACATTCATCCCTCGGGGTACAGTACTATCGCCAAACAAAGAGAACGTTCATCGATTCCCCAAAAATAAAGGTCATCCTATGCAAGTTCCAAAGTGGGCCCTCGGGTGCGAATGGTTTGCCACAGAATGTGGTCTGCCACTGTCACCACTAAAGAGGGATGTTTCCACTAAGGTCCTCTATGATCGGTCACCAGAGTCGACATCTTTCTAGGTTAACACCCCGAAATGCACAAGACACGCAAATCAGAGCATATCCCAAGAAAACCTCGTTTGGTTATGGATTTCGTGTAAACCATCTGTACCAAGACGCTACGTAGGCCACACTACTTTCCACTCTAATCCTATGTATGTACTCAAGCCTGTGTAATGGGATTATCTCTCAGAATACCCATCCCGCCAAACAGAAAACCAGCACAGCACAGTCCAGTATAATAATGATATGTAATGTAGTAAATGCGGTAAATACAGTAATATAGTAAATAATAATACAGTAAAAACAGCAAATGCAACATCAAAGTAAACACCCAACGAAAGAAAAACAGACAAGTGCTAGGATTGACTCGCTTAGGGAACCAAAGTGTTTAATGATTCTCTTTCCCCAGCAGAGTCGCCAACGGTCGCTCCCTGGATTTTCATCCAAGTACAAACGCGAAAGTGGCGCGGAAACAGAGTCGCCAACAATGTCTATTTATCCCAAGAGATGGAAAGGAAACACTGCGTAAACTTGAGGGAAGGAAAAGGGCATGGTCTTACGACCAAGAGAAATGGGTTCGGGAGTCAGTTACGCGAAGGGAAGGTATTAGCACCCCCACACGTCCATCGTACTCAATGGGATCCATGTTTACTGTTTCGATCAAAGGGTGTAGGAAACTGGATATGAACTGCTAACTGGAGAACTGGTAATGAAAGGTAGAAAGGTGAAGGGAGATGAAAAAGAAGTGACTCGATAGGACATTATCGTTGTTAGAGTTAGAGTCAACGTAGTTTAACGGACTATGGGGAAGGTTGCTCGTCGGGATATCCATCTCGTGCCTACGTATCTTCAATCAGACGGGAAAGAAGAATCAGAGCAAACGTAGTTCGGCTCAACAAGGGTTGCTTTGTTTGTGTTTTTAATGGAAACGTCAGAGTGCGTGTCTCAGCAGGTAGGTGTTGCAGCTCGCTGTATAGAGACTTAGACGTTACCTGTTTGCGGTAGAACGGACGTGAAGAGTCCTTAAGGAATAGAATGAAGGAGATGATAAGAGAATTGTTTTTTTTTTGTATTTTAGAAAGAAGTATTTTGATTATTGGTGTGTATAACGCATATTGGATTTAAGTCTTTCACGTAGGATCGAATGCCTCACATATCGACCCAAGATGGGACGTATGCTAAACATTCTAAGAAAGTGAGAGAAGACCCCTCACTACCTTATTCTCACATGAAATGCTCAAATGCAATATATGTTATGCCTTTATTAAATGTTTTCTTGCTTTTTGTTTTGAGAGGAGAAGAAGAAACTCAAAAGTTAAGAAAGGTAAAAGTCTAAGGGAGACTAAGATTCACCCTAATGTTATCATGTTTGGATGTTCCTAATGGTTTAGTGTGGTTTAGAATCCTAAGTCTAAAAGAAAAGAGAAGAAGAGTGAGTTCTAACTTACTTCAAAGATTGAAGTTAAGTTAAGAACTCAAAGGGGTGAAAGAAGTGAAGTGTCAAAGAAGCATAATATGCTTATCACAATCATACATTGAAAGCTTTAAAAGATAATAAAAGAGGTTGTATGTGGGTGCACACCCACACACTTGACTTACCATTAGCCGATGAAAATGTTAGCAAAATAACTTACAAGTAATGAAGTAAGGAAAGACTAACAAGTAAAGATCAACCAAGTTAGGAACTAATGAAGAAGGATCCTAAAGGTGTGAAGAAAATTCTACACAAAACAACATATCATGCTATCCAAATAAGAAAATAAAATGGAAGGAAGCAATGAAAACAGCAACAATTACAGCTCATAAGTGCAATGCAGCAGTAAAATCTATCATCATGTACCAAACAGCAATTAACAGCATATGTTCAGCATACAAAATTGGTGTAAAAAGCAAATAGCAGCACATACAACAACATATATATGTATAAACAGCAATGAAAAATCAGGGGCAACATGCACTCACAAATGATTCATTCATAAAAGAACAAACATGCTACAAGCCTTGCACATTATTCAATCAAACATGATCACAATCACACCATAAATCATGGTAAACAATTCGTGAAATCGCCATGGAATAATGCACATTGTAAGAGAATACACATTATTAAGCATGTGGACAAATTAAAACAAATGTGAACCTATTGAAATAGAAAGAAAATAAACATGCACATAACAATTCCAGCAACGCAAGCATCAATTAACAATTAACAAGCTCGATGTGTGTGCATTATGTGATCATTACATCAATTAATCAACAACGCAAACATCAACATTCATCGATTAACACTCAAGAACCGTGTGTCGAAAAATCATGCTCATGCAATAGTGTGAAGTGAAACAGCTCAAGGATAGTCCACTAATCATCAATGTATCAATCCATGAAGTTTAGACATGCAAGAGATCTCAAACAAGCAAGAAAATGCAAGAAAAACACAATTTGCTTCAGTGGTAATCGATTACCCACATAGGGTAATCGATTACTCAGTTGAAAATTGGCTAAAAACGTGAAAATAAGGTAGAGTAATCGATTAATCTGTTAGAGTAATCGATTACCACTGAAACAGAGGCAGAAATTCAACTTTGAAAATCACTTTTTCAGTGGTAAATCACTTATCCAAACATCCAAATGATCATGTAAACAATCACGCACGAAAATTGAGTTCAATCACAGCAATCAAGCATCAATTAGATCCAACAATCATCAACGTCAAGCATCAAATTCAAGCGCCATGGATCCAAATAAAAAATCACCAAGTATCTACAACGAATAAGTTGCAAATAAGCTAAATCGAGTATAGATTTGAAGAAAACCAACCTACAAAGCGGAGATTTGCTTTGGTAATTGTTGCAAACTGAACTTGGTGCAAAAAATCAAAGAAAACCAGAGATTCCTTGATTAGTAGCCGAAACGCGTCGAAACCGAGAAACGTCGCAAAAAATCAAGAATATCGAACTTGCACCAAAATAAATGGTGTGAAACCCTTGGATTGAAGTAGAATAATATGAACTTCCTGAAATCCAGCCAAAAAAAGCCAAACGATGGAGTTTGAGCTCAAGAATTAATCACTTTTCAATGTGAAAAGTGATTATCCTTCAAGAAATAAGAGCTTTTTGTGAGGGTTTGGAAGAGAGAATTGAGAGTGCAATGTGAAATTTGGTGGAAAATGGTGAATTATGGTTTTTTTCTAAAAATGAGTTAAGGATTTCTTATATAGACTATAGGTTTGGAGTGTGGGAGGTTTGGAGTGTGGGAGGTTTGGGATTAGCTTTGGACTTAGCTTTGGGTTTGGAGCTAGGGATGGAGTTAGTTAGACTCAACTCACCGAGTCAAGGTAGTTAACTCGGTTAGTTAGGATCAACTCATTAATAATCCCAAGGTGAAATTCAACTTCCAAAGGTGGAGATGCTTGGAAAACAAGGAATCACAACTGGTGTATGGGCATGTGACTTGGTGCCTATGAATTTTCAGTGTGAGACCACCATGTTTGAGCCCTCGTATGATCTCTATAACTTGTTCAAATGAAAAAATGCCCAACATCATAGTTAAAGAGGACATGGAGATGAAAAACTTTGGTGTTCAACAATTTTCCATTTAAATCCTTCTTGATGGAGAAAGCCAGCTTGACATTTGGCACGCCAAGTGTTTATGAAATTATGGCCTGGAGGCCTGAACTGCCTTGCCATGACTTGAAATTTGCCTTGATTTTACCAAACTTTGATTGATCATAACTCCCTCAATTTTGATCAAATGGAAGAGTTCTTGGTATGGATTTGAAGCTTGGAATGTGATGTTTAATTGGCTCAACTTGGGCCTGAAGTTTGAAGCTTCTATCATGGAAAAAGAATGCCTTGAAGTGTAGTGCAAAATGGTTCAAACTTTCCATTTTTAGAAACCTTAAAGTTTCTATTTTGGGCAGTTTTGTACAATTCTTGATTTTTGATGATTCTCTTGACATTTCTTGATCAAATCTTGTCCAATAAACGTATGTGACTTGAATTTCATGAATTTGACCTTAAAAAGTCAGGAGTTGACTTTTTCCTTTGCACGGTTGACCTCTCCCCAATTTCTTGATTCTCAAGCAACTGATCAATTGAACCTCTTATGAAATGAACAAATGGGCAATCTTCCATCCTTAGATACTCGACATCATGTAGAAAACATTGAGATCGAGTTTGAACCAAAATTTCATCAGGAGAATGCTTGAATGCAAAACCTTAATTTAGACTCCAGTTCCCTTGCTTTGAAAGATCAAAACTCTGAAGACCATTGATCACATTCCCTTATGCAATATGAGATGAAATGAGATGTAAATGCAATAATGAAACATAAGCTAGGCAATAACAAGAGGGAAAATTTGGGGGTGTTACACATGGCCATCAAAATCAAAGAGGAGGTACAGAAACAGATTAACGCGGGTTTCCTCGCTACATCAGAATATCCTCAATGGTTAGCCAACATCGTACCCGTTCCCAAAAAGGACGGAAAGGTCGGAATGTGTGTAGACTACAAGGATCTAAACAAGGCTAGTCCAAAGGACGACTTTCCTTTACCACACATTAACATGCTAGTAGACAGTACAACAAAGTTCAAAATTTTCTCCTTCATGGATGGATTCTCGGGCTATAATCAAATCAAAATGTCGCCGAAAGACATGGAGAAAACTTCGTTCATTACCCCATAGGGTACCTTTTGTTACAAGGTAATGCCTTTCGGTTTGAAGAACGCCGGGGCAACCTATCAAAGGGCCATGACTACTCTGTTTCATGACATGATACACAAAGAAATCGAGGTATATGTCGATGATATGATTGCAAAATCTAAGACAGAAGAGGAGCATGTGACCCATCTGTCAAAACTATTTGAGCGGTTGAGAAAGTACAAACTCCGCTTAAATCTCAACAAGTGCACCTTCGGTGTCCGTTCAGGGAAACTCTTAGGGTTCATCGTTAGCCAGAAAGGAATTGAGGTTGATCCTGACAAGGTCAAGGCCATTCGAGAAATGCCTTCTCCAAAAACTGAAAAATAAGTCAGAGGATTTCTGGGACGTTTTAACTATATCTCCAGATTCATATTCCTCATGACCGTGACATGTGCGCCGATTTTCAAACTACTCAAAAAGATCAGGACTGCTTTTGGACAAAAGATTGCCAAATCGCCTTCGACAATATTAAGGAATACCTGTTGAACCCTCCGATTCTATCACCTCCAGTGGAAGGAAGACCATTGATTATCTACCTCACCGTCCTAGAGGACTCAATGGGATGCGTACCTGGTCAACAAGACGAAACCAAAAGGAAGGAGTCTGCCATCTACTATTTGAGCAAGAAATTCACCGACTGCGAGACTCGGTACACTATGCTTGAGAAAACTTGCTGCGCTTTGGCTTGGGCAGCCAAACGTCTGCGCCAGTACATGATTCGTCACACTACTTGGTTGGTCTCCGAGATGGATCCAATCAAGTATGTCTTTGAAAAGCCTGCTCTCACGGGAAGGATTGCCCGTTGGCAAATGTTTCTATCAGAATATGACATAGAGTACCACGCTCCAAAAGCTGTTAAAGGGAGTATTTTAGCCGATAATTTAACTCATCAACCGATTGACGATCTAGAATTAATCGGATTTGACTTCCCAGACAAAGATGTCAAGTATCTAAAAATGAAAGACTGCGATGAACTGCTACCCAGTGAAGGGCCAGAACCAGGTTCCCAATGGGGGCTTATCTTTGACGGAGCTGTAAATCATTACAGAAACGAAATTGGGGCAATCATCATAACACCTCAGGGTACCCACATTCCTTTCACCGCCAGACTTACATTCAAGTGTACAAATAACGAGGCCGAATATGAAGCTTGTATTATGGGTCTCGAAGAAGCGATCGATTTAAGGATCAAGAACTTGGACGTATATGGCAACTCAACTCTGGTTATCAATCAAATCAAAGGAGACTGGAACACATACCAATCAGGACTGATTCCTTACAAAGACTATGCAAGAAGGTTGTTACCGTTCTTCAACAGAATTGAGTTTCATCACATCCCTCGTGATGAGAATCACATGGCTGATGCATTAGCCACTTTCTCTTCCATGATTAGTGTAGGTCAATGGAATGACTTACCTAAGATCGATATAATGCGCCTTAAATGACCCGCTTACATCTTCACGATTGAAGCAGTCATAGACGACAAACCTTGGTATCACGATATCAAATGCTTCCTTCAAAAACAAGAGTACCCACTTGGGGCACTAAGGAAGGACAGGAAAACCCTCAGAAGGATGGCAGGCAGTTTCTTCCTGAGTGGTGATACTCTCTATAAGAGAAAATTTGACCTGGTCTTGCTCCGATGCGTAGACAGACCAGAAGCAGACATGCTGATGAAAGAAATTCACGAAGGATCCTTTGGCACTCATGCCAACGGATACACAATGGCGAGAAAAATTCTAAGAGCAGGGTAATATTGGTTGACCATGGAATTCGACTGCTACAAGTACATGAGGAAGTGTCACAAGGCTCAGATATACTCTGACAAAATTCATGTACCGCCAATGCATCTCAAAGTTCTTTCTTCCCCATGGCCTTTTTCCATACGGGGAATCGACATGATTGGCTTGATTGAGCCTAAGGCTTCAAACGGACATTGGTTCATCCCGGTGGCCACTGATTACTTCACCAAGTGGGTCGAAGCAGCGTCATACGCTAATGTAACCCGATAAGTGGTGGTCCAATTTATCAAAAATAATATCATCTGCCGTTATGGTGTTCCGAGCCAGATCATTACTGATAATGGATCTAACTTGAAAAATAAGATGATGAAAGAATTGTGCGCAGAGTTTAAGATCGAACACCATAACTCATCTCCCTACCGACCAAAGATGAACGGAGCCGTAGAAGCGGCTAACAAGAACATCAAGAAGATCGTTCAAAAGATGGTTGTAACCTACAAAGATTGGCACGGATGCTACCCTTTGCTCTTCACGGTTATCGTACATCTTTCCGCACTTCAACAGGGGCAACCCATTTCTCTTTAATATATGGCATGGAAGCAGTGCTTCCCATAGAGTAGAGATCCCATCAATCCGGGTATTGATTGAAGCTAAGCTTACAGAAGCTGAATGGTGTCAAAGTCGACACGACGAACTAAATCTGATCGAAGAAACGAGAATAACGACATTACGCCACGGTCAGTTGTATCAACAAAGAATGAAGAAGGCGTTCGACAAAAAGGTTCGACCTTGTGTCTTCAGAAAAGGAGACCTTGTGCTCAAGAAGATACAATCGTTTCTCACTGACTCTCGTGGCAAATGGACTCCGAATTATGACGGCCCGTATGTGGTCAAGAAAGCTTTCTCAGCCGGCGCCTTGAGACTTGCAACCATGGACGGAGAGGAATTTTCCTACCCTACAAATGTTGATGTAGTCAAGAAATACTTTGCCTAAACTAAAAAAAAAAACGTCTCGGTGGATTGAAAACCCGAAAGGGCGGTCTAGGCAAAAATTAGAGTCATGATCAAAAATCATCCTAGTGGTGTCATACCCCAAATTTTGACCACTAAGATTTCCCATCATTGTGCAAATCATCATCACAATATGGATGAACCATCATGCCTCATCAATCTCCTCAAGGAATTATTGAGCATTCACTACAATAAAAATTAGGGTTTTAAGCCCTCTCAGAGCTTTAGACAAATGATCAATCAAGGAAGGACATGATCTTTAACTTGTATAATCCATCAAACATCCACAAAGGATAAAAAAGGACTCCCACTTCAAGGATTAAGCACAAGGCTGCTCCCTTCTAGGTGGATCAAGTCTCAAGATCGACAGTGTCACTAAATTAGGGTTTTGGTCGACCAAGGCCTCCAGATGAAATTTTTCCTCTGGGCACAAGCCAAGGATCCAAAACATGACCTAATATACTCCATGGAGCCTCACGGACCCAATCATCAAGTCAATTTTGCCTCTGGGGATGCATTCACTAAAAATCAAGAATTAGAGTTTCTTGACCTAATTCACCCCTAAGTTGACTTTTGGGGCAAATCCTGAGCCAAGACCTCAAGACATGATTTGAGGGTCTTTAATATACCATATTGATCCATTTGGAACAATGGATTAATCCAAGAAACTTGAGCAACAAGTCTCAATTTCATCTGCACCACAATTAGGGTTTTAAGGAAAAAGTCAACTGTAACTTTGACTTTTGACCAGGACATGCTCCCAAACCCTAGGACATGCTTCAATATACCCCATGACACCCATGGAACATGTCCATCAAGTTTGATTTAGGTCAAGGACATGATTTCCTGAAGAATTGCACAGTTTGGAATTCATCTGATAAAAAGTCAACTGTGCACAAAAGTCAACTTTAACTTTTTGAGATTTTTCTCCAAAATGGATTTTTAATCCTAAAATGATGTTTATGTATGATTTGAATCATCATTCATCAAGAAAAATCAAGTAAAGTTGGATAACTTGTAAAAGGGGTAACCATAAAACTTAGAAAAATTTCAAAGTTATGAAAAAGTACCACTAATGTGCCAACTTTGGAGGACCATAACTCCTAAACCACAAAGCCAATTTTTTCCATCCAAAGCTTGATTTGTAGATTTCATTGCCCTCTACAAAGGCTTCATACTGACCTATGTCCAAATTCCTCATGGATTTTGAGTTATGGAGTGATCAAAATCAAGAAAAGTCACTTTGTTTCAACACTTGGTGAAAATTTCACTAAGTCAGATTTTGCCTCACTTTTTGCCAAATGTAGGGACATTTTTCACTTGGATTCAAAAGAGATCAAAACCAAACATGTTCAAACAGTTGTTGTATCATGTAAGGGCTTTCCAAAATGGCCAAGAACATTACAAAATTCCATTTGAGCCATGAGATATGACATTGGCAAGTTGCCTTGCTGAAATCTGCCAACGCAAGGCAGATTTTGCATTTTTGGCCGATTTTCCAAAATCAGCCAAATCCAAATGCTCCTATCCACTTGGACACCTCAGGGGATTGAATTTAAAGGGGATAATCACTGAGCCAAGCCTCCAAAGTCTTTGGAACAAGAAATAGCATGTTGAACCTAGAATGGCCAAAATAGGGACAAGACTTTAATTTTGGAATGAGGCATTCAATGGAAGCATCAAGGTGGCATGGACTGAGCCATTCTCAACTGAATTCAGTCAAGACTTATCCAAGACCAAGGGAACCACAGCCCTGTGCCCTAACCTCTAGTCAATGGCTAGAGGAGACTTGGATTTCCATTGGACAACGTTGGCCAAACCTCTGCTGCAGTTGCCATTCACTGTGGATCCCAAAACAAACTTGCTCTACTATAAATAGAGCTCAATTGTGATCAGTTTGAGTACACCAAAGCCATCAAACAGATGCTTTCCTCAAAATCTCTTTCTTTTGGCAAAAATGCCTTCTTTAGCAAGGCAACTTTGAGTTTTTGAGCTAGAGAGCAATTCCACTCAAACCAATCACACACACACCTCATATACAACATATGTGAGTTGATCAAACACTTAAACAACATCTGGAACACTGATTTATCAGAATCACCAGTCAATTGCTCAAGGTTTTAACCAAGTTGCAGTTGAGATGCCATGAAGTGATCCAACCATTTTCAATCAAGTCCAAGCATTCAAACACACTTCATAGGGTGTAGGGAAGCTGTTCAGGTCATCACAACTCATCTGTAACACATCCAACTCAAAAATCACATTGCACTGGCTGTCACGACCTAGTGGTAAGCCTAAACTTGGTCATCTCTCAATCTATGCATATTTCCTCGCACAATAATTTGGCCATATGTTCATAGTCATGCATGGAATGTTTCCCCTCAAATAATTGCATTGTCTGAATCGTGTATAAAAAATCCCAGCCTTCATGCAAAAATTAGGGTTCTTGAGGATTTTTCATGATTTCTTGTTATAGGTTTAATTTAAATGAAATTAATTGACATAGACATGATCGTGAGGTTGAAACGAGTTGATTGGTATGTGGATTACATGATATGATCAAGTATTCAGTGAGATTGGAGAGAAAATGCAAATCTGGCCAAACCCAGCACACGCGCGTATTCTTGGTGTGTTCTTGGCGCCATTTTCATAAATTCAAATATTTGAATTTTGTGGTTTTATTTAATTGATTCAAAAATTAATTTCTCTCTGAGTTTTAATGATTTTGAGTTGATTCTTTTTTTAATAATTCACAAAAATGTTAAAATATTTTATTTTCCGAAAAAATACCAAAAATATTATTTATTTTATATAATTGATATTTTTGCAAAGAATTAATGTTTTAATTGTTTTTAACATTTAAAATATTTTTTCCACCTTGATTTTGCAACTTTTAATGCTTTCTAATTATTTTGTAGGTCAATGCTTAATTTTTGAAGCATTAATCCAAGATCACAATTTGTTTTTCATATGTTAAATAGTTTTGATCATTTTAATTGAATTTTTATTCAATTAAACACACTTTGAAAACAAATTAGGGTTTTGGATTAATTCAACCCTCATAAATCATTTTCAACACTTTTGGGCCTCTATTAGAGTGTAAGACCCAACCCACTTGTACAGAAAATTTTTGGGCCTCATTCGTTGTATAAGTCCCTCTGTACATTTTCAAATAAACGGCGCGATCGTCGCCTTTTTCAAAAATAAACAACTGGGCCTCTCCTCGAGCTTTAAGACCCATTCAAAACTTTTGGGCCTCTAATAGAGTGTAAGACCCAACCCCCTTTTAACCAAAACAAGTGTGGGCCTCACTTATTGTATAAGTCCCTCTGCGTTAAAAGAAAACCTCGGCGCGATTGCCATTTTTAACGAAAAGTCATCTGGGCCTACCCTCGTGTTATAAGCCCCACTCTTTTTCTTTAAAAACTATTTGGGCCTCTTGAGAGAGTGTAAGACCTATCCCTTTGTACAGAAAACCTTTTTGGGCCTCGGTCACTTGTATAAGTCCCTCTGTACAAAATTCAACAGTGCGCTCACTGATAAAACCCTGGGCCTCACCTTGAGCTGTAAGCCCCAAACCTTTCTTTTTCAAAGCACTTTCTCCTTTGATTTTGAATATACTGTTGTTTTCAATCTTTCTTTGTTGAACAAATAACCAAACAGCATGGAAGCTCTACAACAGAGTAAGTGGTTTTTGCTTTCATTTACCGCTTTCATATACATATAACTGTATTGTGGGGCTGTCTCGCTGTAAGTCTTCTTTTATAAACTCATATCAACTGTGTAATAATAGTATAGATATTTAGAGTTTCCCCGGCAATTACGTCTAGCATTAAGCCCGTTGATCACTCTTAGAAATAGTCTAAACTAGATCCCCATAGGATTACCAGACACAGTCTTCCCTCCTCTTGGGGTTAAACAATATGGAGATATGAAAGGCAGCATTCTCTGTGAACCCATTCATAGACTGTCACTCATAGAAGTTGTCAAAGAAACTCTACTCCCCAGGGATGGTCTTTTCTCCATGAATGGCATCTCTTGAGTTTCTTCCAAATTCTCAAATTTTCCTGACTTTGATCTATTCTCGGTGAATAGCATTGGCTTGAATTTCTCCATGAATAGCATTGTCCCGATGACCTCCTAGAGGGATAGGAACAGAACTTATTAATCTTCATAGAACGGTCCTTTCATAGAGTCTACTACTGTTTCTCAAAGCATAGTACAAAAGATGAAACTCTAGACTTGGACAGACTAACTTCCTTGAGTCTTGAAGACATTCTCAAGTGACCCCTTCGTTAAATAGGAAGGAAACCCGCAGACTCGGACAGTCTCAATACCCTTTGGATTTCCCGTTTCCTCAAAGAAAAGGAAATATCCCTGATCCCTAAATCAAATCCCTGAGTACAGTGTTGCTCATATAAGAACTGATTTTCTCTTTAAAATCGGCATACTAGACCTGTCACTCAACTGAAACCGTTACCCTAGCCTCCTCTTGGGCTTTGTACAATGATTCTCCCCGGTGGAGTCAAACAACGTTTAGCCTCCATCTCGGGCTTAGTACGAGATACAAAAACTCTATTGTTGAGTCAAATAGCCTCCATCTCGGGCTTTATACGAGATACCAAAATATTCCCTCGTTGAGTCAAAACCTTTTAGCCTCTCTCTCGGGCTTTGTACGAGACACATATTAGCCTCCTCTTAGGCTTTGTATAAGAAAACCACTGGATCAATGCCTCGTTCACAGTACACAAGTATCAACAACTCCTTCCCCTTCATCAAATTGCTGTAAGCGGCAAGCCTCTGGATCAATGCCACTGTCCCTCTTTTAGCATGAGAAATTCCTAAGGAAAGATAGCATTTATCTACACTAAGTTAAAGTCTTCTCCTTCAGGGAAAAATCCCTTATAAAGGAATACGTAGGCATAAGATTGAAAGAAAATATCTTAGCGAGCGCAATCAACAAAAAACCAAAATCCCATATCTCTATCTATCAAAAAGCATCAGTCCTAACATCCTAATCCTTGTTCCCCGCCAGAAACCTTCTATCAAAATAAAAAGGAAGAAATCAGTATTGGCGAAAATACAAATAACCAGTACAGAGGCCCCCCACAGTGATAGCATCCGTAACCTAACAGACCGCTGTTTAAACTCAGTATGCAAAGCAGGGTTAATTGGAGACATCTATTTCCCTTCCTTCATCAGCTTTAATAGGATAAAACATGAATCAACCTGTAGTTAAGCTCAAACCGTAGAGAGCGACCAGCGCTTAAGAACCGCGTCCAAAATCGCTCGCTACTGAAAAGTGGCGCCCACCGTGGGGCCGCATCCTTTTCTTTAAACGTTTAAGTTGAAAACCTTGGACAAACCCTTTTTCTCGTCACTTGTGTGGAAACCACAGATTGGGGCTTCCGCCGGGGAACCCATTTTCTGTCAGGAACTTAGGATTCATAGCTTTAAAGGTCTAGGATGTTTAGGACAAATATATATACTGCTTTTCCTAATTGCTATACGTGTTTATTTTTCTGCTAATGGGAATGAGTGTGATGCCGCATGTGGAAAGATTGAGTATACACTTAAGATAAGTGATGGCGACGGGGTCGACCATCAACCTCAGTGGAGGCTGACCAATGCAACCCATTCTCTCACCTAGACAATGGGTCGATTGTTAAGTCTGAGAAGCTGAGGAGCCAAACCCTTTCGTAGTGCGGAAACTATCGGGAATAGTTGTTACGCGATACTACCCTAATTTGAGGCTGGTGATCTATTCTCGATGAATGGCACTTACTCTAAGATTGCTCTACAACTCGCTGGCGATCCGCTTGTTGTTTTGCTTTCCTGGGAGGAGCTAATGATAATGAGTACAGGTACAAAAATAACCTTAGTATAAACCTTTGGGGATGGGTAGAGCCTTGACTTCATGACAACCGCCCCATGTTTTTTCTATGTTTTTGTGTGCTGCATTCATGCATTCATTTAAAAAACATTAAAACATTCAAAAAACTTCTCTTCTAGTCTCTCTGTTTTACAAATTAAACTAAGACTGTAATTGCAAATATCAGAGAAGAGGATTACGCTAATGGATTTTGGTAGAAGGAGAACTCATACGTACACCTTCAAGGTTCGAAAACTAGGGGATTTGAGAGGGTTAGCAAGGATGATCACTAACCCTGAGGCTTTCAGAGCCAAGCACGGAGGTCTGCTACCACTGTTAAGAGTCCATGTGATTGAGGGAATCATGGATGCGCTCATTCAGTTTTATGATCCGGTTTATCACTGTTTCACATTCCCGGATTACCAGCAAGCACCAACGCTTAAGGAGTATTCTCATCTAATCGATCTACACATTACGGATCAAGCTCCATTTTCTGGACTGGAAGAAATTCCAAGGAATCAGACCATTGCAAGAGCAATTTATTTGGACGAGTCTGAGGTCAGGACTCACATGACCGCTAAAGGTGTCATCCAAGGTTTGCCAGCCCAGTTCTTAACAAAGAAAGCCCTGTACTTTGCCAGTATAGGGAACGTGATTGCTTTTGAAAGCATATTTGTCTTGCTCACCTACGGGTTATTTTTGTTTCCCAACATCAATAACTTCGTCGATATTAACGCTGTTAAGGTTTTTCTCTTTGGAAACCCTGTGCCGACTTTGCTCGCAGATGCGTATCATTCTGCACACTTGGGAAATTTGTACAGCTGAGGGGAGATCACATGCTGTGTACCTTTGCTTTATAAATTGTTTATCTACCACTTGCCCAAGTCTGCTGCTTTTTGGGATTGTAAGAGTGCCTTACGTTGGTCGCAGAAGATCATGTCTCTTACCAACTCTGATATAGATTGGTGTAATAGGATTTATGATGGAATCAGAAACATTGACCATTGTGGAAACTTCCCCAACGTACCCCTCATAGGAACTAAGGGAGGAATTAACTACCATTCGGTATTGGTTCTTTGTCAATTTGGATACCCGATGAGACACATCCCACTGGGTGTTCATCTGGAAGGTCTTTTCTTGAAAGAAGGAGAAAGTGACAGAGCACTAAAGATGGAAATAGTGCACGCTTGGAAACACGTTCATAAGAAAGGATGAGAGTCTCTGGGAAAACCGGACTACGTCTCGGTGGAGCCTTATCTCCATTGGGTACAAACTAGAGCTCTCAAGCTAAAGATGCCTTATCCTCGTTACGGAATTCTTCCGCCAAAGGAATCTGTCATGTACTTCATGACGGAAACTGAAAAGCTTCAGGTTACTCTCAACAAAGTTCAACGGGAGAGAAGATCTTAGAAGAACAAGTATCACACCCTCGACGTAGAGTGCATCAAAATACAACAATTACTAAAAGAAAAAGATGCTCTGATTGAAATTTTGGAGCAACATGCTGTGAATAATCAGGATGACTAAAGGAATTTGCTCGCTCCTTTCACTTGGCAAAGGAATGACAACCCGACAACGGCTCAAGAGCCCCGGTCAAAGAAGAGGAAGATACCAGAATCATCACCCGATTTCTCTTCAGAGAGGACTCGGGACCCATTAGCTTAGGTTTCTGTTTCCGCACCTTGTAATCTACTGTATTTCCGTTTCTGTAATCCTTTGAATTCACTAAAAAGGGGTTTCCCCACTGTTTGATATTTGCAATCAAATTGTTGAAGTTTATTTTGATTAAACTAAAAAACAATTAATATAATCATTGCATTCATCATTCTCACATCGTGTATTCTTCTTACCTACGAATCTCACGTTTGTGTCTCGGTTCTAGAGTCAAACTGTCTCATTCGTATAATACTCGGGCCAATCGTCAGAAAAGGATGGATGATTTTAAGGAAGAAAACAGAGAGTTGAAAGAAGAGATCGACGCTCTGAGAGAGGATATGAGAAAGCTTCCTAACGACATGCAAGCCATGGCAGAAGCTCAGCTCTAAAGAACTGTGATCTCAGGGATCACCTTAACACCCATAGTGGATAAGTATGATCCTAGGTATTAGATACCGAAAGATCGCCCTTGGGGCATGCCTGTTAACTATATCCCGGAAGGATATGTTCCGCCGATCACTGAAGATCAGGAAATCACAACAGAAGCCGCTGGGCCTGAAGGTTACAAACTTTAGGAAAGCGAAGATGCCAGGGGCATACTGAAGACTCCTGAAGGTTACAAACTTCGGGAAACGCCAAGGTCCGCTGCCGTAGTCACGGTACCACCCCCTGTGGTGTACACTCTCCCAGAAGGACAGATTCCACAGATACCTTCTGGTAAAAAGGAAACTATGTTTGACCGAATGGAAGAATTCCAGGAACAGTTCTTGGAAATGCAGAAGGAACTGCAAGCCATTCGCGGTCAGGATCTATTTGGAAAGGACGCCGCAGACCTCTACTTAGTCCCCAATGTGAAAGTCCCGCACAAGTTCCAAGTGCCCGACTTTAAAAAGTACAAGGGTAACTCTTGCCCTCAAAGCCATCTGGTGATGTACGCTCGGTGGATGTCAACTCTGACGGAAAATCAGGACCTGCTGATTCACTACTTCCAGAATAGTTTAACCGGTGCTGCCTTAAAATGGTACATGGGTTTAAACCGTGCTACGATTAGCAAATTCAAAGATCATGGTACTGCCTTCGTCCAACAATACAAATACAATTTGGACATGGCACCCAACAGAGATCAACTCAGATCGATGTCGCAAAAGGACAAGGAAACCTTTAAGGAGTATGCTCAAAGGTGGCGTGGAATTGCCGCTCAAATTTGTCCACCTCTTGAGGAAAAAGAGATGACAAAGATCTTTTTAAAGACCTTAAGCTCATTTTACTATGACCGAATGGTTGCTAGTGCGCCCAGTTATTTCACCGAGATGGTCGGCATGGGCGTACGTCTTGAGGAAGCCGTCTGAGAAGGACGTCTGGTAAAAGACACTGGATCGACGAGCGGTACTAAAAAATACGGTAGTGCTCTCCCTAAGAAAAAGAGCAAGATATTGGGAATATCTCTTTCAAAAAACAGAGACGACGTTATCAGCCGGTAGCGGCTTTAATTCCTGCTATCAGCCCTGCACCTATTCCTACGTATCAGCCTCAGGTTGCGCAGAGCCAACCTGATCAGCAAAGGACACAACAGCCTCTTCAGTAGGCTCGTCCTCCATATAACAACAATCGTACAACACGATCATCAAGGTTTGATCCTATACCCATGTTGTCCGCAGAACTATTTCCGTTACTACTGGCTAAGGGGCACATCCAGACTAAGTCTCCTCTTACAGTACCGGAAAATCCGCCTTTTTGGTTTAAGGTGGATCAAACATGCCCTTATCATCAATGAGGATCAGGGCATAACATTGAGAATTATCTTTCAAAGATACAAATCCCAATGTTCTCACGAACCCGCTGCCTCAACATGACAAGGCTGCAGTCAACCTGATTGAGAAAGAGACTAACAATGTCTATCAAATTCACGATGTACTCTCATTAAGAACCAATCTGGTCAAGATTCATTGTAGGCAGAGTGGATATGGCCATGTGCCACCTCATAATTATCACCAGTGTGATATCTTCTCTAAGAGTAATCAAGGATGTTCGGTAGTGCAAGTAGCTCTACAGGAACAGATGGATCTCGGATGGATCCAGGAACACCGAGTTCGTGGAGTTAACATGGTCTATACGAACTCCAACGTCATTCAGAACCACGACATCCGTGCAATGAATGTCAACTTGGTGGCAATGCACTCAAGCCAAAGCCAGTATCATAATCTGCCACGACACGATTACAGTTCCTGTCTGACTTGCTCGGTAAACAAACAGGGAATCTCTTTCATACAAGAGGCCCTCCAGCGTCAGATGGATCTTGGATGGATCCAAGACTACCATGATAGGAACCCTTATCAGATCAATATGGTTCAGATCTTCGATATTCGTGTGATGAATACCAACTTGGTAGAATTACATGCTGAACAGGTCCGACTCGGATTCTTAATATCACACGACTATCAAAGCTGTAAAGTAGGTTGCGAAAACGACCGAGGTTGTACCCTTGTCCAGGAGGCACTTTAGCACTTGTTAAATCACTGGTGGATGCCAATCTACATGGATGAAGATACTCAGTAAATTAGTATCAGTAACAAGAATCCTACTCGGCGTCAAAGTCAGGATGTCCGATCTGTGGAAGCTAACCTAGTGAGGTTACATTGTATTCAAAGTGGGCGTGGCCAGGTGCCCCCACACAATTATGACCGTTGTAGTAACCAAGGGTGTTACCTTGTGAGAGCAGCTCTTTAGGGTCAGGTGGATCGTGGAGAGATTCGTCCATATCCAGGTTCTGGACCCATCAACTGGAAGCCGAGCTACCTTGCCGATCAAGTCGAGGATGTTATCACAATCTCTGGTCGTCACCAGACCAGGGATATTTTTTCCATTATCCCTCTACTTGACGAATCTAAAGTTCCCAACCGGGAACAGATCGAGATTACTTATGATGGTCAGAAAAATCAGAAGGTTCCCATAGTCATTTATCTACCGGGACCACTACCGTATGAATCAACTAAGGTTATCCTTACAAATACGGTGCAACGATAATTGAAAATGGAAAGGAAATTCCATTACCCTCCGTCGTGAATATTGCAGACATCAGTCGTGTAACAGGGAGCGGTCGAATCTTCAACCGAGGAGTTGGAGAGTCCAACAAAGAAGAGGAAGTTCAGACAGAAGCTCCCGATACACCAGTCGGTCAATCCAGTAATCCCGACCTTTCGAAAAATAATGATGAGATGCTGAAGCTCATCCAAAGGAGTGAATATAACATTGTTGATCAGTTGTTACAGACTCCTTCAAAGATCTCGGTATTATCACTGTTACTCAGTTCAGAAGCCCACAGGAAGGCTCTACAGAAAGTCTTGGAGCAAGCCTTTGTGGAACAGGATGTAACAATCAAACAGTTCGATAGCATTGTCTCTAACATCACTTCCTACAATAATTTGGGATTTAGTGATGAGGAATTACCCGAAGAGGGTCGCCGTCATAACATGGCGCTCAATATCACAGTCAACTGCCAGGACGATGCTTTAGCCAGCGTCCTGGTAGACACAGGGTCAGCCCTGAATGTTATGCCGAAGTCCACTTTGATGCAATTATCATTCAAAGGCCCTCCGCTGAGAGTCAGCGAGGTCGTCGTCAAAGCATTCGACGGATCCAGAAAAATGGTTATCGGCGAAGTTGATCTTCCCATAACTATTGGTCCTCACACTTTCCAAGTCACTTTCTAGGTCATGGACATCCGGGCAACATACAGTTGTTTATTAGGAAGATCTTGGATACATCAGGCTGGAGCGGTCACTTCAACACTCCACCAAAAGCTAAAGTTCGTTCAGAACGATTAACTTGTCACAGTCTGTGGAGAACAGGCCTTGCTCGTGAGTAACTTATCATCATCTGCTTGTGTAGAACCCGAGGAGGTTATTGGAACTCAGTTCCATGCACTGTCGGTGGGCAAGGACAATCAATTCCAAGGAGGAACCTCGATTTCCTCATACAATGATGCTATCAAAGCGGTCGAGAGTACCAGTACAACCGGATGGGGACAGCTTGTCATTCCTATTGACAATAAAACAAAGAAGGGTCTTAGTTTTTCTGCAACCTGTACCCAGACATCTGCCAACGACGAAAGTCTTCATCCCCTTCAAAACTTCTTCCACAGGGGAGGTTTTCTCCACCCAGTGTCTCAAGCAGTACATGCTATTAATGAGGAAGATCCCTCTGACACAAATGAAGAATGGAAGTCCTATCTTAACAAGGACGACTATATGTCTCAGGACGAAACGCAAACTCCTTTTTCCTTTCCTACAGAAAGTCCGAGATTTATACCAAGGTCAGAAGTCAAAATAATATATGGAGATTGTGATTCGGAAGGATACCGCGCTCTGCCAAATTCATTAGAGGAAGACACTCCGATGAAAGACAATTTTGACTACACATACTATGGCCCAATGGATGGTCTGCCAATGTGGCAACCTTATCCAAGAGACTTGGGAAAAGAGGGTCAGCCGAACAATGAAAATCGGTTGACCGTCATTAAACAGAATACCTGTGTCCTCACCATGTCATGGGATTAACACTCAGGTCATTTGGAAACTACTCAACATGACAATGAATTCGCAACATTTGCAGGACTTGAATTCATCAACTATGCTTTTCCCGAGGTCAACATCATCGAGAGGGATGACTCCTCCAGTTCGAAAGAAGTGTGGTTCACCTTGGAACAACCGAGTGGAAAATACGACTATATGGTCAGGTACACCGCTCCCGAAAGCTCTCGTATCAGGCTCAAAGATATCTGGCTAACTGGATGGGAAAATACAGCTGAGAGCACAAATGCTATGCAAAATGCAACTGAGGAATTCTCCTACGACAATTCGGCCTGGGAGACAGATTCCAATGATCCTGCTCCACCAGAAATCAGCGTCATTTCTGAAGACAAATCAAGGAAGGTACCAGACTTTGTGATTCACCGAGGAGTTCGCCGCCAGTGGGTCGCTGTTGATGTTCCGAAGGTCGTTCATCAGTCAAAGTAATTATCGTCTTTAACCTTTCACCCTGCCCAGGTGATACGGATGTTTTGATAGGGGTTGCTTTCTGTAAATTTTCCCTCTTCGCTTCGCCCAAAGCGACAGAGTTTTGTTTTATAGGGCTGTAGTTTCAAGAGTCGACTTGTTCATTAATAAAATAACGTCATTCTGTAATTTCCGCAGTTATTACTGTTTTCTCTTTTCGCTTTTTCAGAAAATGGTAATCCTAAAAAACAATCAAAAATAAAAACAAGCAGTAAAATAAAAACACTGCACACACTTGCATTTTCCTCTATCTCTTCTAAACACGAATCATCATGTCATGCAGATTGCTTGTTTTGAACCCAGTTGAAACATACAATCCGATGCCTTCTCCCAACTTTGAATTCCCGGTATTTGGGGCTGAAGAAGAAGATGACAACGAAATTCCAGAGGAGATCTCCTGATTACTCAGACAAGAGGAAAGGTCCATCGAACCTCACAAAGAGCCGTTGGAAACGGTAAACTTGGGTTCGGAAAAAGAGAGAAAAGAAATCAGGATTGGGGCACTGCTCAGTCCACCTGCCAGAGAGGGTTTGATAAAGCTTCTCAAAGAATTTCCCGATGTATTCGCTTGGTCCTATCAGGATATTCCAGGGTTGGATACTAGCATCGTGGAACATCACTTACCGTTAAGATCGGAATGTCCGCCAGTAAAATAAAGGTTGAGATGGACTCACCCGGACATGGCCATCAAAATCAAAGAGGAGGTACAAAAACAGATTGACGCGGGTTTCCTCGCTACATCTGAATATCCTCAATGGTTACCCAACATCGTACCCATTCCTAAAAAGGACGGAAAAGTCAGGATGTGTGTCGATTACAGGGATCTGAACAAGGCAAGTCCAAAGGACGACTTTCCTTGACCACACATTGACATCCTGGTAGACAACACAGCAAAGTTCAAAATTTTCTCCTTCATGGATGGATTCTCGGGCTATAACCAGATCAAAATGACTTCGAAAGACATGGAGAAAACTTTGTTCATTACCCCATGGGGTACCTTTTGTTACAAGGTGATGCCGTTCAGTTTGAAGAATGCCGGGGCAACCTATCAAAGGGCCATGACTACTCTATTTCATGACATGATACATAAAGAAATCGAGGTATATGTCGATGATATGATTGCAAAATCAAAAACAGAGAGTGAGCACGTTGAACATCTATCAAAATTGTTCGAACGTCTAAGAAAATTCAAGTTCCGCTTAAATCCTAACAAGTGCAGCTTCGGTGTCCGTTCAGGGAAACTCCTAGGGTTCAAATTGAGGTTGATCCTGACAAGGTCAAGGCCATTCAAGAAATGCCTTCTCTGAAAACTGAAAAACAAGTTAGAGGATTCCTGGGACGTTTGAACTATATCTCCAGATTCATATTCCTCATGACCGCGACCAGTGCGCTGATTTTCAAGTTACTTAAGAAGAACCAGGATTGCGTTTGGTCAGAAGATTGCCAAACTGCCTTTGACAGTATTAAGGAATACTTGTTGAATCTGATGATTCTATCACCTCCAGTGGAAGGAAGACCGCTGATCATTTACCTCACAGTCCTAGAGGACTCGATGGGATGTGTACTTGGCCAACAAGACGGAACTAAATGGAAAGAGTCTGCCATAAGAAATTCACCGATTGCGAGACTCGGTACACGACGCTCGAGAAAACTTGTTGTGCTTTGGCTTGGGCAGCCAAACGTCTTCACCAATACATGATTCATCACACTACTTTGTTGGTTTCCGAGCTGTATCCAATCAAGTATGTTTCCGAAAAACCTGCTATCACGGGAAGAATTGCCCGTTGGCAGATGTTGCTATCGGAATATGACATAGAGTACCACGCTCAGAAAGCCGTTAAGGGAAGTATTTTAGCCGATCATTTGGCTCATCAACCGATTGACGATCAAGAATCAATCGGGTTTGACTTCCCAGACGAAGATGTCATGTATCTAAAAATGAAAGATTGCGATGAACCGCTACCCAATGAAGGGCCAGAACCAGGTTCCCAATGGGGACTTATCTTTGACGGAGCATTTAATCATTATGTAAATGGAATTGGGGCAATCATTGTTACCCCTCAGGGTACCCATATTCCTTTCACTGCTAGACTTACGTTCAAATGTACGAAAAACGAGGCTGAATACGAAGCTTGTATCATGGGTCTCGAGGAAGCAATTGATTTAAGGATAAAAAGCTTGGACGTATACGGCGACTCAGACTTGGTTATCAATCAGATAAAAGGAGATTGGAATACATACCAATCAGGACTGATTCCTTACAAAGACTATGCAAGAAGGTTGTTACCCTTCTTTTACAGAGTTGAGTTTCATCATATACCTCGTGAGGAGAATCACATGGCTGATGCATTAGCCACTCTCTCTTCCATGATTAGTGTAGGTCAATGGAATGACCTACCTAAGATCGACATAATGCGCCTTGAACGACCCGCTTACATTTTCACGATCGAAGCAGTCATAGACGACAAACCTTGGTATCACGATATCAAACGCTTCCTTTGGAAACAAGAGCACCGACCTGGGGCATCCAGGAAAGACAAAAAGACCCTCAGAAGATTGGATGGAATCTTCTTCCTGAGCGGTGACACTCTATATAAGAGGAATTTTGACATGGTCTTGCTCCGATGCATAGACAGACCAAAAGCAGACATGCTTATGAAAGAAATTCATGAAGGATCCTTTGGCACTCATGCCAACGAGCACACAATGGCGAGAAAAATTCTAAGAGCAGGGTACTACTGGTTGACCATGGAATCCGACTGCTACAGGTACATGAGGAGGTGTCACAAGTGTCAGATATACTCCGACAAAATTCATGTACCGCCATCACATCTCAAAGTTCTTTCTTCCCCGTGGCCTTTTTCCATATGGGGAATCGACATGATTAGCTGGATTGAACCTAAGGCTTCAAACGGACATCGGTTCATCCTGGTAGCCATTGACTATTTCACCAAGTGGGTCGAAGTAGCGTCGTACGCTAATGTAACCCGACAAGTGGTGGTTCGATTTATCAAAAATAATATCATCTGCCGTTATGGTGTTCCAAGCGAGATCATTACTGATAATGGATCTAACTTGAACAATAAGATGATGAAAGAGTTGTGCGCAGAGTTCAAGATCGAACACCATAACTCATCTCCCTACCGACCCAAGATGAACGGAGCGGTAGAAGCGGCTAATAAGAACATCAAGAGGATCGTTCAAAAGATGTTTGTAACCTACAAAGACTGGCATGAAATGCTACCCTTTGCTCTTCATGGTTATCGCACATCTGTCCGTACTTCAACAGGGGCTACCCCTTTCTCTCTAGTATATGGCATGGAGGCAGTTCTCCCCATAGAAGTAGAGATCCCATCAATCCGGGTATTGATGGAAGCTAAGCTCACCGAAGCTGAATGGTGTCAAAGCCGACACGACGAATTAAACTTGATAGAAGAGAAGCGAATCACGACACTATGCCACGGTCAGTTGTATCAACAGAGAATGAAGAGGGCGTTCGACAAAAAGGTCCGACCTCGTGTCTTCAGGAAAGGAGACCTCGTGCTCAAGAAGATACAATCATTTCTCACTGACTCTCGGGGCAAATGGACCCCAAATTATGATGGCCCCTATGTGGTCACAAAACCTTTCTCAGGCGGTGCCTTGAGACTTGCAACCATGGACGGAGAGGAATTTGCCTACCCCACGAATGTTGATGTAGTCAAGAAATACTTCGCCTAAACTAAAAAAAAAAAAAAAAAAAAAAACGTCTCGGTGGATTGAAAACCCGAAAGGGCGGTCCAGGCAAAAGTTAGAGACATGAAAAAAAAATCATCTCGTTGGATTGGAAACATCAAAGTACAATCCAGACAAAAATTAGGGATAATGATAAGTAACTATGTTCAACAGAGGCATATCCCTCTGCAGCAGTTACATCATCCATCGGAGGAAAACTCCAGTCAAGGTCATCTTCGACAGAAGCTTAGGATGCCCCGAATTCAAAGTTGGTAGAAGGATAGTGGTCGTTATGTTTCAACGTAGCCCTTTTCCCTGTAAATTACCATTTTTCTAACTTTGTAAATACACTTTGGAATCACGCGTTTGGCTGATCTCTATCTTATCAATAAAATTTGAGCCCTTGTGCTTTTGTTTGTAATTCTTATTTGTTTTAGCTTTACAGAACGACATTTTAACATGATCAACGATTCTTGAAATGAAACAAAAATGAATTTACTCGTTAAAACTTTTTCTGCTTTTAAACTAAAGATGGCAATTGCTTTTGACTGTTGAACATCGAAAGGACGTCGATTGCGTCTCCAAAGGCGTTTGAATTTCAAAGTGCAGAATCAAAGTACTCCTTCTAGGCCAGTAAGCCTGAACGAAGGATCAACTGTATGAGATGCGGCTTTCCCATCTGACATCTTCGGCCGAGTTCTTATCTCCTAAGCCCGATCAACGGTATTTCCCGCGAGGACTACTTCTCCTAAGCAAGGTAGAATTGCTACATTTTTTTACCAACGGTACTTCTTTGCCCCGCGATGGCCGAGTATCCAGTCATGTTCACTCGTCAGTCTGTATGTCGCGTCAGTTTTGTTAGCATATACATACATACATCATGCATTATTGATTTGCATTCACATTCATATTGCATCACTATCACTCTAGTCGGTTTTGTCCCCTAGTGATAATAGTCATCTCAATAGAGTTGTCAGTTCTTGCCTTGTCAGGAATCGCTGCGTTTGAACAATCTCGTCTCCAGTGTATCTCTGGACTAGAGTCGGCACTCGACCACTTTGATAACTTGAACCTTTGAAAAGACAGAGAAGCTTTCTACAAATGTCACTCTTCGCCATTGAAGATGATATCCTTGCTTTCCCGGATTAAAGAATAATCCCCAGAGAAAGCCTCCCAAACAGAGATTTGGCAGTACGGCTGCCTTTCTCCGAAGGACCGCTGATGAAAAGGTCATCGGCACCTCAAATTGGATCCAATCATATGGCATTTCTCCGGGAAGATCCCGAGAAAAGTATGGTGTAAGACCCCAAACGGAAGCAGTCTCTCAAGAGACTCATTTTCCCCAGATAGAGTAGAAACAAATGGCGTCTCCAACAGAGAAGTTTGTACAACTATACAACTCAGACGACTGGGTTCCCCAGCAGGTCTGACATCAAAACTTTTTCCACTCAAATGGCATCTCCCCAGGAAAATTCGGCGAGAAGTTTAAGGAAAACCGCTACACATAGCGTCCCTTGTCAATAAAGTTTATTCATGGAAGAAACTAAGACCAGTTCCTTGGTAGGAAACCAGGATCGAGGGGAAGTTTAAATCAAAAACTGAGACCAGTTCCTTGGTAGGAAACCAGGATCGAGGGGAAGTTTAAATTAGAAACTGAGACCAGTTCCTTGGTAGGAAACCAGGATCGAGGGGAAGTTTAAATCAGAAACTGAGACCAGTTCCTTGGTAGGAGACCAGGATCGAGGGGAAGTTTTACCTTTTCTAAGCATCATTTCTTAGCAAAAGAAGATGAATGCGTAAGCTACCATTCATAACCACCATCAAAATTTCGGGTATTCCGATATTTAATCCTCTTGCACCCCGAATGCCCGAATACCTTCGTCATTCACACCTTCGGGTCCAAGAAAATTAAATAGCGGCATCTGTCATACCCCAAATTTTGACCACTAAGATTTCCCATCATTGTCCAAATCATCATCACAATATATATGAACCATCATGCCTCATCAATCTCCTCAAGGAATTGTTGAGCATTCACTACAATCAAAATTAGGGTTTTAAGCCTTCTCAGAGCTTTAGACAAATGATCAATCAAGGAATGACATGATATTCAACTTGTCTAATCCCTCAAACATCCACAAAGGATCAAAAAGGACTCCCACTTCAAGGATTAAGCACAAGGTTGCTCCCTTCTAGGTGGATCATGTCTCAAGATTGACAGTGTCACCAAATTAGGGTTTTGGTCGACCAAGGCCTCCAGATGAAATTTTTCCTCTGGGCACAAGCCAAGGATCCAAAACATGACCTAATATACTCCATGGAGCCTCATGGACCCAATCATCAAGTTAATTTTTCCTCTGGGGATGCATTCACTAAAAATCAAGAATCAGGGTTTCTTGACCTAATTCACCCCTAAGTTGACTTTTGGGGCAAATCATGAGCCAAGACCTCAAGACATGATTTGAGGGTCTTTAATATACCATATTGATCCATTTGGAACAATGGATTAATCCAAGAAACTTGAGCAACAAGTCTCAATTTCATCTGCACCACAATTAGGGTTTTAAGGAAAAAGTCAACTGTAACTTTGACTTTTGACCAGGACATGCTCCCAAACCCTAGGACATGCTTCAATATACCCCATGACACCCATGGAACATGTCCATCAAGTTTGATTTAGGTCAAGGACATGATTTCCTGAAGAATTGCACAGTTTGGAATTCATCTGATAAAAAGTCAACTGTGCACAAAAGTCAACTTTGACTTTTTGAGATTTTTCACCAAAATGGATTTTAAACCCTAAAATGATGTTTATGTATGATTTGAATCATCATTCATCAAGAAAAATCAAGGAAAGTTGGATAACTTGTAAAAGGGGTAACCATAAAACTTAGAAAAATTTCTAAGTTGTGAAAAAGTACCACTATTGTGCCAACTTTGGAGGACCATAACTCCTAAACCACAAAGCCAATTTTTTCCATCCAAAGCTTGATTTGTAGATCTCATTGCCCTCTACAAAAGCTTCATACTAACCTATGTCCAAATTCCTCATGGATTTTGAGTTATGGAGTGATCAAAATCAAGAAAAGTCACTTTGTTTCAACACTTAGTGAAAATTTCACTAAGTCAGATTTTGCCTCACTTTTTGCCAAATGTAGGGACATTTTTCACTTGGATTCAAAAGAGATCAAAACTAAACATGTTCAAACAGTTGTTGTATCATGTAAGGGCTTTCCAAAATGGCCAAGAACATTACCAAATTCCATTTGAGCCATGAGATATGACATTGGCAAGTTGCCTTGCTGAAATCTGCAAAGGCAAGGCAGATTTTGCATTTTTGGTCGATTTGCCAAAATCAGCCAAATCCAAATGCTCATATCCACTTGGACACCTCAGGGGATTGAATCTAAAGGGGACAATCACTGAGCCAAGCCTCCAAAGTCTTTGGAACAAGAAATAGCATGTTGAACCTAGAATGGCCAAAATAGGGACAAGACTTCAATTTTGGAATGAGGCATTCAATGGAAGCATCAAGTTGGCATGGACTGAGCCATTCTCAACTTAATTCAGTCAAGATTTATCCAAGACCAAGGGAACCACATCCCTGTGCCCTAACCTCTAGTCAATGGCTAGAGGAGACTTGGATTTCCTTTGGACAACATTGGACAAACCTCTGCTGCAGTTGCCATTCACTGTGGATCCCAAAACAAACTTGCTCTACTATAAATAGAGCTCAATTGTGATCAGTTTGAGTACACCAAAGCCATCAAACAGATGCTTTCCTCAAAATCTCTTTCTTTTGGCAAAAATGCCTTCTTTAGCAAGGCAACTTTGAGTTTTTGAGCTAGAGAGCAATTCCACTCAAACGAATCACGCACACACCTCATATACATCATATGTTAGCTGATCAAACACTTAAAAAACATCTGGAACACTGATTTCTCAGAATCATCAGTCAATTGCTCAAGGTTTTAACCAAGTTGCAGTTGAGATGCCATGAAGTGATCCAACCATTTTCAATCAAGTCCAAGCATTCAAACACACTCCATAGGGTGTAGGGAAGTTGTTCAGGTCATCACAACTCGTCTGTAACACCTCCAACTCAAAAATCACATTGCACTTGCTGTCACGACCTAGAGGTAAGGCTAAACTTGGTCATCTCTCAATCTATGCATATTTCCTCGCACAATAATTTGGCCATATGTTCATAATCATGCATGGAATGTTTCCCCTCAAATAATTGCATTGTTTGAATCGTGTATCAAAAATCCCAGCCTTCATGCAAAAATTAGGGTTCTTGAGGATTTTTCATGATTTCTTGTTATAGGTTTCATTTAAATGAAATTAATTGACATAGACATGATCGTGAGGTTGAAACGAGTTGATTGGTATGTGGATTACATGATATGATCAAGTATTCAGTGAGATTGGAGAGAAAATGCAAATCTGGCCAAACCCAGAACACGCGCGTGTTCTTGGTGTGTTCTTGGCGCCATTTTCATGAATTCAAATATTTGAATTTTGTGGTTTTATTTAATTGATTCAAAAATTAATTTCTCTCTGAGTTTTAATGATTTTGAGTTGATTCTTTTTTTAATAATTCACAAAAATGTTAAAATATTTTATTTTCCCAAAAAATCCCAAAAATATTATTTATTTTATATAATTGATATTTTTACAAAGAATGAATGTTTTAATTGTTTTTAACATTTAAAATATTTTTTCCACCTTGATTTTGCAACTTTTAATGCTTTCTAATTATTTTGTAGGTCAATACTTAATTTTTGAAGCATTAATCCAAGATCACAATTTGTTTTTCATATGTTAAATAATTTTGATCATTTTAATTGAATTTTTATTCAATTAAACACACTTTGAAAACAAATTAGGGTTTTGGATTAATTCAACCCTCATGAATCATTTTCAACACTTTTGGGCCTCTATTAGAGTGTAAGACTCAACCCACTTGTACAAAAAAATTTTGGGCCACATTCGTTGTATAAGTCCCTCTGTACATTTTCAAATAAACGGCGCGATCGTCGCCTTTTTCAAAAATAAACAACTGGGCCTCTCCTCGAGCTATAAGACCCATTCAAAACTTTTGGGCCTCTAATAGAGTGTAAGACCCAACCCCCTTTTAACCAAAACAATTTTGGGACTCACTTATTGTATAAGTCCCTCTACGTTAAAAGAAAACCTCGGCGCGATCGCCATTTTTAACGAAAAGTCATCTGGGCCTACCCTCGTGTTATAAGCCCCACTCTTTTTCTTTAAAAACCTTTTGGGCCTCTTGAGAGAGTGTAAGACCCATCCCTTTGTACAGAAAACCTTTTTGGGCCTCAGTCACTTGTATAAGTCCCTCTGTACAAAATTCAACAGTGCGCTCACTGATAAAACCCTGGGCCTCTCCTTGAGCTGTAAGCCCCAAACCTTTCTTTTTCAAAGCACTTTCTCCTTTGATTTTGAATATACTGTTGTTTTCAATATTTCTTTGTTGAACAACTAACCAAACAACATGGAAGCTCTACAACCGAGTAAGTGGTTATTGCTTTCATTTATCGCTTTCATATACATATAACTGTATTATGGGGTTGTCTCGCTGTAAGTCTTCTTTCATAAACTCATATCAACTGTGTATTAATTGTATAGATATTTAGAGTTTCCCCGGCAATTACGTCTAGCATTAAGCCCGTTGATCACTCTTAGAAATAGTCTAAACTAGATCCCCATAGGATTACCAGACACAGTCTTCCCTCCTCTTGGGTTTAAACAATATGGAGATATGAAAGGCAGCATTCTCTGTGAACCCATTCATAGACTGTCACTCATAGAAGTTGTCAAAGAAACTCTACTCCCCAGGGATGGTCTTTTCTCCATGAATGGCATCTCTTGATTTTCTTCCAAATTCTCAAATTTTCCTGACTTTGATCTATTCTCGATGAATAGCATTGGCTTGAATTTCTCCATGAATAGCATTGTCCCGATGACCTCCTAGAGGGATAGGAACATAACTTATTAATCTTCATAGAACGGTCCTTTCATAGAGTCTACTACTGTTTCTCAAAGCATAGTACAAAAGATGAAACTCTAGACTTGGACAGACTAACTTCCTTGAGTCTCGAAGACATTCTCAAGTGACCCCTTCGTTAAATAGGAAGGAAACCCGCAGACTCGGACAGTCTCAATACCCTTTGGATTTCCCGTTTCCTCAAAGAAAAGGAAATATCCCTGATCCCTGAATCAAATCCCTGAGTACACTGTTGCTCTTATAAGAACTGATTTTCTCTTTAAAATCGGCAGACTAGACCTGTCACTCAACTAAAACAGTTTCCCTGCCCTCCTCTTAGGCTTTGTACAATGATTCTCCCCGGCGGAGTCAAACAACGTTTAGCCTCCATCTCGGGCTTCGTACGAGATACAAAAACTCTATTGTTGAGTCAAATAGCCTCCATCTCGGGCTTTATACAAGATACCAAAAGATTCCCTCGTTGAGTCAAAACCTTTTAGCCTCTTTCTCGGGCTTTGTACGAGACACATATTAGCCTCCTCTTAGGCTTTGTATAAGAAATCCATTGGTGGATCCAATCAACCTTTTAGCATCAAAGTTGTGCCTCGTTCACAGTACACAAACATCAACAACTCCTTCCCCTTCATCTAATTGCTGTAAGCGGCAAGCCTCTGGATCATCTACATCCATGCCACTGTCCCTCTTTTAGCATGAGAAATTCCTAAGGAAAGATACCATTGCTCTACACTGAGTTAAAGTCTTCTCCTTCAGGGAAAATCCCTTATAAAGGAAATTATGGCATTTTCGGATTCACACATCCCGGTTAAAGTAATTCTCCTTTATAAACAGTTGTGACATACAACCCCCTCTTTAGAGATGACAAATTCTCTCTGAAGTCAAACCCTTTCAGCTTCACATCTTGGGCTTTGATCAAGATACAAACTACCTTTCGCTTCACGTCTAGGGCTTTGAACAAGACACAAAAAACACCCATTTCCTCCCATAGAATAGGAGGAACTACGGACGCTCTGATTTCCCTGTTTCGGTAAACTAGAATACGTAGGCATAAGATTGAAAGAAAAGATCTTAGCGAGCGCAATCAACAAAAAACCAAAATCCCATATCTCTATCTATCAAAAAGCATCAGTCCTAACATCCTAATCCTTGTTCCCCGCCAGAAACCTTCTGTCAAAATAAAAAGGAAGAAATCAGTATTGGCAAAAATACAAATAACCAGTACAAAGGCCCCCCACTTTGATAGCATCCGTAACCTAATAGACCGCTGTTTAAACTCAGTATGCAAAGCAGGGTTAATTGGAGACATCTATTTCCCTTCCTTCATTAGCTTTAATAGGATAAAAAATGAATCGACCTGTAGTTAAGCTCAAATCGCAGAGAGCAACCAGCGCTTAAGAACCGCGTCCAAAATCGCTCGCTACAGGTGGATTGGAAACATCACAGTACAATCCAGGAAAAAATTAGGGATAATGGCAAGTAACTACGTTTGACAAAGGGGCAAGTCCCTCAGCAGCAGTTACATTATCCGTCAGGAAAACTCCAGTCAAGGTCATCTTTGACAGAAGCTCAAGATGCCCCGAAGTCAAATTTGGTAGAAGGATAGTGGTCGTCATGTTTCAATGTAGCCCTTTTCCCTTAAATTACCATCTTTGTAAATACGCAATAGAATCACGCGTTTGGCTGATCTCCGTCCTATCAATAAAAGTTGAGTCCTTGTGCTTTTATTTGCAATTCATATTTGTTTTAGCTTTACAGAATTATGTTTTAACATGATCAACGATTCTTGAAACGAAACAAAAATGAATTTACTTGTTAAAATTGTTCTGCTTTTAAAAATAAAGACGACAATTTCTTTTGACGGTTGAACATAGAAAGAACATCGGTCTCTTCTCCAAAGGTGTTCGAGCCTCAAAGTACAGAATCAAAGTATTCCTTATAAACCAGTACACCTGAATGAAAGATCAGCTATGTCAGATGCGAATGCTCCATCTGACCTCTTCGGTCGAGTTCTCATCTCCTAAGTCCGACCAACGGGTATTCCCCGCAGGGACTATCTCTCCTAAGTAAGGCAAAATTACTACTTTTGGACCAGCGGTACTTCTTCGCCCCGCGATGGCCGAGTATCCAGTCGTGTTCATACATTAGCTTGTATGTCGCGTCAGTCTTATCAGCATATACATACATACATCATGCATTGTTGATTTACATTCGCATTCATATTGCATCACTATCACTCTAGTCGGTCTTATCCCCTAGTGATAACAGTCCTCTCAATCGAGTTGTCAAGTTCTTTCCTCGTCAGGAAACGTTGCGTCTGAATAATCTCTCTCCTTCAGTTTATTTCTGGATTAGAATTATCCCTTGACCACTTTGATAACTTGAACCTCTGAAAGACCAGAGAACCTTCAACAAATGTCACTCTTCGCCATTGAAGATGATATCTTCGCTTTCCCGGATTAAGGAAAATCCCTAGAGAAAGCCTCTTAAAGCAGAGAATTAGCAATACAGCAGTTTTTCTCCGAAAACACCGCTGATGAAAAGGTCATCGGCACCTCAAAATTGGATCACATCATATGGCATTTCTCCGGGGAGATTCCGAGAAAAGTATGATGTAAGACCCCCAAGCGAAAGCAGTCTCTCAAGAGACTCGCTTTCCCCGTAGAAACAAATGGCGTCTCCAACAGAGAAGTTTGTACACCTCTACAACTCAGACGACTGGGTTCCCCAGCGAGTCTGACATCAAAATGTTTCTATCAAATGGCATCTCCTTAGAAAAATTCGGCGAGAAATTTGAGGAAAATCGCTACGAATAGCGTCCCTTGTCAAGAAAGTTTATTGACAAAAGAAGCTGAGACCAGGTCCTTGGTAGGAAACCAGGATCGAGGGGAAGTTTATTTCGAAAACTGAGACCAGTTCCTTGGTAGGACACCAGGATCGAGAGGAAGTTTATTTCAGAAACTGAGACCAGTTCCTTGGTAGGAAACCAGGATCGAGGGGAAGTGTATTTCAAAAACTGAGACCAGTTCCTTGGTAGGAAACCAGGATCGAGGGGAAGTTTATTTCAGAAACTTAGACGAGTTCCTTGGTAGGAAACCAGGATCGAGGGGAAGTTTTTACCTTTTCTAAGCATCATTACTTAGCAAAAGAAGAAGGATGTGTAAGCTACCATTCGTAATCACCATCAAAATTTCAAGTATTCTGATATTTAATCCTCTTGTACCCTGAATGCCCGAATACCTTCACCATTCACACTTTTGGGTCCAAGAAGATTAAATAAGGGCATCTGTCATACCCCAAATTTTGACCATTAAGATTATCATCATTGTGCAAATCATCATCATAATATGGATGAACCATCATGCCTCATTAGTCTCCCCAAGGATGGGTGAGCATCCAATACAGTCAAATTCGGGTTTCAAGCCCTCTCAGAGTTCTTAGACAAAGGATCAATCAAGAAATGACATAATATTCAACTTGTCTAACCTCCCAAACATCTACAATGGATCAAGAAGAGTCCCACTTTAAGGAATAAGCACAAGGCTGCTCCCTTCCAGGTGGATCAAACTTCAATATCGCTAGTGTCACCAAATTAGGGTTAGGTCTAAAATTCTGGCACAGATATCGGATGTCCTATGCAGATGTTGAGACACTGATATCCAACACAATAAATAAGATAACAAAAATAGCAGTGCAGAAAGTAAATAACACAGTGATATGTTTACCCAGTTCGGTCTAACACACCTACTCTGGGGGTTTCCAAGTCAGGGACGAAACCAATATACGATAGTATCAATTCACAGATCATACAAACACCGAATAATCTGCTCACTTAATCACTACCCTTCCTATGACTTCTACCTAAGACTCACCTAGGTATGAGGCCCTCCTCAAATCCCTCTACAACCACAACCCGTGATTGGTACCTTTCCACACAAGAAACAAACTGAAAGTTACTCTTTCAAAACACATAATTCTCAATGCTTCACAGCTTATGAGAATTGACACACAAGAAACTCAATGCTTAAAAGCTTATGAGTAACTTGACAGAACTTACAACATAAAAATCAGTCCTTATACTGTTATCAGAATGATACCAGTTAGGCTCACAAATTACACTCGAAAACCCTAAAAACACAAGTAAGTTCCACACCTAAAGCTAGGTTTACATCAGTCAATATATAGCAATTAATCTGGACTGAATTGGGCTTCAAAAACGCAGAAAATAGACTGCTCACAAATCTGCAAAATTAACTCCAACAAAATAGGTCTTCAATCCAAAGTTTCCTATTATGTCTCCATAATTAGAAACAGCAGCAAATCCGAAAACCAACAAATAACCACAATCCAAAAATGCTTTGGATGCCACATAGGATAACCAAATATTCACAGAATATTCAGTAACAATTCACACAAACAGAATCTGCATTAAAACTGAATCCACAACGCGATGTCCTATGAGCTGGTATGGAACATCTTCATTCGACATGTTGAAAGCAACCACTTAGAACATTAAGATTCAACATCTTGCTGCAACAATAGTGTTAGCAAAAATTAATGCCAACCACAAAAGCACAGAAATAACAATCTCCCGCTTTGGTTTATTTTTGCTAAAACTACACACACACAAATAGACTTGTAAAGAAGCACAAACAACAAAAAAAATACATATATCAGACAGCAGCGAAAACACCAACAGCACACAGCAAAAACCATCCAGCATAGGAACACTCCCCTTCAACTGCAAACAGCACTCAGTACAGCAAACAACTCATCATAGCAGACTGACAAAACTCCCCCTCAACAACAGCAACATTCCTCATTCTCCCCCTCAACTACTGCAGCAACACACGCACACCAACTACTGCAGCAACACAAGCACACCAGCACTCCTCACACAAACATCCACACAACATACTACTCCTCCTTTTTAGCCATAAATATAACAAAGGCAAGTAGAGCAAGTTAAAGTAAAAATAAACTAGAGTAAACTGCATCAGAGAGTAGATGTACACCATATCACATGCCCAAATGTCATGCACCAGCTTCAGTATTTTCCCTTTATTGACACACTGCACTACCAGAACCTCCTTTAGTCTTTTCAATCTGGCAGCCAGAAGGAACATTGATTGCTATACTTCTTCATGAATTCACACCCCAAGTCTGCTCCTAAAGTTTTCAAACTAAACTGCATCCAGAGCCTTGGTAAATATGTCAGCAAGCTGATTTTCTGTGCTCACATGCTCAAGAGTTATGACTTTGTCCTCCACAAGTTCTCTGATGAAGTGATGCCTGATATCAATGTGCTTAGTTCTGCTATGTTGAATGGGATATTTGGAAATATTGATAGCACTTAGGTTGTCACAAAAAAGTGTCATGACATCTTGTGTGACATTATACTCAGATAACATCTGCTTCATCCATACCAGTTGAGCACAACTACTACCAGCTGCTATGTACTCAACTTCAGCAGTAGAAAGGGATACTGAATTCTGCTTCTAGCTAAACCATGAAATAAGATTATTTCCCAAAAATAAACATCCTCTAGAGGTACTCTTCCTATCGTCAGCACTTCCAGCCCAATCAGCATCACAATAACCTAATAAAATGGGACTTGAGTCATGGGAGTAAAGCGACCCATAATCACATGTTCCACTCACATACTTTAGAATTCTCTTCACTTGATTGATGTGACTGACCTTGGGTTCTGCTTGATATCTTGCACACACACCCACAACAAAAGTTATGTTTGGCCTACTTGCTGTAAGATACAGCAGACTGCCAATCATACTTCTATACAGACTTTGTTCAACATTCACTCCTTTTTCATCTTTGGATAACTTCAAGTGAGTAGGCGCAGGAGTCCTCTTAGGCTTAGCATTATCCAGTCCAAACTTCTTCACAATGTTCCTCGCATATTTGCTCTGACAAATAAAAATTGAGTCCTCCATCTGCTTGACTTGTAATCCAAGGAAGTAGGTCAATTCTCCCACCAAGCTCATCTCAAATTCAGACTGCATTTGAGTGACAAAATGTTGGACCATTTCATCCGACATCCCGCCAAACACAATATCATCTACATAAATCTGAGCAATCATTAGTTTCCCATCCTTCTCCTTGACAAAAAGAGTTTTATCAATACCACCCTTCCTGTACCCATTGGTAACTAAGAACTCAGTCAGTCTTTCATACCAAGCTCGTGGAGCTTGTTTTAGCCCATACAAAGCCTTCTTCAGCTTGTAAACATGATCTGGAAAGTTTGGATCCACAAACCCCTTAGGCTGCTCAACATAGACTTTCTCATTAAGATAGCCATTCAGAAAGGCACTCTTGACATCCATTTGAAACAATCTGAATTTCAACAAACATGCCACTCCTAGCAATAATCTGATGGATTCCAATAGAGCCACAGGCGCAAATGTTTAATCGAAGTCTACTCCTTCAATTTGTGTGTATCCTTGAGCAACTAATTTGGCTTTGTTCCTGGTAACAAATCCTTGCTCATGACACTAATTCTTATAAATCCATTTTGTTCCAATCACATTTATTCCTGCTGGTCGCGGTACCAGTTCCCAGACTTCATTCCTCTTGAACTGGCAAAGTTCATCTTGCATAGCATTTATCTAGAACTCATCTGTCAATGCTTCTTTGACATTCTTTGGTTCAATCTTTGAAACAAAGCATGCATTTGACATAGTCTCCCTCGTTCTGGTTCTTACACCTTCATTCAGATCACCAATAATCAATTCCTTAGGGTGATCCTTCTGAATCCTTATAGAGGGTCCCTGGTTAGCATCCTCTACCTCTTCATTCTCAGGTCTAGTGTTGGTTTCTTGAGCACTATCTTCTACAGACTCAATGTCTTGAGGGATTTCATTGTTCATGGGCAGACATGCTCCAACATCATCTGGGACATCTTCATCTTTGCCAGAGTCATCAACCACCACATTCATGGATTCCATCATCACCTGAGTTCTGGAATTAAATACCCTATATGCTTTACTATTTGTAGAGTATCCCAAAAATATTCCTTCCTCACTCTTAGGATCCATCTTTCGCCTTTGCTCACTATCCGCTAAGATATAACACTTACTACCAAACACATGGAAATACTTCACATTTGGCTTTCTACCTTTCCATAGCTCATAAAGAATGACAGAAGTACCTGATCTAATAGTCACCCTATTGTGTATATAGCAAGCAGTATTCATGGCTTCAGCCCAAAAATGGTATGGAAGCTTTTTGGCATGAATCATGACTCTTGCACACTCTTGTATAGTCCTGTTCTTGCGTTCCACCACACCATTCTGCTGAGGAGTGATTGGTGATGAGAATTCATGAGTGATTCCCTCAGATAAGCAGAACTCTTCAAACCTGCTATTTTCGAACTCTTTCCCATGGTCACTTCTGATTCGAACAACACCACAATCCTTTTCCCGTTGAATCCTTTGACACAACTCTTTGAAGGCTGCAAAAACTTTAGACTTTTCTCTGATGAAACTTATCCAAGTGAACCTGGAGTAATCATCTACTACAACATAGGCATACTTCTTCCCACCAAGACTTTCAACCTGCATAGGTCCCATTAAGTCCATGTGAAGAAGTTCCAGAACTCTAGAAGTTGTGGTAAGATGTTGAAGCCTCTTGTGTGACACCCTTGTTTGCTTCCCAATTTGATATTCACCACATATTTTATCCTCATCAATCTTCAGCTTAGGAATACCTCTAACAGCTTCACTTGACATAACTTTCTTCATCCCTTTCAGGTGTAACTGACCCAATTTCTGATGCCACAGCTTGGTTTCGTCTTCCTTTGACATCAAATAAGTAGACAAACTTTCAGGTTCTTGAGGATTCCACAGATAGCAGTTATCCTTAGACCTGGTTCCCTTCATAACAACTTCATCTTTCTCATTTGTTACTAGACATTCAGATTTGGTGAAATTTACTTTGAGGCTTACATCACACAGTAGGCTTATACTGATTAAATTTGCGGTCAGCCCTTTGACAAATAGAACACGATCCAGATTTGGTTGTCCTGTGTAGTCCAGCTTTCCAACCCCTTTTATTTCCCCCTTTGAACCATCCCCAAAGGTGACATAATTGGTGGAGTGAGGCCTGATATCTGACAAGAACTTCTTCACACCAGTCGTGTGTCTTGAACAACCACTGTTAAAGTACCAATATTCTTTTGTAGATGCTCTAAGTGAGGTATATGCTATGAGACCAGCCATCATTTGTCTAGGAATCCATCTTCTCTTCACTTTACCCCAACTCTGTCCTTTATTTTGTTGCTGAGCAGTTTTGGGATAGCCGTGCAGCTTGTAGCAAAAGGACTTTAAGTGACCAATCTTTCCACAGTAATGGCATCTCCATGGTTTATACTTTGATCTACAAACTCTTTTCTGATGCTTCATCTGATGTTGAAAGATGTGATTTGACATCCCCACTTCTTGCATTATTTTCTGAGGAACAAACTTCAATATGGGCTTATTGGAAGTCTCTGCTTGATTGTTAAAACCAAGGCCTTGCACATTTCCAGCTTCTTTCCCATTCTGAAGGATCTCATCCAGCTGCGTGGTACCATTGTTCAGCATTCTTATAGATTTGGTCATATTGTCAAGTTTTGATTTTTTCCATTCAACCTCCTCCTTCAGATCAGCAATGGTAGATAGATGTTCTTCCTTCTCAGCTTCTAGTTGAGCTATCAGAATCTTCTGTTCCAATATTATCTGGCACCTTTCTTCATTCTTGATACACAATTCTGAAAACCATGTGAATACTTCTTCCTTAGTGAGTTCTCCAACATAGGATTCTTTGTCAGAGTCAGATTCACAAGTAGTTTCTCCAGCAGCCTTATAGATTCTAGTCAAAGCTGTCACCAATTTTGTTGATTCTTCTTCAACATCACTCTCAAACTCTCCTTCTGACCAAGACACTGATAGGCCCTTCTTCTGCCTTTTGAGATACGTGGGACACTCAGTATTTATGTGCCCATATCCCTCACATTCAAAGCACTGGACTCTCTTCCCTTGATTGGAGTCTTCTTCAGTTCTAGATCTTCTGCCTCCATCCTGGTTCTTACTGATGTCGAGTGACTTGTTCTGAGCATATGCTCTCGACTTCCAGTCAATCCTTTTCAACACTTTGTTAAATTGTTTTCCAAGTAATACCAGATCTTTAGACACCCCTTCATCTCTGACCAGGTCACCTTCATCTTCTGAGTCACCAGTATTTGACAAAAGCTATGCTCTTCTTCTTTTCAGACTTTTCACTGATCCCTAATTCGAATGTTTGAAGAGATCCCACCAGTTCATCCACTTTCATCTTGTCTATATCCTGAGCCTCCTCTATAGAAGTCACTTTCATGTCAAATCTCTTAGGTAGAGATCTGAGGATCTTTCTGACCAGTTTGCTGTCAGACATCTTTTCACCTAGGGCACTAGAGGCATTAGCTATCTCAATAATGTTCATATGAAAATCATGAATGCTCTCATCCTCTTTCATCTTCAAACTCTCAAACTTGCTAGTGAGAAGCTGGAGTTTTGACATCTTCACCTTTGAAGTCCCTTCATGAGCAACCTTCAAGACCTCCCATGCCTCTTTAGCAATGGTGCAGTGTTCAATCGACCTGAAGATATTCTTGTTAACACCATTGAACAATGCATTCATGGCTTTGGAATTCCATACGGACCCTTTGTAATCTGCATCATCCCAGTCTTCCTCTTCCTTCACCACATCAGTAGGGGCACCTTTTTCATCTTTAACCTTAGGGGGCTCCCATCCTTTTATAACAGCTTTCCATGCTTGATCATCCATGGATTTGATGAATGCTATCATCCTTGGTTTCCAATAGTCATAGTTGGAACCATCAAGCAGAGGTGGTTTGTTAAAAAATCCTCCATCCTTGTCCATTGTACCAGAAAGTACCTTCCCTAAATCTCACCCAGAACCAAATAAGGGTGCAAGCTCTGATACCAATTAAAATTCTGGCACATATATCAGATGTCCTACACAGATGTTGAGACACTGATACCCAACACAATAAACAAGATAACAAAAATAGCAGTGCAGAAAGTAAATAACACAGTGATATGTTTACCCAGTTCGGTCTAACACGCCTACTCTGGGGGCTACCAAGCCAGGGACGAAACCAATATACGATAGTATCAATTCACAGATCATACAAACACCGAATAATCTGCTCACTTAATCACTACCCTTCCTATGACTTCTACCTAAGACTCACCTAGGTATGAGGCCCTCCTCAAATCCCTCTACAACCACAACCCGTGATTGGTACCTTTCCACACAAGAAACAAACTGAAAGTTACTCTTTCAAAACACACAATTCTCAATACTTCACAGCTTATGAGAATTGACACACAAGAAACTCAATGCTTAAAAGCTTATGAGTAACTTGACAGAACTTAAAACACAAAAATCAGTCCTTATACTGTTATTAGAATGATCCCAGTTAGGCTCACAAAATACACTCGAAAACCCTAAAAACATAAGTAAGTTCCACACCTAAAACTAGGTTTACATCAGTCAATATATAGCAATTAATCTGGACTGAATTGGGCTTCAAAAACGCAACAAATAGACTGCTCACAAGTCTGCAAAATTAACTCCAACAAAATAGGTCTTCAATCCAAAGTTTCCTATTATGTCTCCATAATTAGAAACAGCAGCAAATCCAAAAACCAACAAATAACCACAATCCAAAAATGCTTTGGATGCCACATAGGATAACCAAATATTCACAGAATATTCAGTAACAATTCACACAAACAGAATCTGCATTAAAACTGAATCCACAACGCAATGTCCTATGAGCTGGTATGGAACATCTTCATTCGACATGTTGAAAGCAGCCACTTAGAACATTAAGATTCAACATCTTGCTGCTATAATAGTTTTAGCAAAATAAATGCCAACCACAAAAGTACAGAAATAACAAGGTCGACCAGGGCCTCCAGATGGAAATTTTCCTCTGGGCATGAGTAAATGCTTCAAAGCATATCCTAAAATACCCCATGGAACCTCATGGGCCCAAGCATCATGTCAATTTGACCTCAGGGGATGCATACATCAAAAATCAGGAATTAGGGTTTGTTGACCTAATTCACCCCTAAGTTGACTTTTGGTACAAATCATGAGCCAAGACCTCAAGACATGATTTGAGGGTCTCCAACATACCACACTGATCCATTTGTAACAATGGATTGATTCAGGAAGCTTGAGCAACAAGTCTCAATTTCATCAGTACCACAATTAGGGTTTCGCGAGAAAAGTCAACTTTAGCTTTGACTTTTGACCAGGACATGCTCCCAAACCCTAGGACATGATTCAATACACCCTATAACACCTATGAAATCAATCCATCAAGTTTGATTTAGGTCAAGGACTTGATTTCATAGAGGATCGCACAGTTTGGAATTCATCTGACAAAAAGTCAACTGTGCACAAAAGTCAACTTTGACTCTTTGAGATTTTTCACAAAAATGGTTTTCTAACCCTAAAATGATGTTAATGTATGATTTGAATCATCATTCATCAAGAAAAATCAAGAAAAGTGGGATAGCTTGTAAAAGGGGTAACCATAAAAACTTAGGAGGATCATAACTTTGGAGGATCTTAACTCCTAAAAGTGAAAATGTCACTTTTTTCCAACACTTAGTGAAATTTTCACTAAATCAGAATCTGCCTTCACTTTTTTCCAAATGTAGGGGGATTTTTCACTTGGATCCAAAAGGTATTAAAACCAAATATGATCAAACAGTTGTTGTATCATATGAGGGGTTTCTAAAATGGCCAAGAACATCACAAAATTCCACTTGGGCCATGAGATATGACCATGGCAATATGCCTTACTGAAAACTGCCAAGGCTAGGCAAAATTTTGCATTTTTGCTCGATTTGGAAAAATCAGATAATTCCAAGCCTTGTCATCACTTTGGACACATCTGAGGATCAAATTTAAAGGGGACAAACACTGAGCCAAGCCTCCATAGTCCTTGGAACAAGAAGTAGCATGCCAAACCTAGAGATGCCTAAAAGAGGGACAAGACTCCAATTTTGTTTTTGAGCATTCAAAGCATACACCAAGGTGGCATGGACTGAGCCATTTCCAACTGAATTCAGTCAAGACTTATCCAAGACCAAGGGAACCACAGCCCTGTGCCCTAACCTCTAGTCAATGGCTAAAGGAGACTTGGATTCCAAAGTGCAACCATTGGCCAAACCTCTGCTGCAGTTTCCATTCACTATTGATCCCAAAACAAACTTGCTCTACTATAAATAGAGCTCATTTGTGCTTAGTTTGAGTACACCAAAGCCATCAAACAAATGCTTTCCTCAAAATCACTTTCTTTATGGAAAAATACCTTCTTTAGCAAGGTAACTCTGAGTTTTTGAGTTAGAGAGCATTTCCATCACAACTCATGATCCTAACATCTCATAAACATCATATGTAGATGATCCAAACTATCAAAAGTGACATGTAATCCTTAAATCACAAAGTCACCTCTCAAAACCTCAAAATAGGCCTTTTGTGCATTTTTCAAGCCATGTCTTGATTCAGTCACTTTCCAAACCAGATAAAACCTCAAACACACTCCAAATAACATTATTGAACTGTCCCAAATGGTTCCCCCCATCTGGAACACCATTTGAGAGAGTTGCTATTTTGGTCATTTTAACCCCTTTTGCAAGAAAGGGTCAGTTTCTGTTTTTGCAGGTTCCAGCTGATTCCAACCATCCTCAAAGCTTCTAAGGGATCATTTGAGAGTGTCCAAAGCATCAAACAATTTCTGGAACAAGAAGTTTGGCAGATTGCACAAAAAACTCCAAAAGCTCAAAAAGAGGTAAGCATCATGACTTGAACTTTCCAAAATATGCATTGCTTTGAAGTCCATTGATCATACACACCTCATATATGTTGTATATGTTGTGTTTGAACCAAATTCATCATGTAATTCATGCCTGTATCAAAGTGTAGCATAGAAAATGCAATTATAGGCCTTTTTCAAAACCACTATCGGATTTTGAGGAGGGAGTATGATCTGAAAAAAATACCACAGCCATTTGATTCCTTGTGAAATTCTAGGCCAGATGCATATTAATTTTGTCCCCAACCATTGAGAAATGAGAAAGTTACGGACCTTCCCGTTTCTTGGCAAAACTTGCCTTGCCTTGCCTTGACCAGGCCTAGATAACAAAGCATGCCTTGTATATTTGTGGTTTCACTTCAACCAATGGATGTATCACCACCCCAGTGGTAAGGCGCGCGCCCTATAACCTTGAGGTCGTGGGTTCAAACCCCACCCATGCCATTTTGTGTTTTCTCACATTTTTGCTATTTTTTCCAGTATTTTCATGTTTTATAAATTATTTGGAAAATTAATAACTCCTTCAATTTTAATTATTTTTTATTGGTTCTTTTTGCAAAAAATCACAAAAATGTTGAAATATTTTATTCAACGAAAAAATTAAGTTTATATTATTTATTTAATATAATTAGTATTTTTGTGAATAAATTCCTTTTTAATGTTTTTAAACATTTTAAAAGTGAATATTTAGTTTGAAAATCAAAACCAAGTGAGTTTTAATTCACCTTGTTATTAATCTCTCATTTCTCAAACCTTAAACAAAAATCACAAATGGTTTATTCAAACTTATTTGGTATTTTATTTGATTTTCTTTAAATATTTACTTTTAAAGAATAACAAATTAGGGTTTCTTTGGTTTTCACCCTCATCAAACAATTTCAAACACTTTTGGGCCTCTAATAGAGTGTAAGACCCAATCCTTTGTAAATACAAACCTATTTTTGGGCCTCGCTTATTGTATAAGTCCCGTTGTATTTCAAAAAGTTCGACGCGATCATCGTCCATTGAAAAAAAAACCCTGGGCCTCTCCTCGAGCTATATAACCCATTCAAAATTATTCTAGGGCCTCTATTAGAGTGTAAGACCCAACCCCCTTTGAAAACCAAACCATTTTGGGCCTCAATACATTGTATAAGACCCACCAAGTATTCAAAAATCTCGGCGTGATCGCCATTTTTAAACAAATGACCCTGGGCCTCTCCTTGAGGTGTAAGCCCCACCACTTGTACAAAAATAAATCTCCTGGGCCTCTATTAGAATGTAAGACCTAATCCCCTTTTAACCAAAACCTTTTGGGCCTCAGACATTGTATAAGTCCCCCTGCGTTAAAAGAAAACCTCAGCGCGATTGCCAATAAAAAAACCAATCATCTGGGCCTACCCTCGTGTTGTACGCCCCATTCTTTTTCTTTAAACACTTGGGCCTCTTGAGAGAGTGTAAGACCCATCCCCTTGTACAGAAAACCTTTCTTGGGCCTCTGTCACTTGTATAAGTCCCTCTGTACAAAACGACAGTGCGATCACTGATAAACCTTGGGCCTCTCCTTGAGCTGTAAGCCCCAACATCTTTTCAAAATACTTTCTCCTTTAATTTTGAATATACTATTGTTTTCAATCTGTCTTTGTTGAACAACTAACCAAACAGCATGGAAGCTCTACAACCGAGTAAGTGTTTATATGTTTTCTTTATCCGCTTTCATATACATATAACTGTATTGTGGGACTGTTTCACTGTAAGTCTTCTTTTATAAACTCATATAAACTGTGTAATACTAGTATAGATATTTAGAGTTTCCCGACAACTACGTCTAGCACTAAGCCCTGTTGGTCACTCTTAAATAGACAAAACTAGATCCCCCATAGGATTACCAGACACAGCCTTCCCTCCTCTTGGGGTTAAACAATATAGAAACGTGAAAGGCAACATTCTCGGTGAACCCTTTCTCAGACTGTCACTCTTAGAATTATCAAAGAAACTCTACTACCCAGAGATGATCTTTTCTCCGTGAATGGCATCTCTTGAGTTTCTTCCAAATTCCCAGTCTTTCCTGGCTTTATCTATTCTCTGTGAATAGCTTGTCTTGAATTTCTCGGGGTTTGGGGACCCACAGACTTCCTGAAAGCATCCCCGCCTCCTCTTGGGCGTTGTACAAGGACCCTACGGCTTCTTAGAAGCATTCGCAGCCTCCTCTTAGGCTTCGTATAAGGATTCTTCCTTCGGGAAGAGAGCCTCCTCTTGGGCTTCGTACAAATTGTCCCTCAGCTTCTTAAAAGTTTCCAGCCTCCTCTTGGGCTTCGTACAAATTGTCCCAACGACCTCCTAGAGGTATAGGAACAGAAATTAGTCATCTTAATAGAACAGTCTTTCAAAGAGTCTAGATATTTCTACCGAGAACGTACTACTACTATTTCTTTAAGCATAATACAAAAGATTAAACTCTAGACTTGGACAGTCTAATCTCCTTGAGTCTCAAAGGCATTCTCAAGTAGGGAAAAACACCGGTAGACTCGGACAGTCTCCAATACCCCCTAGATTCCCCATTTCCTTAAAGAACAGGAAATAACCCTGATCCTCTGATCAATCCCAAAGCATAGCGTTACCTTTAATCAGTCTCTTTATAAGAACTGATATTCTCTTTTAACCAACCTACTGGACATGTCACTCAACTGAAACAGCAATCATTTTAGCCTCTATCTCGGGCTTCGTATGAGATACAAACAAACTCTCTTGTTGAGTCGATAAATCCTTTTAGCCTCCATCTCGGGCTTCGTACGAGATACAAAAACACTCTCTTATTGAGTATAAAAGACTCTCTTGTTGAGTCAACCTTTAGCCTCCGTCTTGGGCTTCGTACAAGACACATCTAAAAGCACTCTCTTGTTGAGTCAACTCCTTTTAGCCTCCCTCTCGGGCTTCGTACGAGACACAAAAGCATCCTCTTATTGGGTCAATAACCTTCTCTTAGGCTTTGTAAAAGAAAACCCCAGTTGAGTCAATCAACGTTTTAGCATCAAAACTGTGCTTCGTTCCTAGGATTCAAACATCATCAACTCCTTTCATCTAATTACTGTAAGCGGCAAGCCTCTGGATTATATACATCCACGCCACTGTCCCTCTTTTAGCATGAGAAATTCCTAAGGAAAGATATCATTGCTCTACACTGAGTTAAAGTCTTCTCCTTCAGGTTAAAACCCCGTATAAAGGAAATTATGGCATTTCTAGGATTCACATATCCCGGTTAAAGTAATCCTTCTTTATAATCAGTCACCCAACAGTTGTGACAAACAGACCCCCTTTAGAGATGACAAATTCTCTCTAAAGACGACACCTTTTTAGCTTCACATCTTGGACTTCGAACAAGATACAAATAGACCCTTCAGCTTCACATCTTGGGATTTGAACAAGATATAAACACCTTTTCAGCTTCACGTCTTGGGCTTTGAACAAGACACCAAAACACCATTTCCTCCCATAGAATAGGAGGAACTACGGTCGCTCTGATTTCCCTGTTTCAGAAAACGGGAATACGTAGGCATAAGATTGAAAGAAATATCTTAGCGAGCACACTAATCCAAAGCCCCAAATCCGGTACCTTCACATATCAATCGAAATGCATCAGTCCTAGCATCCTAACAAAATTCCCCATGAACATTCCCGGTGTTTCGTTCTAAACAAAGTAAGAAGAAAGAGGCCCCATTACCATATAGCATCCGTAACCTAACAGACCACTGTTTAAACTCAGTATGCAAGCAGGGTTAATTGGAGACATCCATTTCCCTTCCTTAGTCAGCTCAATAGAATAAAAAATGAATCTACCTGTAGTAACCCCAGAGCGACGGTGCTTAAGAACCACGTCCAAAATCGCTCACTACAATATATATATATATAAATATATATATATATATATATATATATATACACACACACACACATATATATACATATATATATATATACACATATATTCATATATATATATATATATATTATAAGAAAAAGAAAAGGAAAAGATAGTAAAGAAGAAGAAAAGAGAAAGAAGAGAAGGAAGAGAGAAAGAAGAAGAGAAAGAGGGAAAGCTTGAGAAGAAGCTCATGGATTGTCATCATCTTCTTCAATGCCCTCTTCGATTACCAGGTGGGTTCTAGTTAGACACTCTAAGTTCTAGAAATATAAGTTTAGAACTTAGGTTAGATTTGAGAGAAAATGATTAAACGGATAAATCAATGAAATCTAACAGATGAAATGCGATATAAACTAGGTAGTATGATCAATATATGTGCAGAACCATATGTTAATACTTGTTTGTGTGTTTGGTTATGTTTGGGATGATATTTTTGGCCCTAAGGACCTGCTGTTACGTTGCTGAGAATTCTGGGAATTCGCGGGTTCGCAAAGCGAACCAAAGCGAATGGCAAGGCAAAGGTTCGCCAGGTGTTCGCAAAGCGAACTTTGAGTCCTTTTGGTTTTCCTTGGTTCGCCCAGAGGTTCGCAAAGCGAAGGGCAAGCCAAATGTTCGTAAGGTGTTCTCAAAGCGATTTTTATGCCCTTTTTCTTCTAACTTGGTTCGCTAAGTGATTCGCCTAGCAAATACCATAGCGAACGTGACAGTTTTTCTATGTTTTTTCCTTCATAACTTTTGATCCGTAACTCGGATTGACGAACGATAGGAAGCGTTAGAAAGCTATGACAATCCCCTACCCAATAAAAAGTGAAAATTCTGGGTATGATGTGGGATAAATTATTTTAGTGTAAAATGAGTGGAAATAATGGTTATGTGATATATTGAAAATCCATATCTTTTGGATCGTAAATCCGATCGAGGCATGGCTATAGCCGATGCAAAGTTGTGAAAATATCCTACGGGATAAGAGTGAGAAATATTGATATGATACTTGATTAAATGATCAGAGGGAAACCAAGAGTTATGTAAATTATGATTGAATTATTATATGTGATTCTATTATGCAAATTGTATTATGCTATGTGTAATTAATTGTTGTTAAACATGAATGAAAGAATATGCATGCTTAAAATGAATTAGGAAGAGTTAGAAACCTTACCCCAAACAAATGATATGATCCTACAGTTGTAACTAGGTCTTGGTAAAGGTTTAAATGACAATGCTTAGACATCGATACTAGAAGAGTGTCTTTGTTATGTAGTTATTGGTAGAGGATTGTAGTCCTCCGGTTTGTTGTTATCCCTTAATAAATACCGTGACCCGTGTTGAAGAGCCCCTTGTGCGGGATGGCCGGGGAGAAGTATCATTTATAGATAACCGTGACCCGTGTTGAAGTGCTCCATGTGTTGGCTGGCCGGGGAGAATTTATTTATGTTAAGGATCCATGACCCGTGTTGTAGTGCCTTTTATAGGCTGGCCGGGGAGAAGATTCCTTAACTAGTTGTCGTTTTGTGAATTGTACGATTGTTTCTCTAGTTAGAAATGTTTGAACTCAAGGTCTAGTTCCTTTCCCCTGACTTGAGTTAGACTAAGATAGAACCTTGTAAAGCTGAGAGAATCCATAAGATAGGGAACTCACTAAGACTTGATGTATCTCACCCCACTATTGTTGATTATTTTCAGGAGGTATTTGCAGGTTTGGATTTACAAGTGGAGCTATGCTTGGATGTTTCAAGAGAAGCTTAGTTGAGCTTATTCCGCTGTGTATTATTTTGTGGTATACAATTGAGGATATTTTATATTGATCTTAGATTTTTATTGTTTTGGCTAGTTTCCATATCTTGTACCATAGGTTGTATTTATGTTTTAGAAATGGTCAAGTATGTGAATTATGCCATGAGGCACTTATGATGGTGCCAATACCAAATAAAATGTTTGTATTGTATTATTCTAGGTATATATTATACTGGGCATTACAGTTGGTATCAGAGCTGGTCGTGTCCTCGACCTAGCCTTGAAACATCATAAGTAAATCTATTCCAGCCTCTTAAGTGTGTCTTGCCAGCATGACTCTTAATATCATACTATGTAGTGATGGTCCTGATCAACCTAATGCTATGTATGTGATTGGTAGAATCATGGTTGAACGACCAAGAGGACTCCGTAGTGTTGTTGGAACTTGTGATGTGAGGGTAGGCTCAAGCCAAGAGTTAGTAGTGATGAGTTTTGTTCAGCTCAGTTGAAATCTTAATAGAAGTTGTGATTGGGTAGCATGGAATTGAAGAGTGATGCGTTGTTCAAGCAAATACTTGGGATGAGTAGAATCTGAAAGTTAAGGATCTCTATTGGATGATTGGTTAAGATATTGAGGAATATGTAAAATCGCTAGTGGAGTTGGATTGACCACTTGTATGAACGAAGATTTCAAGAAATCTCATTCTGTGAAAAAGAAAATTTGTTTTGTGGAACGTCTGACGTAAGGTTCGGAAGCGAGATAGTTATTTATGTTTCAGTTTATAAGGTCATTATAGTATCTTGGATGGACAAGAATACCTAAAGGAATGTGTTCGGAACAATATCTTTCGACTGGTTAAAAGTGGAGAGTTAAGAACATTCAACTTTTATGGGAACCTAAAGTAGTAGAGAAGTGTGTGAAAGAACACAAGAATGTGTTTACATGCTTCAAGTGAAACAAGTATGTGCCAGGCGGAGAGTGGGTGATGAATTGCGTATATTCAGTTATGTAGAGAGATTAAGTTCGAGATATTACATCAGGATTTTCTGTATTCGATGAGAGACCAATTTAGAATTTGGAAATGTTAAGTTACCCAAGGAACCGTATAAGGTGTTGTGTCAAAGGAAGAATGAACTTCATTTAGTAACAGATAGTGTAGTGATACAGACCAGAATAAGTTGTATTAAGAATCAGAGTAAGTACCTTGGATTCAAGGAAAATTTTGTAAGATGGGTTTTTATTTGGATCTAAGAGGATTACGATGGAGGGTAAAGTAAATGCAGTGTGGAAAACGGTATTAACAGTATGTTAAGAGGAAGTGACAACGGAATGTATCTTGGACAAGTGTGCAATGGAATTTTAAGGTGTTGATGAACCTATAGTTAAGGAAGTGTAATCACGGATGGTTCACCTGTGAGGAGCCTATTAGTATGACGTGAATGAGAAAGTTACACTTTGGTATTGGAGAATGCGTAGTAGTAGCACCGTGGTCACAAGTGTATGTGATGGATTCTTATTCTTGAGACAAGTATGAAGGGACGTACTCTGTGGAACACTGAATATTGTATTTTAAGAAGTAAGATTGTGGTAAAACAACGAGAAGCAAATCAGGACTTATTATGGACTAAGTGTAAATTATGGAACAGTTTATACCAGAAGAGTTTTGTAAATAGTTGATGAGAATTGTCGGATGCGAATCTTCCATTAAGTGATTTGGTAAGTGGAATGTGCAATGGATAGTGGAAGGTAAGAAATTCTGGTTAAGGTGTATGAAGGGATGGAAAAGTTCTTCAAGAGGATGCATTGCCCTGATTTATTTCAAGTATAGAGAAACTTCTGTATTTGTGAATATTCAGAATATTAGGAATCTACCTTTTGTTCGACTAAGAACATTGTTGTATTAATTCTCTCCAAGGAAATTCAAGTGAGAGGACAAGGTGGTATGCTTGTTATGTTATGTCCATCACTTTAGTGGTATCGTATAATGGTTGTTTGTTGGGTTTTGCTTGTGGACGAATTAAGTTGAGTTGTGGCTAAAACCTTAGAATGTATTCATTATTGACTTCCCGCTAGTGTGGTTGTTTGAACAGAAAAAATGAATTATCCCGCTGAAATTTTGTGGTGTGACTGCGTCAGAATTTGGAATTTTGCCTTGTTACTTGGTTAGAGTGTGTCGTCGACTTTGTCGGTTTCACCTTGAGTGAATCATTGTTAGTAAATGTAATATAAGTTAAGGAGCCACGAGCTGAGAATGATATTGTGGGTCAGAACAAACCGGATTGATGGTTTTGAGTAGGGAGGGTTTTTGAACTAAAAGGAATTGGTTTTCAGTTTCTGCAGCAGTGTTAACCGCTTAACACAGTGTGGTTGACCGATTAACATGTGCAAGGATGATGCTTTGCACTGAATTTTGAGGAGTTAACCAATTAGCTCAAAAGTTTAATGGATTAACATGTGTGTAAATTGTGAAATCCCTTAGGAACCGTCATCTGCATTTTGTCACTTTATGTTGCTCCGATTAGAGAGTAATGTGTGAATGGAGAACGGGATTTCAAGTTAATGAAAGACGAAATTGTATTTTGAAGTTGGAACTTCTGGAAAGGTGTTGCGTAGTTGACAATTTATTCAAACGACAAGAGAGTTGACTTGGGGAAATAATCTTGTGAACTATGTCAAGTATGAGAAGGTCTTAGGTGTATTACAGTTGTGAGTCTTAAGGACGAAGTTATAAAATACTCACGAAGCTTTTTCCTCACAAGGAATATTTTGGTATTTTAATTATGGTGTTAGTGAGGTATGAACGGTTAGTTAGAGTTAGTATTTGTTATCTTCTGTGAGTTCATGGCATCAGATTTAGACCGTGAGAGTGGTATTAGTTGAATGCAGTTGTGTTCTAACCAAGGAAGGAATTTGAAAGTTATCCTTCCATGTACGAGTAAGAATTGGACGTTCCAAAGTTAAGTATGTAACTTGGAATCGTTTATGAAATGGAACAAATGAGAGAAGTGGATTCAATTGAGAAACATGGCTTGGCCTTCGAAAGTGCGGGTGTATGTGGAGTGTTGTATGTGAATTAGTGAGTAGTATGGGAACTCACAATTGTGCTTTGGATGGTTTGAGTTTTGTTTTGTGGTGACTCGCATATGATTGGAGTTCCGTGATGCTGTTACGTATGCTTGATTGAGATCTCGTGTCAACAAGAAACCTTGAGTAAGTCGGAAAATCGTAAGAAATTTGATATGGATTGTGGTAACTAGAAAATAAAGTTGTTAAACTATTTTGGATGTATTATTTCAAGTTAGAGTGAATTTTGGAGTTGTATATGTTATGGTAGTCGCAGTGTAACTCCTGTGCCTTTATCATCTGGAAAGTTTTGGACTGATGTTATACTATAGTGTATCGGCAAAGAAATTATTCTACCATAAGACGTCAGTAAGTTTCTTGTACCGTTAGTTAGTAAGGATCCATGTGGATAAGTGTGTTTCTCCGTGGACGGTTAGCTAATTGGTAGTGCTCAAGAATTCGTGGTGTTCCACTGTTAGGATTTGAGTTGCGCAGTGGAAGGTGATAGATGAAAGAGTTCAATCAAACTAATAAGGATTAGAATGATTGTTACTGGTAAGTATGGAAACAAGAAGATCTTGTTTTAAGTGTGTTACCTTTTGGTATGACACGAAAGAAAGGAAATATCAGATTTTTTTTTAATAGGCAGGAAATATCAGATTTATTGAGTACCGTGTACAGCATCAGACCAGTTGGAACTGGTAAAGAAGGTGTTTGACTAATTATGAAGTGGTTTGAATGTTAATGGGATTTACGAAAGAATAGTTATTAGTAATTATATGATGATAATAAATCACTGAACTACATCGCGAAAATGTGTTGAGTATTGTTGTCCTAATTTGAGATAAGGTGTTATGGTTTTGTTTGTAACTCAGTAGAAGAGTATAGAATGGTACATTCTTGCCGAAGGTAGAATGCAATCAAGTGTTTTAGTAAGAAACAACGGATGAATTACGGAAAAGGAAAAGTTAGAAATTAACTCGATATTGAAACAAGAGTATGATTAAGGACGTGAAGTTTGTTAATTTGGGAAAATAAGATTTTGGTCGGTGAAGTCGAGTTGGAATTAGAATACTTCAGAAATTTGAACGGAAGTAAAGTTAAGTATGGATCTAAGACAGTTATACAAGTTGCGGTTATTGTTGAGTAGAGGAAATTCGGGGGCGAATTTCAATTTAAGGGGGGGAGAGTGTAATACCCCATATTATTTAAATGCTCAGTTGGATATATGATGAGATCAGATGAGTATCTATGTGATTTATCTTTAGTAAATTGGATTAATGGAATCCTCTAATTACTTTAAGTATTATCAATTTTGATCAATAGAGCAACTGAAGAACTCGGAATAGATCAATTATTTATTAGTTCAAGAGAGAATTTTATGGTAACTCAAGCAATTGATCATTCGGTGTTAGACGATGAAATATCAATTGGAGAAATTTTACCCTGTTGGATTATATTATATAATATTAGTATTATATATATATATATATATATATATATATATATATATGTGTGTGTGTGTGTGTGTGTGTGTGTGTGTATGTGTGTGTGTGTGTGTTATTAGAAAAAGAAAAGGAAAAGATAGTAAAGAAGAAGAAAAGAGAAAGAAGAGAAGGAAGAGAGAAAGAAGAAGAGAAAGAGGGAAAGCTTTAGAAGAAGCTCATATATCATCATCATCTTCTTCAACCTCCTCTTCGATTACCAGATGGGTTCTAGTTAGAAACTCTAAGTTCTAGAAGTATAAGTTTAGAACTTAGGTTAGATTTGAGAGAAAATGATTAATCGGATAAATCAATAAAATCTATATGATGAAATACGATATAAACTAGGTAGTATGATCACTATATGTGTGGAACCATATGTTAATACTTGTTTGTGTATTTGGTTATGTTTTGGATGATATTTTTGGCCCTAAGGACCTGCTGTTATGTTGCTGAGAATTCTGGGAATTCGCGGGTTCGCAAAGCGAACCAAAGCGAATGGCAAGGCGAAGGTTCGCCAGGTGTTTGCAAAGCAAACTTTGAGTCCTTTTGGTTCGGCCATGGTTCGCCCAGAGGTTCGCAAAGCGAAGGGAAAGACGAATGTTCGCCAGGTGTTTGCAAAGCGATCTTTATGCCCTTTTTCTTCTGACTTGGTTCGCTAAGTGATTCGCCTAACGAATACAGTAGCGAACGTGACAATTTTTCTATGTTGTTTCCTTCATAACTTTTGATCCGTAACTCGGATTGACGCACGATAGGAAGCGTTGGAAAGCTATGGAAATCCACTACCCAATAAAAAGTGAAAATTATGGGTATGATGTGGGATTAATTATTGTAGTGGAAAATGAATGGAAATAATGGTTATGTGATATATTGAAAATCCATATCTTTTGGATCGTAAATCCGATCGAGGCATGGCTATAGCCGATGCAAAGATGTGAAAATATCCTACGGGATAAGAGTGAGAAATATTGATATGATACTCGATTAAATGATCGGAGGGAAACCAAGAGTTATGTAAATTATGATTGAATTATTATATGTGATTCTATTATGCAAATTGTATTATGCTATGTGTAATTAATTGTTGTTAAACATGAATGAAAGAATATGCATGCTTAAAATGAATTATGAAGAGTGAGAAACCTTACCCCAAACAAATGACATGATCCTAGAGTTGTAACTAGGTCTTGGTAAAGGTTTAAATGACAATGCTTAGACATCGATACTAGAAGAGTGTCTTTGTTAAGTAGTTGTTGGTGGAGGATTGTAGTCCTCCGGTTTGTTGTTATCCCTTAATAAATACCGTGACCCGTGTTGAAGAGCCCCGTGTGCGGGATGGCCGGGGAGAAGTATTTATTAAATAAGTAACCGTGACCCGCATTGAAGTGCTCCTTGTGTGGGCTGGCCGGGGAGAAGTTACTTAGTGATTGGTACCGTGACCCGTGTTAAGAGCCCCTTGTGCGGGATGGACGGGGAGAAGTACCATTTGTAGATAACTTTGACCCGTGTTGAAGTCCTCCGTTTGTGGGCTGGCCGGGGAGAAGTTATCTACGTCAAGGATCCGTGACCCGTGTTGTAGTGCCTTTTATAGGCTGGTCGGGGAGAAGATTCCTTAATTAGTTGTCGTTTTGTGAATTGTACGATTGTTTCTCTAGTCAGAAATGTTTGAACTCAAGGTCTAGTTCCTTTCCCCCGGCTTGAATTAGACTAAGATAGAACCTTGTAAAGCCGAGAGAATCCATAAGATAGGGAACTCACTGAGATTTGATGTATCTCACCCCATTATTGTTGACTATTTTCAGAGGTATTTGCAGGTTTGATTTACAAGTGGAGCTATGTTGGATGTTTCAAGAGAAGCTTAGTTGAGCTTATTCTGCTGTGTATTATTTTGTGGTATACAATTGAGGATATTGTATATTGATCTTAGATTTTTATTGTTTTGGCTAGTTTCCATATCTTGTACCATAGGTTGTATTTATGTTTTAGAAATGGTCAAGTATGTGTATTATGCCATTAGGCACTTATGATGGTGTCAGTACCAAATAAAATGCTTGTATTGTATTATTCTAGGTATATATTATACTGGGCATTACAGAATGCGGCAAAGAAAATAAACCTGAAAATAAAGTGTGGTAACATAAATTGGACAGAAAGGAAATGAACTTGAATTATATCTTCGATCCAAAATGGTACAGCAAAAGTATAAGAAAATATAATTTTTGCAACAATCCCTCAATGCGAGTTATTGTTGATTTTAGAGTAATTTATGCTTAGAATTCTAATCTAATTTCGCCAGAGCTTCCGTGTACGTTTTCCCGACACTAAAATATACTCAAAGGGGTCCTATATATAGAGGATCAGAGTTAACAACTGCCAAGTTCAAATTCTAGAGGGAAAGTGAGTTAGAAAACTCCCTAAAACTGCCAGAAACGGATTCTGCAGTGGAAAACTGCTCCCGCGTCTATACGGCGAACGACATAGGGACATGGCGAATGCCATGCTCTGGAATCAACAAGGAGCGCAATAAAGAAGCAATGGCGAATGCCCTGGGGGAATGGTGAACGCCATATCAGCTGGGACTGCTCAATTTTCTGCTTTGCTGGATTTTTATCTTCCTTTTGCTTTTTTTTCTCTGATTCTTCCGGGATCTCGATTATTATTCCTGAAAATGTAAAACATAATAAAAACAAAGTAAGAACAACAAGACTCGATAAAAATTAAGACTAAAAATGCCCAAAGTAAGCCTAAAATTACGATATAAATTTGTGTCGTCACCTAAGACAAATCAATACAAGATACAGAAGTCCAATCGAAAGCTCATTTGCTAGGGTTTATGTACATAATCCAAATCTCCATGATGCAAGGGATAATAACAATAGTCCAAACTTGACAGTATTTTAGGGTTTTATTTTTTATCATGTTTATGTATTTTTCTTAATGAGATGAAAAAGATGAATAAGATGAACATTGAAATATATGAGCAATGAGATAAATGAACAAGAATATAAGTTGCGGAAAAGTAAATGACGAAAAGTAAATAGTATGAGAATAAAGAGTGGTAATTAAAGTTTGATGTTATTTGTTAGTTGTCATTGATAAGATGGACAATTTATTGAATCGAGACTAATTTAGCGTTGTGTTAAGCATTTGTTGCACAATCTATGAGGAAGATCATTCTATGGATGGCCGGTCAATAACAATGTTTATGTTAAAACACAATAGAGAAATGATATGTAGATCATTCTCCTAAAATTATGCTACACGAAAAGAAAAAGATAACGATCTCATATTAATCAAAGGTAACCTATCACTATCACAAAGTTTAAAGAATAATCCTAATGATCATTCTTTGCAGATTTAAAATAATGAAGGTTAAACTACTTTGATAACCAACATTTATGATATTTAGACTTCTTTGACCAAAATTGAAAAGAAAATAAACGAAATGACAAACTAAAAATAGACAATATGTTTTAAGCAAAACAAATATATATATATATATATATATATATATATATATATATATATATATATATATATATATATATATATATATATATATATATCTGTGTGTGTGTGTGTGTGTGTGTGTTCTAGCCAAAAATGGTTAGATACATCAAATTGTTAGTCTTCCACTTTAGGGCAGGGAAGACTACGCTATCTATACTGTTTGAGTATATTTGGGGATTTGAGAGCTATACAAGTGTTGTATATTGTCTCAAGATGAATGTGTCTTGCTTAACACTCATATGGGATCCCCTTTTATAGCCTTCATTCAAGGTTTGACATTAAGAGAAATCTCTTGGCCTTCTGGCATCACATAGCCATTATTGTCGTTACTCCTATTAATGAATGTATGCTTTGAAGACCTGGTAGCATCGCATTGATGCGCCGCCACCGTTACAACTATTGGTATGCCAATTGAGTTCACGTTTGGCGTAAGTGCCTGGTTGAGGAAGTTAAGTACTCGGCCTTGTAGGAGTATGGCTGATGGGAGTTAGGATCCCTGACCGGCCCGTTGTATATGACTCTTGCCTAGCTCTTTGTGCTACTCAACCCTTCTTGATTTCGTAGTCGAACTCACGTCTAGCCTTCGCCAACTATACAACTCGGCTCCAAATATATTTGGCATGTGCATAAGCCCCCCGAGTACTATATTTGTTTACATGGGTACAATACTCGGCAGTAACATGAGCCCAAATATATTTGACAGGTGTTATGACCCGGTTCCCTCTCAAGTCTCTACGTGTCACAAATTCCTTAGAGGGTCGCATTCTTTCAATTTCCCTAGTATAATGATGACTGTTAATGACTACTCCCTAACTATTCTTGGGTGTTGAGTCTTTTATTAAAATCCTCCTGTCTCCCTCTTCTCATTTTTACGTCCAAATTATCTCCCTTCTTTAACAACCGGAACATTTTCCCAATCCCTAGGGTTTCTCTATTCACAGGTATTCTTCCACCATTCTTGATTTTTATTTTATTCTTCGATTTTGTTTTTAGAAAGTATGGTAGTCTTTAGTAAATGAGATGGTGAGGGTAATGGTAGTGACGTCCTTATGAATGTCGTGGATAGGAAAGAGTCGTGGGAACAATGCGTGCGAGAAATAGAAAGTGCTTTAGCGCCAGAAGAGTATAGACGAGTCATGAACAAAGTTTATGGCGACGTTCTAACTTATGAGAGTAATTTTAATTCTGGCTCATCTTCCTCAGGTTTTGTAGAGATTTCAATGTCGACTACTGCTTCTTTCAATCTCGAGGTCATGAACCATAAAAATAGTACCTTCGATCATGTAGAAATTGCAAAAATTCGGTCCAAAAGGCAAATATCTTCAACTGGATCCGAGGATGACGTTGCCTTGGAATTGTGTATTCCAGGAGAACGAGTTTGTATACTTTGTCCTAAAGGTGTTAAAGATGATTTTTTCTATTTCTATGCTTGGGTTCTAGAGGATTTTAATATCCAAATACCCTTTTTCTGATTTTGAAGTGGATGTGTTAAAAGCCGTGAACATAACTCCCTCTCAACTTCGCCCCAACAGTTGGGGTTTTATAAAGACTTTTGAAAGAGTTTGTGAGGTTTTAGATATTGTAACACCCTAAACCCCCGCGTAAAAAAATACAATTATTAGAGTAAAATTCATAAAAATTCAGCGCATAAGATGTTACTCTCCAACATGAAGGTGCGAGAAAGACACAAGAAATGGGGGTTTGAATTGTGTATTTACTCTTTTATAAACTTTTCATATTTTGATAAGGAGACTCTCAAGAACCTTCAATGTTCATTGAGAGATTCTGATCTCTTAATTATGGAGCATGAGAACCATATAGGTTCTGATCATAAGATACGATACTCAGAACATGCAGTGCGGAAGCTGATCAGAGATAGGCAGCAAGATTCTGACTTTGCTTAATATGAGGTTCTGATATTCAATGCAGAAACATAAATAGAGATACTAAGTAAGAGAGTAAAGGACACACGATATATCCTGGTTCACCACGCGGGTTAATCCAGTCCACCATCCTCAGGTGATTTTGCCTTGAAGACAAGGACTTAATCCACTATAACCAAATCATTGATTACACTTGCACGGGCCGCGGCGGTGACTAACAACTTGCACAGCCGCATTGTGAGTAACAACTTGCACAGCCGCACTGTGTCTAACAACCCAATGAACCGTTCAGGAATCCAACAGAATATAATGTTCGTAGACCGAGCAGACTCACTGCTGGGATTTCACAGCTAGACGTTTAGGGATTCATCGCAATGAATATAATGCTACTGACCCTATTTCAGGATTTTCGACAATGACATCCAGCCATTGTCATCTCAAGTATCTGATCACCACGTGATCTACTCAAGGGCCTCAACTCACGGATGAACCGTTCAGGGATCCCATCAGGATATATTGTTCACTTGAGGAGTCTCAATTCATTTAGTTGAATTGGTAAACTAGAGATTACAGATTGTGCTTCTTAATAAGCAAGTTTCTCCTAAGATTAAATACAAAGAACACACATATGTGTTCAAGTAAGATTTGAGCAATCAACTCCTTGCTTTCCTAAGAAACTACAAAGATGTATTTAGATATTACAATTATTGACATCTTGTAGATCTTCTTCTTCTTCGTCTTCTAGTTGAGCAAGCTTTGAGCAGCAACTCCTTGCTTCAAATCTTCAATGTAGTCCTGACGAGAAGGTAGGTTGATGACTTGACAGATCTTCAATGTTGTCTTCATCATCAACAGCTTCTATTTTTTATTGTTGTTGTTGTGTTGATTTGTCTTCTTGAGTTTCAACAACAATTGCCATTAGTGAAATAATGATAGCTCTTAATATGTTAAGTGTTACAACGAGAACTCATCGTTGTTGCTATCTTCATAATGACTTGGTCAATTTTATAGATGAACATTCAATTCATGATTCTACAAGTGATCGACATCTCAGAAGCAAAAACTATTTCTATTAAATAGCCAATAAAAATATAGCCGTTTGAGAATACTGTTGGCTGTTTGGAAAAGAGACGTTGTGATATAATGAGTTGTACTGACACATCTCCTTTTTGCAGAGGGCGAAGTGATCGGACATCTTTTCTTGGACAGTACGTACATTTAACTCACAACGGTAATATTTATACTTCAAAACTTTAGTGGCTTCTGATGTTAATTTGATGAAGGATGATTAGAGTCTTCATAGCAGAATATCTGATGCTTCAAGTCTTCAGTCGATTGAAGAATTCCATTAGGTATCAGTCTTCAGAACTTCAGCACTTGGTCTTTAAGAACGTTATTCTTTTCTGCTTCAACTCTTCTGAATCTTCAGAACCTGTCTTCAGAGTCTTCACAACTTGATATTCGAAACCTTGATCTTCAGAACCCATAAATCTTCAGATTCTTTCTCCACTTGGTCTTCAGCACTTTCAGCCATCAGAACTTCAAGTCATAGGAGTCTTCCGCACTTTGGTTCTTTCAGAGTGTACTTCTTCAGAAGCTTCGCTATCTTCATAATCTCAATCACTTTCAGAGAGCATCCACAAGAGCATTGCAACAACAATCTTGGCATCCTTGGATCAGTCTGATCATGACTAGATAAGGAAGCATTCTTGCTTCTCGCGACTTTTAGTTACACATAGTAGTTGGTTCTGATGTCTTTAGTTCTTATGATCTGTACACAACACACGTTAGACCATAAAATGGTTCTTTCACAAATACTTATTGTTATCATCAAAACATAGATTGAATTGTAGAGACAATTCTTGCTCTCACAATCTCCTCCTTTTTTATGATGACAAGACCAAGTATTTTGATTGAACATTTATACAAGGTAATCACCAAAGCAAACAAATTCAGAGTTTGGAACAACAGCTCCCCCTGAATGAGTTATCCTCAAAGCTTCATCTGAGATTATCTAGGATTTTATATAATCCAAAGATATACAGAGTAAAAGCTTAAGTTGTCAAAATAGGAATAGAAAAGAGTTACTTCTTTATCTTGTCTTTTCTAAAACGAAGAGTCTTTAGCATCTGGACTAGTTCATCAGAACTTCCATCTTCAGATCTTAAGAACTCAATTTTCTTTGTTGTCGTATTATAGCATATTATCTTCAGAGACATCTGAAGCATTTCTACTTTTCAGTAGATTCCATTAAGCATAAGACCAGAACAGTTCTTGACTGATTGTCATAGCCTTGCCATCTATCAGAGACAGACACTGTCTTTAAGGAAACCCCCCTTGATTTTCAGACTATATGAAGATTTTTGACTTTATATTTTCATCTTCTGGGTTGTCTCCCCCTAATTACCATAAGTCATATATTGGGATCTTCGGAATCGAGATTCAGAGTTGTAAGATTTTGATCACCAATGTGGAGTATGACTTTTCAGAGTTTGACCTTTGACCATAGGTTCTTATTTTGTTAATGTCACGGCTCAATGGTTTTTCAAAGGTTGATTTCGGATCAGATACCAATTTCTGGTTAATTTATACGACCGATCAACGCTTGATTTTGAATCTGGTACTCATGATTTAATTCTGGTCTGATATCACGTAGTGTGCTGAGTCTTATACCAGAGTATGTTGAGTCTGATACCAAGTGAAGAATTTCTTCTCATACCACTTGAGAGGTATTTCCTTAATGTGCCGAATTGATACTAGTGAAGGTATTTGATAATAATTCATAGCTTTGCTCTGATTGATGAGTCTGATACTAGTCTTTGTGTACTGAGTCTGATTACCAATTATTGATTTAGTCTGATAGCAAATCATTTTCATTTCAATTAGATCCTGGTAAACATTAGAACAACTTCTTTCTTGGATCTTCAATCCAGATCTTCAGACAACTCTTGCCTTCTGATTTGCACAGTTCCTCTGAGTAAGCATCTTGAGAATGTGTACTGCTTTCAGAGTTTTCTTACTGATTCTGATTCTTAGACATCTTATATTATATGATCGGAGTTCTTCATTCTTAGACTGTTCCTGTTCTTAGAATGCCTAGTGAACTTGTTTAGAGTTCCTCGGATAACATCAAACAAAAAACGTTAATAGTAACACATTTCTATACTTTGTTTGAGTTCTGTATTCTTTCAGATTTCCTTCTTTCAATCAAAATCATTATATTTCTTTCCCTTTTTGACATCATCAAAAGCGTCAGGGCATATGAGCATTTAAGCATATATCTCTTATATTCAATTGCCTACATATTGAAACTTTATTTCTCCTAGTTGAGTATATTGAATATTTGACATGATAAGGAGCATAGAGTCATAGAACATCATTTAAACATTTAGAAGCGTTTAGACTTATTTTAGTGAGACACATCTATAATCAGTATGTATTTAATTGAAGGTTAATAGATGGAATCAACTGATTACCAATTGAAGGATTAAAGCATCTGGAAATGTTGGTTATAACATTTTTGAACAAACTTGGCAGAGCTCTTGACACATAGTCACTTAATCGTTTCAGCAATTAAAACATAGTTTTAGCATTGAGCAGAGTATTGGCTAGATTTTAATCAAAACATAGATATAATAATATTAACTTGAAGTAGCAACACAAAGTAGTTTCAGCATGTAAATCATAATTTGAACTTGATCCTAAATCAAAACATAGATATAACTTAATTCAAAATAAAAGCACTATCAGCTAGCTTTAACTGTTTAGTCATCAAAGTCTTCAACTTTATCTACCCTGTCACATCTGATTTCAGTGAGTGATGGTCCAGATCCAAGTCTGCTTATTATTCCCCAGGCCCTTTCCTTAAAAATAATTTTGGATATTATTCTTCCATACGGAATGTAAGCATGTAACTGATTCCTTGAGGTTTTAATGGAGTGTTTCATGTGATTAAAAATAGTTTTGGGAAGATCTATTTTGACATGATGATTTAGAAGAAAGTTGAAGATCCTGTCATCATGAGTTGGAGTATGTCATGCAGTATTGCGAGGAAGGAGATTGGTCATTGAGAATTTGAACCAGATTTTTGGAGAGGGAAGGAGTTTTTCAGGTTTTCTTGGCTCATAAGGAACTGTATCTTCAAATAGGATTCTGCATCTTTTCACCATGCTTAAGTCTGATTGAAAATCATCAAACGTTACTCCATCAGAGATACATCCAGTGATATTTTCTAACGAGGCAACAGAGATGACAATGGGGTGATAATGAACTTCAGACCATATGGAATTTCCATCATTGCTTACTCTTGCAAATCTCCAGAATTTTTTAACCAGTTCAGGATAGATGAGACCATTTAGTATAGCATAATAGCATTGCCAGGATTGAACTTGCATGCTCCTAATGATATCCAAGCCATCATCTCTAAGACGAGAAACGTTACGCCTTTTCTCTGAGATAACATGTAGGTTATCTTTACTTCCACGAAATGTTGGACCATTTCACTACAAGAAAATTGGCAAATTGCGACGGTTCATTTTGGAAGGTTATGACGGTTTGAACCGCCGTAATTTGCTTATTACGACTGTTGCATCACCGTCGCAGAAACGTGCGTCGCGAGGTTGTATTACAACGGTTGTCAAAACCGTCACACCAACCGTCGTTATCTTCCACGACGGTAATAGAACTGTCGTGACCTCAATATTGCGACGGTTGCCAACCGTCGTGGAATTTCATTTTGATTTTTGTTTTCATTGTAGATTGCGACGGTAGTTTGTGGCGGTTTGAACCGCCGCAAATTGCAATTATTTCAAAAAAAATTAAAATTCTACCCTCAACTTTTTAACATTATTATAAAAAGAAAAAGCAAAATAAAAAATACAAATTAGTACATACAATCCATGTAACTTGTACTGAAAAATTAGTACATAAAAAATAAAATTCTAAGAGTCTTCTGCATATCACACCACTTCTTTAATCAAAAGCTCAATTGTTTCACCATCCAATCCCTAGAACTTGTACACATTAGTACATATAGTTTCTCTCTTTGTATACAGATAAATCTAATAGAATCAAAATTTAAAACAAATGAGTCTGCTTCTAATAGAGCATATTCTAACACTTTTATATTCATAAGTTATTGCGTAAGTCAATGAGTTTCTCTGAATGAAAAAGAGCTTGGAAATGTTTATTTTTAAGCTGCGCCTGCCAAAAGCTCACTTTGTCGTCACGTTTGGATTTCCATCTCGATCACCTCCCATCCCAAAAGGTTTTATGAATGAACAATCTCCTGCAAACATTTTTGAGATGTCCACTGTCTGAACAGAGATTAACTAGTTAGTGCTTTGCAAATCTAACAAGAAATTAATGGAAAATGAAACATAAAAGCATCATAAGAGCTTATAAAACCGACCTTAAGTAACTGATTGTTTGTTGTAATCTGATTCTGGTAAGCTATGTCAACAAGAGGCTCTGTCAAGGCTTTCTTCTTGATGTAGCTCATGTCAAATCCAAATACATTATTCCAAACTATTATAGAAAAAGAAATTATAGTTAAATTAAAAAGAAAATTAAAAACACCCAACGATAAAGTTGCATTTCAGGTAGCCCAACGATAAAGTTGCATTCCATAGCAGAACAATATTTATAAACCAATTAGATACCTAATCAACCAACAATAAAGAATAAAAAGATGTTTCTCCACATCTTTAGGATACCTAAAATTCATCCGATCATAGTTTGATTAATGAAAACTTTGACTAATTGTTCGATTATAGATACTTACAGATGGAGGAAATTCTAAAACATCCGATCGCGTAGAACGGAAACAGATCTTTCTAGCAAGCCCCATTGAATGCTATGAAGTTTATTTCTGTTAAAAGAAATAAGGAATCATAATTTAACATGATGAAAATTGATGGAATCATAAAATAATTATTTAAAGTATGCACACTTGAGTAATTGTTGTGGCTGTATCCAGTGTCAGTGATTAATAGACTGGAAATTTAAAGATTAAACAATGAAATCCAAGCAGGGATGACTATTAAATAAATGATGACATAGAAACTTACTGCATTCTTTCTAGTAGAAAGTGCATCCATAACACAAGCAGCCTGATACATTGGCAATTAGAGTCTCAAACAGTACTTGAATTTAGTCCTTACACATATAGGTCCAACCATGCAAGCAAACCACAACTCAGAAGCATTGCCACTGTACTTGAATTTAGCCTTTACTAATGCACCACTAACACCCCATAATATCTTGATATCACCAAGAACATTACCATACCGTCAGTTGCCGATGGTAGTTGTTTACTTTGTACTTGATCTTAGAGAAACCATTTTCTAGACTTGTAATATTCAGCCTGACACCATTTGGCTATGCTAATCAACATCAAAATCCTCTAAATACCTATCAACAAATTTATGATAAAAGTTTAAATAGTGCATTCATGTTACCCCTTACCAATATTAACACAAATAAAAATGAGCTAAATCCATTAAATCCTAATATCTATAAATCTAAGGATGACTAAACCTTAAAGTAGCTAGCTACATAGTATTATCAATAGTTATTATATAAGATTTCTTTAATGGTGAATTTTGACACAACGTAATGTAAAATGTTAATGCTCAAAATAAACTAATTAGGACAAAATAACATAGTTATCAAATCCGAGATTCAGTATTGAATTAACTTACCACTCACATGTATTATATGATATTAATAATTATGACAATAAGTACCAAATATCAATGAACCACACAAAATAGCAATCAACCGATTTCAAGGATGAAAATAAAATTGAAACACATGCTTGGTGCCTGCTACTGCTATTGCAGAACAACCTAGTAACAGTATTAGTAGAAGGAAATCTCTCCCCTTCCGCAGGCTTCTTCGAACCGTGTCAACACAACAACAGAAAGATCTACCAATGTCAACATATTCACCCAGCCCCAAACATACCAACACAATTGCACAACCTGTGAAAACATAGTCGACTGAGAAGAATTACCGCTGCCGAAAAAGAATAGAAGTCCAATTGGGATCCAAGACCACTCATAAAACATATAAGATGAACTAGCCAACCACTATAGAAAGTGTTGTTCCACCAAAGTTATTTTTGATTGAACCAAAACAAACACCATATTTAGTGTTATAGTAACTTAACATCAATATAAAGTAAAAACAAAAATAATAAAAATACATTAGACAACAAGAATCATGCATCCAGAATCATTATTCCCACATTAGACTACAAGAATCATGCATCGACCACAGTTTACTACAATATAAATGCTCACAAAACACAACGTAACTGCAACAATGACCACAATTCAAAACCAAGACAAGAACAACACAATGGGAATCTAAATCCTAACTATAGACTAAAAAAGAAGTTACATTAGTCCCTAAGAAAGTATAAAGCAACATCTTGTGTTTGTTATTTCTTAAAAACTTTAAATTCACTGAAAATAAAAGAAAACACTTTAAAAATGTGAAATTGGTTAAGTTTATGTATGTATTAGGACACACAGAGTTACATAGAAATTCAACCAACCACAAATATGAGCAAGCAGTACAAGAAGAAAGAAGAGTTTATGTTCTAAGTTGTTTATCCAAATAAGAAATTAAATGATATGATACCTTTAGAAATTGCCTATTTATCATTTTATATTATTTTCTTCCATGATGAATCAACTCCTTTGTCAAGAGTACTGGAACAAAGGAATCATACTAAACACCGCATTTCTTTACAACCTACAACACACATTATCAAAAAAATGAAGCAATTGAATTAGAAATTTTGATTTAAATTTCATAAAGTAATGAAACTTGGTATAATCCTGTTTAAAAAAAAGACTCTAATTGTGCCATATATCTTAGTTGCGTGTACGAATTTACAATGAGTTTGACAAACAACACTGTAATTTTGTTAAAGTTTTCAAAAGTAGATTTTACCAATAAACATGAGTGAGTAACGCAAGCCAAAGTTGTCAAGATCGGGATCTTACTTAAGATCGGGAGGGCATAGTAAAGTCGTAAAACATAAGATCGTAACTAAAATCGGAAGATCCTACCCAATTATTTTTGTGAGATAGAGAGGGTAATAAGATTGGAACAAAAATCAGAAGATATTACTAAAATGAAAAAATTAAACTAAATATTTGAAATTTTTTACATGATATTTTGGTAGGCAAATGTATTTGTGAGAAAATGGCCACCACCAAACCGTAATTGTTGCGTCTCAGCATCTTGTCAACCTTCTCAGCTTGTAATGGTGGTGGCCGAAAAATGGCAAGTGTGGCCGAAAAATGACTCATCGTAGCCGGAACTGGCCAAGATCGCTCAAAATCAATGGTTTTACAATTTTTTCATAGTTTAACTATAACACGCAATTCTACTTAGGATCGGGATCGTTGGGGGTGAGTGAAATCGCAAAATCGTATGATTTTAAGATCTAGATCGAGATCTTGACAACCATGACGCAAGCTATTCAACGACAATGTATCTAGCGGTGGAGAGAGTATCAGGAGTAAAATCAACGACTGAGGTCCAATGTGTATGCCAACAACAACGGTCACTACAATTAAGCCTAGGTTCATGTTTCTAAGGGACAATAGAAACTTGACCACTGTAGAGAAACTAAAGCATCAACAATAAAACCTCGTAACACACCGAGTTAACATGTGTAACACCGGACCTTGTTGCTGAGTTGACTCAGTTACCTGAGCAGTTGAGTCCGGAAGGTGGGTGATGGGAGAAAGAAAGGGTTGCTGTAATTGTTTTTTAGGGATTCATGTACATGGAGTGGGTATATCCTGTTGGGATGAGAAATTTGATAGGAGATATTTTGGAGAGAGAATGAAAGACGATTGAAATTTGGATGGCTGTTCTAGGCGGCTAGGCTGTTCATAAAAAAAAAGCTCAAATTAGGGTTAAAGAATTTTACTACATCTGAAATCTGAAGAGAGAAAAGAGAAAGAGTGGTAGAGAAAGGTTTGATTCTAATGAAATTAGGGTTAATGTTTTTTATTTTATTTTGGGGGGAAATGAAAATCTAAAAAAAAGTTACAGAGGGAAACTAAAGCGCTCAACTTTTTATTTAAAAAAAATGCTCAATTTTCGACTGTCGTGACAACCGTCGTAGTACAGGAATAAGGACGGTTTTGTGATAACTGTCGCAAAAAATTTGAGACAGTTGATCCTAACTGTCGTGTCCACAGTCGCAATCTAGGAATAAGGACAGTTTTATAATAACTGTCGCAATTCAAGTGTCGTAAATATCCTTTTTTTTTGTAGTGTTTAGAGAGTTCATTATTTTTTTTTGGTGAGTTTAGAATTTTGTAATTGAGAGTGAATTGAGAGAGAGAGGAATCCTACTATTTATGGGTGAGTTAGGATGAAGTGTGATGATCGCTTTTGGGCATAGGATTTGATTTATTATTTCCTAGATATTGAATTAAATCTTGGGTATATGGAAAGATGTAACTGCGTATAGCTAAGGAGATGAGTTAGTTACTTATTTATTGGAAAAGATACTGGAGTTAATGATAGCTTTTCGTGAGTGGTCAATGAGTCGGGCACATTAATGATGGTAATAAATTTGAGTCGCAGAAAATTCTTAATGGATTAATATTTTTAAGCTTTAATTTTTAAAATTCTTATAAGGCTTATTATCTATGTAAAATTTATTGTTCAAAGAGAGACTTTAATTAATGATTATAGATTTGACAATACGTTTTTCTTAAATATTCTAAGGACAATTTAGCACAAGTACAAAAGAACGATTAAAGCATAATTAATATAGTTTCTCTAGTCACTAAAGACTTCACATTTTGTCTTCAACAAGCAGTTTTATGGAAACTCATCTGGACCATCTTCTTCAATTCTTTCCTTGATCATGTCCACAATTCCATCTCTGAAGAAATTCTCGGACAAAACTCTTTCATAAGGAATGTAGGATTTTGTGAGGTTTCGAGACTCAAGGAAGGTTTTCCAGAGACAGTTGAAGATTGAGTATGGTAAATTTATCCGAAAGTCATTCATTAGTAAATAAATGAACTTATGGTCGTGAAATCAAATTAGATTATTGCTATCTATTCTGGGAAGAAAATTTGACAACATAAGTTTGTACCAGGCTTTGGGAGTAGGTAGAAGATTCTCAGGATTGTAGGGTATGTATCTGGAGGTTAAGTCATGAAGGGATGCAAAATTTCACGTAGGAAAGAAATTGTGTTTATCAAAACCAATGTGAATTCCAACATCCTCACATCCTTTTGCAAGAGTGACTGAAAATTGATTGATGACAATAAGGATTTCAGAGACATAGGAGGTGATGCAATTTTCTTCAATATCAAGATTGGCATATTTCCAGAACTCCTTGACCAGGTTTACATAAATAGGTTTTTCTAGCATCATGGAATACCTAGTCCATTGTTGAGTATAGAGGACATTTACTATACTGCGAGCAGTGCAACTAGAGAGTGGAGGGGTATTGATCATAAATTGTATCTCGGGAATGATTTCAAGCAGGTTTGGGTTACCAAGAAAAGTGAGAGGAGGCATAGTGAAAGGTTGTTTGATAAGTTATTTTATTACCTAGTGTTTTAGGATAGATAACTTGAGTATGGATTACTTGATAGAAGGACATATTTATATAGAGGTGGCGTATGATAAATTGTGCCTAGTCTAGGAATGTCAGGGATCAGGTCAAAAGTTTTTTGATAACATTTGATTCTATTGTCAGAGAAATGTTATGGTTCCAAGAAGATTTGCATTTATTATGATGTTCCTTTGTGTGTAGATTTTGTTAAAGGATTTTCTTTTATCTAGCTAAATTTTAACAGATATTCTTTAAGTGCAAAATTTTCTTAATGAGTCCTAAACATTGAACTAATCATGACAATTTATAAAAGTATTTTATGGGTTTACAGAGAAAGAGGTAGAGAAAGTGTACCTTAGGGATGCTTAACTTTTGAAGAGAATCTTTTAGCTAAACCTTTTTGTGAAAGCATTCCTTTCTGACTTATGAATCTTTGAGCATCTTTATGATTCTGCCTATTTCCGAGTGAGTTGCCGATGTTTCTTGGGTTCTTTCAAGACACACTTGTGTTCTGACTTCTGAAGAAAATGAATATTTTCTTGGAATGTGATCCTGGTTTAGTTACAGCTTTCTCTCTTTTCTTGTTCAACCGTGTCCATCAACTCTCTAGGTTATAGTAACCGAGATTAGGACTTAACATGATCAGAGTGACCACTTCATCCGAACTTAGCCTATTACATGCAATCCTTTTGGTAAGGCGATGTAATGAATGTTCTGAAAGAAAATTGACACTCATATTCTTGGGAGCAGTACTTTAGTGAACAATACATTCTATTGGATGACCCCATTCATAAGCATCAGATTGCATCTGTTTTTGATTGCTTCTCACTTCTTATTTCCTTGATCCATAGAACCTGTTTGGTTCTGATTCAGTTCTTAAGTTATGGATCAGAATCTTAAACGACAAACATTGAGAATTTGTTGAATTCTTCATTCATAAGATTAGTGAGAACCTTTGAGAGGTTATACAAAGAAGAATTAACATATCAACATCTGACTTTGTTTCTCAAGGTTGTTTCAGAACTTGTTTAGATCCAAAACATCATAATGCCCCATGTGTACATCACTAGACATGGTTTGCATGAAACTTCTTGTTCTCACATTGCTGATCAACTTATTTGGGGTTGGTCACATATATCTATGAGTTAACTGATTTCTTCAAAAAAACATCATTAAAGTCATCTTTTAAGACATTAGTTAGAGAACCTAGATGTCTGGAATGATAGCATCTAATTTCATAGCTCAAGTGGTTCTGAGAACACTTGATCTGACAAAAATCAGATTATCAATATTTAATTTCACAAGGATAATCTCAAGTTGTTAGATATTGATTTCTGAATCAATTAAGGCTTAAGAGTTCATTCAGAATCCTTTCTAGTAATTTGAATTTTTCAGATTCTGGCTTTAACAGATTTCATTCTGAAATTCAATGTCTTAGAACAGCAATCTTTCTTCTTTACATGAAGAGATTCAGAATGAGTTTTAAACGAGAAAGTCAAGGGTGGACCTAATCCGTTTCTTGAAAACATCTCAAAAACTCATAAAGAATTAATCTTCAGCAAACAAGATTTCTTGCTTTCTGATGATTCATTTTTTAAGTATATACGTGGTTTTATCAACACGTATTTTCCAGGATGAGCATTCAACAGATACAGTCTCTTATCTGATGAATTTATCTTATCAGCTGATTCTTCTATTTTTAATGAGACTTCATCTAGAATCAGTGAATTGCTCAAGAAGTAATCAGATTGATTACAATTTTGTACATAGTCAATTGCTGAACTGTTATAGAAATTGTAAGTGGATTTCAATCTCACCCAGAGTACTTCTATGCACCACATCTGGATCTTTTTCTAACACTGTTAAGTGTTTGATGTAAATCAATAACAGAACCGGAGCTCTGATACCAATTGAAGGTGTGAGAAAGACACAAGAAAGGGGGGTTTGAATTGTGTATTTACTCTTTTACAAACTTTTCGTATTTTGATAAGGAGGCTCTCAAGAACCTTCAATGTTCGTTGAGAGATTCTGATCTCTTAATTATGGAGCATGAGAACCATATAGGTTCTGATCATAAGATACGATACTCAGAACTTGCAGTGCGGAAGCTGATCAGAGATAGGCAGCAAGATTATGACTTTGCTTAATATGAGGTTCTGATATTCAATGCAGAAACAGAAATAGAGATACTAAGCAAGAAAGTAAAGGACACACGATATATCCTGGTTCACCACGCGGGTTAATCCAGTCCACCATCCTCAGGTGATTTTGCCTTGAACACAAGGACTTAATCCACTATAACCAAATCATTGATTACACTTGCACAGGCCGCACCGGTGACTAACAACTTGCACAACCACACTGTGACTAACAACTTGCACAGCCGCACTGTGACTAACAACCCAATGAACCGTTCTGGGATCCAACAGGATATAACGTTCATTGACCGAGCAGACTCACTGCTGGGATTTCACAGCTAGACGTTCAGGGATTCACCGCAATGAATATAACGCTACTGACCCTATTTCAGGATTTTCCACAATGACATCCAGCCATTGTCATCTCAAGTATCTGATCACCACGTGATCTACTCAAGGGCTTCAACTCACAGTTGAACCGTTCAGGGATCCCATCAGGATATAACGTTCACTTGAGGAGTCTCAATTCATTTAGTTGAATTGGCAAACTGGAGATTATAGATTGTGCTTCTTAATAAGCAAGTTTCTCCTAAGTTTAAGTACAAAAAATACACACATGTGTTCAAGCAAAATTTGAGCAATCAACTCCTTGCTTTCCTAAGAAACTACAAAGATGTATTTAGATATTACAATTGTTGACATCTTGTAGATCTTCTTCTTCTTCGTCTTATAGTTGAGCAAGCTTTGAGCAGCAACTCCTTGCTTCAGATCTTCAATGTAGTCCTGACGAGAAGGTAGGTTGATGACTTGACAGATCTTCAAAGTTGTCTTCTACATCAACAACTTCTGTTTTTTATTGTTGTTGTTGTGTTGATTTGTCTTCTTGAGATTCAACAACAATTTCCATTAGTGAAATAATGATAGCTCTGAATATGTTAAGTGTTACAACGAGAACTCATTGTTGTTTCTATCTTCACAATGACTTGGTCAATTTTTTAGATGAACATTCAGTTCATGATTCTACAAGTGATCGACACCTCAGAAGCAAAAATTTTTTCCATTAAATAGCCGTTTGAGAATATTTTTGCCTGTTTGGAAAAGAGACGTTGTGATATAATGAGTTGTACACATCTCCTTTTTACAGAGGACGAAGTGACCAGACATCTTTTCTTGGGCAGTGTGTACATTTAACTCACAACGGTAATATTTATACTTCAAAACTTCAGTGGCTTCTGATGTTAATTTGATGAAGCATGAGTAGAGTCTTCATAGCAGAATATCTGATGCTTCAAGTCTTCAGTCAATTGAAGAAGTCCATTAGGAATCAGTCTTCAGAACTTCAGCACTTGGTCTTTAAGAATGTTATTCCTCATAATCTTCAGAACATGTCTTCAGAACTTGATATTCGAAACCTTGATCTTCAGAATCCATAAGTCTTCAGATTCTTTCTGCACTAGGTCTTCAGCACTTTCAGCCATCAGGACTTCAAGTCATAGGATTCTTCCGCACTTTGGTTCTTTCAGAGTGTACTTCTTCATAAGCTTCGCTATCTTTAGAATCTCAATCACTTTCAGAGAGCATCCATAAGAGCATTGCAACAGTAATCTTGGCATCCTTGGATCAGGCTGATCATGACTAGATAAGGAAGCGTTCTTGTTTCTCGTGACTTTTAGTTACACTTAGTAATTTCGCATATATATATATATATATATATATATATATATATATATATATATATATATATATATATATATATATATTCAATCTTAGTACATCTAGCTGGTGCATGTTGGTTCTGATGTCTTTAGTTCTTATGATCTGCACACAACACACGTTAGACCATAAAATGGTTCTTTCACAAATACTTATTGTTATCATCAAAACATAGATTGACTTGTAGAGACAATTCTTACTCTCACACAACATACACCTGCTCATGCATACTACATGCTACACATACTCATTATTATAAACGGTACTACAAAATGTTTATTGAAAATTCTCCTCAATAAGCAGCGGAAAACTTCTTCGAAATAATGACTAAAAACATAATATGTTTAAACCACGTAACCAACATCAATTAACAAAAGTAATAACGGCTAATGAAGTAAATAACAACAAGCGTTCCATATCCTCAGTGTTACACATTAGAGCATACGTCGTCTCAAATAAAATAAAGTAGAAGACTTCATCTTCACTAACTTCGACTCTGCACTAGCCTTGATTATCTGCACGACGCCGTATAAAGCATCATTCCAACAGAAGGGTGAGATTCTCAATCAACAAAAGAAATGTATAATATAAATATAAAAGCATATAATCATTATACAATTCACCCTATCATCAAATCATCAACACAAGTATAATTCCCCACACAAGCGGGCAATCATAAAATCAACAACACAACACAACACAATGCAATACAATGAGACTCACAAGTCAACTCAATGCATGTGGTACCAATTCGATCCCTTTTTTATGATCATAATTCCTTTCAGAATTTCCATATGTGTCGCTCAAAGCCCACATGGGCCCACTACATCTGTGATTGCTCACACCCCACATGGACACACAAACACCTGTAATCGCTCACACCCCATATGGGCACATGATTACGTCAACAACAACAACAACACAATTCCATTTCAAGGAATCCGGATAAGGCGCTCACACCCCACATGGGCACACGACTTATCATACAACTTATGCAACATGATATGCATTCAACGACAACATACAATGACGACCAATGCATATAACAATCATGCAACCAATGCATGACACCACAATTGTCTAACACGTAACATATACCTGTCAAAACATGCAAATATTGTAATCCACAGATACAACACACATTCACACAACCGAACTCAACATTTTAACATACAACACATCACAATGTACACGGGAACACAATTAATGCGTCAAATAGTTGGAATTCTGGCATTAAAAATAATTTTAATAGAAAGTATATGAAACCAGCTTTCCAGCAAATCAAACGACGACTAAAACGAAACTACAGATCAAAAGTTATGAATTTTTAAAGTTTTAGAAAATTCAGTTCGTTCCTGTGGCAGCCAAAGACTGTTTCTGCTCGCTTGATGTTTGCCCAATGAGACGCCAGCAAACTCACCTTCGCCCGGTGAAATCCCCATTTGCTAGGGGAAATTTCCCTTTCACCCAAGGCTCGCCCTGCGCAGCAGAAGCGAAATTCCTCCCCCATACAAATTCGAGTAGCACCTATTTTCCACCCTTCGCTCGCCTCTCTGTTCACTTGGCGACCTCCAAGCGAGATCGCTTTGCCTGACGAGACACCCCAATCGCCCGAAAAAAATGTGTGAATCAGCAACTATACAGTTGTAATTCTACACAGTCTATGCCCCTAAATTTCTTGCGAGTTCAATACCATACAGTCCAGATTGCACATAAATCACATGATTATCATACAACAATAACACACATCAATTAGAACCTCCTATAACACAAAAACCAAAACCCCACAGTTAATGTACACCATTTACATATTATCACGGACACCGACACGCAACCGAAACAATCAAAACAATTAAAGAGATGCATAGAGATAAACCTAACGATTTACTCACTCTCATATATATATATATATATATATATATATATTATTCATCCCTTGAGTGATCAAAGAACCCCACCCTTACTGTCGCTCTCGGGATTTTCATCCAAGTACAAATGCGAAAGTGGTGCGGAAGCAGAGTCGCCAGCAATGTGTATTTATCCCAAGAGAGGGAAACGAAACACTGCGTAAACCTGAGGAAAAGCATGGTCTCGCGACCAAGAGAAATAGGTAAGGGAGTCGGTTACGTGAGGGGAAGTTATTTTCACCCCCACGCGTCCATTGTACTAGATGGGATCCACGCTTGTTGTCTCGATCAAAAGGGTGTCGTCATCTGGAGCTCCACTGCTATTGGAAAGGAAAAGGAACGGGAACGGAAAAGAACGAAGAAACGGGGGAGAAAAGAAAAAGAAGTGACTCGATAGGACATCGTCGTCCTAGGCTTACGTATTCCCTTGTGCAATGGGAATTTCAAAGTCAACGTATTTAAAACACGAACTAAGGGGGAAGGTTGCTCGCCAAGACATCGCCGTCTTGTGCCTACGTATCCTCAATCTAACCAGAAGGAGGAAGTCAGAGCAGTCGTAGTTCGACCTATGGGTCGAAAAGAGATATAGAGATGGTGAAGAAAGGTTGTGCTCGGACAGATCTCTCACGATCTCCTACCTACGTATCTCGCTCGCACGCGAGAATCAGAGCTACGTAGTTCCCCTCACTAGTGATGACTTTGCTTTGTTTTGTGCCTTTTATGAGCGACGTTAGATTCGCGTCCGACAGTTAGGGTCGATGCCTGTTTGCGACGAGACGGAAGTAAAGTTCCCTTTTCTGAAAATAGGTTTGAAACTTAACAATCCCGAAGGATAAAAAAGGTTTGCGCTTGTTTTTGTGTTTTTTAGACAGAAATGGATTGAAGTTAGTTTGCAACTTGCATTGCACCCAAGTCTACAACATAGGAACGAATACGTCACGTATCGTCCCCAACAGGACGTACACTAAGTACCCTAGAAGAATGAAGGGAGACCCCCCATACCTCACTTCCCATATATAAGGCTCATGCGCAATACACGTTAACCTTTATTAAGTGATTTAGAAAGGTTATGAGATAAGAAGAGAAGACTCAAAGGAAAAGAAAACACTAAGGGGAATTCTACCCTAGAGTTATCATGCAAAAGATGGCCCTAAGGGGAGGATTGAGAACAACCTAAGTCTAAAGAAGAGAGAGGGATGGCACTACCTAATGCTTATCCTACCTCACCTTAATCAAAAATTAAGGATGAGCTAGGATCCCAAAGGGATGCGAAGAAGTTCTACACAATCAAGCATTATATCATGTAATCCAACACATAAAAGAGAAATCAAAGAGATGAGATGAAAGGAGGAATGAGCATGGATAAGCATCCACATGTTCAAATGCCTTACCTCTGTCCCTACACAAAAGGTTAGTACCACATGATCACAATTAATGAATACAAGTGCTAGAAAGTAAACCAAACAAAGCTCATTGTCTTAAGAAGACAACTTAAGAAGCAATCAAAGGTTAAACCAAAAGGGAATGGTCCTAAGGGTTAAGGATTATCCAATGTCAGTAGTTACATGTCAATGTATCCTACTAAGGTTAAGTTATCAAACAAAGTCAAACTAGGTTGAAACATGCACCAAAAGATCATTCAAATGCAAGTTAAGCAATAACTATGCAAGATGAAAGCATATGAATCATCAACATGAATTAATGCATATGTAAACATCAAAGTCATAAGTGAATGACATTTAATAATGCATAGGGATGTCATTAAGATAGCATGTAATTCATGAATGCAAGCATTGATTAGGTAAGAAGAAGTGAGAACAAAACATCATTCAAGTTCATAAGAATATGCATACTTGTAACACAAGTAAAGAATGAAGATGCAAGATGAACATGATTGGAAATGGATGCAAGTCAGTAGAATATGACATTTGAAATGACATTCAATATGCAAGAAGGAGCATCAAAGGTTCACATAAGTGTCATGTTAAAGCACATAGACGAAGAGAAGCCAACTAGGTTCAAACAAGTTCATACAAGTTCCAAGTGTTTATGAACTTAGAAACATGCAAGGTGCAATTAGAGGTCATGTCATATGGTTTAGAATGATCACAAACTGAAGTGAAATCATGTTTACATGGATGTTTAAGTTCATGCAAGCATTGATGAGGACAAGTCAACAAAGTCATGCAAGAAAAGAAACACAAGTGCACAAAACATTTCAAGTTTAAACAAGTGCACATAAGTCAATTCAAGATGGATAAGAAATGACCTATAACATGATTAAAATGACCTATAATGTTCACACAACATGTATCAAGAGGTCTCATCAATTGTAAAATATGGTTGCACACAATGCACATTAAACTCTAGCATAAGTCCTCTAACAAACACACAAACAAGCATGCTTTTAGGAAATCCATAAAGCCATGTTAGAAGGATGATAAAATTGAAAGATGCAATTAATTTGAAGTGCAAACAGTGTGAAAACATGTCTCAAAATGATGGCTCAACATTCATTAAGAATCATGCACAAACATGCTTGACAATCTCTTATAAGTCACACAAACAAATGGCTCAAAGACATCATTCAAAAGTCAATAAGAAATAACCTAAAAAATCTACAAAACTAGGTACGAGATGCCTTAATATATCATACAAACATGGATCAATGTTCATGGACAGATTCAATTCAAAACTAGGTCAAACAAATCAAGAATGAGGCAAGTATCATGAATGGAGGTTCATACAAAAGAAATTAAATGGAAATTCATGGAAAAATAGCAAAATATGCCAAAATCAGAAATAAAAATATGAAAAAATTATTTAAATGTATTATGATGCTTCATGAATTTATTTAGGATTTTTTCACGCTTAAAAGTAATTTTCAAAATTAAAAACCAAACAAGTATGAAAAGAAAATTAAAATCAAAGAGAAATAGGCCTGGGGGTGCACAGATAGAAAACACGCTGTTGAAAAATGTAATTGGGCTAAATTCAGGGGTGTGAATAGCATTAGGGAACCCAACCCAATAGCACGTGGGTCAGAGAGGTACATAGCATGTTATTCAGTCAAACATTGACTCTCTGAGAGTCCTTGGATCTAAGTCAACCATGATGATCATAGAGGTAATCAAATCAACTGACTCACAACGCACACACATGTTAAACAATGATGATGCACAAACATAGAATCACATATTTCAAAAATAGTCAGAAAAGAGAGCACGTGCTAGGGACGATGTCTCATTAATGCGCTGGCATGATGAGAAACGTTGGATCAAAACAAATCAATGGTCACGTTTTAACCTGGCAAAGTATCTAGGGTTTATGAGGCTTATGAACACCACCGACCAGAGAAGACCCCGATCATCTTCTCCGGCCACTCACCACCGTGCCAAAAGTTGCAGGCTACTAGAAATTAACAAACCATACACCAAAATGTTCCTCTCACTTAGTAGAACACAAATCCAGGCTCAGAATTCACAAACAACACACATACAGATCAAATCGAAGGAGGGAAGTTTTCCCTAGAAATTTCAACTAAGCACCTAAGGTGCCTATCAACTAGCCAGAGGTTCAATAGTTTCTATTAAGATCAAAAATAGGCAAAAACAACTTCAAATCAACTTAAAATGCAAGAGGAAAATGAAGAGGAACCTGAACTGTGTTGAACCTTTAAGCACAAGAAAACAAGATGAGAATGATCCTTGCTTGCTTGAGTTTGCTATTGGCCAAATAAAGGTTATGAAAAGATCTTCAAACTGCTTGAAAATCAACTGATGAAGATGATGAAATTCAAGAAGCAACCTCTGTATATTTAATCCTTTAATCCACTGATGATTCTTGATGAAAAAGAATGTGTAGATTTTGAGAAGAAATTCAAGTCTCAGAAGCTTCGAGAGAGAAATAAATGAGAGAGAAAGAGAGAGTGAAGAATCAGAGAAAGTGACGAATGAATCAAAGTTATTGCCATTTCTGTTAGAGATTGGTTTTATATGCTTGGTTAACTTCTAACTGTCGTGGTTGATAGTTAAAACCATGGTTAACTGAGTGAAGTTGAAAATGAGTTAAAATGGAGAATGAGTGAGGTGTATGAGCTGGCACGAGTTAAGCTGTGTTCAAGTGTGGAGAGAGCATGATAATTATGGTGAGGTCAGGATCATGAGGGATGATGATTATGTGATGCTGAGTTTGTAGCAGCAATAGCTTGTCATGTAAGTTTATTTTCCTCTTTCTTGAACATATATGGCAAAGGGTGGTACACGTGCATGTATGGATGTACAAGAACATGTTTAGCTTATTATGGTAAGGTTTGGATGATAGCTGATGCGCATGTTATGTAATTACAACAAGAAGAATGAAACAGTCAAGAGTTTATGCACAAATTCATAATAGCAACTTTGGCAAGGATTATCTCTAAGAATAATGGATGAATTGTCAAGTTTTTGGGCTATTTGGAAAGAGGATAAGAAGTAGGGTAATGTTGGTGTTCATAATGAATGGATCTGAAGTCCATAAGATGATCACATTTCATCACAAACTCACTACCACAACACTGCAAATTGGACAAGTCTTGACCTATTCATGCCTGGGCCATGGCCTATGAAATGGATCAGTTTGAGGTCCCCACTTTGCCTCATTATATCTCCTCATACATTGATCAGATGAAAATTCCTCCAACACCAAAGTTGTAGAGGAGATGGAGAGGAACCAAAATGATGTTGAACATTTTTTCATTTGGAGTCTCCATCATGGAGAAATTTGCCCTTGAACTAGGACAAAATATGCACACCAAGTGTTTGTGGAAATGACTGCATGCGGGCTCGCCCATGACTTGCCTGGCTGGTCAATTTTGCCTTGGAAACCCACAACTTTAACCCATCATATCTCCCTTGATTTTGAACCAATGGACATGTTCTTGGTATGGTTTTGAAGCTCTTGAGATGAAATTTTAATAGACCTCTTAAAAATTTCAATTTGGTGCTTGCATCATAGAGAAAGAATGCCTTAAAGTTGGGTGCTCACCTTGCCAAAACTTGCCAAATTAGGAAACCCTAATTTCTATTTTTGGCAACTTTGAATCTATTTTGATTTTTTGTGAATCTCTTGACATTTCTTGATCAAATCTCCATCAATGGACATATTTGACATGAGGAACAAAATTTTGACCTCAAAAAGTCAAGAGTTGACTTTTTCCTCTGTACAGTTGACTTTTCCCCAATCTGATTAATTCTCAACCAATTGATCAATTGAAAACCTTCTGAAATAAACCAATGGTCAATACTCCATCCTTAGACAATTGAAACTTTGGCTCAAAAATTCACTTGCACTGACTTTTCACCAAAACCCTAATTTTTCACTGGTTAAGAGAATGTGATCCACTTAAGATTTCTCATATACCTTGATCCCATGCTATGAACCAAATGATATGCAAAGATGATTATGCAAAGAATGAAATGCAACATAAGCCAGTTAATGCTAAAACAAGAGGGAAAATTTTGAGGTGTTACAGTTGCCCCTATTCAAACTTCTTGGATCCGATGGTATGGAAGCGAAAGTTTCCAAACAGTCGGGATACACGGGGTTTGAATAACAAAATAACCTAGAAATTTGCAACCTGTGGGGAGGTTATGTGTTCGCCAGCAGAAGGTGGACTTAGAAACAGTGGATACTGTCATACCCCAAATTTTGACCACTAGGATTTCCCATCATTGAACAAATCATCACCATAATATTGGTGAATCCCCATACCTCATCAGGCTCCCCAAGGATGGGTGAGTATTCACTACTATCAAAGTGGATCAAGCCTCACGATCGCCAGTATCACCAAATTATGGTTTTGGTCGACCAGGGCCTCCAGATGGGAATTTTCCTTTGGGCATGAGCCAATGCTTCAAAGCATTCCCTATGATGCTCCAAGGGACGTCATAAACCCAATCACCAAGTCAATTTAACCTCAGGGGATGCATTCACAAAAAAATCAGGAATTAGGGTTTCTTGACCTAATTCACCCCCTAAATTGACTTTTGGGACAAATCATGAGCCAAGACCTCAAGAGAAGATTTAGGGGTCTCCAATATACCACATTGATCCGTTTGCTACAATGGATTGATCCAAGAAGCTTGAGCAACAAGTTTCAAATTCATATGAACCACAATTTGGGTTTTGCGGGAAAAGTCAACTGTAGCTTTGACTTTTGACCAGGACATGCTCCCTAACCCTAGGACATGATTCAATACACCTTATAACACCTATGAAATCAATCAATCAAGTTTTATTTAGGTCAAGGACTAGATTTCATATAGGATTGCACAGTTTGGAATTCATCTGATAAAAAGTCAACTGTGCACGAAAGTCAACTTTGACTTTTTGAGATTTTTCACAATTATGGTTTTTAAACCCTAAAATGATGTTAATGTATGATTGGAATCATCATTCATCAAGAAAAATCAAGAAAAGTTGGATAACTTGTAAATGGGGTAACCATAAAAAAACTTAGAAATTTTCTAAGTTATGGAACAAAGTGGCTAGGGTACCAGCTTTGGAGGATCATAACTCCTAAACCACAAGGTCGTTTTTTCTCATCCAAAAATTGGATTTGTAGCTCTCATTACCCTCTACAAAAGATTCAACTACACCTAATTCCAATTCATCATGGATTTTGAGTTATGGAATGATCAAAATCACAAAAAGTGAAAATTTCACTTTTTCTAACACTTAGTGAAATTTTCACTAAGTCAGAATTTGCCTTACTTTTTTCCAAATGTAGGGGCATTTTTCACTTGATTCCCAAAAGTGTCAAAACCAATTATGATCAAACAGTTGTATAAATTCCTCCGCTGTATAAATTCCTTAAGTGTACAAAATGATACGCATCTGCGAGCAAGGTTGGTACAGGGTTTCCAATCAGAAAAATCTTAATGGCATTGATATCTTCAAAGTTATTGATGTTGGGAAACAAAAATAACCCGTAGGTGAGCAAAACAAAGATGCTATCGAAAGCGGACACGTTCCCTATACTAGCAAAATATAGAGCCTTCTTTACTAGAAACTTGGTTGGTAAACCCGGGATTCCTCCTTTGGTGGTTATGTGAGTCTTGACTTCTGACTCATCCAAATAAATTGCTCTTGCAATGGTCTGATCCTTTGGAATTTCTTCCAGTCCAGAAAAGGGAGCCTGATCAGTAATGGGTAGATCAATCAGATGAGAATACTCCTCCAGCGTTGGTGCGAGCTGGTAATCCGGGAATTTGAAATAGCGATAAACGGGATCGTAAAACTGAATGAGTGCCTCCAAAATTCCTTCAATTACATGGACCCTTAACAGAGGTAGCAGACCTCCGTACTTGGCTCTGAAAGCGTCAGGGTTAGTGATCATCCTTGCTAATCCTCTTAAATCCTCTAGTTTTGGAATCTTAAAGGTATACTTGTGAGTTTTCCTTCTACCGAAATCCATTAGCAATCTTTTTTTTTCTCTGACATTTGTAATCATTGTCTTAGTTTAATTTGAAAAAGAGAGACTAGAAGAAAAAAAATTTCTTTGCTTAATGTTTTTTAAAATGAATGCATGAATGCAACACACAAAAACATAGAAAAAACATGGGGTCAAAGGGTCGGTGTCATGAAGTCAAGGCTCTACCCATCCCAAAGGTTTATACTAGTGATTTTTGTACTTGTCTCTCAAAATCATTAATTCTTGTCGAGATAACATCAGCGGGCCGGGAACCGTGCTAGGTGATGTATTTCAAAGAATCTCAGAAGAGGGTAGTATCGCGTGACAACTATTTCCGATAGCTTCCGCACTACTAAAAGAGGTTTTTCCTAGGTGTATACTCAATCTTTCCACATCCGACATCACACACATTCCCATTAGCAGAAAAATAAACACAGATATCAATTAGGAAAAGCAGTATATATATTTGTCCTGAGATATGACAATGGCAATATGCCTTGTTGAAAACTGCCAAGGCTAGGCAGAATTTTGCACTTTTGCTTGATTTGGAGCATATAATGGATGCTTAGAGGTGGCATGGACTGACATATTTGCAAATGAATTCAGTCAAGAATGATCCAACAACTAGGGAATCAAAGGCCTGTGCTCTAATCTCTATTCAATGGCTAGAGGAGACTTGGCTTCCCATTGATCAACATTGGCTAAACCTCTGTTGTGGTTGCCATTCACTATTGATTCCAAAACAAACTTTCTCTACTATAAATAGAGCTCATTTGTGGTCATTTTGAGTACACCAAAGCCATCAAACATATGATTTCCTCAAAATCCCTCTCTTTAGGCCAAAATGCCTTCTTTAGCAAGGTAACTCTGAGTTTTTGAGTTAGAGAGCATTTCCATCATAGCTCATGATCCAAACACATCCAATATGTCATATCTAAGCTGTCCAAACTCACGCAAGTGACCTGTAATCCTTAAATCACAAAGTCACTTCTCAAGACCTCAAAAAAGTACTTTTGTGCATTTTTCAAGCCATGTCTTGATTCATTCACTTTCCAAACCAGATAAAACCTCAAACACACTCCAAATATCATCCTTGAACTGTCCCAAATGGTGCCACACATCTGGAACACCATTTGGGGGAGTTGTTATTTTGGCCATTTTAACCCCTTTTGCAAGAAAGGGCCAGTTTGTGTTTTTGCAGGTTCCAGCTGATTCCACTCATCCTAAAAGCTTCTAAGGGATCATTTGAAAGTGTCCAAAGCATCAAATCATTTCTGGAACAAGTGGGTTGGCAGATTGCACAGAAAACTCCAAAAGCTCAAAAAGAGGTGAGCATCATGACTTGAACTTCCCAAAATATGCATTGCTTTGAGGTCCACCGATTATCCACATCTTATACATGTTATATATGTTGTGTTTGAACCAATTCATCATGTAATTCATGCCTGTACCAAAGTGTAGCATAGAAAATGCAATTATAGGCCTATTTCAAAACCACTGTCGGATTTTGAGGAGGGAGCATGATCTGAAAAAAATCCCACCACCATTGGATTCCTTGTGAAATTCTAGGCCAGATGCATATAAATTTTGTTCCCAACCATGGAGAAATGAGAAAGTTATGGACCTTCCCGTTACTTGCCAAAACTTGCCTTGCCTTGCCTTGGCCAGGCATAGAAAACAATGCAAGCCATGTATATTCTTTGGTTTGTTTTAATCAACGGATGTATCACCACCCCAGTGGTAAGGCGCGCACCCTATAACCTTGAGGTCGTGGGTTCAAACCCCACCCTTGCCATTTTGTGTTTTTCACTTTTTGCTATTTTTTTCCCATATTTTCATGTTTTGTTAATTAATTGGAAAATTAATAACTCTTTCAATTTTAATTATTTTTTATTGGTTCTTTTTGCAAAAAATCAAAAAAATGTTAAAATATTTGATTCCACAAAAAATTAAGTTTATATTAGTGATTTAATATAATTATTATTTTTGTGAATAAATTCCTTTTTTAATTGTTTTTAAACATTTAGAAGTAAATATTTACTTTGAAAATAAAAACCAAATGAGTTTTAATTCATCTTGTGATTAAAAACTAATTTTTCAAACCTAAAACAAAAATCGCAAGTGGTTTATTCAAATTTATTTGGTATTTTTATCATTTTTATTTGATTTTCTTTAAATATTTACTTTTAAAGAAGACAAAATTAGGGTTTCTTTGATTTTCACCCTCACAAATCATTTTCAAACACTCATGGGCCTCTAATAGAGTGTAAGACCCAACCCCTCTTTGAAACCAAAATAATTTGGGCCTCGGCCATTGTATAAGTCCAACACATTTTTAAAAATCTCGGCGCGATCGCCAGTTTAAAATAAAACCAACTGGGCCTCTCCTTGAGTTGTAAGCCCCATTATTTTTTCTTTAAAACATTTTTGGGCCTCTAATAGAGTTTAAGACCCAACCCTTGGTAAATACAACCTATTTTTGGGCCTCACTTATTGTATAAGTCCCGTTGAATTTCAAAAGTTCGGCGCGATTATCGCCCGTATAAAACAAACCCTGGACCTCTCCTTGAGCTATAAGACCCATCTTTGTTCACTTTCAACCATTTTTGGGCCTCTTGAGAGAGTGTAAGACCCACCCCCTTGTACAGAAAATCTTTCTTGGGCCTCAGTCACTTGTATAAGTCCCGGTACAAAACGACAGTGCGGTCACTAATTAAACCTTGGGCCTCTCCTTGAGCTGCAAGCCCCGATTTTCCTTTCAAAAGGAAATTTCTCCTTTAATTTTGTAACATACTGTTATTTTCAATTCCTTTGTTGAACAACTAACAATACAACATGGAAGCTCTACAACCGAGTAAGTGTTTACCCCGCTTTCATTTACCGCTTTCATATGTATATAACTGTACTGTGGGGTTGTTTCACTGTAAGTCTTCTTTCATAAACTCATATCGTCTGTGTAATAATAGTATAGATATTTAGAGTTTCCTCGGCAACTACGTCTAGAACTAGACAGAACCTCGTCTCCCGACGTTCTCCCAGATATTTCAACATAACCCAAACATTAAGAACTTTCTTTTACGCCAATTTTAGATAACTAGATCTAAGAAATTTCCCCCCTTGAACAGTTCATATACAAAAGGCCAATGTTCCAAGTGAAACCCCTTTTGGAACTGTTCATCATCCTCCTCTTGGGCTTAGTACAAGGACCCATAGGCTTCCTAAAAGCATCCCCGCCTCCTCTTGGGCGTTGTACAAGGACCCGTCGGCTTCTTAGAAGTTTTCACAGCCTCCTCTTAGGCGTTGTATAATGATTCTTTCTCCAGGAAGATAGCTTCCTCTTGGGCTTAGTACAAATTGTCCCTCGACTTCTTAAATGTTTTTGTCGCCTCCTCTTGGGCTTCGTACAAATTGTCCCTACGACCTCCTAGAGGTATAAGAACAGAAATTAGTCATCTTAATAGAACAGTCTTTCAAAGAGTGTAGATCTCACTACTACTGTTTCTTAAGCATAATACAAAAGACAAAACCAGTAGACTCGGACAGTCTAAAGCTCCTTTAGATTCCCCGTTTCCTTAGAGAACATGAAATAATCCCGATCCCCTGATCAAATCCATGAGTACAACATTACCCATATAAGAATTGATTTTCTCTTTTAACCAACATGCTGGACCTGTCACTCAACTGAAACAGTCACCAGCATAAATAGCCTCCTCTTGGGCTTTGTACAATGATCCTCCCCCAAAGGAGCTAACCTTTTCACACTCTCTTGTTGAATATAAAAGACTCTCTTGTTGAATCAAACATCTTTATCCTCCATCTCGGGCTTCGTACGAGATACAAAAACACTCTCTTGTTGAGTATAAAAGACTCTCTTGTTGAGTCAAACATATTTAGCCTCCGCCTCGGACTTCATACGAGACACCAAATCACTCTATTGTTGAGTATAAAAGATTTTCTTATTGAGTCAAATCATTATTAGCTTCCGTCTTGGGCTTTGTACAAGACACACAAAAAGACTCTCTTATTGAGTCAAACCCTTTTAGCCTCGATCTTGGGCTTTGTACAAGACAGAAAGAACACTTTTCCCAGAAAAGTCAGCCATTTAGCCTCCTCTTAGGCTTTGTATAAGGACACCCCGGATGAGACAATCAACCTTTTAACATCAAAATCTGTGCCTGGCTCACAGTATACAAACGTCAACAACTCCTTTCTCCCCCATCTAATTGGTGTAAGCGGCAAGCCTCTGGATTATTTACATCCACGCCACTGTCCCTCTTTTAGCATGAGAAATTCCTAAGGAAAGATGGCATTACTCTAAACTGAGTTAAAGTCTTCTCCTTCAGGTCAAAAACCCCTATAAAGGAAATTATGGCATTACTGGATTCACATATCCCAGTTAAAGTAATTCTCCTTTATAACCAGTTACCCAACAGTTGTGACAAACAGACCAGAAATCCACTCTTTAGGGAAAACAAATTCTCTCTAGGGTCAAAACCCTTTAGCTTCACATCTTGGGCTTCAAACAAGATACAAATAGACCCTTCAGCTTCACATCTTGGGCTTCGAATAAGATACAAATCACTTTTAGCTTCACGTCTTGGGCTTTGAACAAGACACCAAAACAACTTTTTCCTCCCATAGAATAGGAGGAACTACGATTGCTCTGATTTCCCTATTTCAGTAAACGGGAATATGTAGCCATAAGATTGAAAGAAAAATCTTAGGGAGCACACTAATAAAAAAACCAAAATCCCGTACCTTCATACATCAATCGAAAAGCATCAGTCCTAACATCCTACCAATAGCATAGTCCCATCATTTCAGTCTTAACAAAATAAGCAGAAAGAGAGCCCACTTCCATATAGCATCCGTAACCTAACAGACCGTTGTTTAAACTCAGTATGCAAGCAGGGTTAGTTGGAGACATCTATTTCCCTTCCTTCATCAGCTTCAATAGGATTAAAAATGAATTGACCTGTAGTCCCCCAAGAGCGACAGTGCTTAAAAACCACGTCCAAAATCGCTCGCTACAGAAAAGTGGCGCCCACCGTTGGGTCCCTTCTCTTTTTTCTTACAATTTAAGGTGAAAACCTTGGACAAGTTATTTTCATGACGGTTCCATCGGGGAATGTCATTATTGCTAGGATCGGCCCTCACTAGGATCTTAGGTCAAAACCTTTACGTTGGGAAGGTACCACAGAATGGCGACTCATCCGGGGAGCCATTTTTCTGTCAGGATCATAGGATTCACAGCTCTTAAAATGTCTAGGATATTAGGACAAATATATATACTGCTTTTCCTAATTGATATCTGTGTTTATTTTTCTGCTAATGGGAATGTGTGTGATGTCGGATGTGGAAAGATTGAGTATACACCTAGGAAAAACCTCTTTTAGTAGTGCGGAAGCTATCGGAAATAGTTGTCACGCGATACTACCCTCTTCTGAGATTCTTTGAAATACATCACCTAGCACGGTTCCCGGCCCGCTGATGTTATCTCGACAAGAATTAATGATTTTGAGAGACAAGTACAAAAATCACTAGTATAAACCTTTGGGATGGGTAGAGCCTTGACTTCATGACACCGACCCTTTGACCCCATGTTTTTTCTATGTTTTTGTGTGTTGCATTCATGCATTCATTTTAAAAAACATTAAGCAAAGAAATTTTTTTTCTTCTAGTCTCTCTTTTTCAAATTAAACTAAGACAATGATTACAAATGTCAGAGAAAAAAAAAGATTGCTAATGGATTTCGGTAGAAGGAAAACTCACAAGTATACCTTTAAGATTCCAAAACTAGAGGATTTAAGAGGATTAGCAAGGATGATCACTAACCCTGACGCTTTCAGAGCCAAGTACGGAGGTCTGCTACCTCTGTTAAGGGTCCATGTAATTGAAGGAATTTTGGAGGCACTCATTCAGTTTTACGATCCCGTTTATCGCTATTTCAAATTCCCGGATTACCAGCTCGCACCAACGCTGGAGGAGTATTCTCATCTGATTGATCTACCCATTACTGATCAGGCTCCCTTTTCTGGACTGGAAGAAATTCCAAAGGATCAGACCATTGCAAGAGCAATTTATTTGGATGAGTCAGAAGTCAAGACTCACATAACCACCAAAGGAGGAATCCCGGGTTTACCAACCAAGTTTCTAGTAAAGAAGGCTCTATATTTTGCTAGTATAGGGAACGTGTCCGCTTTCGATAGCATCTTTGTTTTGCTCACCTACGGGTTATTTTTGTTTCCCAACATCAATAACTTTGAAGATATCAATGCCATTAAGATTTTTCTGATTGGAAACCCTGTACCAACCTTGCTCGCAGATGCGTATCATTTTGTACACTTAAGGAATTTATACAGCGGAGGAATGATCACGTGCTGTGTACCCCTGCTATATAAATGGTTTATCTCCTATTTGCCTAAGTCTGCCGCTTTTTGGGATCATAAGAGTGCCTTACGTTTGTCGCAAAAATCATGTCTCTTACCAACTCTGACATAGATTGGTGCAATAGGATTTATGACGGGATCAGGATCATTGATCGTTGTGGAAACTTCCCCAACTTACCCCTCATAGGAACTAAGGGAGGAATCAATTACTATCCAATTTTAGTTTGTCGTCAATTTGGATACCCGATGAGGCATGTCCCGCGTAATGCTCATCTAGAAGGTCTTTTCTTCAAGGAAGGAGAAAATGACAGGGCACTAAAGACAAAAATAGTGCACGCTTGGAAACATGTTCATAAGAAAGGACGGGAGTCTCTAGGAAAACCTGACTGTGTCTCGGTGGAGCCTTATCTCCACTGGGTAAGAACTAGAGCTCTCAAGCTAAAGATGCCTTATCCTTGTCACGGAGTTCTTCCGCCAAGGGAATCTGTCATGTACTTCATGACTGAAACGGAAAAACTTCAGGTTACTCTCAACAAAGTTCAACAAGAGAGGAGGTCTTGGAAGAACAAGTACCGCATTCTCAATGTGGAGTGTACCAAAATACAGCAACTGCTAAAGGATAAGGATGCTCTGATTGAGATTTTGGAGCAACACGATGTAGAAAATCAGGATGACCAAAGGAATTTACTCGCACCTTTCACTTGGCAAAGGAATGACAACCCGACAACGACCCAAGAGCCCTGGTCCAAGAAAATGAAAGTACCAGAATCAGCACCCAAGTTCTCCTCAGAGAGGACTCAGGGCCCATTAGCTTAGGTTTCTGTTTCTGCACCTTGTAATTTACTGTATTTCCATTTCCGCAATCCTTTGAATTCAATAAAATGGGGATTTCCCCACTGTTTGATATTTGCAATCTAATTGTCAAAGTTAATTTTGATTAAACCAAAAAAACAATTAATATAATCATTGCATTCATCATTCTCATGACACGTATTCTTCTTACCTATGAATCTCACGTTTGTGTATCGGTTCTAGAGACAAACTGTCTCATTCGTACAATACTCGGGCCAATCGTCAGAAAAAGATCGATGATATCGAAGAAGAGAACAGCGAGTTGAAAGAAGAGATCGACGCTCTAAGAGAGGATATGAGAAAGCTTTGTAACAACATGGAAGCCATGGCAGAAGCTCAGCTACAAAGAACTGTGATCTCAAAGATCGCCTCAACGCCCATAGTGGAGAAGTATGATCCTAGGTATCAAATGCCGAAAGATCGTCCCTAGGGCATGCCTGTTAACTATATCCCGAAAGGATATGTTCCGCCGATCATTGAAGATTAGGGAATCATAGCAGAAGCCTCTGGGCCTGATGGTTACAAACTTCGGGAAAGCGAAGATGCCAGAGGCATATTGAGGACTCCTGAAGGTTACAAACTTCGGGAAACACCAAGATTCACTGCCATAGTAACGGTACCACCCCCTGTGGTGCACATTGTCCCAGAAGGACAGATTCTGCAGATACCTTCTGGTAGAAAGGAAAGTATGTTCGATAGAATGGATGAATTCCAGGAGCAGTTCCTGGAAATGCAGAAAAAACTGCAAGCTATTCACGATCAGGATTTATTTGGAAAGGACACCGCAGACCTTTGTTTGGTCCCTAACGTGAAAGTTCCGCACAAGTTCCAAGTGCCCACTTTGAAAAGTAAAAGGGTAACTCTTGCCCTCAAATCCATTTAGCGATGTACGCTCGGCGAATGTCAGCTCAGACAGAGAATCAAGATCTACTGATCCACTACTTTCAGGATAGTTTAACCAGTGCCGCATTAAAATGGTACATGGGTTTAAACCGCGCTACGATAAGCACTTTCAGAGATCTTGGCACTGCCTTCTTCCAACAATATAAATACAATCTGGACATGGCACCAGATAGAGATCAACTCAGATCAATGTCGCAAAAGGACAAGGAAACCTTTAAGGAATACGCTTAGAGATGGCGTGAAATTACCGCTCAAATTTGTCCACCTCTTGAGGAAAAAGAGATGACAAAGATTTTCTTAAAGACCTTGAGCTCATTTTATTATGACAGAATGGTTGCCAGTGCGCCCAGCGATTTCACCAAAATGGTCGGTATGGGAGTGCGTGTCGAGGAAGCCGTTCGAGAAGGACGTCTAGTCAAAGACACTGGGTCGACAAGCGGTACTAAAAAATACGGTAGTGCTCTCCCTAAGAAAAAAGAGCAAGATATTGGGAATATCTCTTTCGGAAAGCAAAGGCGACGGTACCAACCAGTAGCAGCTGTAACTCTTGCTATCAACCCCGTGCCTACGTATCTACCGCAGGTTGCACAGAGCCAACCTAATCAACAGCAATTTTAGCAAAGGACGCAACAGCCTCTTCAGCAGGCTCGTCCTCCATACAACAACAACCGTACAACGCGGCCACCAGGGTTCGACCCTATACTCGTATCGTACGCAGAACTATTTCCGTTACTACTGGTCAAAGGGCACATCCAGACCAAGGCTCCTCTTACAGTACCAGAAAATTCGACTTTTTGGTTTAAGGTGGATCAGACTTGCCCTTACCATCAAGGAGGACCAGGGCATAACATAGAGAACTGTCTCAGTTTTAAATCCGATGTGCAAAAGCTTGTTAGTAGCGGGGTCTTATCTTTCAAAGATACGAATCTGAATGTTCTCACGAACCCGCTGCCTCAATACGAGAAAGCTGCAGTTAATTTGATAGAGGGAGAGTCTAGCGACAACTATCAAATTCACGATGTACTCTTACTATGGGCCAATTTGGTCAAGTTGCATTGTAGACAGAGTGGATATGGCCATGTGCCACCTCATAATTGTCATCAGTGTGATATCTTCTCTAAAAACAATCAAGGATGTTCTGTGGTGCAATTAGCTCTACAGGAACAGATGGATCCAAGAGCACCGAGTTCGTGGAGTTAACATGGTTTTTATGAATTCCAACATCATTCAAAACCACGACATCTGTGCAATGAATGCCAACTTAGTGGCGATGCACTCAAGGCAAAGCCAGTATCATAATCTGCCGCAACATGAGTACAATTCCTGTCTGACTTGCTCAGTAAACAAACAGGGATGCTCTTTTGTACAACAGGCCCTCCAGCGTCAGATGGATCTTGGATGGATCCAAGACTACCATGATAGGAATCATTATCAAATCAACATGGTTTAAATCTTTGATATTTGCTTGATGAATACCAACCTGATGGAGTTACATGCTAAACAGGTCCGGCTCGGGTTCCTGGTATCACATGATTATCAGAGCTGTAAAGCGGGTTGCGAAAACGATCAAGGTTGTGCTCTTGTCCAGGAAACACTTCAGCACTTGTTGAACCACTGGTGGCTTCCAATCTATATGGATAGAGACACCCAACAAATTAGTATCACTGACGGGAATCCTACTAGATATCAAAGTCAGGATGTTCGGTCGATGGAAACGGACCTCGTAAGGTTACACTGTATTCAAAGCGGACGTGGCCAGGTGCCACTACACAACTATGAGTGGTGTAGAGTTTTCTCAGTGGATAATCGAGGATGCTACCTCGCACGAGCAGCCCTTCAAAGTCAGTTGGACCCCAAAGAGATTCAACCATGGTCAAGTTCTGGATCAGTCAACTACCTTACTGATCAAATCAAGGACGTTTTCATAATCTCCGATCATCAGAGGGCTAGGGATGTTTGTGTCGTCATCCCTCTACTCAACGAATTGAGAGTTTCCAACTGGGAACAGATCGAAATTACGTACGATGGTCAGAAAAATCAGAAGGCTCCCATAGTCATCTATACCGTATGAATCAACTAAGGTTATCCCTTACAAATACAGTGCAACAACAATTGAGAATGGAAAGGAAATTCTGTTACCCTCCATCATGAATATTATAGACATCAGTTGAGTAAAACGGAGTAGTAGAATCTTCAACAGACGAGTTGGAGAACCTAACAAAGAGAAGGAGCCTCAAACAGAAGTTCCCAATCCACCAGTCGGTCAATCCAGCGATCCCGACTCTTCAAAAAATGATGATGAGATGCTAAAGCTCATCCAGAAGAGTGAATACAACATTGTTGATCAACTGTTACAAACTCCTTCAAAGATCTCAGTATTATCACTGTTACTTAGTTCAGAAGCGCACAGGGAGGCTCTACAGAAAGTCTTAGAGCAAGCTTATGTGGAAAAGGATGTGTCAATACGACAGTTCGATAGCACCATCTATAACATCACTTCCTGCAACAACTTAGGATTCAGTGATGAGGACTTGCCAGAGGAAGGCAAAAGTCACAACATGGCGCTCAATATCACAGTCAATTTCTAGGACGATGCTTTAGCCAGCGTACTGGTAGACACAGGATCGGCCATCAACGTTATGCCAAAGTCCACTTTGATGCAATTATCATTCAAAGAACCTCCGATGAGAACCAGCGAGGTCGTCGTCAAAGCATTTGACGGATCCAGAAAAACGGTTATCGGTGAAGTCGACCTTCCCATAACTATCGGTCCTCACACTTTCCAAGTCACTTTCTAGGTCATGGACATCCAGGCAACATATAGTTGTTTATTAGGAAGACCTTGGATACATCAGGCTGGGGCAGTCACTTCGAGCCTTCACCAAAAGCTAAAGTTCGTCCAGAACGACTAACTCGTCACAATATATGGAGAACAGGCCTTGCTCGTAAGCAACTTATCGGCATTCACTTATGTAAAACCGGAGGGAGTAATCGGAACCCAGTTCCAAACGCTTTCGCTACACAAGGACGATCAATCCGAGGCAGGAACTTCGATTTCCTCGTACAAAGATGCTATCAAAGCAGTCGAGAGTGCTAATACAATAGGATGGGGGCGGCTTGTCATTCCTACTGACAATAAAAAAAAGAAGGGTCTTGGTTTTTCTGCAACCTGTACCCAGACATACGCGAACAATAAAGTTTTCATCCCATTCAGAACTTCTTCCACAGCGGAGGCTTCCTTCAACCAGTGACTCAAGAAGTGTATACCATCAATAAAGATGATTCATCCGATATGGAGGAAAAATGGAAGTCCTATCTCAACGAGGAAGGTTATATGTCTTAGGATGAAACGCAAACTCCCTTTTGCTTTCCTACACAGAGCCCGAGATTTATACCCCGGTCAGATGTCGAAATGATATATGGAGATTGTGATCCGGAAGGATGTCGTGCTCTGCCAAACTCATTAGAGGATGACACTCTGATGAAAGGCAACTTTGACCACAGCTATTATGGTCCAACGGATGGCCTGCCAATATGGCAGCCTTACCCAGGAGACTTGGGGCAAGAAAGTCAGCCGAACAATGAAAATCAGTTGAGCATCATTGAAAAGAATACCTGCGTCCCCACCATGTCATAGGATCAGCACCCAGGTTATCTTGAAAATACTCAGCACGACGATGAATTCGTAATGTTTGTAGGACTAGAATTCATTAACTATGCTTTTCCTGAGGTCAACGTCATCGAGAGAGATGACTCCTCCAGTTCTAAAGAAGTGTGGGACACCTTGGGACAACCGAGTGGAAAATTCGACTACTTGGTCAAATACACCGCTCTTGAAATCTCTCGTATCAGGCTCGAAGACATCCAGCCAACTGGATAGGGAGATACAGCTGAGAGTACAAATACTATGCGAAATACAACTGAGGAATCTTCCTACGACAACTCTTCCTTGGAGACTGATTCCAATGATCCTGCTCCACCAGAAATCAACGTTATTTCTAAAGACCAATCAAGGAAGGTACCAGAATTTGTGATTCACCGAGGAGTTCTCCGTCAATGGGTTGCTATCGATGTTTCGAAGATCGTTCATAAGTCTAAGTAATTGCCATCTTTACTTTAACCTTTCGCCTTGCCCAGGTGAAACGGGTGTTTTGATAGGGCTCGCTTTCTGTAAATATCCCTCTTCGCTTTGCCCAAAGCGACTGAGTTTTGTTTTATAGGGCTGTAGTTTCAAGAATCGACTAGTTCATTAATAAAATAACGTGTTTCTTTAATTTCCGCATTAATTGTTGTTTTCTCTTTTTGCTTTTCTTAGAAAATGGTAATCCTAAAAAACAAAAAACAAGCAGTAAACAAAAAAAACATTGCACACACTCTTGCATTCTCGCTATCTCTTCTAAAACAAATCATCATGTCATGCAGATTGCTTGTTTTAAACCCCGTTGAAGCATACGATCCAATGCCTTCTCCAACCTTTGAGTTCCCGGTATTTGCGGCTGAAGAAGAAGATGACAACGAAATTCCAGAAGAGATCTCCCGACTACTCATACAAGAGGAAAGGTCCATTGAACCTCACAAAGAGCCGTTGGAAACGGTAAACTTGGGTTCGAAAAAAGAGAGAAAAGAAATTAGGATTGGGGCACTACTCAGTCCAACTGCCAAAGAAAGTGTGACGAAACTTCTCAGAGAGTTTCCCGATGTATTCGCTTGGTCCTATCAGGATATGCCAGGGTTGGATACCAGCATCGTGGAACATCATCTACCGTTAAGATCAGAATGTCTTCCAGTAAAACAGAGGTTGAGATAGACTCACCTGGACATGGCCATCAAAATCAAAGAGGAGGTACAGAAACAGATTGACGCAGGCTTCCTCGCTACATCAGAATATCCTCAATGGTTAGCCAACATCGTACCCGTTCTGAAAAAGGACGGAAAGTTAAGAATGTGTGTCGACTACAGATATCTAAACAAGGCTAGTCCAAAGGACGACTTTCCTTTACCACACATTGATAGATGGTAGACAGTACAACAAATTTCAAAGTATTCTCCTTCATGGATGAATAATCAGATAAAAATGGTGCCGAAAGACATGGAGAAAACTTCCTTTATCACCTCATGGGGTACCTTTTGTTACAAGGTAATGTCGTTCAGTTTGAAGAACGCCGGGGCAACCTATCAACGGGCCGTGACTACTCTCTTTCATGACATGATACACAAAGAAATCGAAGTGTATGTTGATGATATGATTGCCAAATCTAAGACAGAAGAGGAGCAAGTGACCCACCTGTCAAAACTGTTCGAGCGGCAGAGAAAGTACAAACTCCGCTTGAATCCCAATAAGTGCACATTCGGTGTCCGTTCAGGGAAACTCTTAGGGTTCATAGTCAGCCAAAAAGGAATTAAGGTTGATCCTGACAAGGTCAAGGCCATTCAAGAAATTCCTTCTTCAAAGAGTGAAAAACAAGTCAGTGGATTCCTGGGACGTTTGAACTACATTTCCAGATTCATATTCCTCATGACCGCGACATGTGCTCCAATTTTCAAATTACTCAAAAAGAACCAGGACTGCATTTGGACAGAATACTGCCAAACTGCCTTCGATAGTATCAAGGAATATCTGTTGAAACCACCGATTCTATCACCTCCAGTGGAAGGAAGACCACTGATCATATACTTAATAGTCTTGGAAGACTCCATGGGCTGTGTACTTGGCAAACAAGATGAAACCAAAAGGAAAGAATCTTTCATCTACTATCTGAGCAAGAAATTCACCGACTGCGAGACTCGGTACACTATGCTTGAGAAAACTTGTTGTGCTCTGGCTTGGGCAGCGAAACGCCTTTTCCAGTACATGATTCGTCACACTACTTGGTTAATCTCAGAAATCTATCCAATCAAGTATGTCTTTGAAAAACCTGCTCTCACGGGAAGGATTGCCCGTTGGCAGATGTTGTTATCAGAATATTACATAGAATACCACCCTCAAAAAGCCGTTAAAGTAAGTATTTTAGCCGATCATTTGGCTCATCAACTGATTGACGATCAGGAATCAATCGGGTTTGACTTCCCATACGAAGATGTCATGTATCTAAGAATGAAAGATTGCGATGAACCGCTACCCAGTGAAGGGCCAGAACCAGGTTCCCAATGGGGACTTATCTTTGACGGAGCTGTCAATCATTATGGAAATAGAATTGGGCCAATCATCATAACACCTCAGGATACCCACATTCCTTTCACTGCCAGACTGACATTCAAGTGTATAAACAACGAGGTTGAATACCAAGCTTGTATTATGGGTCTCGAGGAAGCGATCGAATTAAGGACCAAAAACTTGGATGTATATGGCGACTCAGCCCTGGTTATCAATCAGATCAAAGGAGATTGGAACACATACCAATTAGGACTAATTCCTTACAAAGACTACGCAAGAAGGTTGTTACCATTCTTTAACAGAATCGAGTTTCTTCATATCCCTCGTGAGGAGAATCACAAGGCTGATGCATTAGCCACTATCTCTTTCATGATTAGTGTAGGTCAATGGAACGATCTACCTAAGATCGACGTAATGCGCCTTGAAAAGCCCACTTACATCTTCACGATTGAAGTAGTCATAGACGATAAACCATGGTATCACGATATCAAATGTTTCCTTCAAAAACAAGAGTACCCACCAGGGGCATCCAGAAAGGACAGAAAGACCCTCAGATGGTTGGTAGGCAACTTCTTCCTGAGCGGTGATACACTCTATAAGAGAAACCTTGACATGGTCTTGCTCCGATGTGTAGACAGACCAGAAGCAGACATGCTGATGAAAGAAATTCATGAAGGATCCTTTGGCACTCTTGCCAATGGACACACAATGGCGAGAAAAATTCTCAGAGCAGGGTACTATTGGTTGACCATGGAATCCGACTGCTACAAGTACATGAGGAAGTGTCACAAGTGTCAGATATACTTAGACAAAATCCATGTACCGCCAACGTATCTCAAAGTTCTTTCTTCTCTATGGCCTTTTTCCATTTGGGGAATCGACATGATTGGCATAATCGAACCCAAGGCTTCAAACGGACATCGGTTCATTCTGGTAGCCATTGACTACTTCACCAAGTGGGTCGAAGCAGCGTCATACGCCAATGTAACCCGACAAGTGGTGGTTCTATTTATCAAAAACAATCTCATCTTCCGTTATGGTGTTCTTAGCCAGATCATTACTGATAATGGATCTAACTTGAACAATAAGATGATGAAAGAGTTGTGCGCTGAGTTCAAGATCGAACACCATAACTCATCTCCCTACCGACCCAAGATGAATGGAGCGGTAGAAGCGGCTAACAAGAACAACAAGAGGATCGTTCAAAAGATGGTTGTAACCTATAAAGATTGGCACGATATGCTACCCTTTGCTCTTCACAGTTATCGCACATCTGTTCGCACTTCAACAAGGGCAACCCCTTTCTCTCTAGTATATGGCATGGAAGCATTGTGTCATACCCCAAATTTTGATCACTAAGATTTCCCATCATTGTGTAAATCATCACCACAATATGGATGAACCATCATACTTCATTAGTCTCCCCAAAGATGGGTGAGCATCCACTACAATCAAAATTAGGGTTTCGAGCCCTCTCAGAGCCTTAGACAAGGGATCAATCAAGGAATGACATGATCTTCAACTTTTCTAGCCCCTCAAACATCCACAAAGGATCAAAAAGGATTCCCACTTCAAGGATTAAGCACAAAGATGATCCCTTCTAGGTGGATCAAGCCTCAAGATCGCCAGTGTCACCAAATTAGGGTTTTGGTCGACCAGGGCCTCCATAAAATTTTTTCATCTGGGCACAAGCCAATGATCTAAAAAATGACCTAATATACACCATGGACCCTCATGGACCCAATCATCAAGTCAATTTTTCCTCTGGGGATGCATACACCAAAAAATCAGGAATTAGGGTTTCTTGACCTAATTCACCCCTAAGTTGACTTTTGGGGCAAATCATGAGCCAAGACCTCAAGACATGATTTGAGGGTCTTCAATATACCATATTGATCCATTTGGAACAATGGATTAATCCAAGAAGCTTGAGCAACGAGTCTCAATTTCATTTGCACCACAATTAGGGTTTTAAGGAGAAAAGTCAACTGTAACTTTGACTTTTGACCAGGACATGCTCCCAAACCCTAGGACATGCCTCAATATACCCTATGACACCCATGGAACATGTCCATCAAGTTTGATTTAGGTCAGGGACATGATTTCCTGAAGAATTGCACAGTTTTGAATTCATCTGATAAAAAGTCAACTGTGCACAAAAGTCAACTTTGACTTTTTGAAATTTTTCACCAAAATGGAATTTTAACCCTAAAATGATGTTAATGTATGATTTGAATCATCATTCATCAAGAAAAATCAAAGAAAGTGGGATAACTTGTAAAAGGGGTAACCATAAAACTTAGAAAAATTTCTAAGTTATGAAAAAGTACCACTAATGTGCCAACTTTGGAGGACCATAACTCCTAAACCACAAAGCCATTTTTTTCCATCTGAAGCTTGATTTTTAGATCTCATTGCCCTCTACAAAAGCTTCATCCTAACCTATTTCCAAATTCCTCATGGATTTTGAGTTATGGAGTGATCAAAATCAAGAAAAGTCACTTTGTTCCAACACTTAGTGAAAATTTCACTAAGTCAGATTTTGCCTTACTTTTTGCCAAATGTAGGGGGATTTTTCACTTGGATTAAAAAGAGATCAAAACCAAACATGTTCAAATAGTTGTTGTATCATGTAAGGGTTTTCCAAAATGGCCAAGAACATTACCAAATTCAATTTGAGCCATGAGATATGACATTGGCAAGTTACCTTGCTGAAATCTGCCAAAGCAAGGCAGATTTTGCATTTTTGGTCGATTTGCCAAAATCAGCCGAATCCAAATGCTCCTATCCACTTAGACACCTCAGGGGATTGAATCTAAAGGGGACAATCACTGAGCCAAGCCTCCAAAGTCTTTGGAACAAGAAATAGCATGTTGAACCTAGAATGGCCAAAATAGGGACAAGACTTCAATTTTGGAATGAGGTATTCAATGGAAGCATCAAGGTGGCATGGACTGAGCCATTCTCAACTGAATTCAGTCAAGACTTATCCAAGACCAAGGGAACCACAACCTTGTGCCCTAACCTCTAGTCAATGGCTAGAGGAGACTTGGATTTCCATTGGACAACATTGGCCAAACCTCTGCTGCAGTTGCCATTCACTGTGGATCCCAAAACAAACTTGCTCTACTATAAATAGAGCTCAATTGTGATCAGTTTGAGTACACCAAAGCCATCAAACAGATACTTTCCTCAAAATCTCTTTCTCTTGGGAAAAATGCCTTCTTTAGCAAGGCAACTTTGAGTTTTTGAGCTAGAGAGCAATTCCACTAAAACCAATCACACACACACCTCACATACATCATATATGAGTTGATCAAACACTTAAACAACATCTGGAACACTGATTTCTCAGAATCACCAGTCAATTGCTCAAGGTTTTAACCAAGGTGCAGTTGAGATGCCATGAAGTGATCCAGCCAATTTCAGTCAAGTCCAAGCATTCAAACACACTCCATAGGGTGTAGGGAAGCTGTTCAGATCATCACAACTCATCTGTAACACCTCCAACTCAAAAATCACATTGCACTTGCTGTCACGACCTAGAGGTAAGCCTAAACTAGGTCATCTCTCAATCTATGCATATTTCCTCGCACAATACTTTGGCCATATGTTCATAATCATGCATGGAATGTTTCCACTCAATTAATTACATTGTTTGAATCGTGTATCAAAAATCTCAGCCTTCATGCATAAATTAGGGTTCTTGAGGATTTTTCATGATTTCTTGTTGTATGTTTAATTTAAATGAAATTAAATGCCATAGACATGATCGTGAGGTTGAAACGAGCATAATGATATATGGATTGCACGATATGATTAAGTATTCAGTGAGATTGGAGAGAAAATGCAAATCTGAGAATCTCAGAACACGCGCGTGTTCTTCAGCTTGTTCTTGGCGCCTTTTTTCTAAATTCAAATATTTGAATTTTGTGATTTTATTTAATTGATTCAAAAATTAATTTCTCTTTGAGTTTTAATGATTTTGAGTTGATTCTTTTTTTAATAATTCACAAAAATGTTAAAATATTTTATTTTCCCAAAAAATCCCAAAAATATTATTTATTTCATATAATTGATATTTTTGCAAAGAATTAATGTTTTAATTGTTTTTAGCATTTAAAATATTTTTTCCACCTTGATTTCGCAACTTTTAATGCTTTCTGATTATTTTGTAGGTCAATACTTAATTTTTGAAGCATGAATCCAAGATCACAATTTGTTTTCCATGTGTTAAACAATTTTGATCCATTTAATTGAATTTTTATTCAATTAAATACCTTTTGAAAGCAAATTAGGGTTTTGGATTAATTCAACCCTTATAAATCATTTTCAAAACCTTTTGGGCCTCTAATAGAGTGTAAAACCCAATCCTTTTTTTTTACCAAATCATTTTTGGGCCTCAGTGTATTGTATAAGTCCCGATACTGTAAAAAACAAACGGCGCGATCGTCGCCTTTTTGAAAAGTCACCTGGGCCTACCCTCGTGTTATAAGCCCCACTCTTTTTCTTTAAAACTTTTTGGGCCTCTTGAGAGAGTGTAAGCCCCATCCCTTTGTACAGAAAACCTTTTTTGGGCCTCAGTCAGTTGTATAAGTCTCTCTGTACAAATTCAACAGTGCGATCACTGATCAAACCCTGGGCCTCTCCTTGAGCTGTAAGCCCCAAATCTTTCTTTTTCAAAGCACTTTCTCCTTTGATTTTGAATATACTGTTGTTTTCAATCTTTCTTTGTTGAAACAACTAACCAAACAGCATGGAAGCTCTACAACCGAGTAAGTGGTTATCGCTTTCATTTACTGCTTTCATATACATATAACTGTATTGTGGGGCTATTTCGCTGTAAATCTTCTTTCATAAACTCATATCAACTGTGTAATAATAGTATAGATATTTAGAGTTTCCCCAGCAACTACGTCTAGAACTAGGTGACGCCGTTTTGTTTATTCGTAGAAATATACAACTAGATCCCCAATAGGATCACCAGATACAGTCTTCTCTCAGGCTGTTCTCGTTAGGAATTGTCAAGAAACTCTACTCCCCAAGATGAATGTATTCTCCGTGAATGGCATCTTTGAGTTTCTTCCAAATTCTCGAACTTTCCTGACTTTGATCTATTCTCGGTGAATAGTATTGCCTTGAATTTCTCGGGGTTTGGGGACCCACGGGCTTCTTAAAAGCATCGGCCTCCTCTTGGGCATCGTACAAGGACCCACAGGCTTCCTAAAAGCAACCCCGCCTCCTCTTGGACTTAGTACAAGGACCCGCCGGCTTCTTAGAAGTATTCACAGCCTCCTCTTAGGCTTCGTATAATGATATCTTCCTCCAGGAATGATAGCCTCCTCTTGGGCTTCATACAAGGACCCGTCAGCTTCTTAAAAGTCTCTAGCCTCCTTTTGGGCTTCGTACAAATTGTCCCGACGACCTCCTAGAGGTATAGGAACAGAACTTAGTTATCTCCATAAAACAGTCCTTTCCAAGAGTCTACTACTGTTTCTCAAAGCATAGTACAAAAGATAAAACTCTAGACTCGGACAGACTAATATCCTTGAGTCTCAAAGACATTCTCAAGTGACCCCTTCGTCAAATAGGAAGGAAGCCCATAGACTCGGACAGTCTCAATACCCTTTGGATTTCCCATTTCCTTAAACAATAGGGAATAACCCTGATCCCTGAATCAAATCCCTGAGTACAGTGTTGCTCATATAAGAACGGATTTTCTCTTTAAAATCGGCATATTAGACCTGTCACTTAACTGAAACAGTTACCCTAGCCTCCTCTTGGGCTTTGTACAATGATTCTTCCCGGCGAAGCGAACGTTTAGCCTCTCTCTCGGGCTTTGTACGAGATACCAACATATTCCCCAGTGGAGTCAAAACCATTTAGCCTCTCTCTCGAGCTTTGTACGAGACACATATTAGCCTCCTCTTAGGCTTTGTATAAGAAAACCACTGGTCGATCCAATCAACCTTTTAGCATCAAAGTTGTGCCTCGTTCACAGTACACAAACATCAATAACTCCATCCCCTTCATCTAATCGTTGTATGCGACAAGCCTCTGGATCATCTACATCCATGCCACTGTCCCTCTTTTAGCATGAGAAATTCCTAAGGAAAGATAGCATTGCTCTACACTGAGTTAAATTCTTCTCCTTCAGGTCAGAAATCCCCTATAAAGGAAATTATGGCATTGCCGGATTCACATATCCTGGTTAAAGTAATTCTCCTTTAAAAACAGTTGTGACATACAACCCCCTCTTTAGAGATGACAAATTCTCTCTAAAGTCAAAACCTTTTCGCTTCACGTCTTGGGCTTTGAACCAGACACCAAAACAACCATTTCCTCCCATAGAATAGGAGGAACTACGAACGCTCTGATTTCCCTATTTCGGTAAACGGGAATACGTAGGCATAAGATCGAAAGAAAAGATCTTAGTGAGCACAATCAACAAAAAACCAAAATCCCATACTCACATATCTACCAAAAAACATCAATCCTAACATCCTAATCCTTGTTCCCCGCCAGAAACCTTCTGTCAAAATAAAAAGAAAGAAATCAGTATTGGCGAAAATACAAATAACCAGTACAAAGGCCCCCCACATTGATAGCATCCGTAAACTAACAGACCGCTGTTTAAACTCAGTATGCAAGCAGGGTTAATTGAAGACATCTATTTCCTTTCCTTATTCAGCTTTAATAGGATAAAAAATGAATCGACCTGTAGTAAGCTCAAACCGCAGAGAGCGACCAGCGCTTAAGAACCGCGTCCAAAATCGCTCGCAACAGAAAAATGGCGCCCACCGTGGGGCCCTATCAAAGTTAGATCTAGGCACGGTCTTCCTTCTCTTCACTTGTGTGATACCACAGATTGGGGCTTCCGTCGGGGAACCCATTTTCTGTCAGGAACTTAAGATTCATAGCTTTAAAGGTCTAGGATGTTTAGGACAAATATATATACTTCTTTTCCTAATTGCTATACGTGTTTATTTTTCTGCTAATGGGAATGCGGGTGATACCGTATGTGGAAAGATCGAGTATACACTTAAGATAAGTGATGGCGACGGGGTCGACCATCAACCTCAGTGGAAGCTGACCAATGCAACCCATTCTCTCACCTAGACAATGGGCTGATTGTTAAGTCTGAGAAACTGAGGAGCCAAACCCTTTCGTTGTGCGGAAACTATCGGGAATAGTTGTTACGCGATACTACCCTTATTTGAGGCTGGTGATCTATTCTCGGTGAATGGCACTTACTCTAAGATTGCTCTACAACTCGCTGGAGATCCGCTTGTTATTTTGCTTTCCTAGGAGGAGCTGATGATAATGAGTACAGGTACAAAAATCACCCTAGTATAAACCTTTGGGGATGGGTTGAGCCTTGACTTCATGACAACTACCCTTTGACCCCATGTTTTTTCTATGTTTTTATGTGCTGCATTCATGCATTCATTTAAAAAATATTAAAACATTCAAAAAAAATTCTCTTCTAGTCTCTCTATTTTTCAAATTAAACTAAGACTGTGATTGCAAATATCAGAGAAGAGGATTACGCTAATGGATTTCGGTAGAAGGAGAACTCATACGTACACCTTCAAGGTTCCAAAACTAGAGGATTTGAGAAGGTTAGCAAGGATGATCACTAACCCTAAGGCTTTCAGAGCCAAACACGGAGGTCTGCTACCACTGTTAAGAGTTCATGTGATTGAGGGAATCATGGATGCGCTCATTCAATTCTACGATCCAGTTTATCATAGTTTCACATTCCCGGATTACCAGCTAGCACCAACGCTGGAGGAGTATTCTCATCTGATCGATCTACACATTACAGATCGAGCTCCATTTTCTGGACTGGAAGAAATTCCAAAGAATCAGACCATTGTAAGAGCAATTTATTTGGACGAGTCTAAGGTCAGGACTCACATGACCGCTAGGGGTGGCATCCAAGGTTTGTCAGCCCAGTTCTTGACGAAGAAAGCCCTGTATTTTGCCAGTATAGGGAACGTGACTGCTTTTGAAAGCATCTTTTTCTTGCTCACCTATGGGTTATTTTTGTTTCCCAACATCAATAACTTCGTCGATATTAACTCCATTAAGGTTTTTCTCATTGGAAACCCTGTGCCGACTTTGCTCGCAGATGCGTATCATTCTGTACACTTGGGAAATTTGTACAGCGGAGGGGAGATCACATGCTGTGTACCTCTGCTTTATAAATGGTTCATCTCCCACTTGCCCAAGTCTGCTGCTTTTTGGGATTGCAAGAGTGCCTTACGCTGGTCGCAGAAGATCATGTTTCTTACTAACTCTGATATAGATTGGTGTAATAGGATTTATGATGGAATCAGAATCATTGACCGTTGTGGAAACTTCCCCAACGTACCCCTTATAGGAATTAAGGGAGGAATCAACTATCATTCGATATTGGTTCACCGTCAATTTGGATACCCGATGAGACACATCCCACTGGGTATTCATCTGGAAGGTCTTTTCTTCAAGGAAGGAGAAAGTGACAGAGCACTAAAGACAGAAATAGTGTACGCTTGGAAACACGTTCATAAGAAAGGACGGGAGTCTCTAGGAAAACTGGACTGTGTCTCGGTGGAGCCTTATCTCCATTGGGTACAAACTAGAGCTCTCAAGCTAAAAATGCCTTATCCTTGTTACGGAATTCTTCCGCCGAGGGAATCTGTCATGTACTTCATGACGGAAACTGAAAAGCTTCATGTTACTCTCAACAAAGTTCAACGGGAGAGAAGGTCTTGGAAGAACAAGTACCGCACCCTCGACATAGAGTGCATCAAAATACAGCAATTACTGAAAGAGAAAGATGCTCTGATTGAAATTTTGGAGCAACATGCTGTGGATTATTAGGATGACCAAAGGAATTTGCTCGCTCCTTTCACTTGGCAAAGGAATGACAACCCGACAACGGCTCAAGAGCCCCGGTCAAAGAAAAGGAAGATACCTGAGTCAGCACCCGATTTCTCTTCAGAGAGGACTCGGGACCCATTTGCTTAGGTTTTTGTTTCTGCACCTTGTAATCTACTGTATTTCTGTTTCTGTAATCCTTTGAATTTCAATAAAAGGGGGTTCCCCACTGTTTGATATTTGCAATCTAATTGTCGAAGTTTATATTTATTAAACCAAAAAAAATAATAAATATAATAATTGCATTCATCATTCTCACATCGCGTATTCTCCTTACCTACGAATCTCACGTTTGTGTCTCGATTCTAGAGTCAAACTATCTCATTCGTATAATACTCGGGCCAATGCTCAGAAAAAGATGGATGATCTCAAGGAAGAGAACAAAGAGTTGAGAGAAGAGATCGACGCTCTGAGACAGGATATGAGAAAGCTTCGTAACGACATGCAAGCCATGGCAGAAGCTCAACTACAAAGAACTGTGATCTCAGAGATCACCTCAACGCCCATAGTGGAGAAGTATGATCCTAGGTATCAGATACCAAAAGATCGCCCTTGGGGCATGCCTGTTAACTATATCCCGGAAGGATATGTTCTGCTAATCACTGAAGATCAGGGAATCTCAACAGAAGCCGCTGGGCCTGAAGGTTACAAACTTCGGGAAAGCGAAGATGCCAGGGGCATACTAAAGACTCCTGAAGGTTACAAACTTCGGGAAACGCCAATACTCACTGCCGTAGTCACGGTACCACCCCCTGTGGTGCACACTGTCCCGGAAGGACAGATTCCACCGATACCTTCTGGTAAAAAGGAAACTATGTTTGACCGGAAGGATGAATTCCAAGAACAGTTCTTGGAAATGCAGAAGGAACTGCAAGCCATTCGCGGTCAGGATCTATTTGGAAAGGACGCGGCAGACCTCTGCTTGGTCCCCAATGTGAAAGTCCCGCACAATTTCCAAGTGCCCGACTTTGAAAAGTACAAGGGTAACTCTTGCCCTCTGAGTCACTTAGTGATGTACGCTCGGTGAAAGTCAGCTCAGACTGAGAATCAAGACCTACTGATTCACTACTTTCACGATAGTTTAACCGGTGCCACACTCAAATGGTACATGGGTTTAAATCGTACTACGATCAGTACATTCAGAGATCTTGGTACTGCCTTCGTCCAACAATACAAATACAATTTGGACATGGCACCCGACAGAGATCAACTCAGATCAATGTCGCAAAAGGACAAGGAAACCTTTAAGGAGTATGCTCAAAGGTGGCGTGAAATTGCCGCTCAAATTTGTCCACCTCTTGAGGAAAAGGAGATGACAAAGATCTTCTTAAAAACCTTAAGCTCATTTTACTATGACCGAATGGTTGCCAATGCACCCAGTGATTTCACCGAGATGGTGGGCATGGGCGTACGTCTTGAGGAAGCCGTCCGTGAAGGACGTTTGGTAAAAGACACTGGATCGACGAGCGGTACTAAAAAATACGGTAGTGCTCTCCCTAAGAAAAAAGGGCAAGATATTGGGAATATCTCTCTTGGAAAGCAAAGGCGTCGATATCAGCCGGTAGCAGCTGTAATTCCTGCTATCAGCCCTGCGCCTATTCCTACGTACCAACCTCAGGTTGCGCAGAGCCAACCTGGTCAACAAAGGACACAACAGCCTCTTCAGCAGGCTCGTCCTCCATATAACAGCAACCGTAAAACACAACCATCAGGGTTTGATCCTATACCCATGTTGTACACAGAACTATTTCCGTTACTACTGGCTAAGGGGCACATCTAAACTAAGTCTCCTCTTACTGTACTGGAAAATCCGCCTTTTTGGTTTAAGGTGGATCAGACATGCCCTTATCATCAAGGAGGATCAGGGCATAACATAGAGAATTATCTCAATTTCAAGTCTGACGTGCAAAAACTTGTTAGGAGCGGGGTCTTATCCTTCAAGGATACAAATCCTAATGTTTCCACGAACCCGCGGCCTCAACATGACAAGGCTGCAGTCAACTTGATAGAAGGAGAGTCTACCGATGTCTATCAAATTCACGATGTACTCTTGTTAAAGACCAATTTGGTTAAGATGCATTGCATACAGAGTGGATATGGCTATGTGCCAGCTCATAACTATCATCAGTGTGATGTCTGCTCTAGAAACAATCAAGGATGTTCGGTAGTGCAATTAGCTCTATAGGAACAGATGGATCTCGGATGGATCCAAGAGCACCGAGTTCATGGAGTTAACATGGTTTACACGAATTCCAACGTCATTCAGAACCACTACATCTATGCAATGAATGTCAACTTGGTGGTAATGCACTCAAGGTAAAGCCAGTATCATAATCTGTCACGGCACGATTACAGTTCCTGTCTGACTTGCTCGGTAAACAAACAGGGATGCTCTTTCATACAAGAGGCCCTCCAGCGTCAGATGGATCTTGGATGGATCCAAGACTACCATGATAGGAACCCTTATCAGATCAACATGGTTCAGATCTTTGATATTCGCGTGATGAATACCAACTTAGTAGAGTTACATGCTGAGCAGGTCCGACTCGGATTCCTAATATCACACGACTATCAAAGTTGTAAACCAGGTTGCGAAAACGATCGAGGTTGTACCCTTGTCCAGGAGGCACTTCAGCACTTGTTAAATCACTGGTGGATGCCAATCTATATGGATGAAGATACTCAGCAGATTAGTATCAATAACAGGAATCCCACTCGGCGTCAAAGTCAGGATGTCCGATCAGTGGAAGCTAACCTAGTAAGGTTACATTGTATTCAAAGTGGGCGTGGTCAGGTGCCCCCAAACAACTATGACTGTTGTAGTGTCTGTTCGGAAAGTAACCAAGGGTGTTACCTTGTGAGAGCAGCTCTTCAGGGTCAGGTGGATCGTGGAGAGATTCGTCCATATCCGAGTTCTAGACCCGTCAACTGGATGCCGAACTACCTTGCCAATCAAGTTGAGGATGTTGTCACAATCTCTGGTCGTCACCAGACCAGGGATGTTTTTGCCATCATCCCTCTACTTGATGAATCTAGAATTCCCAACCAGGAACGGATCGAGATTACTTATGATGGTCAGAAAAATCAGAAGGTTCCCATAGTCATCTATCTACCGAGACCAACACCGTATGAATCAACTAAGGCTATCCCTTACAAATACGGTGCGATGATAATTGAAAATGGAAAGGAAATTACATTACCCTCCGTCGTGAATATTGCAGACATCAGTCGTGTAACACGGAGCGGTCGAATCTTCAACCGAGGAGTTGGAGAACCTAACAAGGAAAAGGAACTTCAGACGGAAGCTCCCGACCCATCTGTCGGTCAATCCAGTAATCCCGACCTTTCGAAAAATACATCCAAAGGAGTGAGTATAACATTGTTGATAAGATGTTGCAGACTCCTTCAAAGATCTCGGTATTATCACTGTTACTCAGTTCAGAAGCCCACAGGGAGGCTCTATAGAAAGTCTTGGAGCAAGCCTTTGTGGAACAGGATGTAACAATCAGACAGTTCGATAGCATTGTCTCTAACATCACTTCCTGCAATAATTTGGGATTTAGTGATGAGTAATTACCCGAAGAGAGTCGCCGTCATAACATGGCGCTCAACATTACATTTAACTGCCAGGACGATGCTTTAGACAGCGTACTGGTAGACACAGGGTCAGCCCTGAATGTTATGCGGAAGTCCACTTTGATGCAATTATCATTCAAAGGCCCTCCGATGAGAATCAGCGAGGTCATCGTCAAAGCATTCGATGGATCCAGAAAAACGGTTATCGGCGAAGTTGATCTTCCCATAACTATTGGTCCTCACACTTTCCAAGTCACTTTCCAGGTCATGGACATCTGGGCAACATACAGTTGCTTATTAGGAAGACCTTGGATACACCAGGCTGGAGTGGTCACTTCAACCCTTCACCCAAAAGGTAAAGTTCGTCCAGAACGATCAACTTGTCACGGTTTGTGGGGAACAGGCCTTGCTCATGAGTAACTTATCATCATCTGCTTGTGTAGAACCTGAGGAGGTTATTGGAACTCAGTTCCAAGCACTGTCAGTGAGCAAGGACGATCAATCCCAGGGAGGAACCTCGATTTCCTCATACAAAGATGCTATCAAAGCGGTCGAGAGTACCGATACAACCGGATGGGGACAGCTTGTCATTCCTATTGACAATAAAGCAAAGAAGGGTCTTGGTTTTTCTGCAACCTGCACCCAGACAGCTGCCAACGATGAAAGTCTTTATCCCATTCAAAACTTCTTCCACAGTGGAGGTTTCCTTCACCCAGTGTCTCAGACAGTTCATGCTATCAATGAGGAAGATCCCTCTGACACAGATGAAGAATGGAAGTCCTATCTTAACAAGGACGGTTATATGTCTCAGGACGAAACGCAAACTCCTTTTTGCTTTCCTACAGAGAATCCGAGATTTATACCGAGATCAGACGTCGAAATGATATATGGAGATTGTGATCCGGAAGGATGTCGTGCTCCGCCAAATTCATTAAGGGAAGACACTCCAATGAAAGACAATTTTGACTACACCTACTATGGCCCAATGGATAGTCTGCCAATGTGGCAACCTTATCCAAGAGACTTGGGGAAAAAGAGTCAGCCGAACAACGAAAATCAGCTAACCGTCATTGAACAGAATACCTGTGTCCCCACCATGTCATGGGATCAACGCTCAGGTCATTCAGAAACTACTCAACACGAAGATGAATTTGCAACGTTTGTGTCATACCCCAAATTTTGACCACTAAGATTTCCCATCATTGTGCAAATCATCATCACAATGTGGATGAACCATCATGCCTCATCAAATGCCTCAAGGGTTGTTGAGCATTCACTACAATAAAAATTAGGGTTTCAAGCCCTCTCAGAGCCTTAGACAAAGGATCAATCAAGGAATGACATGATCTTCAACTTGTCTAACCTCTCAAACATCCACAATGGATCAAGAGGACTCCCACTTCAAGGATTAAGCACAAGGTTGCTCCCTTCTAGGTGGATCAAGTCTCAAGATCGACAGTGTCACCAAATTAGGGTTATGGTCGACCAGGGCCTCCAGATGAAAAATTTCATCTGGACACAAGCCAAAGATCTAAAACACAATCTAATGTACTCCATGGAACCTCATGGACGACCTAATTCACCCCTAAGTTGACTTTTAGGGAAAATCAAGAGCCAAGACCTCAAGAGAGGGTTTGAGGGTCTCTAATGAGCTATATTGATCCATTTGTAACAATGGATTAATCCAAGAAGCTTGAGCAACAAGTCTCAATTTCATCTGCACTACAATTAGGGTTTTAAGGAAAAAGTCAACTGTAACTTTGACTTTTGACCAGGACATGCTCCCAAGCCCTAGGACATGCCCCAATATACCTTATGACATCCATGGAACATGTCCATCAAGTTTGATTTAGGTCAAGGACATGATTTCCTGAAGAATTGCACAGTTTGGAATTCATCTGATAAAAAGTCAACTGTGCACAAAAGTCAACTTTGACTTTTTGAGATTTTTCACCAAAATGGATTTTTAACCCTAAAATGATGTTAATGTATGATTTGAATCATCATTCATCAAGAAAAATCAAGAAAAGGGGGATAACTTGTAAAAGGGGTAACCATAAAAACTTAGAAAATTTTCTATGTTAAAAATAAAGTGGTAAGGGTACCAACTTTGAAGGATCATAACTCCTAAACCACAAAGCCATTTTTTCTCATCCAAAGATGGATTTGTAGCCCTCAATACCCTCTACAAAAACTTCAACTAGACCTAAGTCCAATTCATTAAGGATTTTGAGTTATGGAGGGGTCAAAATGGCTGAAAAGTGAAAATGTCACTTTTTCCAACACTTAGTGAAATTTTCACTAAGTCAGAATCTGCCTTCACTTTTTGCCAAATGTAGAGGGATTTTTCACTTGGATTCAAAAGAGATCAAAACCAAATATGTTCAAACAGTTGTTATATCATGTAAGGGCTTTCCAAAATGGCCAAGAACATTGCCAAATTCCATTTGAGTCATGAGATATGACATTGGAAAGTTGCCTTGCTGAAATCTGTCAAAGGCAAGGCAGAATTTGCAACTTTGCTCGATTTGCCAAAATCAGCCAAATTCAAATGCTCCTATCCACTTGGAAACATCTGAGGATTGAATCTAAAGGGGACAATCACTGAGCCAAGCCTCCAAAGTCCATGGAACAAGAAATAACATGTTGAACCTAGAATGGCCAAAATAGGGACAAGACTCCAAATTTGGATTGAAGATTCAATGGAAGCATCAAGGTGGCATGGACTGAGCCATTCTCATCTGAAATCAGTCAATACTTATCCAAGACCAAGGGACCACAACTTTGTGCCCTAACCTCTAGTCAATGGCTAGAGGAGACTTGGATTTCCATTGGACAACATTGGCCAAACCTACTTACCAGTTGCCATTCACTATTCCTTGCAAAACAAACTTGCTCTACAATAAATAGAGCTCAATTGTGATCAGTTTGAGTACACCAAAGCCATCTAACAGATGCTTTCCTCAAAATCTCTTTCTCTTGGCAAAAATGCCTTTCTTAGCAAGGTAGCTATCGGGTTTTGAGTTTGAGAGCTTTTCCAATCAAACCAATCACTCACACACCTCACATACATCATATAGAAGTGATCCAAACACTCACATAACATCTGGAACACTGATTTCACAAAATCACCAGCCAATTGCTCAAGTTCTTGACAGTTTTGCAGTTGAGGTGCCATCTTCAACTCCAAACCATTTCAATCCATTCCAAGCACTCAGACACATCACTTGGCACCTAGGGAAGCTATCCACATCATTAGAACCTAGCTGTAACACCTCCAACACAAATCACGATCATCAGCTGCAAGTGGTAAGCATGAGCTCTTCTAACTCTATGATCCATGCAATTTTTGCTGCACAATAATTTGGCCATATGTTCATAATCATACCTGGAATGTTTTCCTTCAATTAATTGCTTTGTTTGAATCGTGTATCAAAAATCCCAGCCTTCATCCAGAAATTAGGGTTCTTGAGGATTTTTCATGATTTCTTGTTGTATGTTTAATTTAAATGAAATTAAATGCCATAGACATGATCGTGAGGTTGAAACGAGCATAATGATATGTGGATTGCATGTTATAATCAAGTATTCAGTGAGATTGGAGAAAAAATGCAAATCTGAGAATCTCAGAACACGCGCGTGTTCTTCAGCTTGTTCTTGGCGCCTTTTTTCTAAATTCAAATATTTGAATTTTGTGATTTTATTTAATTGATTCAAAAATTAATTTCTCTTTGAGTTTTAATGATTTTGAGTTGATTCTTTTTTTAATAATTCACAAAAATGTTAAAATATTTTATTTTCCCAAAAAAACCCAAAAATATTATTTATTTCATATAATTGAGATATTTGCAAAGAATTAATGTTTTAATTGTTTTTAACATTTAAAATATTTTTTCCACCTTGATTTTGCAACTTTTAATGCTTTCTAATTATTTTGTAGGTCAATACTTAATTTTTGAAGCATTAATCCAAGATCACAATTTGTTTTCCATGTGTTAAACAATTTTGATCCTTTTAATTGAATTTTTATTCAATTAAATACCTTTTGAAAGCAAATTAGCGTTTTGGATTAATTCAACCCATATAAATAATTCTCAAAACCTTTTGGGCCTCTAATAGAGTGTAAGACCCAATCCTTTTTTTTTGACCAAATCATTTTTGGGCCTCAGTGTATTGTATAAGTCCCGATACTGTAAAAAACAAACGGCGCGATCGTCGCCTTTTTGAAAAGTCACCTGGGCCTACCCTCGTGTTATAAGCCCCACTCTTTTTCTTTAAAACTTTTTGGGCCTCTTGAGAGAGTGTAAGCCCCATCCCTTTGTACAGAAAACCTTTTTTGGGCCTCAGTCAGTTGTATAAGTCTCTCTGTACAAATTCAACAGTGCGATCACTGATCAAACCCTGGGCCTCTCCTTGAGCTGTAAGCCCCAAATCTTTCTTTTTCAAAGCACTTTCTCCTTTGATTTTGAATATACTGTTGTTTTCAATCTTTCTTTGTTGAAACAACTAACCAAACAGCATGGAAGCTCTACAACCGAGTAAGTGGTTATCGCTTTCATTTACTGCTTTCATATACATATAACTGTATTGTGGGGCTGTTTCGCTGTAAGTCTTCTTTCATAAACTCATATCAACTGTGTAATAATAGTATAGATATTTAGAGTTTCCCCGGCAACTACGTCTAGAACAAGGTGACGCCGTTTCGTTTATTCGTAGAAATAGACAACTAGATCCCCAATAGGTTCACCAGATACAGTCTTCTCTCAGGCTGTCCTCGTTAGGAATTGTCAAGAAACTCTACTCCCCAAGATGAATGTATTCTCCGTGAATGGCATCTTTGAGTTTCTTCCAAATTCTCGAACTTTCCTGACTTTGATCTATTCTCGGTGAATAGCATTGCCTTGAATTTCTTGGGGTTTCGGGACCGACGGGCTTCTTAAAAGCATCGGCCTCCTCTTGGGCATCGTACAAGGACCCACCGGCTTCCTAAAAGCAACCATGCCTCCTCTTGGGCTTAGTACAAGGACCCACCGACTTCTTAGAAGTATTCACAGCCTCCTCTTAGGCTTCGTATAATGATCTCTTCCTCCGGGAATGATAACCTCCTCTTGGGCTTCATACAAGGACCCGTCGGCTTCTTAAAAGTCTCTAGCCTCCTCTTGGGCTTCGTACAAATTGTCTCGCCGATCTCCTAGAGGTATAGGAACAGAACTTAGTTATCTCCGTAGAACAGTCCTTTCCAAGAGTCTACTACTGTTTCTCAAAGCATGGTACAAAAGATAAAACTCTAGACTCGGACAGTCTAATATCCTTGAGTCTCAAAGACATTCTCAAGTGACCCCTTCGTTAATTAGGAAGGAAACCCGTAGACTCGGACAGTCTCAATACCCTTGGGATTTGCCATTTCCTTAAAGAATAGGGAATAACCTTGATCCCTGAATCAAATCCCCGAGTACAGTGTTGCTCATATAAGAACGGATTTTCTCTTTAAAATCGGCATACTGGACTTGTCACTTAACTGAAACAGTTACCCTAGCCTCCTCTTGGGCTTTGTACAATGATTCTTCCCAGCGAAGCGAATGTTTAGCCTCTCTCTCGGGCTTCGTACGAGATACCAACATTCTCCCCAGTGGAGTCAAAACCGTTTAGCCTCTCTCTCGGGCTTTGTACGAGACACATATTAGCCTCCTCTTAGGCTTTGTATAAGAAAACCACTGGTTGATCCAATCAACGTTTTAGCATCAAAGTTGTGCCTCGTTCACAGTTGTGCCTCGTTTTAGCATGAGAAATTCCTAAGGAAAGATAGCATTGCTCTACACTGAGTTAAAGTCTTCTCCTTCAGGTCAGAAATCCCCTATAAAGGAAATTATTGCATTGCCGGATTCACATATCCCGGTTAAAGTAATTCTCCTTTACAAACAGTTGTGACATACAACCCCCTCTTTAGAGATGACAAATTCTCTCTAAAGTCAAAACCTTTTCGCTTCACGTCTTGGGCTTTGAACAAGACACCAAAACAACCATTTCCTCCTATGAACGCTCTGATTTCCCTGTTTCAGTAAACGGAAATACGTAGGCATAAGATCGAAAGAAAAGATCTTAGCGAGCACAATCAACAAAAAACCAAAATCTCATACTCACATATCTACCAAAAAATATCAATCCTAATATCCTAATCCATGTTCCCCGCCAGAAACCTTCTGTCAAAATAAAAAGAAAGAAATCAGTATTGGCGAAAATACAAATAACCAGTACAAAGGCCCCCCACATTGATAGCATACGTAAACTAACAGACCACTGTTTAAACTCAGTATGCAAGCAGGGTTAATTGGAGACATCTATTTCCCTTCCTTATTCAGCTTTAATAGGATAAAAAATGAATCGACCTGTGGTAAGCTCAAACCGCAGAGAGCGACCATCGCTTAAGAACCGCGTCCAAAATCGCTTGCTACACAGTGATTCCCATAGAAGTAGAGATCCCATCAATCCGGGTATTGATGGAAGCTAAGCTTAAAGAAGCTGAATGGTGTCAGATTCGACACAACGAACTGAATCTGATCGAAGAAAAACGAATGATGGTTCTATGCCATAGTCAGTTGTATCAGCAGAGAATGAAGAAGGCGTTTGACAAAAAGGTTCGACCTCGCGTCTTCAGGAAAGGAGACTTCGTGCTCAAAAAGATACAATCATTTCTTACTGATTCTCGGGGCAAGTGGACTCTGAATTATGACGGCCCCTTTGTGGTCAAGAAAGCTTTCTCAAGCGGCGCCTTGAGACTCACAACCATGGACGGAGAGGAATTTTCCTATCCCACAAATGTTGACGGAGTCAAGAAATACTTCGCCTAAAAAAAACGTCTCGGTGGATTGAAAACCCGAAAGGGCGGTCTGGGAAAAAATAAGAGACAAGATAAAAAATCATCCCGGTGGATTGGAAACCTCAAAGCAAAATTCAGGTAAAAATTAGGGATAATGGCAAGTAACTACGTTCGACAAAGGGGCAAGTCCCTCGGCAGCAGTTACATCATCCGTCAGAAAGACTTCAGTCAAGGTCATCTTCAACAGAAGCTCAGGATGTCTAAAATTCAAAGTTGGTAGAAGGATAGTGGTCATTATGTTTCAACATAGCCCTTTTCCCTGATAATTACCATTTTCTTACTTTGTAAATACTCTATGGAATCACGCGTTTCGTTGATTTCCATCCTATCAATAGAATTTGAGCCCTTGTGCTTTTGTTTGCAATTCTTATTTGTTTTAGCTTTACAGAACAACATTTTTAACATGATCAATGATTCTTGAAATAAAACAAAAATGAATTTACTTGATAAAACTTTTCTGATTTAAAAAAAAAGATGGCAACTTCTTCTGACTGTTGAACATCGAAAGAACATCAATTGCGTCTCCAAAGGTGTTCGAGCCTCAAAGTGCAGAATCAAAGTGCTCCTTCTAAACCAGTGCGCCTAAACGAAGGATCAGTTATGTCAGATGCGAATACTCCGTCTGACATCTCCGCCAGAGTTCTTACCTCCTATGCCCGGCCAACAGTTGTTCCCCGCAGGGACTATCTCTCCTAAGCAAGGCAGCATTGCTATCGTGAACCAATGATACTTTTCGTCTCCCACCATGGCCGAGTATCCAGTCGTGATTCATCTATTAGTCTGTATGTCGCGTCAGTTTTGTCAGCATAAACATACATACATCATGCATTATTAATTTACGTTCGCATTCATATTGAATCACTATCACTCTAGTCCGTCTTATCCCCTAGTAATAAGAGTCTTCACAATCGAGTTGTCGGTTCTTTCCTCGTCAGGAAATGGTGCGCCTTCCCTACATCTCTCCTCCAGTTTATTTCTGTGATGAAGTCGACCCTTGACCACTTTGATAACTTGAACCTTTGAAAAAGAAGAGAAATTTCATCGAACGTCACTTTCGCCATCGAAGATGATGTACTCGCTTTCCCGGATTAAGGAAAATCTCCAGAGAAAGCTTCTTAGTTAGAGAGTCGGTAATGCAACCATTTTTCTCTGAAAAATTTTGCTGACGAAAAGTTCATCGGCACCTCAAAATTGGATCACATCACATGGCATTCCTCCGAGAGGATCTCGAGAAAAGTTTGATGTAATATCCCCAAGCGACAGCAGTCTCTCAAGAGACCTGCTTTCACTAGTAGAGTCAACAAATGGAATTTCCAACAGAGAAGTTTGTACCCCTCTACAACTTAGACGACTAGGTTTCCCCAGCATCTCTAACATCAAAACTTTTTCCCATCAAATAGTATCTCCGCAGGAAAATTCGGTGAAAAGTTTGAGGAAAACGGCTACGCATAACGTCCCTTATCAATAAAGTCTATTGACTAATGAAATTGAGACCAGTTCCTTGGTAGGAAACCAGGATCGAGGGGAAATTTATTTCAGAAACTGAGACCAGTTCCTTGGTAGGAAACCAGGATCGAGGGGAAGTTTATTTTGGAAATTGAGACCAGTTCCTTGGTAGGAAACCAGGATCGAGGGGAAGTTTATTTCAGAAACTGAGAGCAAAGCCTTGGTAGGAAACCAGGATCGAGGGGAAGTTTTACCTTTTCTGAGCATCATTGCTTAGCAAAAGAAGAAGGATACGTGAACTACCATTCTTAACCATCATCAAAATTTCGGGTATTTCGATATTTAATCCTCTTGCACCCTGAATGCCCGAATACCTTCGCCATTCACACCTTCGGGTCCAAGAAGATTAAATAGGGCCATCTGTTATACCCCAAATTTTGACCACTAGGATATCCCATCATTGTGCAAATCATCACCATAATATGGGTGAATCCTCATACCTCATCAGTCTCCCCAAGGATGGGTGAGCATTCACTACTATCAAACTTAGGGTTTCAAGCCCTCTCTGAGCTCTTAGACAAAGGATCAATCAAGAAATGACATGATATGCAACTTGTATAACCTCTCAAACATCTACAATGGATCAAAAGGACTCCCACATCAAGAATCAAGCACAATGTTGCAGCATTCCAGGTGGATCAAGCCTCACGATCGCCAGTGTCACCAAATTAGGGTTTTGGACGACCAGGGCCTCCAGATGGGAATTTTCTTCTGGGCATAAGTCAATGCTTCAAAGCATAACCTATGATGCTCCAAGGGACATCATAAACCCAATAACCAAGTCAATTTAACCTCAGGGGATGCATTCACAAAAAAATCAGGAATTAGGGTTTCTTGACCTAATTCACCCCTAAGTTGACTTTTGGGACAAATCATGAGCCAAGACCTTAAGAGAAGATTTGAGGGTCCCCAATATACCACATTGATCCATTTACAACAATGGATTGATCCAAAAAGCTTGAGCAACAAGTTTCAATTTCATCTGAACCACAATTAGGGTTTTGCGGGAAAAGTCAACTGTCGCTTTGACTTTTGACCAGGACATGCTCCCTAACCCTAGAACATGATTCAATACACCCTATAACACCTATGAAATCAATCCATCAAGTTTTATTTAGGTCAAGGACTTGATTTCATAGAGGATTGCACAGTTTGGAATTCATCTGATAAAAAGTCAACTGTGCACAAAAGACAACTTTGACTTTTTGAGATTTTTCACAATTATGGTTTTTAAACCCTAAAATGATGTTAATGTATGATTGAAATCATCATTCATCAAGAAAAATCAAGAAAATTGGGATAACTTGTAAAAGGGGTGGGTAACCATAAAAAAACTTTGAAATTTTCTAAGTTATAGAACAAAGTGGCTGGGGTACCAACTTTGGAGGACCATAACTCCTAAACCACAAGGCCATTTTTTCTCATCCAAAGCTGGATTTGTAACTCTCATTACCCTCTACAAAAGCTTCAACTACACCTCATTCTAATTCATTATTGATTTTGAGTTATGGAATGATCAAAATCACAAAAAGTGAAAATGTCACTTTTTCTAACACTTTGTGAAATTTTCACTAAGTCAGAATCTGCCTTACTTTTTTCCAAATGTAGGGGCCTTTTTCACTTGGATCCCAAAAGTGTCAAAACCAATTATGATTAAACAGTTGTTGTATCATATGAGGGATTTCCAAAATGGCCAAGAACATCACCAAACTCAACTTGAGTCATGAGATATGACAATGGCAATATGCCTTGCTGAAAACTGCCAAGGCTAGGTAGAATTTTGCACTTTTGCTCGATTTCTCAAAATTAGATAATTCCAAGCCTTGTCATCACTTTGGACACATCTGAGGGTCAAATCTAAAGGGAACAAACACTGATCAAAGCCTCCAAAGTCTTTGTAACAAGAAGTAGCATGCCAAACCTAAAAATCCCTAAAAGAGGGACAAGGCTCCAATTTTGGATTGGAGCATTTAATGGATGCTTAGAGGTGGCATGGACTGACAAATTTGTAACTGAATTCAGTCAAGAATGATCCAACAACTAGGGAACCAAAGGCCTGTGCTCTAACCTCTAGTCAATGGCATTGACTAGAGGAGACTTGGCTTCCCATTGATCAACATTGGCCAAACCTCTGCTGTGGTTGCCATTCACTATTGATCCCAAAACAAACTTTCTCTACTATAAATAGATCTCATTTGTGCTCAGTTTGATTACACCAAAGCCATCAAACAGATGTTTTCCTCAAAATCCCTCTCTTTAGGCCAAAATGATTTCTTTAGCAAGGTAACTCTGATTTTTTGAGTTAGAGAGCATTTCCATCACAGCTCATGATCCAAACACATCCATTATGTCATATCTAAGCTGTCCAAACTCACACAAGTGACCTGTAATCCTTAAATCACAAAGTCACCTCTCAAAACCTCAAAATAGTACTTTTATGCATTTTTCAAGCCATGTCTTGATTCATTCACTTTCCAAACCAGACAAAACCTCAAACACACTCCAAATATCATCCTTGAACTGTCCCAAATGATGCCACACATCTGGAACACCATTTGAGGGAGTTGTTATTTTGGCCATTTTAACCCCTTTTGCAAGAAAGGGCCAGTTTGTGTTTTGCAGGTTCTAGCTGATTCCACTTATCCTAAAAGCTTCTAAGGGATCATTTGAAAGTATCCAAAGCATCAAATCATTTCTGGAACAAGTGGCTTGGCAGATTGCACAGAAAACTCCAAAAGCTCAAAAAGAGGTGAGCATCATGACTTGAACTTCCCAAAATATGCATTGCTTTGAGGTCCATTGATTATACGCATCTTATACATGTTATATATGTTGTGTTTGAACCAATCCATTATGTAATTCATGCCTGTACAAAAGTGTAGCATAGAAAATGCAATTATAGGTCTATTTCAAAACCACTATTGGATTTTGAGGAGGGAGAATGATCTGAAAAAAATACCACCACCATTGGATTCCTTGTGAAATTCTAGGCCAGATGCATATAAATTTTATCCCCAACCATGGAGAAATGAGAAAGTTAGGGACCTTCCTGTTTCTGGGCAAAACTTGCCTTGCCTTGCCTTGGCCAGGCCTAGAAAATAAGGCAAGCCTTGTATATTTGTTGGTTTGCTTTAATCAACGGATGTATCACCACCCCAGTGGTAAGGCGCGCGCCCTATAACCTTGGGGTCATGGGTTCAAACCACACCCATGCCATTTTGTGTTTTTCACATTTTGCTAATTTTTTTCCCATATTTTCATGTTTTGTTAATTAATTGGAAAATTAATAACTCTTTCAATTTTAATTATTTTTTATTGGTTCATTTTGCAAAAAATCACAAAAATGTTAGAATATTTTATTCCACAAAAAAATTAAGTTTATATTTGTTAATTAATATAATAAGTATTTTTGTGAATAAATTCCTTTTTTATTATTTTTAAACATTTAAACGTGAATATTTACTTTGAAAATCAAATCCAAATGAGTTTTAATTCATCTTGTGATTAAAACCTCATTTTTCAAACCTAAAACAAAAGTCACAAGTGGTTTATGAAAATTTATTTGGTATTTTTATCATTTTCATTTGATTTTTTTAAATATTTACTTTTAAAGAAGACAAAATTAGGGTTTCTTTGATTTTCACCCTCACAAATCATTTTCAAACACTCATGGGCCTCTAATAGAGTGTAAGACCCAACCCCTCTTTGAAACAAAAATAATTTGGGCCTCAGCCATTGTATAAGTCCCAACACATTTTTAAAAATCTCGGCGCGATCGCCAGTTTAAAATAAAACCAACTGGGACTCTCCTTGAGTTGTAAGCTGCATTCTTTTTTCTTTAAAACATTTTTGGGCCTCTAATAGAGTGTAAGACCCAACCCTTTGTAAATACAACCTATTTTTGGGCCTCACTTATTGTATAAGTCCCGTTGTATTTCAAAAGTTCGGCGCGATTATCGCCCGTATAAAACAAACCATAGGCCTCTCCTTGAGCTATAAGACCCATATTTGTTCACTTTCAACCATTTTTGGGCCTCTTGAGAGAGTGTAAGACCCACCCAGTTGTACAGAAAACCATTTTTGGGCCCCAGTCACTTGTATAAGTCCCTGTACAAAACGACAGTGCGATCACTGATTAAACCTTGGGCCTCTCCTTGAGCTGCAAGCCCCAATTTTCCTTTCAAAGGGAACTTTCTCCTTTAATTTTGTAATATATTGTTATTTTCAATTCCTTTGTTGAACAACTAATAATACAGCATGGAAGCTCTACAGCCGAGTAAGTGTTTACCCGCTTTTATTTACTGCTTTCATATGTATATAACTGTATTGTGGGGCTGTTTCACTGTAAATCTTCTTTCATAAACTCATATCGACTATGTAATAATAGTATAGATATTTAGAGTTTCCGCTGTAACTACGTCTAGAACTAGAGAGAACCTCGTCTCCCGACGTTCTCCCTGATATTTCAACATAACCCAAACAATAAGAACTTTCTTTTACACCAATTTTAGATAACTAGATCTAAGAAATGTCCCCCCTTGAACAGTTCATATACAGAAGGCCAATGTTCCAAGTGAAACCCCTTCTGGAACTGTTCATCAGCCTCCTCTTGGGCTTAGTACAAGGACCCACAGGCTTCCTAAAAGCATCCCCGCCTCCTCTTGGGCATTGTACTAGGACTCGTCGGCTTCTTAGAAGTTTTCACAGCCTCCTCTTAGGCTTTGTATAATGATTCTTTCTCCGGGAAGATAGCCTCCTCTTGGGCTTAGTACAAATTGTCCCTCGGCTTCTTAAAAGTTTTTCTTGCCTCCTCTTGGGCTTCTTACAAGTTGTCCCGACGACCTCCTAGAGGTATAGGAACATAACTTAGTCATCTTAATAGAACAGTCTTTCAAAGAGTCTAGATCTCACTAATAGTGTTTCTTAAGCATAGTACAAAAGATAAAACCCGTAGACTCGGACAGTCTAAACCTCCTTTGGATTCCCCATTTCCTTAGAGAACATGAAATAATCCCGATCCTCTGATCAAATCCATGAGTACAACATTACCCATATAAGAACTGATTTTCTCTTTTAACCAACATGCTGGACCTGTCACTCAACTGAAACAGTCACCAGCATAAATAGACTCTTCTTGGGCTTTGTACAATGATCCTCCCTCAACGAAGATAACCTTTTCACACTCTCTTGTTGAGTATAAAAGACTCTCTTGTTGAGTCAAACATCTTTAGCCTCCATCTCGGGCTTCGTACGAGATACAAAAACACTCTCTTGTTGAGTATAAAAGTCTCTCTTGTTGAGTCAAACATCTTTAGCCTCCATCTCGGGCTTCGTATGAGATACAAAAACACTCTCTTGTTAAGTATAAAAGACTCTCTTGTTGAGTCAAACATCTTTAGCCTCCATCTCGGGCTTCGTACGAGATACAAAAACACTCTTTTGTTGAGTATAAAAGACTCTCTTGTTGAGTCAAACATCTTTAGCCTCCGCCTCGGGCTTCATACGAGACACTAAATCACTCTCTTGTTTAGTATAAAAGATTCTCTTGTTGAGTCAAATCACTTTTAGCTTCCGTCTTGGGCTTTTTACAAGGCACACAAAAAGAGTGTCTTGTTGAGTCAAACCCTTTTAGCCTCAATCTTGGACTTTGTACAAGACAGAAAGAACATTTTCCCCGAAAAAGTCAGCCTTTTAGCCTTCTCTTAGGCTTTGTATAAGGAAACCCCGGTTGAGACAATTAACCTTTTAGCATCAAAATATGTGCCTGGCTCACAGTATACAAACGTCAACAACTCCTTTCTCCCCCATCTAATTGATGTAAGCGGCAAGCCTCTGGATTATTTACATCCATGCCACTGTCCCTCTTTTAGAATGAGAAATTCCTAAGGAAAGATGGCATTACTCTAAACTGAGTTAAAGTCTTCTCCTTCAGGTCAAAAAACCCTACAAAGGAAATTATGGCATTACTGGATTCACATATCCCAGTTAAAGTAATTCTCCTTTATAACTAGTCACCCAACAGTTGTGACAAACAACCAGAAATCCCCTCTTTAGAGATAACAAATTCTCTCTAAGGTCAAAACCCTTTAGCTTCACATCTTGGGATTCAAACAAGATACAAATAGACCCTTCAGCTTCATATCTTGGGCTTCGAACAAGATACAAATCACTTTTAGCTTCACGTCTTGGGCTTTGAACAAGACACCAAAATAACTTTTTCCTCCCGTAGAATAGGAGGAACTACGATCGCTCTGATTTCCCTGTTTCGGTAAATGGGAATACGTAGGCATAAGATTAAAAGAAAAATCTTACCGAGTACACTAATCAAAAACCTAAAATCCCGTACCTTCATACATCAATCGAAAAGCATCAGTCCTAACATCCTACCAATAGCAAAGTCCCGTCATTTCAGACTTAATAAAATAAGCAAAAAGAGACCGCACTTCCATATAGCATCCATAACCTAACAGACCGCTGTTTAAACTCTATATGCAAGCAGGGTTAGTTGGAGACATCTATTTCTCTTCCTTCATCAGCTTCAATAGGATAAAAAATGAATCGACCTGTAGTCCCCCAAGAGCGACAGTGCTTAAGAACCACGTCCAAAATCGCTCGCTACAAATACCAACCAATAGTTGGGACAGAAAAGGGTACCTACCACAAGTTGGGATAATGAGGACGCCGACCAAAGGCGTGCTCATAACGAAGATTACCAACCCAAAAGTTGGGATAAAGGAAGGATACCAACCAATAGTTGGAATAACGAGGATGCCGACCAAAGGCGTACTCACAACAAAAGAGACCAATCAAGAGTTGGGATAAAGAGAACTAACCAATATTTAAAGTAAAAACAGAGGATACCAACCAAAAGTTGGGATAACAAAGAGAATACCAACCAATAGTTGGGATAACAAAGATACCAACCCAAAATCGTGCTTATGACAAACTAGACCAACCTAAAGTTGGGATAAACGAAGGTACCAACCAATAGTTGGAATAACAGAAGGATAACAACCAATGGTTGGGATGAAACACTAACCAATAGTTAGGATGACATAGGGCACCAACCAAAAGTTGGAATGAAGACACTAACCAATAGTTAGGATGAAACCAAGGAGACCAACCAAGAGTTAGGATAAAATGGGGGATACTAACCAAGAGTTAGGATGAAATGGGGGAATTACCAAGAGTTAGGATGAAATGGGGGATACTAACCAAGAGTAAGGATGAAATGGGGGATACTAACCAAGAGTTAGGATGAAATGGGGGAATTACCAAGAGTTAGGATGAAATGGGGGATACTAACCAAGAGTTAGGATGAAATGGAGGAATTACCAACCAAGAGTTGGGATGAGGGATACCAAGACAGAGATTACCAACCAAAAGTTGGGAAAGAAGGACTAATCGAAAGCAAGCTTGCAGCGAAAGATACCAACCAAGTGTTGGGATACACGAGGACACCGACCAAAGGTGTGCTCACCACAAAAGATACCAACCAAGAGTTGGGATACACGAGGACACCGACTAAAGATGTACTCACCAAAGGTTACCAACTAATAGTTGGGATAAAAGATACTAACCAAAAGTTAGGATAACTGAGAACGCCGACCAAAGGCGAACCCATAACGAAGAATACCAACCAAGAGTTGGAATGAAATATACTAACCAAAAGTTAGGATAAGCGAGAACGCCGACCAAAGGCGAACTCACCAAAGGTTACCAACCAATAGTTGGGACAGAAGATACTTACCAAAAGTTAGGATAAACGAGAATGCCAACCAAAGGCGAACTCAACAAAGGTTACCAACCAATAGTTGGGATAAAAGATACTAACCAAAAGTTAGGATAACCGAGAACGCCGACCAAAGGCGAACTCATAACGAAGAATATCAACCAAGAGTTGGAATGAAATATACTAACTAAAAGTTAGGATAAGCGAGAACGCCGACCAAAGGCGAACTCACCAAAGGTTACCAACCAATAGTTGGGACAGAAGTAACTAACCAAAAGTTAGGATAAACGAGAACGCCAACCAAAGGCAAACTCAACAAAGGTTACCAACCAATAGTTAGGATAAAAGATACTAACCAAAAGTTAGGATAACTGAGAATGCCAACCAAAGGAGAACTCATAACGAAGAATACCAACCAAGAGTTGGAATGAAATATACTAACCAAAAGTTAGGACAACAAAGGAGACCAACCAATAGTTGGCATAATAGATACTAACCAAAAGTTAGGATGAAAGAGGGGTACCAACCAATAGTTAGGACAAACAAAAGAGACCAATCAATAGTTTGGATGACGAGGACGCTGATCAAAGGCGTACTCACAACAAGAGAGACCCACCAAAAGTCGGGATGATGAGGACGCCGATCAAAGGCGTACTCACAACAAGAGAGACCCACCAAAAGTCGGGATGACGAGGACGCCGATCAAAGGCGTACTCACAACAAAAAAGACCCACCAAAAGTTAGGATGAAACACACTAACCAAAAGTTAGGATAACGAGGAGGCCGACCATAGGCGTACTCACAATGAAGAATACCAACCAAGAGTTGGAATGAAATACACTAACCAAAAGTTAGGATAACGAACGATCAAAGGTGAGCTCACCACGAAGAATACCAACCAAGAGTTGGAATGAAATACACGAACCAAAAGTTAGGATAACGAGGACGCCGACCAAAGGCGCACTCACAGCAAGAATACCAACCAAGAGTTGGGAAACGACCAAGATTACCAACCAAGAGTTAGAATCAACAGAACGCTGATCGAAGGCAAACTCATAATAACAGATACTAACCAAAAGTTAAGATAAGAAGGACGCCATCCAAAGGCGCGCTCGCAACAAAAGGTGCCAACCAAGAGTTGGAATAGGGTACCAACCAAAAGTTGGGATACAAGGTATTATCCAATAGTTAGGATAACGAAGGGCACCAACCAATAGTTGGGATAACAAACACTAACCAATAGTTAGGATGACGAGGACGCTGACCAAAGGCGTACTCACAACAAATGAGGCCAACCAAAAGTCGGAATGAAATAAGGGAGACCAACCAATAGTTAGGATGACGAGGAAAATACACAGGAAGTATAATCAACGGAATTACAACCTGAAAAGAAGATGACTGCGCTGGAGGAAGAGAAATCTGAACAAACAACTCTGTAGGGGAGTATAGGAAGGAACAATAGTAAGAAGAACGAATCCACTGGATGCAGTGTAATGTCAAACAACATCTCCTGAATTACATCTCTTTCTGCTGGGGACAGAAACTGGTAACAGATATCAAACCTGGCTTATGCTTCAAATGCATATGTTTGAATTCTTCTATGGCGTAATGCTTCATACAAAATGGAAATGCTTCGCGTTTGGGAGGATGCCATGCAAGAATGCTTATGTAATGCAAAAGAGGCGCTCCAGCAAAATAAATTCTGAAGACGAAGGCAACTCCACCTGGGACGACAAAATAAATTGTCTCCTGAATTAAAAGACCCTGCTGAGGAAGATTTCACTGAGTGACTTCCTGATCACCAACACTGTTGGAGATGGAAACTCCGAGAGAAATTCCACTCTGTTGGGGGATGGATAAAAACGAATATTGAAGGTGGAACCCAAAGAGAATTTTTTTCCTGGGGATTACCAATGACTTCTACCAAAGTTAGAACTCAAAACCTAGATCTGAAGGATGCCAATAACAATTGGACTTAAGACCTGCTGGAGGTATCAACCGCTGTTGAACAAACCACTGCAAAGATCACCACCCAACTCTGCTTGGGGGACAAGTCAATAATACCGAACGTGCTTAGGGATATTACTGAACTTTACCTGTTGTTGGGAGACATCTGTACCTTCACCCTGCTGGGGAATATCAGCCACTATTAGAAAACCTGCTTGGGGGAAGAGAGGTTGACGACATCAACTCTGCTAGAGGATAACATCAGGCTTACTCATCTGTTGGAGATCAGATCATATCATTGCTGATGAGAAAAACATTTCCTGACTAGCTGAGGAAAATAGGTGTTCAGACTCGGTGGGGAAAATAACCTCTTTGTCCAGAGAAGGAAGATATTCCAAAAGTCTCCTGTTGGGGATGCAACAACATCAAATTCTGACTTCTTGCTGAGAGAGTAATAAATCAACCCCAACTCTAGCTGGGGAAATAATCCTTTGTACTCTGGCTAGGGAGGGTACCAACCTGCTGAGGAGGATGAAATTTCAATGGTGAGGAGAATATCTCTACTGGGGAGAAAAGTCAACGCAACCTGCCAAGGGATATCATTGAGCTTAACCTGCTGTTGGAGGAAAGATTCTACCCTGCTGGGGATTAGAGCATGTCGTTGCTGACGGAATTACACTTCCTGGCCTGTTGAGGAAAGTGAGTACCAGACTATGTGGGAAAAATAAAGTCTATTCAAAGACATCCAACACATCTCATGCTGGAGATACAACAACATCCACCTTGGAGCAATCCACTTCTGACTGCTTGTTGGGGAATAATAAACCAACCATGACTTCGGCTGGGGACACAATCCTCCGTAGTCTTGATGGGGAGAGTAAACTCTGCTGAGGATGATGAACTTTCAGTGCTGGGGAGAGTAACTCTACTGGGGAAAAACAAACTTGTTACCCAGCCTGACCTGTCTCTATGGTCATAAACGGCCCTTTGAACACTCCACTTGCCCCACACCACCAGGTCTAAAGGAAGAAATCATCTCAAGAGTATTTTATAGAAAACCGGGCATTCACACTGCCCTAGGGTCTTCAAACTCTTGGAGAGATTTATCAGATCTCGACGCAACTGCCCCAGACTTCATAATCTATGAAGTAAATTACCTCGAAAGGATTTGTAATGACTTGAAAATACTCTGCCCCAGTATTTTGAACCTTGAAGAGGTGTTATCAATTAACCGTCTTCAGGAGTGGACAACTTCTCATGCTCTAGAGGTGGCCTGCCCCAAGTCTTGAAGAAACTTTGCCCCTGACTGATCTTACAGAGATTTGTCAAATTGACCTGATTGCCCAATATTGGCTGCTTTAAGGAGAGTTTTCAATGCGACTGTTCCAGATTGACTGCATCTTATCACCATTTATGGGGAACCCCTAGGCTGTGCACAGTCTCTTGGCCACATACCCCTTAACATGACTGTCCTTCAGAGTTTTCACCATCTCAACTTGGCGTGATCGAGCTTCTCGACTAACGCTCATTGTGTAAGCTTATTTGATGTCAAACACATGCAAGCAGAAAATGTTTATTGTGAGAATGACAATTCTAATGCAACACTTGTGTTAACCTTGAAGTTTTATTGAAAATGCGTCTCCAAGCCTCGTGAACGAATCATTATCTGGGATGCGACATTAATTTTTGAATGGAAAACAATACGCACATGCAATACCAACAAAAATCTTATTAGCATAACTCATAGGAGTCAGGAACGCTATCTCGCTGAAGTGCACTTTCAGAATAAACCCTACTTCAATTAGGACTTTTAAGGGTTGTAACATGGCCTGGTTTACGGTTTTGAGAAAAAGAAAGGTTTTATGGCTCAAAGTTTATCAGTGCCCACCCACTCTTCGTGATGTTCTCCAGTCCTACGTTCAGCTAATTTGGCGCAAGCGCTCATCTCTCAAAAGGTTTTATGATCTTTAAGGAATCCATGCACTGATGGTTTGAGACCTGATGAGGTTTTGGAGCAATAGTCACCCTTTTTGTCTTTTGTTCGTAGTCACACGACTTTGTTCTTGCTCTAGGATTTTCTCTTGATCATCCTTTTCCGCTTTTCGCCCTTTTTTTTGTTTTTCATTTCCCTGGTTTTACCTAGACTGATTCTTTTTTTTGAATCTTTCGATTTTGAAGTCCAACGAGATGCCCTAACTTTTTCCTAAATCGCTTGTTTTCAAGTTTCGACTTAGCGGGCTTTATTTCTCCTTTTTTCTTTTTTTTTTTAACAAATCGTGCGACACTGGTTGACTGGCTTGTTTGAAAGTGTTGTGACTGCCTCACTCCTAGATTGTTAATGGATAACCATTGTGGTCTCACATCTTTTGACCTCTTGATGGTGTGGAATAGAAGGTAATGGATCCTCAGATGCACACTCCTTTTGAAATTTGAACGCTCGGTCAAATTAACTGATGTCTACCCTGCCCCTGGGTTAAGTGTGAGGATTTTTTCCTACGAAAGAAACTCCTACTTCAAGGCTCAAAGGGGTTAACGTGGGTCTATCTCCCTTATATCTCCAGTGTTTAGGGATTTGAAACAATGCATGTACATCCTCAATAGGGTTCTATCCAAAAACATACAACCAGAGATATTTACGTTTTTCACTTCATCATCCTCCCTCAAGAGTTCTAGACAAGAAAGTTGGTATTGAAGTGCATATAAACATGATATGAGTGCATAAAAGTTAATTACTTCAAGAACAACACATTCATTGCATTAAAATCAACATTCAAAACACAAACAAGTTTTTTCATGCAAACACTGTTTAAACTAACAAATGACAGCTACATATGAAAATGCAGTCAAGAATCCGAAGATTGCCATTGTTGAGGAGACTTGACTCCGTCTGGACTTATTGCTTCTGATGATGTTTTTGCAGCCCGAGTGCTCATTAGGGAAGCTTCAGTTGAAATGCATACCATCTGCAGTGAAAGTAATGACCCCGGCATCAATCAGATCTTTCACCTTGTGTGGGAGCGCCTTACAATCCTCAGTTGAATGCCCCCATGCCCCAGCATGGTATCCACATCGAGCATTGGCATTAAACCCTGGTGGATATGGAGGAATGATCAAATCTAGTTTCCTTGGCACAATCAACCCTCTTTTGACTAACTGTGGAAATATCTGACCGTACAGCTTCGGTAGTACAGCAAACTGTCTGTTTCTTGGCTTCCGTCGACCCCCTTGGGAACTATTCTGCTGTTGATTCTGATTTGCATATTCCTCTGGCTCAGGCGTTTTCCCCCTCAGACTTAATCGAGGAGTAGGCAGCAGTTGCGGACGCAGGGATTCTAAGATCAAGGACTGCAAGAAATGCTCCTGACTTGATGTAGCTTTGGGAGAGCAAATAGGGATATCCGATTTTTTCCAACAGCTATAGTAGGACCACCTTGTATGCTTACGCCACTCGGCGTGAATTCAATTACCTTCGAATCGATCAGATCCTGGATAGCATGCTGACATGCCCTACAATCTTCCACATCATGCCCCGGTGCACCAGAGTGAAAACCACAGCGGGCTCTTGCATCATAACCCGGTGGGGGAATACCAGTAAGAGGAGCCAGAGTACTTTTTTGCACTAGTTGCAACTGAAGGAGATGCTGTAATAGCTGAGAATATGGCACCGGTGGAGTCTCAAAGTGCCGGTTCATCTTTGGTCTATCTTGACACCGACGAGGAGCACTTCCCTGTTGTGGAGATACAGCCGGGATGGCCACAATGGCAATCTGCTCACTCTTTTGGAGGGACCACTTAAACAATGGAGGAGAGACAATTCCAGCCAGAGCTTCAGGCATGGGAGTATTATCTTTATTCAACACACCTCTCACGACCTCCATAACCAGGCTCATCTGTGTCTTCAGTTGATTGACCTCTTCCTTCATCATTCTCTGTTCTTGAATCAACGTTTTCATTTTCCCTATAACCTGCCCCATTTGGCTCCGTACTTCCCTTAATTCTGCTTGAATTTTCTCCATGATCACCTTCTGAATGGCTTGAGCAGTTAAGCACTAAAATTCGGAGAGAACCAAATCAGGACAAGAATAACCAGCCTCGAGCATCTGTTATGCAAATGAGTATGGAAGTTCAATGCAAATGCCATGTTCGAACATTTCCAAGGAATCATTCTGCTTTGATTCAAGTTTTTGACAAAAGAACCATAAGAAATAGACGGAAACGCTCAACAGCGAGTCTCAAAGTTAATATCCCTTGGAAATACAAGAACATGTATGAAAAAATTGATGATGCAAATGCAACAGACATGGGATCAAGGCTTCCATAAAGCTCTGTACTGCTCTGCTGCTGAATGGATAAGACCCAGAATATCAGAAACCCAGAAATCTAGAGTAACGGCTCGTTCAAAATACCAGAATACCAGGATGATAAGTTTGCACTGATAAGAAATCCAAAATACTAGGTAGGTTGAAGGTTACGGTTACCTGCAAAGTTGTAAACACCCAACCCCTCTCACATGTGGGTTCTAGAAAACTGAGGATCCTCAATATCTCGGACTCTTAGGTCGAGAAATGATGATACGTTCACCATTTCTAGTTTGGCATCATCATCAATCGTGGAGGCCTCAACTGATTCCCCTAAAAAAGGATATCCTATAGCAACTTCCCAACATTGGGTCCTCGGATCGAGAAGTGTAATGAGTTTGCCATTTCTGGTCTGCCATTATCACATCTCGAGAGGAGTGCCGCAACTGAGTCCTCGGGAATGGTCACCAGAGTCGATAGTTCCTCAAGAGAATAACTACTGGCCTGCATCAACATACAGTAGCAGATATCTCCCGATAGAACCTCGTCTAGTTGTGGGTCTCGTGAACACCCAAAGTGCCCAACACCATAGGAGCGTCACGCATGCCCACGCTAATACCTATGTGTATGCTCAAGCCTGGGTAGTGGGCTTATCTCTCCGAAATTCCAACCCGCCAAACAGAAAATCCAGTATAGCACAACACAGTCCAGTATAATAATGAAATACAATGCCATAAATGCGGTAAATACAGTAAAACAGTAAAACAGTAATACAGTAGTATACAACAAAATAAAGCACCACAATAAACACCCAATGAAAATAAACAACCAAGCGCTAGGATTGACTCGCAAAGGGGATGGACCAGCAAGAGGTCAACCGATTCCTCAGCAGAGTCACCAGCTGTTGCTCCCGGGATTTTCATCCAAGTAAAAACGCGAAAGCGGCGCGAAAACAGAGTCGGCAGCAATGTGTATTTATCCCAAGAGAGGGAAAGGAAACACTGCGTAAACTTGAGAAAAAGCATGGTCTCGCGACCAAGAGAAACGGGTAAGGGAGTCGGTTATGCGAGGGAAAGGTATTAGCACCCCCACGAGTCCATCGTATTCGATGGGATCCATGCTTGTTGTCTCGATCAAAAGGGTGTCGTCATCTGAAGCTCACTGCTACTGGAAAGGAAAAGGAACGGGAATGGAAAAGAACGAAGAAACGGGGGATAAAAGACAAAGAAGTGACTCGATAGGACATCGTCTTCATAGGCCTACGTATTCCCTCGTGCAATGGGAAAGTCAGAGTTAACGTAGTTCTGACACGAACTAAGGGGGAAGGTTGCTCGCCAAGACATCGCCGTCTTGTGCCTCCGTATCCTCAATCTAACCAGAAGGAGGAAGTCAGAGCAGTCGTATTTTGACCTACGGGTCGAAAAGAGATAAAGAGGTGATAAAGAAAGGTTGTACTCGGAGAGATCTCACACGATCTTCTGCCTACGTATCTCGCTCGCACGTGAGAATTAGAGCGGCGTAGTTCCCCTTACTAGGGATGACTTTGCTTTGTTTGTGTCTTTTATGAGCGACGTTAGATTCACGTCCGGCAGTTAGGGTCGATGCCTATTTGCGACGAGACAGAAGTAACGTGCCCTTTTTTAAAATAGGTTTGAAACTTAACAATCCCGAAGGATAAAAAAGGTTTAAGCTTGTTTTTGTGTTTTTTAGACAGAAATGGATTGAAGTTAGTTTGTAACTTGCATTGCACCCAAGTCTACAACATAGGAACGAATACGTCGCGTATCGTCCCCAACAGGACGTACACTAGGTACCCTAGAAGAATGAAGGGAGACCCCCCATACCTCACTTCCCATATATAAGGCTCATGCGCAATACACGTTAACCTTTATTAAGTGTTTTAGAAAGGTTATGAGATGACAAGAGAAGACTCAAAGGAAAAGAATACACTAAGGGGAATTCTAACCTAGAGTTATCATGCAAAAGATGGCCCTAAGGGGAGGTTTGAGAACAACCTAAGTCTAAAGAACAGAGAGGGATGGCACTACCTAATTCTTATCCTACCTCACCTTAATAAAAATTAAGGATGAGCTAGGATCCCAAAGGGATGTGAAGAAGTTCTACACAATCAAGCAACATATCATGTAATCCAACACATAAAAGAGAAATCAAAGAGATGAGATGAAAGGAGGAATGAGCATGGATAAGCATCCACATGTTCAAATGCCTTACCTCTACCCCTACACAAAAGGTTAGTACCACATGATCACAATTAATGAATACAAGTGCTAGAAAGTAAACCAAACAAAGCTCATTGTGTTAAGAAGACAACTTAAGAAGCAATCAAAGGTTAAACCAAAAGGGAATGGTCCTAAGGGTTAAGGATCATCCAAGGTTAGTAGGTACATGTCAATGTATCCTACTAAGGTTAACGTATCAAACAAAATCAAACTAGGTTGAAACATGCACCAAAAGATCATTCAAATGCAAGTTAAGCAATAATTATGCAAGATGAAATCATATGAATCATAAACATGAATAAATGCATATGTAAACATCAAAGTCAGAAGTGAATGACATTTAAGAATGCATAGGGATGTCATTAAGATACCATGTAATTCATGAATGCAAGCATTGATTAGGTAAGAATAAGTGAGAACAAAACACCATTCAAGTTCATAAAAACATGCATACTTGTAACACAAGTAAAGAATGAAGATGCAAGATGAACATGATTGGAAATAGATGCAAGTCAGTAGCATATGACATTTGAAATGACATTTAAGATGCAAGAATGAGCATCCAAGGTTCACACAAGTGTCATGTTAAAGCACATAGAAGAAGAGAAGCAAACTAGGTTCAATCAAGTTCATACAAGTTCCAAGTGTTTATGAACTTAGAAACATGCAAGATGCAATTAGAGGTCATGTCATATGGTTGAGAATGGTCACAAATAGAAGTTAAATCATGTTTACATAGATGTTTAAGTTCATGCAAGCATTGATGAGGACAAGTCAACAAAGTCATGCAAGAAAAGAAACACAAGTGCACAAAACATTTCAAGTTTAAACAAATGCACATAAGTCAATTCAAGATGGATAAGCAATGACCTATAACATGAGTAAAATGACCTATAATCTTCACACAACATGTATTAAGAGGTCTCATCAATTTTCAAAGATGGTTGCACACAATGCACATTAAAACTCTAGCATAAGTCCTATAACAAACATACAAACAAGCATGCTTTTAGGCAATCCATAAAGTCATGTTAGAAGGATGAGAAAATTGAAAGATGCAAGTCATTTGAACTGAAAATAGTGTTCAAACATGTCTCAAAAGGATGGCTCAACATTCATTAAAAATCATGCACAAACATGCTTCACAATCTAATACAAGTCACACAAACAAATGGCTCAAAGAAATCATTCAAAAGTCAATAAGAAATGACCGAAAAAATCTACAAAAATAGGTATGAGATGCCTTAATATGTCATGCAGACATGGATCAATGATCATGGACATATTCAATTCAAAACTAGGTCAAACAAATCAAGAATGACTCAAGTATCATGAATGGAGGTTCATACAAAAGAAATTAAATGGAAATTCATTGAAAAATAGAAAAATATGTAAAATCAGAAATAAAAATATGCAAAAACTATTTAAATGCATGATGATGCTACATGAATTTATTTAGGATTTTATCATGATTAAAAGTAATTTTAAGAATTAAAAACCAAACAAGTATGAAAAGAAAATTAAAATCCAAGAGAAATAGGCCAGGGGGTGCACAGATAGCAAACACGCTGTTGAAAAATGTAATTAGGCTCAATTCAGGGGTGTGAATAGCATTAGGGAACCAAGCCCAATAGCGCGTGGGTCAGAGAGGTGCATAGCATGTTATTCAGTCAAACATTGACTCTCTGAGAGCCCTTGGATCTAAGTCAACCATGATGATCATAGAAGTAATCAAATCAACTGACTCACAACGCACACACATGTTAAACAATGATGATGCACACACATAGAATCACATATTTCAAAAATAGTCAGAAAAGAGAGCACGTGCTAGGGACGATGTCTCATTAATGCACTGCCATGATGAGAAACGTTGGATCAAAACAAATCAATGGTCACGTTTTAATCTGGCAAAGTATCTAGGGTTTATGAGGCTGATGAACACCACCGGCCGAAGAAGACTTCGGTCATCTTCTCCGGCCACTCACCACCATGCCAAAAGTTGCAGGCTACCAGAAATTAACAAACCATACACCAAAATGTTTCTCTCACTTAGTAGAACACAAATCCAGGCTTAGAATTCACAAACAACACACATACAGATCAAATCGAAGGAGGGAAGTTTTCCCTAGAAATTTCAACTAAGCACCTAAGGTGCCTATCAACTAGCCAGAGGTTCAATAGCTTCTATTAAGCTTCAAAACAGGAAAAAACAACTTCAAATCAACTTAAAATGCAAGAGGAAAATGAAGAGGAACCTGAACTGTGTTGAACCTTTAAGCACAAGAAAACAAGATGAGAATGATCCTTGCTTGCTTGAGTTTGCTATTGGCCAAATAAAGGCTATGAAAAGATCTTCAAACTGCTTGAAAATCAACTGATGAAGATGATGAAATTCAAGAAGCAACCTCTGTATATCCAATCCTTTGATCCACTGATGATTGTTGATGAAGAAGAATGTGTAGATTTTCAGAAGAAATTCAAGTCTCAGAAGCTTCGAGAGAGAAACATATGAGAGAGAGAGTGAAGAATCAGAGAAAGTGAAGAATGAATCAAAATTGTTGCCATTTCTGTTAGAGATTGGTTTTATATGCTTCGTTAACCTCTAACTATCATGGTTGACAGTTAGAACCATGGTTAACTCAGTGAAGTTAAAAATGAGTTAAAATGGAGAATGATTGAGGTGTATGAGCTGGAACGAGTTAAGCTGTGTTCATGTGTGGAGAGAGCATGATAATTATGGTGAGGTCAGGATAATGAGGGGTGATGATTATGTGTTGCTGAGTTTGTAGCAGCAATAGCTTGTCATGTAAGTTTCTTTTCCTCTTACTTGAACATATATGGCAAAGGGTGGTACATGCGCATGTATGGATGTACAAGAACATGTTTAGCTTATTATGGTAAGGTTTGGATGATAGCTGATGCGCATATTATGTAATTACAACAAGAAGAATGAAACAATCAAGAGTTTATGCACAAATTCATGATAACAACTTTGGAAAGGATTATCTCTAAGAATAATGGATGAATTGTCAAGTTTTTGGGCTATTTGGAAAGAGGATATGAAGTAGGATAATGTTGGTGTTCATAATGAATGGAATTGAAGTCCATAAGATGCTCAAATTTGATCACAAAGTCACTACCGCAACACTGCAAATTAGACAAGTCTTGCCCTACTCATGCCTGGCCCATGGCCTATGAAATGGATCAGTTTGAGGTCACCACTTTGCCTCATTATATCTCCTCATACATCTATCAGATGAAAATTCCTCCAGCACCAAAGTTGTAGAGGAGATGGAGAGGAACCAAAATGATGTTGAACATTTTTTCATTTGGAGTCTCCATCATGAAGAAATTTGCCCTTGAACTTGGAAAAAATATGCACACCAAGTGTTTGTGGAAATGACTGCGTGCTGGCTCGCCCATGACTTGCCTGGCTGGTCAATTTTGCCTTGGAAACCCTCAACTATAACTCATCATATGTCCCTTGATTTTGATCCAATGAACATGTTCTTGGTATGGTTTTGAAGCTCTTGAGATGAACTTTCAATAGCCCTCTTGAAACATTCAATTTGGTGCTTGCATCATAGAGAAAGAATGCCTTAAAGTTGGGTGCTCATCTTGCCAAAACTTACTAAATTGGGAAACCCTAATTTCTATTTTTGGCAACTTTGAATCTCTTTTGATTTTTTTTTAATCTCTTGACATTTCTTGATCAAATCTCCATCAATGGACATATTTGACATGAAGAATAAAATATTGACCTCAAAAAGTCATGAGTTGACTTTTTCCTCTACACAGTTGACTTTTCCCCAATTTGATTAATTCTCAACCAATTGATCAATTGAAAACCTTCTGAATGAACCAATGGTCAATACTTCATCCTTAGACAATTGAAACCATATGGAAAACCTTGAAATCACGTTTTGGCTCAAAAATTCACTTGTACTGACTTTTGACCAAAACCCTAATTTTGCACTGATTAGGAGAATGTGATCCATTTGAGATTTCTCATATACCTTGATCCCATGCTATGAACCAATTGATATGCAAAGATGATTATGCAAAGAATGAAATGCAACATAAGCCAGTTAATGCTAAAACAAGATGGAAAATTTTGAGGTGTTACACTTACCTTAGTGATGATTCTTCAAATGCTCTCTAAGCCCTAGATCTGCTCTCATATTCTATTCCTCTTTTCTCGAAACACGATCATTCACAAATGATTTTCCCCTTTCCAATTTTCTTCTTTCCTACTTTCTCCTGCTTCTGTTCGATGGGGTGAAATCTCTGTCCGGCTCATATGACTGTCGGTATGGTCTGGAAGCATGTCACTCGCGCATAGCTCCCCGAGGATGCTCATTTCTCCTGTTTGACGCCTCTTCATTGCTCTTTGTCTTTTCACTGCTATCCCGGTCCCTTTTCTCTTGCTTACTTTCTTCTCATTTGATGTAACACTCAGCCCGAGTAGTGATCTCGTCCATGCTGATAGTAGGCTTCTGAGCTAACGACTCATTGGATTATCTGGCTTGTAATCCATGTTGAAATGCTCCCACAAATAGTTCCTGGCTTGGATGGGATACTTTGAGGGTTTCTTCATTGAATCGAGTCATGTATTCACGTGCTGATTCTGACTATTTCTGTCAAACACTGAACAATGTCGTCGTAGACACCTTCCGACGCTTACTTGCTGAGAATTATTGTACTAACTTCTTAGTCATGTCTTGATAGCTTACGATGGAAAGCCGAGGAAGGCTCACGTACCATCTTAGAGCTACATCCTTAAAGGTACCGGCCATGAGCTTGCACTTCAGTGAATCCGAAGGGGCGACTATGGCCATCTGATTGTTAATGGCAATAACATGCTCCTGAGGACCCGTCTTCCCATCATAAGAGGTTAGTGATGGTGCTTTGAGGTTTTCGGGGACGTGGTTGTCCCATATCTCTCGAGAAAGAGGTTGTTGCTCGAGAACCTCCTCCTCACAGTCGCCATCAGCCTGACTTTGTTGTTGCAGAACTTGTATGCTATCTTGCAGCGTTTCATTCTGCTGACGCATGGTCTCCATCATGGCAAGCAGTTGAGCCATGTCTAGAGGATCTCCTTCGGAGGACATACTGTTAGTGTAAGGTGTGGCCAGGGAGAGTTTTACCTAGGCCCCACAGTGGACGCCAAATGTTCTAGCCAAAAATGGTTAGATACACCAAAAGTGCTAGTCCTCCAATTTAGGGCAGGGAAGACTACGCTGTCTATACTGTTTGAGTATATTTGGGGATTTGAGAGTTATACAAGTGTTGTATATTGTCTCAAGATAAATGTGTCTTGCTTAACCCTCAGGTGGGTGCCCCTTTTATAGCCTTCATTCAAGCTTTGCCATTAAGAGAAATCTCTTGGCCTTCTGGCGTCACATGGACATTATTGCCGTAACTCCTCTTCATGAATATATGCGTTGAAGACTTGGTAACGTCCGCATTGATGCGCTACCACCGTTACAACTGTTGGTGTGCCAGTTGAGTTCACGTTCGGCGTAAGTGCCGAGTTGAGGAAGTTCAGTACTTGGCCTCCTAGGAGTATGGCTGATGGGAGTCGGGCTCCCTGACCGGCATGAGTTGTAAATGACTCTTGCCTAGCTCTTTGTGCTACTCGACCCTTCTTGCTTTCGTAGCCGAACTCACGTCTAGCCTTAGCTGACTATACAACTCGGCTCTAAATATATTCGACATGTACAATCAATATATATATATATATATATATAATTAAAAAATTAAGAGAAAAAGAGAGAAAACAAGGTGAATAAACAACAAAAAGAAAGTTCAAACTTCGTTCTTATTTCACGCGTGAGCTCTCTATATCTCTTTGCTTCCCACTTCCTCTCAACTCATCTCAAACTTGTATCCCTCAGTTTCTCAATTTTTGTTCGCCCTGCTCGTTGAAATCGAGATTGATTTTGTTTTGGTTGTTGTTTTTATCAGTTTGTGGGTGGGCTGTATTGTTGTTGATTCATTTGGTTTGTGTTTGGGCTGAGGAGATTTGAAAATTTGAAGGTCAAGTTTGGGTTAGGGAGATCGAAAGGGTGAAGGAGTTTGAAGAGGAATTTGGGGCAGAATATGGGTAGTGTTCCTTAGGCTTTGAAGCTTGGGAAATGAAGTGAATGGAGGTTTGTATTTATAGTGTGAGAATGAAGGAAAAATGACAAAAGAATTGAAATGGAATTTTTTGAGAAATCGTTTCTGATGGTGCATTTTGTGTTAGTGATGACATTCAGGTACGTATTTGCAATTTGTTTTTGTCGTACAGGTTGTGATTTTACGTGTGTGGGGTCTTGTGTGTTTTGAGTTATTAGCAGGTTGTGACAGTTTTTATTGATTATTGTTTGTGAAGGTTGGCTGCGTTTTGGCTCGTTGTGTGGGGTCATTGATATTTGCAGCAAGTTTTAATTTGGCTTGTGTACTAATGTATGGTTGTGTGGCTTGAAGGATGAAGCAGAATAGTGTGTGGTTCGTGTAATGGTGAGGCTTGGCTGAGGATTTAGGGTGCTATGTTGAAGATTTGTTTATTACAATGGTTGTGTGTGAATTGAATTGCTTGGGTGTTGGTGCATGGAGTATTGGATTGTTGTGTTGGATGAAGGTAATTTGATGTGTACGCCGATGTATGGCTTGGGTGGGGACATAATGTCATGTAGCTTTTAATTTCAAGAACTTGATTCTTCTTTTTTTTTTTTTTGGCAAACATCACTTGTAATGTGGACTGAAAATTAGCACGGACCTTGTGTATAATGATATGGGTTGAATTCTTCCATGAGCTTTTCATTTTTCTTGCAATGGGCTTTGAAATGTAATATGGGTTTCCTATGTAGGCTTGGATTCATTGATTTTTGCACCTTCATTTTGACTTGAATTCGTAGTGACATGAACTTGGATTGTTTTGTCATATTTGAACTATTTTGAAAACTTTGGTTGAATTTTCCAAATTAACACCACACTTGAATTGAATCCACAAATTGCACTAAAAAAAAATTCCATCAATCTTTGAATTAATTTTGAGAAAATGAACATGAAGCAATTTGTATCTTTAAATGAATTAGACCCTTGAAACAATGAAACCACTAATGAATCAATTTTTGAATTTGTCCAGTTGAGTATTGATAAACCAAAACTTTCACATTGAACCTTATTGAGCAAGAACATCTTGATATCAGTGAGCCATGACAAGAACTGTGGACTGCAATACACTACACAAAACCCTAACTGAAAGATGGAATGGATTCTGATGATTCTTCAATCATGAATCACTGATAACTTGACACAGCCTGACAAGTTGATCCATACACAGATGACTTGTGAATGAATTAATTCCATTTTGTCTTGACCAAGATCAAGTCAAATTCCACTGACTTCCAACCAACACTGTACACATACATGACCTAACAACCTTGCATGAATCCCAATTTAACCTTGCAACATTTGGACTTAAACAACAAGAAGAATGAAAGCAACTTCATATTTTTTGGATTTTTGAATAATGGATAGTAAACAGAGACACAAATTAAGGCAATATTATACAGGTAGGATAAATTTGGGGTATGACAATATCAAACTCTTACTTTCTGTTAAAAGCCTTCCAGAATCTACGGTATGGATGTTTAGGTTTTAGAAACTTTTGATGTCCAGGGTAAACAATTTTTTTCATTTTGTAATTGGTGGAATCATATGTTATCTTCACATATAGTACACGCTTTGCATTCCTTGACACTGTGCCCAGACAAATTACTGTATGTAGGAAAATCATTGATTGTTCAAAACAACATGACATGCAACTTAAAGTTATGAACATTGCATATGCATCTCATTTCATGTACTTTTAGGTCATAAACATTGTATATGCATCTTTCGCTTTCTCAAATCATGGTATCAAGGGTATCACTATCATTAATTGTGCAAAGCAAAGAGAATATGATATGTTCAAATACTCAAGCCACAAAGACACATCATGCCTCAAGAAACCTCATGTGGTTCACCATGTCATCAAGAGATTAAGATTGGTAAGGGAATTGAAAAGGATCACACCCTCCTAGCTTGGGCTCCTCTAACTAGGGTTTAGGATGTCCATGCTTGAGACTCATTCATAAACAAGGATCTTGGGGCTTTAACCTCATCTTATCACATGAATCATCTTGGTTTAAGGGATTCTACATCATGTTCAGAGGAATTAGAGTTTAGAGAATCAATTAATTTCTCCTGACTTTTGGGGACCAAATTAGGGTTTTGCTTAAAATCAGTTTATTTCTGATTTTTTGGGCAAGACTTGATTCCATGGTGTTCTATGTGCTCTCAAGTGTATAATATGGGATTATGGACCATCAGTTGCATTCACAAGGGTTTCAATTGGATAGTTGATTGAAAACCAGGAGAGTTGGAAATAAAGTCAATTGATCAAGGAACAACTCCGGACTTTTTGAGGTCAAACTCTTGTTCATCATGTCAAACATGGTCTATGGGTGAGATTTGATTAAGAAATATCCAAAGAATCATGAAAAACCAAAAGTTGTGAAAACTTGCCATTTTTGGAAATTAGGGTTCTTATGAACTTTCCATTTTGGGAAAGTTTTTCTTAGTTTTCAGCCATATTCAAGCCCATATTTGAGCATGATACAAGCCCCATTTGGAATTTTTTTTTCAAATGAAAGTTGTAGTTTGATCTTTCATCTTTCCAACCATATAAAGAATGTCTCATTTGGATTTATAAATCAAGAGTTATGATCATTTGAAGTTGGGATCATTAAGTTGTCCAGAAGAAAAAACTTAGAATTTTCCTAAGTTTCAAAATTCAGTTTGGTGGTCATGACTTCAAGTCCATTTTTCATGATGATTGGAGCTTCAAATTCACTTTCATCCAACATGAAAAGTGTAGTATCAAACCTCTCCTTCAATTTGGTTACGAGAACCTTGGCATTTGGTTCAGAATCCATGAAGATACATCCCTTCAAAATCACCAAAAATACCCTTTTGAAGATCATGCAAAACTCATGTCATACAGTACACCATGGCAGCTTTGGAATATTTGATTTCAACTACATTTTTCACATTATTTGAGACCTTCATTCCACTTGCTTCCAACACCAATCTCCTTCTATGTGGCATCCTCTTCTTAAAGACACCAAGATCATCCATTTTGGTGCCATGTACATGGAAATATTGTCCTTCAAAGTCACCATCATGATGTGTTTCTCAAGTATTCATGCCATCCCAAAATGTAAACCAAGATCATGTTATTTTTGCTTCTACCATGTCATGCGTATCCCACCTTAGCTTTGCTTCATCTTTACCACATTTCACCATGCAAAACTTTACATGACATCATGCCACACAAAAATTACCTCTAATACCATGAAAGAAATATGAACAAACTTAGGGAACAAGCATTGCCTCTGACTTGTACCAATACATCCACACATCATCATGATACATCACCCCATGCCAACATAAGAATAAGCTAACCCGTATGTACAACATGACCCATTTTTTTCATTTTTTCTTAACCTCACTCTAACCATTAACCAACCTTGATTACTCTTTAACCACACCTAAACCATTCATTTAAAAACTCTAAACCCTAACAGAATTGGCTAGAATCCATTGTTCACCAAAACATATCTAAAAACTTGAAGAAAACTCCATTGATACCAATTATTGAAGGCTGGGAATCTGAGCCATTATTGGAGCTTTCTCCATTATTCCTTCACCATCTTCATCACCATAGCACACTCTCTCTTCTGTGTGCATCATCATTGAGATATATTCATCATAATAGTGTAACAACTTCAGTAACATCTTGAGAATTTTAGCACGATTCAAGGAGATTAGAGCATTTATTTTGCTCTAGGAGTGTTGATTAGAAGATTTGAGTGAAGTATTAGGGTTTCTAGTGTCATACCCAAAATTTTGACCACTAAGATTCCCCATCATTGTGAAAATCATCATCACAATATGGATGAACCAGCATACCTCATTAGTCTCCCCAAAGATGGGTGAGCATCCACTACAATCAAACTTAGGGTTTCCATCTCTCTCTGAGCCTTAGACAAAGGATCAATTAAGGAATGACATGATCTTCAACTTGTCTAGCCTCTCAAATATCCATAAAGGATCAAGAGGACTCCCACATCAAGGATCAAGCACAAAGTTGCAACATTCCAAGTGGATTAAGCCTCAAGATCGCTAGTGTCACCAAATTAGGGTTTTGGTCGACTGGGGCCTCCAGATGAAAATTTTCCTCTGGGCATGAGCCAAGGCTTCAAAGCACAACCTAAGATGCTCCAAGGGACATCATGAACCCAATCATCAAGTCAATTTTGCCTTAGGGGATGCATTCATAAAAAATCAGGAATTAGGGTTTCTTGACCTAATCCACCCCTAAGTTGACTTTTAGGACAAAACATGAGCCAAGACCTCAAGAGAGGATTTGAGGGTCTCTAACACAATACATTGATCCATTGCAACAATGGATTGATCCAAAAAGCTTAATCAATAATTTTCAAATTCATCAGAACCACAATTAGGGTTTCGCGGGAAAAGTCAACTGTGTCTTTGACTTTTGACCCAGGCATGCTCCCAAACCTTGGGACATGATTCGATACACCCTATTGCACCTATGAAATCAATCCATCAAGTTTGATTTAGGTCAAGGACTTGATTTCATAGAGGATCACACAATTTGGAGTTCATCTGACAAAAAGTCAACTGTGCACAAAAGTCAACTTTGACTTTTTGAGATTTTTCACATTTAAGGTTCTTTGACCCTAAAATGATGTTAATATGTGATTGGGATCATCATTCATCAAGAAAAATCAAGAAAAGCTGGATAACTTGTAAAAGGGGTAACCATAAAAAACTTAGAAAATTTCTAAGTTAGGAACAAAGTGGCAAGGGTACCAACTTCCAAGGATCATAACTTGAGATCCAAGCAACCATTTGGGGTGATCCAAAGATGGATTTGTAGCTCTCATGGCATAATTTAAAAGTGTCGACTAGACCTCATTCCAATTCATCATAGATTTTGAGTTATTGTTGGATCAAAATGGCTGAAAACATGAAATGCCACTTTTTCCAACACTTAATGAAATTTTCACTAAGTCAGAATCTGTCTTGCTTTTTTTTCCAAAAGTAGGGGGATTTTTCACTTGGATCCAAAAAGTATCAAGACAAACTATGATCACACATGTGTTGTATCATATAATAGCTTTCCAAAATGGCCAACAACTCCATGAAACTCCACTTAAGCCATGAGATATGACAATGACAATGTGCCTTGCTGCAAACTGTAATGGCAAGGCAGATTTGTGCATTTTGCTCGATTTGAGAAAATTTTGCAAATGACAACCAAGTTTATCCATCTGAACACCTCAAGGGGAGACCTAGGAGGGACAAACACTGATCCATTTGCCTCCCAAGTCCTTGGAACCAAAAGTAGCATGCCAAACCTAGAAATGCCTAAAAGAGGGACAAGACTCCAATTTTGGTTTGGAGCATTTAATGGATGCACCAAGGTGGCATGGACTGAGCCCTTTCCAACTGAATTCAGTCAAGACTTATCCAAGAACTAGAGAACCAGCAGCCTGTGCTCTAACCTCTAGTCAATGGCTAGAGGAGACTTGGATTCCTTTTTATCAACATTTGCCAAACTTCTGCAGCAGTTGCCATTCACTATTGCTTTCAAAACAAACTTGCTCTATTATAAATAGAGCTCATTTGTGCTCAGTTTGAGTACACCAAAGCCATCAAACTGATGTTTTCCTCAAAATCTCTTCCTTCACTCCAAAATTGCCTTCCAAAGCAAGTCACTATCTGGTTTTGAGTTTGAGAACTATTTCAACCAAAACAATCACACACACACACCTCATAAACATCATATAGAAGTGATACAAATACTTAAACAACAACTGGAACACTGATTTCTCAAAATCACCATCCAACTGCTCAAGCTTTTAGCAGACTTGCAGTTGGGGTACCATCTTTAGTTCCAGCTTGTTTCAAACCACTCCAAGCATTCAGACACATCACTTGGCACCTAAGGAAGCTGTGCAAATCATTGGAACCACCTTGCAACACCTCTAACACAAAACACGATCACCAGCTGCAAGAGGGTAGCATGAACTCTTCTAACTCTATGATCCATGCATATTTTGTTGCATAATAATTTGGCCATATGTTCATAATCATGCATAGAGTGTTTACCCTTAATCAATTGCTTTATTTGAATCGTGTATGGAATTTCTGAGCCTTCATGCAAATTTTAGGGTTCTTGAGGTTTTTCTTTGATTTCTTATTCCATGCTTAAAATAAATGAAATTAAAGACCATAGACATGATCGTGAGGTGAAAACGAGCAGATTGATATTAGATTGCATGATATCATCAAGTATTTAGTGAGATTGGATAGAAAATGCAAATCTGCAGAAACAGAGGGTGGCGCGTGTTCTTGCCATGTTCTTGGTGCCCTTTTTGAAAATTCAAATATTTGAATTTTGTGATTTTATTTAATTGATTCAAAAATTAATTTCTCTCTGGTTTTTAATGGTTTTGAGTTGATTCTTTTTTTAATAATTCAAAAAAATGCTAAAATATTTTATTTTACCAAAAAATCCCAAAAATATTAATTATTTCATATACTTGATATTTTTACAAAGAATTAATATTTTATTTGTTTTTCAACATTTAAAATGTATTTTCTCCCTTGATTTTCCAAACTTAATTGATTTCCAATCATTTTGTGGATATAGACATGATTTTTCAAACATTAATCCAAGATCACACCTTTTTTTCATACATGTTTGATAATTTTGATCATTTTAATTAAGTTTTTATTTAATTAAAATACATTTTGAAATTAATTTAGGGTTTTGATCTTAATCACCCTAAACAAATCATTTTCAAACACTTTGGTCCTCTAATAGAGTGTAAGTCCCAATCCTTTTGTAAGTAAACCAATTGTGGGCCTCACTTATTGTATAAGTCCCTCTGAACAATTTCAAATGAACGGCGTGATCGTCGCCTTCTCAAAACAAATCATCTGGGCCTACCCTCGTGTCGTAAGTCCCATCTCTTTTCTTTAAATAATCTTTGGGCCTCTTTTAGAGTGTAAGACCCATCCCCTTTGTAAATACACCACTTTTTGGGCCTCAGTCATTGTATAAGTCCCACTGTATTTTCAAAAACAACGACGCGATCGTCGGCTTTTTAACAAAATCAAGTGGGCCTCTCCTCAAGCTATAAGTCCCAATTCTTTTTCTTAAAAATATTTGGGCCTTTAATAGAGTGTAAGACCCAACCCTTTTTTAAAACCAAAATAATTTGGGCCTCAGTGTATTGTATAAGTCCCGATACCGTCAAAAAGTTCGGCATGATCGTCGCCTTTTTAACAAAATCAACTGGGCCTCTCCTCAAGCTATAAGTCCCAATTCTTTTTCTTAAAACTCTTTGGGCCTCTAATAGAGTGTAAGAACTAATCCCCTTTTAACCAAAACTTTTTGGGCCTCATATATTGTATAAGTCCCTCTGTACAATTTTTAAAACAACGGTGCGATCATCGTTAAAACTTGGGCCTCTCCTCTAGCTGTAAGCCCCAACAATCTTTTCAAAGCACTTTCTCCTTTGATTTTGAATTCATATTGTTATCAAAACTTTCATTGTTGAACAACTAACCACACAGCATGGAAGCTCTACAACGGGTAAGTGTTTATACGCTTTCCTTTACCGTTTTCACATATATATATATATATATATATATATATATATAACTGTATTGTGGGGCTGCTTCACTGTAAGTCTTCTTTCACATCCTTTTATATACTTGTCACATATCCACTATGTAATACTAGTATAGTTATTTAGAGTTATCCCCGGAAACTACGTCTAGAACTAGGTAAAGCCATGTTGGTCACTCTTAAATACAAACAAAACTAGATCCCCCGTAGGATTCCAGATACAGTCTTCCCTCCTCTTGGGATTAAACAATATGGAACAAAGAGAAAGACAGTATTCTCGATGAACCTTTTCTCTGACTGTCACCCTTAGAAATTGTCAAAGAAACTCTAACTCCCCAGGGATGATCTTTTCTCCGTGAATGGCATCTCTTGAGTTTCTTCCAAATTCTTGAACTTTCCTAGAATGATCTTTTATCTGTGAATTGCATTTCTTGAACTTCTCTTGGTTTGGGGACCCACAGGCTTCCAAAAAACATCCCCGCCTCGCCTTGGACGTTGTACAAGTACCCTTCGGCCTCTTAGAAGTTCTCATGCCTTCTCTTGGGCTTAATACAAGGACCCTGACGACCTCTTAAAGGTATAAGACAGAACTTAGTCATCCTTTGCTAGAGCAGTCTTTCCAGCGTCAAAACTCTGGCCGTTGTAGGGTTGATACTCATCCCTTAATGCCCGTGCCTCCTCTTGGGCATTGTACAAAAGATAAAACTCTAGACTTGGACAGTCTAAAACTCTTGAGTTTCAAAGACATTCTCAAGTTCCTTTCAAACTGATGTGTCCGCAAGTGCACGAAAATATCGAAGTAATATAAAAGATTATCGAACCCGCAGAGGCCAATGTCAACCTACCGTAATCTATCGTTACTTTGTAAAGCTAAGGCTAATGATAATTGATAAAAGGGAAACTAAGACTTGAACTAAAATAAAACTAAGAAAATTTGATAATAAAGAGAGGTCGGAATATGGATTCCGCGTTCCTAAAGGACTTTGTAGAATTTGGGTACTAATTACGACTATAACTTAGTTCCGTAGAATATACCAACTTAAAGACTTCGCCTCACGCTCTCGCGGTATTAACTAAAGTCATGTTCCCTAATCCAAAGATTTTTCTCTCGCTCGCCCGGTAACTAGGAAATATATTTTGAAAGCCAATAATATCCTAAACGTATCTAAAGCACTCTCGCTGTATTTAGATAAGTTGCCTAATTTCCACTATCCGGTTCGATCCCCACGCTCTCGCAGTGTCGGCTCTAACCTTAATCAATTTCTCACTCTCGTGACAAAATCGTGTTAAATAGCCTCTCACTCTCGTGACAAAGCTACTTAAATTAGACTTGGAAATTAAAGCCAAAACAGAATTTTAATCATAAGTTCGCACCTATTATTTTCTACCGAGTCCCACCGGTAACGACGGTCCTCATACACCGGACTCTAAACTGTTTAGCGAACATAGTGACAGAAACAAAAAAACAATTTTGGGTTTTTGAATTAGGCGAAAACATAGCAAGCGGTTTAAAATGATTTAAAGTGATGCTTGAAGAAAAATGGTAAGAGCTTGAAATGATAACAATGGCAGAAAGATAAAGCATAAATATAAATGGCGGAAAATAAAAGCGTAAAAGTAAATGAACCTGAAGATAAAACAGGAAATAAAAATGAATTAAATATCTTGAAATAATGACGGCAAGATTGATCCAAGCATTACATAGATTGAAGGCCTAACACTAATGGTGTGGTAGTTCCTCGATGTGAGAAACTACCACTTTTTACACCAGTAATTTCGGCCTAAAACAACGAAATAAATTCAACAGTGCTTTCGCATACAAAAACTTTCGTCCCTTGAAACTAAATGATAGGTCCTATATTTAGTGATAACAAGTTGGAAGTTACTTCAGAATTCATGTGAAAAGTAGTGGAGATAATGGGGCGTTGGAGAAGTAGTGGAGATAATGGGAAGTTGGAGAAGTTCAAGGAGAAAGTGTAGACTGAATTGGCCCTTCCGTGTCCCCGTCTGTGTTCTGGACGTAATAAGTCACTTTGTGTGCGTGACGGTCGTGGTGGAGACGTGACGGTCGTGGTGCGCCTTTTATTTGCGTGACGGTCGTGGTGATGGTGTGATGGTCATCACACACACCACTTTCTATTTTCCTGCTTTTTCTTTGTCATTTCTTCCTGTTTTCTTCTCATTTTTTCATGTTTCTCTACTTTGCTCATTTTTAGCTCGGACAATGCAATACCTGCGAAAATACTAGAATACTGAGGAATAATCGGAACTTAAGCTGCAATAACATAATTAATAGTCGTAAATCAAGGCAAATATATGATACATTTTCGTGTTATCAACACCCCCACACTTAAACCTTTGCTTCTCCTCAAGCAAAACATGACTCGTAAGACAAATAGTGCATAAGGATACTGAAATTCTGGCACAGATATCAGATGTCCTACACAGATGTTGAGACACTGATATCCAACACAATGAACAAGATAACAATAAAACTAACAGTGCAGAAAGTAAATAACATAGTGATATGTTTACCCAGTTCGGATCAACAATCCTACTCTGGGGGCTACCAAGCCAGGGACGAAACCAATATACGATAGTATCAATTCACAGATCATACAATCACCGAATAATCTGCTCACTTAATCACTACCCTTCCTATGACTTCTACCTAAGACTCACCTAGGTATGAGGCCCTCCTCAAATCCCTCTACAACCACAACCCGTGATTGGTACCTTTCCACACAAGTAACAAACCGAAAGTCACACTTTCAAAACACACAATTCTCAATACTTCAAAGCTTATGAGAATTGACACACAAGAAACTCAATGCTTAAAAGCTTATGAGTAACTGACAGAACTTACAACACAAAAAAAATAGTCCTTATACTATTATCAGAATGATACCAGTTAGGCTCACAAAATACACTCGAAAACCCTAACAAAAACACAAGTAAGTTCAACACCTAAATTAGGTTTACATCAGTCAATATTGAAATTCTGGTACAAGTGCAGAATTCAGATGTCCTAGAACATGCCGTTCGACATCTGGTCTGACATGATCACAAAGGGCAAGGTATATAGCAATAATCATGGTACTGAAAAGATAAAAGCAAGACATACAGAATTGTTAACCCAGTTCGGTTTAACACACCTACTCTGGGGGCTACCAAGCCAGGGATGAAGTCCACTATCAGCAGTATCAATTCAAAGCTAAACTCCCATTTACAACTTATCACTTAATCACTACCCAATGACCCTTCTACCTAGATCCTCTCTAGGTATGAGAAACCTTTCTCACTCCCAATCATCGCAATGATGTCTAGCAGTTAACAATCTGCCACTGCATCAACGGCTCTTTACCTATACAACAGTTCAACAAGGAAAACACCCTTCCAAGACACAACTTAGAGTTACTTAAAAGCTTCCTCCAAGAACAATACTCCTCTTACTTAACAGCTTCGAGGATCACACTAACAAAGTGTCCAACTCACAGGTCGAGTGGTACAGGAACCCACCCTAATAATAGAACTTTTATATCTTTGGTTGTGTTACAATTCTAGGTTATAATGCATCTATATATAACCTATTCCCAACTGGATTTGGGCCTTCAAAAACGCAACAAATAAGCTGCTACATATCAGTAGAAACTTCTGCTACAAATCAGGTCTTCAATCAAATCATTAACTTCCTAAAATATCTCCATATTTAGAAAGTCTCAGTTCTTCAATATTTTCTCTCCATCTTGAATCTTCAGACCTATAAATCAGCGCCTCATGATTGCATAATATTCCAGAATATTCTGCATCAGTTAAAACCTAACAGAATTAACAAACCACTTCAGTTCTGGCGCGATGTCGAATGGACCTGCATGGGATATCTTGATACGACATGTTGTAGCAGATGTTGAAACTGCTTCAGCACAACATGTTCCATTGCACACTAGGACTTCTTCCTCAACCTGTTCTTCTTTAGCAAGATACACTATCCTATATAACATATTGCTGCTAGTATTTGTTTTACAAAATTAATGCCAACCCTTAAAAATAAAGAACTAATATTCTCCCCCTTTGGAAAATTTTGGCTAAAACAAATACATAGACATTACAACTCAGAGTACAGCAGCAATCACAATTCTATACTACTGTCAGTAGTCATCAGCAACTACTGAACCTACCAGTAACCATCAGTAGCTACTGTGAACAGCAATCCTGGAGAAACATCTTCTAGGGAATATTTCAATGATGTTAGGACATCATGTCTGACAACTCTTTTGGCAGCGCATTTCTATGAGCTCCATAACATCACCTTCGAGCACCACAGCACAATTACTTCAGGCAGCACATCAGGAGGTAAGAAGTAGAAAGTCCCGAAGTTATGCACATGAGGAAGAAGATATCTGGTGTACATGAGGAAGAAGATTGAAGATTTCTGACTCCCCCTTAATCCCACACATTTCTTTTTCCGTCCAGCTCATACCTGGATAATTGTAGAAGAATCCTCCAGAAAAGAAACGTCTGTCTTCACACAAAAGGCCAATGGTGGCAAAAGAGATTTCTGCACACCTTATTTGATCAGACGCCCCTAGTCGACCTGTGGCATAAGATGAAACTTAAGAAGTACCAATCTACCAACCCAGGTAACTCAGAACACAAGTCACAACTGTGTTCATAACTCAGGACATAAGTCACAATTGGAACTCAACACCAGCTCAAAGAAATGATACCCTCTTCGCAAATAATTGGAACTGCAGACTCAGAACAAGGCATCTGCATAACCCATTTAACACACCCTTTCTCCCCCTTTTTAGCCAAAAATTGGCAAAGAAGGCCCTCACAAAACCAGACCCAAGTGATGCTCACCCAAATACGAATAAACACCATAAAACTTGTGAAACAAAACCCTCACTTGGTTGAAGAGGAATAGAACAACCCCTATAAATAGCTGACCAATAACTTTGGAGTTAACGAACCTTGAATATGTCAAGGTTCTTGGTCAAGGAAATGCTATTTTAGGTATCAGAAACTGCATTCAAATTCAATGCCTGCCTTCCAAAACTGCCATGACTGCCTTAAATGTTTCTCAACTGGATCTTACCATAAATTTGGCCAATAACGCTCCATGCATAGGCAGAGACACGTGTTTTGCCTTACCCTTGCACTACCGACCAGAAAAATTCCTTGTTTGGCTCAAGAGAAACATGTCTTGTACCATGTTCTGACATCTTACCAAAACAGTATGTCTGCTTGCTCATAAAAGTATCAACCCAAGACTCCACAGAAACTTATACAAACACATCTTCTTATCTCATGGATACTGAGACGACTTCTCACACTCCCTTCTAGATTCCCTCAAAACAGCAGAGAAAAGTAAAGTCACTGCTTTTCAGACCTATCCTGCATAAGTACTAACTTCACATGCTACACATAAATCAGCACACTTACAGCAATAGGCTATAGATGGCAGCCTTAAAATTCAATGCTTTTTATGATATCACACCAATATTCAGGTAAAAGTTGAGCAAGACCTCACCATGTTGATTTTGGATACATGGTCAGCCAAATCCAATAAACACAAGCCCACTTGATTTGAAATTCCTCACATATTCCATAACAAATGTCTTTAGATTGCTTGCAACACAAGATCAGGACTGCCACCACCTTTCTCTTGTATTAGAAGGAACCTCCTGGCAACAACCTTATAACACCCTAATAGAGTCTTCAACATGAAAGTAGCCATGCTTTCCAGAGCTACTAGCCATCAAGATTAGAATCTGCCCATTCTAATCCACATTATGTCAGAACTGCCACTTCAGACTATAATGCTGCTTCTTCCAACTCCATATGTATGGTACACGCCAAACAATAATGTTGTAACAAAACGTAGGACATCAGCATTAGATAGAAGATCACACCTTCTATATTTTATTCAGGTAATCACAACCACCTGATCACAACAGAGAGAAATAAACTCTCACACAATTCAGAAATCTGAATTGCATCCACACATCAGATAACTACCAAGCTCCCAACACGGTCTTTACCATCAGTCACATTCACATCTCCATCAGACTCATACCAAGCTCCCGACAAGGTATTTGTTACCCAAGAAATATTCACAAACAAACAGCAGATGATGCTCACTTCTTCATTCACACACTTTTGATACAGTCAGCTGATAAGGCTACCTCAGGTTGTCATCAACCACAACCACTCAGAAAGAATAAATTCCTGAACCATAATATCCAGACTGCAGACTTGCATAATTCTCTAGACAAATACTTAGTCTCCCGTCAAAGTATTTACCCTTATGCATAACATCAATAATAGACAAATACTAAGTCTCCCGTCAAAGTATCTACTATTAGTCAGAAAAAGATTACCTTCTCACACAATGTATGACAATTTGTTTGTAATCTTTTGCATATGTATGACAACTTCTGATTCATGACATATATTCACAAGTTACTTTAACTTGGATCAGTGGCTTGATCTTGGACTTCTTTCTGTGCAAAACAACCTTGGCTGAACAAGCAACCACCTTAATTGATGTTCCAACATCAATCTCGGTCACACATCTTCACAGAGTTTTTCTAAAGATATCGTCTATAGTAAAGCTCTTGTACACGTGGATCGACCATCAGTAGCTGATCAAGCTTCCAGGTCATATCCCATTCAGCAGCAGGAACAACTCAAGAGTCTTCTCCTTAAATCACAGCATCTTGCCTGACTTTGAGATGTTGGATGTCACCAACATTCCACAACCAATTTGCCTCTTCTAATCCGTCAGCCAAACTCATCCAAGCGCATAGTCACCAACCAACCCCACCGGTTGATTCAACTCCACAGTGCTTAACCCTTGAAAGTTCTCCACTACACCAGAATAAGAGTTCCATGCTCTCATAGACTTGATAAATGTCATCAAGTTTGAGTAAACAACCTCCATCCTGAATTAGAGAAACAACATCCAGATAACTTGAGACAATAAATTCTTAATGCATCAGGTCTTCTCCCTCAGAATCTGCCAAGAGCACTTCAGAAAATCATACATTCTCCCCTTTAATAACAGCACAGTCTGTGATTAGATCATATCAATCCTAAGCACACACAGTCAATACATATCTAGCTTCACAAGATCATTCAGAACATGCCTCCAAATAACAGAGAAAAATCATGACCTATTGATCTTTGACCTTCATGTCCAAGAAGTCTGCTAGAGATAATACTTCTTGAAACTCAGGTTCACCACTCCTGCAGCAAGGACCAGAAATAAACTGACCTCAGGAATAAAAACCACGTTGATCACACCTTGATCAACTCAAACATCTAAGATAAGTTCCAGGACCAGAAACTTCTTAGACAAACCACCCAGATGCCTTCTCTTCCAGATCAAGAGTAGGCTCTAAACTCATGTGATCAAACCACATTAGTTTGGCACCCAAAGCATCTGCTATGCCATTCCTTCAGCGAACAGAATTCAGCACAATTCTGACGTGATGTTCTAACACAAGATAGGACATCATTCCAAGGAACACAACAAGAGATCAAAGACTTGGGATTAGCCTTTTTAAGAAAAGAAGTAAAAGTAAATTACTTCTCAGATCTCTTCCTTACAACATGCCTTTATGAGTGGACTTGAACAATAAACTTCAAGTATCATTGGCAGAGTAAGTTGAAGCAGTCTTGCATAAATCCCATCACTATAGGATATATATTCAGAGAAGAACGCCCTTCTCAGATACAACCTCAGGAGTTTTCAGATAGATTCGCAACGGATCAAAATACAAACTCCTCAAAGCCTTCGGGTGTCATATATCAGCCCTAGCATCATAATTCAGGTGACACCACAAAATCACAGGTTTGAAATCAAACCTAACATAACCACAACGCAGCAGTTTTTCAGCCAAAACTCGAAGCTTTCAGCACATGCCACTGCCTTTCACGAACAGTCCATCCTCCACTTCTAGGAACCATTCTCACACCTATATGAACTTCTCCAAGTTCAAACAGCTTTTCAGTAGAAAGCTTCTACCTTGACCATGAACCAGAAAGTATCTTCCCTCAGATCTCATCCAGATATATAACAGAATGACCTGCTCTGATACCAATTGAAATTCTGGTACATGTGCAGAATTCAGATGTCCTAGAACATGCCGTTCGACATCTGGTCTGACATGATCACAAAGGGAAAGGTATATAGCAATAATCATGGTACTGAAAAGATAAAAGCAAGACACACAGAATTGTTAACCCAGTTCGGTTTAACACACCTACTCTGGGGGCTACCAAGCCAGGGATGAAGTTCACTATCAGCAGTATCAATTCAAAGCTAAACTCCCCGTTTACAGCTTATCATTTAATCACTACCCAATGACCCTTCTACCTAGATCCTCTCTAGGTATGAGAAACCTTTCTCACTCCCAATCATCACAATGATGTCTAGCAGTTAAAAATCCGCCACTGCATCAACGGCTCTTTACCTATACAACAGTTCAACAAGGAAGACACCCTTCCAAGACACAACTTAGAGTTACTTAAAAGCTTCCTCCAAGAACAATACTCCTCTTACTTAACAGCTTCGAGGATCACACTAACAAACTGTCCAACTCACAGGTCGAGTGGTACAGGAACCAACCCTAATAATAGAACTTTTACATCTTTGGTTGCGTTACAATTCTAGGTTACAATGCATCTATATATAACCTATTCCCAACTGGATTTGGGCCTTCAAAAAGGCAACAAATAAGCTGCTACATATCAGCAGAAACTTCTGCTACAAATCAGGTCTTCAATCAAATCATTAACTTCCTAAAATATCTCCATATTTAAAAAGTCTCAGTTCTTCAATATTTTCTCTCCATCTTGAATCTTCAGACCTATAAATCAGCGCCTCATGATTGCATAATATTCTAGAATATTCTGCATCAGTTAAAACCTAACAGAATTAACAAACCACTTTAGTTCTGGCGCGATGTAGAATGGACCTGCATGGGACATCTTGATACGACATGTTGTAGCAGATGTTGAAACTGCTTCAGCACAACATGTTCCATTGCACACTAGGACTTCTTGCTCAACCTGTTCTTCTTTAGCAAGATACACTATCCTATATAACATATTGCTGCTATTATTTGTTTTACAAAATTAATGCCAACCCTTAAAAATAAAGAACTAACAAATATATAGCAATTAATCTTGACTGAATTGGGCTTCAAAAATGCAGCATATAGACTGCTCACAAATCTGCAAAATTAACTCCAACAAAATAGGTCTTCAATCCAAAGTTTCCTATTATGTCTCCATAATTAGAAACAGCAGCAAATCCAAAAAACCAACAAATAATCACAATCCAAAAATGCTTTGGATGCCACATAGGATAACTAAATATTCATAGAATATTCAGTAACAATTCATAGTAACAGAATCTGCATTAAAACTGAATCCACAACGCGATGTCCTATGAGCTGGTATGGGACATCTTCATTCGACATGTTGAGTGCAGCAACTTAGAACTTCATGTTTCAACATCTTGTTGCTATAATAGTTTTAGCAAAATAAATGCCAACCACAAAATCACAGAAATAACAATCTCTCCCTTTGGCTTATTTTGGCTAAAAATACACACACACACAAAAACTTGTAAAGAAACACAACAATATCCATATCAGATGGCAGCGAAAAAAAAAAAATAGCTCACAGCAAAACAAACTTCCAGCAGCTCACAGCAAGAAAACATCCAGCATAGCAGCACTCCCCTTCAGCTGCATACAACACTAGTACAGCAAACAACTCATCATAGCAGCCTAGAAAAACTCCCCCTCAACAGCAGCAACATTCCACATTCTCCCCCTCAACTACTGCAGCAGCACAAGCACACACGCACTCCCCACACAAACATCCCACACAATCCCACACAAACATACTACTCCCCCTTTTTAGCCATAAATATGACAAAGGCAAGTAGAACAAGTCAAAGTAAAAATAAACCAGAGTAAAGTTCAGAGGAGATACAAAGAAAAGCTATTCAGGTGTTTCAGACAAAAACAACAAAAGTAAAATAAAACTTCTGCATAAATTAAGCCATTATTCTGCAGCAGCATCATCGTCAGATTCAACAATGTCTTCACTCTCTCCACCAGCAACAGCATCAGTATCAGTACGTATCACCACTCCTAGATCCAGAGTCATCTGAACTCTGCTCACATTCTCTATCAGATTCTACAGAAGCATCACCTTCAGCAGTTCCTTGGTCCTTACCAGCATTCCTTTTCTCCATGAAGGTTTTGATCAACTGTTCAAGTTTGGCCTTTCGATCAGTGTCTTTTCTAATGGATTCTTCCAGTTCCTTGCAAGTTTCTTGTAGCTGAGCCATGACTTCATCAGCAAGATTAGCATGACTGGAAGTCTGTGAAGATGTCCCAACAATGTCTGAGACATGTGCTCCACCCAGTAGCTTTTAATGAAGGGACAAAGGAGGTTTTCTTTTGAGCACAGTGTCACCCCTCAACACAAGATTAGGACACAGTTCTAGAATAATACCACAGATCAAGGAAGGGAAACAGATAGGCATCTTGACAGCAGGTGAGCTAGCTTGTTTCAAAATCTGCTCAAAGATGTATGATCCAAAATTAAAAGAAATCTTCTTCCCTATAGCATATATGAATCTGCTAAGTGTGGAGGAAATAGTAGATGTGTGATTTGTAGGAACCCAATTTACCACAGCAATCCTGTGGAGGATGGCATATTTGACACTTAGTTTTCCAGACGATAACTTCTTTTCATTTGGCCAATGTCTAATACAGCCACTTGTAATCTCCTTGCATACAGTATTGTCTGTAACCTCTAACTCAGGTTGAGGTTCCTTACTCCTGCCCAGATAGTTGTTGATAATTTCAGGAGAAAAAATGACAGCTTCTCCTCTCACAGATACTTTTCTGAGGTTGTCACCCTTGTTCTCATCACACTCTTCAGATATATTTACCACAAATTCCTTGACTAGATTGCCATAGCATGGTCCTATTTTGGACACCGTTCTCATCAATAAAACCGCCTCAATGAGATCCATGATTTCCTTGTACTTATCGAAATCCTTCCCCAACTCTCTCTCTAGAGCAATCCTCCTTTGATCTACAATTCTCCATCTATCTGAATTTCTCATAGAACTCTCAGCATGAGTCTTTTTGCAAGTGGAGGTTTTCATACCAATGATGTCCTGGACATCTGTTGCAACTTCATAGTCAGAATCACTGTGATCAGTGATTTTTCTTTTCTTAGTGGGCACTACAACCTTGCTCCATTGTTTAGGAGGCCTTACTTGAACTTTTCTTTCCCCATCTCCAGATTTACCACGCAATTTCGAAGACTTGGAGCCTTCACTTATCACAGTTTTTTCGCTTCTTCTCTTAATTTTTCTCAGCATTCCAGCAATAGGTTCCTCATCAGAAATGAGGTCATCAACATTAATAACATCATCAGTCCTATCAGTAGGGCTGCTATTGATATTTTCTGTTACGGATGTTGGAACATCAGACCCGACATTCGCCTTAATTCCACTCAGAATCGTGGCAACAACTCTCCTAATTTCCTTATCCTTTTTTACAGCATCATCATCAGTGGAATTCTTGTTTACATTTCGTGATTTAGAATCCTTCTTCTTCTCAACTAAACCAGACATAGACCCCTTTTCAGACACGCATTTCCTAGGGCTTATTTGGTGACCATACAACCTGGTTATGGAGTGGACTTTCTTCCTAGGTGAGAAAGGTCTAGAATTCTTACCTGGCGTATTGACATTCGTTGTGTGAGAAGCTTGCTGTTTGCCTTTAGGGTCAGCTGGCATAACATTCAAAGGAGCAATATCGAGCGCCAGATCAGAGAGATTGATCATCCGCAGTGATTCATCATCTCCAGTGTTATCAGAGGACCCGTGCATGGATTCGGAGTTATGATGTTGAGACATGTTTAATTGATCACACGGTACAGTATTGAGAATGTTAGGAGAAAACCCTAAGACCCGTGAGCTTTGAAGAGAAGGGGCAAGAGGAATTTGTGTAGAATAAGTTTGCTGAAAATATGGTGTGTTTCCCCGCCTATTTATACTTTTGAGGACTGGGCCCAGAGTAGAGCGGTATTCACAAAATTTGATTACCCGATTCGTCTCAAGTGAACATTTATCAAATTCTTCTTCTAAACTTACCTTGCTGGCATAATTACTAAGTTTAAGCCCATTATTACATTTCACCAAGCAAACATCATGAGTTGCTTTACAATTTATCAGCACCTGTACTAACTTAATAGTCTTTCCAATATCTTTCTTAGTCTCCAAGCCTATTCTAGTGTTCTCAGAAATCCACAGATAACAATTATTTGTCGCTCTCTTACCTCTCATGATAACCTTACCCTTCTTGTTTGTTATCAGACATTCAGAATTGGTAAAGTTTACCTTGAGACCTTGATCACATAATTGACTTATGTTGATCAAGTTTGCATCCAAACCTTCAACAAGTAATACCTCCTCTAGATTGGGTTGACCTGCACAGTCCAGTTTACCAACAACTATAACTTTCCCATTTGATCCATTACCAAAGGTCACGTAGTTGACAGAATGAGACTTCACATCTGACAGACATCCCATGATACCAGTCATGTGCCTGAAACATCCACTGTCGAAGTACCACTTTTCCCTTGCAAAGACACTGAAGGACTTATGAGCCATGTGTTCCTCTACAGTACTCTTGGGAGTCCACACTTTTGTTGCCCCAACCCACTCTTGTTTCCTACTAGACTGTAAGCCAGTCTTGGGGTAGCCATATAATCTGTAGCAGAAGGGTTTTATATGGCCATGCCTTCCACAATAGTGGCGTTTCCATCTTTGATTCTTTCTTCTTGTGACATTCTTTTGATGTCTGTGAGGATGTTGCAACATGTTATACGACATCTTTGATTCTTTCTCAGGTTGAGCAGGTGTCACTTCAGGCCATTTTCCCTTGTCCATCTCGTTGGAACTTTCAAACCCGAGACCCCTAACATCTCCAACATCTCTCCCTGACTTCAGAATCTCATCAAGCACATCAGAGCTGCTATTAAGCATTCTGACTGTCTTGATGACATTATCCAGTTTAGAGTTCAGAATAACCACTTCACTTTTTAGATCAGAGATAGTAGCCAAATGCTCTATCTGTTCAGCTTTTAGATGAGAAATGATTTTCTTTTGTTCTTCTTTCTGCTGACACACTTCTTCACTTTTAATGCATAAATTCTTGTAGGAAGCAGCTAGCTCTTCAAAAGTAAGATCATCACTGACTGATTCTTCATCAGACTCACACACACCTGTTAATGTTGTGAATCTCTTTCCAGACTTCTCATCAGTTTCAGTTTCAGAATCGTCTTCTGACCATGAGACTGATAGCCTCTTCTTTTGCCTCTTGAGATATGTGGGGCACTCAGACTTTATATGCCCAAAACCATCACATTCATGACACTGAGCTCCTCTCTCTTAGTTAGAATTACCTTCAATACTGGTCTCCCAGCATTTTGATTTTTACTGATGTCAGATGGCTTTCCCCTAACATTTGATCTTGACTTCCAATCCACCTTTTGAAGTATTTAACCTTAGGGGGACTCCCATCCTTTTATAACAGCTTTCCATGCTTGATCATCCATGGATTTGATGAATGCTATCATCCTTGGTTTCCAATAGTCATAGTTGGAACCATCAAGCAGAGGTGGTTTGTTCAAAAATCCTCCATCCTAGTCCATTGTACCAGAAAGTACCTTCCCTGAATCTCACCCAGAACCAAATAAGGGTGCAAGCTCTGATACCAATTGAAATTCTGGCACAGATATCAGATGTCCTACACAGATGTTGAGACACTGATATCCAACACAATGAACAAGATAACAATAAAACTAACAGTGCAGAAAGTAAATAACACAGTGATATGTTTACCCAGTTCGGATCAATAATCCTACTCTGGGGGCTACCAAGCTAGGGACGAAACCAATATACGATAGTATCAATTCATAGATCATACAATCACCGAATAATCTGCTCACTTAATCACTACCCTTCCTATGACTTCTACCTAAGACTCACCTAGGTATGAGGCCCTCCTCAAATCCCTCTACAACCACAACCCGTGATTGGTACCTTTCCAAACAAGTAACAAACCGAAAGTCACACTTTCAAAACACATAATTCTAAATACTTCAAAGCTTATGAGAATTGACACACAAGAAACTCAATGCTTAAAAGCTTATGAGTAACTGACAGAACTTACAACACAAAAAAACAATGTCTTTATACTGTTATCAGAATGATACCAGTTAGGCTCACAAAATACACTCGAAAACCCTAACAAAAACACAAGTAAGTTCCACACCTAAACTAGGTTTACATCAGTCAATATATCGCAATTAATCTGGACTGAATTGGGCTTCAAAAATGCAGCAAATAGACTGCTCACAAATCTGCAAAATTAACTCCAACAAAATAGGTCTTCAATCCAAAGTTTCCTATTATGTCTCCATAATTAGAAACAGCAGCAAATCCGAAAAACCAACAAATAATCACAATCCAAAAATGCTTTGGATACCACATAGGATAACTAAATATTCACAGAATATTCAGTAACAATTCATAGTTACAGAATTTGCATTAAAACTGAATCCACAACGCGATGTCCTATGAGCTGGTATGGGACATCTTCATTCGACATGTTGAGTGTAGCAACTTAGAACTTCATGTTTCAACATCTTATTGCTATAATAGTTTTAGCAAAATAAATGCCAACCACAAAATCACAGAAATAACTGATACTCATCCTAGGATACCAACTCTACTTTGGTTAAGTTTGTGTCGATAGGTACTTGCTCACACACTAAGGATATCGTAACAACACAATTCCGCTTTTGCGGTCATCAACCTCCGTCCTATACAAACCAATCTGAATCATGTCATTATACCTAAGCCTAACTCACTCATCCTTCTTTTATCCCTTTTCATTCTGGCACAATCACATTAAGCCCGTTATCCTTTCACACTCATGGTAGGATGGCCTTTTAGCGACTATGATCTCATTATTATCATTTTTTCTTTCTTTTGGCACATTGTCTTAAATATCACTAAAGAAGTTTGCACCGTTGGGCTAAATGATCAGGTGAGGATCATCTAACTTAGAAGGAGCATTCATTTTTTTCTTTTCTTAATTTGCCTTTTAAGCCTGAGATCATACACTTATTTGCATCGGCTTCCTACTTAGTGCGTGCTTAGGATGGTGTTGACTGCTAAATAAACTACTTAGGGACTAGTAAGGGGGTGAGAACTTAAGGCTATGGCATAACAAGTACTCAAATTGATTTCCATAATTTAGAGGCTCACGGTGTTAAGACGATACCGATCTTGCAGAATTTTCCCAAGTCTTACAATCTAACCTCAATTTCGTCTGTAACCTAAGATTTTCAAAAGAAACAATATTTTTAACTCAAACATTTTCAAAATATTTTGTGTGGCTCAAGGGAATGGGGAAATCGATAAACAACATAAAATCAACATAAAGACTCGACAGCACATGCAAAGATGCAACGAAACATTAAAATAGAAAAAATTTAAAATCATGCTAGAAAACAGTACATCTAACTAGAAAGCAGTAAAATGTAAGTGGTTAAAATCATGCTAGAAAACAGTAAATCTAGCTAGAAAGCGGTAAAATGAAAGCGGTAAATGTTCCTCCCCCACACTTAAACCAAACATTGTCCTCAATGTTTTGATAAAAGGTGGTAGAGGAAAGATAGAACCTGTATGAATGCCATTGCGTGCTACCACGGCCAAATTAGCGTTGATTCTTCCCTTGTCGTCCTTGTCTTTGCTGGCCACTTCTACTTCGGTGTCTTGTATTACGAGTTATTTGAATTTGCTGAAACTTCATTTTCTTGAAGCCGCTCATTATATTGCCTATTTCAGAAGGAAGTACCTGCAAAAAATTGTTAGAAAAATACGGTGCGGTGTGTGCAGGTGGAACCTGACCATGCGAAAGGACAAGGAGGATGTAAGTTACGAATGGGAGAGACATGCTTTCTCCCAACATACTCGTCATTGGTGTCACCACCAGTAGCGAAATTCGTAGGAATGTGAGTGGGCACCAACTCATCTTAAGGGATTGTCACCTAGAGATTTTTCGCCTAAATATGGCTGAGACGTGACAAGCGATACAATTCTTTATTTTCTGCAAACACAAACAATAAAAGTAAAACATTAAATTAAAAGCTCGTGGGTTTCCTCCCACGCAGGGCTTTGTTTAATGTCAATAGCTCGACGGCTAATAATTTTCGGTCTCCATGGCCACTTATCAAGCCATCTCACATATCCCTTACCTTTTCTTCTCTTCCTTCTGTGGGGTGGTTCATTCTTTTGAACTTGTGGTGGTGGTTCTAGATCTATCCTAAGTATTATCTTTTCAAGTTTGGGCTTAGTTATTTCATCCATCACCTCAAAGTTTAACCTTACCATCTTAACAGTAATGATATCCCTAGTTTCATGGTCCTCGAATTTTCTCTTTTTATGCGTGCCCTCAAACAAAGATGCATCGGTGTGGATATTTTCCAATACCTCCGCATACGTTTTGGATTGGAATTCTACCTTTGGTGGGGTATACGAAGAAGGAACGACATTAAGTGCTTCCTTCGCTGGCTCTTTGACGACCTCCCTTTCAAGTGATCCCAGTGAATTTTTCTCAATCTCTACTTCTTCCTCACCATAATTCTCCTCAACCTCAATATCACTCTCCTCAACCTCATTATCACTCTCCTCGGGATTCTCAATTTGCTTTTCATTAATGGTTGTTACAACATCCACATTCTCCTCGGGGGAGGGTCCTATAGGTGTCTGTGCAAGCAGGGAGATTTGAGTCTCCAATGCCTCAGTGTGAGTCGCAAGGGACTCGACTATTGTGTTTATCTGCCTAAGGTTTTCATAAGTATCAAGATGTTGTCTTCTAAGCTCTTCATTATGGAGATTTTATGTCTCCGCAAAGTGCTCCATCATGGATTCTAGCCTCGAATTAGTTGTTGTTTCAATGAAATCCTCCATTAATGTTTCAAGGTTGGAATTGACGGATTCTTGCGGTTCCTCAAAATATTGGGAGTGGTAATCATAGGGAAAATTTGGTTGCGGTTCCTCAAAATTTTGGGAGTGGTACGGTTCCTCCAAATGCTGGGAGTGGTAATCGTAGAGGTAATTTGGATGTTGTTCCTCGAGATATTGTGAGTGAGTCAGTGTCGCATTGAAATCCAGCATTAACATTTCTAGGTTGGAATTATGAGATTCTTGCGACTCCTCAAAATGTTGGGATTGGTAGTTACAGAGGAAATTTGGGTGAGAATGATTTAGTGATGCATTGAAATTCTCCATTTGTATTTCAAGGTTGGAATTATGGGATTCTTGCGATTCCTCGAAATATTGGGAGTGGTGATTGTAGAAAAAATTTGGGTGATACATAGTTTTTAATTTTTTTAATTATTATTATTATTATTATTATTATTATTATTTTATAGGAGTGCCTTAGTCTATACGGTGCAACAACAGAATAACAATATTGATTGTTGGTCCCCGGCAACGGCGCCAAAAACTTGATGCGTCCGCAAGTGCACGGAAATAACGAAGTAATATAAAAGATTGTCGAACCCACAGAGACCAATGTCAACCTACCATAATCTATCATTACTTTGTAAAGCTAAGGCTAATGATAATTGATAAAAGGGAAACTAAGACTAGAACTAAAATAAAACTAAGAAAATTTGATAATAAAGAGAGGCCGGAATATGGATTCCGCATTCCTAAAGGACTTTGTAGAATTCGGGTACTAATTACGACTATAACTTAGTTCCGTAGAATATACCAACTTAAAGACTTCGCCTCACGCTCTCGCGGTATTAACTAAAGTCATGTTCCCTAATCCCAAGATTTTGCTCTCGCTCGCCCGGTAACTAGGAAATATATTTTGAAAGCCAATAATATCCTAAACGTATCTAAAGCGCTCTCGCTGTATTTAGATAAGTTGCCTAATTTCCACAATCCGGTTCGATCCCCACGCTCTCGCAGTGCCGGCTCTAACCTTAATTAATTTCTTACTCTCGTGACAAAATCGTGTTAAATATCCTCTCACTCTCGTGACAAAGCTACTTAAATTAGACTTGGAAATTAAAGCCAAAACAGAATTTTAATCATAAGTTCGCACCTATTATTTTCTACCGAGTCCCGCCGGTAACGACGGTCCTCATACACCGGACTCTAAACTGTTTAGCCGAATGTAGTGACAGAAACAAATAAACAATTTTGGGTTTTTGAATTAGGAGAAAACATAGCAAGCGGTTTAAAATGATTTAAAGTGATGCTTGAAGAAAAATGGTAAAAGCTTGAAATGATAACAATGGCAGAAAGATAAAGCATAAATATAAATGGCGGAAAATAAAAGCGTAAAAGTAAATGAACCTGAAGATAAAACTGGAAATAAAACTGAATTAAATATCTTGAAATAATGACGGCAAGATTGATCCAAGAATTACATAGATTGAAGGCCTAACACTAATGGTGTGATAGTTCCTCGATGTGAGAAACTACCACTTTTTACACCAATAATTTCTGCCTAAAACTACGAAATAAATTCAACAGTGCTTTCGCATACAAAAACTTCCATCCCTTGAAACTAAATGATAGGTCCTATATATAGTGATAACAAGTTGGAAGTTACGTCAGAATTCATGTGAAAAGTAGTGGAGATAATGGGGCGTTAGAGAAGTAGTGGAGATAATGGGAAGTTGGAGAAGTTCAAGGAGAAAGTGTTGACTAAATTGGCCATTCTGTGTCCCCGTCTGTGTTCTGGACGTAATAAGTCACTTTGTGTGCGTGACGGTCGTGGTGGAGACGTGACGGTCGTGGTGCGCCTTTTATTTATGTGACGGTCGTGGTGGTAATTTGACGGTCGTCACACACACCACTTTCTATTTTCCTACTTTTTCTTTGTCATTTCTTCCTGTTTTCTTCTCATTTCTTCATGTTTCTCTACTTTGCTCATTTTTAGCTCGGACAATGCAATACCTGCAAAAATACTAGAATACTGCGGAATAATCAGAACTTAAGCTGAAATAACGTAATTATTAGTCGTAAATCAAGGCAAATATATGATACATTTTCATGTTATCACAAACATAGGAAGAAACCCCAGTCTCTCCCATGAGAGTTCCCCACACTTGGACACGCTTCAGGATCTCAATAATCCTCAGGATTAAGGAAGCCTCCTTTTGGGCTTTCTACAAATGATTCTCCCTAGCAGGGCTAACCTTTTCAGACTCTCTTGTTGAGTCAATCACTTTTAGCCTCCGTCTGTGGCTTTGTACAAGACATATAAAACATTCTCTTGTTGAGTATAAAAGACTCTCTTGTTGAGTCAATCCCTTTTTTAGCCTCCGTCTTGGGCTTTGCATAAGACATATAAATCACTCTCTTGTTGAGTATAAAAGACTCTCTTGTTGAGTCAATCTCCTTTCAGCCTCCATCTCGGGCTTCGTACGAGATAGAAAAACACTCTCTTGTTGAGTATAAAAGACTCTCTTGTTGAGTCAACCACTTTTAGCCTCCGTCTTGGGCTTTATACAAGACATATAAATCACCCTCTTGTTGATTATAAAAGACTCTCATGTTGAGTCAATCTCCTTTTAGCTTCAATCTCGAACTTCGTACGAAACAACAAATCACTCTCTTGTTGAGTATAAAAGACTCTCTCGTTGAGTCAAACAACCTTCAGACTCTCTTATTGAGTCAATCACATGGTCAAGACTCTCTTGTCGAGTCCACCTTTTTAGCCTCCGTCTTGGGATTTATACAAGATAGATAAAAGTACTCTCTTGTTGAGTCAAACCTTTTCAGCCTCCATCTTGGCCTTTATACAAGATACATTCTCCCCAACGGAGTCAAAATCCCTTTTAGCCTCAATCTTGGGCGTTGTACAAGACAGAAAGAACATTTTCCCCGGAAAAGTCAAACTTCCCGCCTCCTCTTGGGCTTTGTATAAAGAAGACCCCGATTGAGTCAATCAACCTTTTAGCATCAAAGTTGTGCCTTGCTCACAACATACAAACATCAACAACTCCTCTTTAGAGATGATAAATTCTCTCTCAGCCAAAACCCTTTAGCTTCACATCTTGGGCTTTGAAGAAGATACAAACCACCTTTAGCTTCACGTCTTGGGCTTTGAACAAGACACCAAAACATCTCTTTCCTCCCTTAGAATAGGAGGAACTATGATCGCTCTGATTTCCCTATTTCGAGAATACGTAGGCATAAGATTGCAAAATCTTAGCGAGCATACTAGTCAAAAACCCAAAATCCCGTACCTTCATATATCAACCCAAAAGCATCAAATCTAAACACATTACCAAAAACCTCACAAATGGTCCAAACATTTTATTCTTAACAAAATAACCAAAGAGGGGCCCACATCTTAATAGCATCTATAAACCAAGAGTTTTGACTGTTTAAACTCAGTATGCAAGTAGGATTTATTGGAGACATCTATTTCCCTTCCTTAATCAGCTTAATAGGATAAAAAATGAATCGAATTGTAGTGCCCAAGCAATAGTGATTTAAGACCACAAAAATCGTGCTACAGATAAATGGCGCCCATCGTGGGCCCCTATTCTCTTTCTTACAATCTTCGGTAGAAACCTTAAGTTTAGAAAATGACCCAGAAAAATGGCGACCAGAGTGGGAGACATTCTTTCTTGCATTCCCAAGGTATGAAACCTTAAATTCAACAAAATGTCACAGAAATGGTGACTCTGCTGGGGAGTCATTGTCTGTATAGGATCATAAGACTAGAGGTCTAGGATGATTAAGACAAATATATATACTGCTTTTCCAAATTGATATCTGTGTTTATTTTTCTGCTAATGGGAACGCGTGTGATGCCACATGTAGAAAGATTGAGTATACACCTAAGATATGGGATGGCATTATACGGGTAATCTTACGGGGAGTGAATCCCAGTTAAGAGTCCCCGATTGACCATAAAACTCAGTGGAGACTCCCTTTGCAAATACATTGCCTATACGATTTCGGTTGTTGAATGTAGTGTGGTCGACTGGGTTATCTGAGAAGCTGAGGTTTTTAGTAGACTGAAACCATTTTGTAGTGCAGAAGCTATCCAGAATAGTTGTCACGTGATACTACCCTCATCTGAGATCACTCTAAGATACATTAGCTCGCTGGCAATCCGCTTGTTGTTGTTATCCCAAGAGGGGTCAATGATTTTGCGGACAGGTACAAAAATCACCAGTATAAACCTTTGGGGATGGGTAGAGCCTTGACTTCATGACACCAACCCTTTAACCCCATGTTTTTTCTATGTTTTTGTGTGCTGCATTCATACATTCATTTAAAAAACATTAAAAAACAAAGAAAAATCATCTCTTCTTGTCTCTCTTTGTCAAATTAAACTAAGACAATGATTGCAAATGTCAAATAAAGAGATTGCTAATGGATTTCGGTAGAAGGAAAACTCACAAGTACACCTTCAAGGTTCCAAAACTAGAGGATTTGAGAGGTCTGACGAGGATGATAACCAACCCTGAGGCTTTCAGAGCCAAGTATGGAGGACTGTTGTCTCTGTTAAGGGTCCATGTAATTGAAGGAATCCTGTCCACACTAATCCAGTTCTACAATCCGGTCTATCACTGTTTCACATTCCCGGATTATCAGCTAGCACTAACACTGGAGGAGTACTCTCACCTGACTGATTTACATATTATTGATCAAGCTCCCTTTTCTGGACTAGAAGAGATTCCAAAGGATCAAACCATTACAAGGGAAATTTATTTGGACTAGCCAGAAGTCAGGACTCACATGACCACTAAGGGTGGAATCCAGGGTTTGCCAGCCCAGTTCTTAATAAGAAAGCTCTATACTTTGCTAGTATAGGGAACGTGGCCGTTTTCGAAAGCATCTTTATTTTGCTTACCTACGGGTTATTTTTGTTTCCAAACATCGATAACTTCGTTGATATCAACGCCATTAAGATTTTTCTGATTGGAATTTGTACACTTAAGGAATTTGTACGACGGAGGAATGATCACATGTTGTGTACCCCTGCTGTACAAATGGTTCATTTCCCACTTACCCAAGTCTGCTGCATTTTGGGATCAAAAAAATACTTTAAGTTGGTCACAGAGAATCATATCTGTTACCAACTTTGACATCGATTGGTACAATCGAAACTATGACAGGATCAGAATCATCGACCGTTGTGGAAATTTCCCAAATGTACCCCTTATAGGAACTAAAGGAGGAATCAACTATCACCCAATTTTAGTTCGTCGTCAATTCAGATACCCGATGAGGCATGTCCCACGTAATGCTCATCTGGAAGGTCTTTTCTTCATGGAAGGAGAAAATGACAGAGCACTAAAGACAGAAACAGTGCATGCCTGAAAACACGTTCATAGAAAAGGACGAGAGTCTCTAGGAAAACTGGACTGTGTCTCGGTGGAACCTTATCTCCACTGGGTACTGTCATACCCCAAATTTTGACCACTAAGATTTTCCATCATGGTGCAAATCATCAGCACAATATGGATGTACCTTTGTACCTCATTAGTCTCCCCAAAGATGGGTGAGCGTTCACAATAATCAAAATTAGGGTTTCAAACCCTCTCAGAGCTTTTAGACAAATGATCAATCAAGGAATGACATGATCTTCAACTTGTCTAACCTCTTAAACATCCACAAAGGATCAAGAGGACTCCCACATCAAGAATTAAGCACAAGAATGCAACATTTCAAGTAGATCAAGCCTCAAGTTCATCAAATACAAAGTCAACTGACGCAGAAAGTCAAATTTTGACTTTTTGGTCAACTATGAGCTTCACAAGCCATTACTCAAGAAAATATGATGGATGATTTAATTTGATAAAATTTAAATCAAGAAATCATGCAAAATTGCAAAATTGATCAAATTGAAAGAAACTTAGAAAATTTTTTCTAAGTTAAAATCATGTTCAAGTGCACAACTTTTCAAGGTTGTAACTATTGATCCAAGCATCCATTGATTTTGAGTAAGAGCTACTTTTAAAGAGGGTATTTAATACTTCAACATTGTAGAAGGAATCAACTCAAAATATCATAAGGATTGAAAGATATAAGTGATCAAAGTTGAGAATTCTTAATGTCCAATGTTCTGACATTGCATAGGACATCATTAATATTTTTTCAGCAAGAATGTCCCAACTTCAAGGATGTTTTTCTCCATGATCCAAGTTGAACCAGGTCTGGAGTCAAACATGAAAGTTGAAGTACATCATCTCAGCTTTCCAGAAAGTCCTAGAACGTTCTTGTAGCATACTCGAGCAAGGAGATATGATTTTTGTAAAAAGCATTGATAAAGCAGAATTTTCATGACAGCTTTTAGGACAGATTTGACTACACAAGTTCAAGACCATTTTTGATGACTTTGCAAGCAGAACCAAGACCAAAGTCAAACATCAAAGTTAAAGTATGTCATTAGGACTTTCCAAAATGTATAAGAACTCCCATTAATTCAACTTGAGCAAGGAGTTATGAACCTCACAACAGGCCTTGCTCGAGCTGATTTTTATAGGACAAATTTTGTGCACTTTCCTTGTGCCACCCAATTTTCAAGCTTTGTCACCATGCAAGACAAGCATCAAAGATGCAATTCACTTCAACTCAAAATATCATAGTGGATTAAAAGATACAACTGATTAAAGTCTGGAATTATTAATGTTCAAAGTTGTGTGATGTTCCAACAATGCATAGGACATCACTAATAGTTTTCCAGCAAGAATGTCCCAACTTCAAGGCTGTTTTTCTCCATGATCCAAGTTGAACCAGGTCTGGGGTCAAAAATGAAAGTTGAAGTACATCATCTCAGCTTTCTAGAAAATCCTAGAATGTCCATGTAGCATACTCGAGCAGGGAGTTATGGATTTTACAAAAAGGCTTGCTGCAGCTGAATTTTTCATGGGGCAGATTTGCACATTTCTTGTGCCACACGAATTTTTAATCCTTGTCATCATTTTGAACACATATTAGGATCAAATCTAAAGGGGAAAATCACTGAACCAAGCCTCCAAATTCCTTGGAACAAGAAGTAGCATGCCAAACCTAGAAATGCCTAAAAGAGGGACAAAACTCCAATTTTGGATTGAAGCATTTAATGGATGCTTAGAGGTGGCATGGACTGACTCATTTGCAACTGAATTCAGTCAAGATTCCTCCAACAACTAGGGAACCAGCAGCCTGTGCCCTAACCTCTAGTCAATGGCTAGAGGAGACTTGGATTTTCATTGGACAACATTGGCCAAACCTCTGCTGCAGTTGCCATTCACTGTGGATCCCAAAACAAACTTCCTCTACTATAAATAGAGCTCATTTGTGCTCAGTTTGAGAACACCAAAGCCATCAAATAGATGTTTTCCTCAAAATATCTTCTTTCACCTCAAATTTTCCTTCCAAAGCAAGTAATTCTGAGTTTTTGAGTTAGAGAGCAATTCCACTCAAACTAATCACACACACACCTCACATATATCATATGTAAGCTGTCCAAACTATCAAAAGTGACCTGTAATCACAACATCACAAAGTCACCTCTCAAAACCTCAAAATTGGACTTTTTTGCATTTTTCAAGCCATGTCTTGATTCAGTCACTTTCCAAACCAGCTAAAACCTCAAACACACTCCAAATATCATCCTTGAATTGTCCCAAATAGTTCCCCCCGTCTGGAACACCATTTGAGAGAGTTGCTATTATGGTCACTTTTAACCCCTTTTGCAAGAAAGGGACAATTTGTATTTTTGCAGGTACCAGCTGATTCCAATCATCCTAAAAGCATCCAAGAGGTCATTTGAGGGTGTCCAAAGTATCAAATTATTTCTGGAACAAAGCACTTGGTAGGTTGCACAAAATCTCCAAAAAAGAGGTAAAATTCACAACTTGAATTCTTTGAATCATGCTTTCCTTTGTTGTCCACATACATGCATCATATTGAACAATTATTGAAGCAAAAATGTAGTCTTTAATGTGTGTGTTATGATCCTCCTACTATTTGCACTTTAACATGTTTATTTGTGGAGTTTATGTTGTTTTAAACTTAAGGTGCAGATCTGGTTTTTTTACCTTGTGTGTGATGTACATTAAGTTTCAGTATGTATGAGTGATACCATAGGATTCCTTGCAAAAATTTGGTCAAGATAGGTTCTTATAGATTTTAATTTCGTTAAAAATTGAGAGAGTTATGAATGTTTGAAGTTTGATAGCAAAGATGTTGAAAAACCAAGGTGCAGTTCTGATGTCAAATGTGATGTTGTGACATCTTTCATTTTTCTCTTATCTTCAAAACTCATGAGTGATGTCAAATGTGATGTTGTGACATTAGTTTATTCTCAAAAAACTCAACCAATTCTTTTACATAGCAAAAATCATCATTTTCCAATTCTGTTTTACACACTTCTTATTCATACTCCAAAATATTTTATTCCACAAAAAAATTAGTTTTATATTATTTATTTAATATAATTAGTATTTTTGTGAATAAATTCCTTTTTAATGTTTTTAAAACATTTTAAAAGTGAATTCTCATATTGAAAATCAAGACCAAATGAATTTCATTTCATCTTGTGATTAAAACATCATTTTTCAAACCCCAACCAAAAATCACAAGTTGCTTATTTGGTATTTTTATCATTTTGTATTGATTTTCTTTCAAGAATTTACTTTTAAAATGATAAAATTAGGATTTCTTCGATTTTCACCATCATAAAACATTTTCAAACACTCATGGGTCTCTAATAGAGTGTAAGACCCAATCTTTTTTTTTACCAAATCATTTTTGGGCCTCAGTATATTGTATAAGTCCTGATACCGTCAAAAACAAACGGCACAATCGTCGCCGTTTCAAAACAAAAAAACCTTGGGCCTACCCTTGAGTAGTAAGACCCATTTCTTTTCATAAAACTCACTTGGGCCTCTATTAGAGTGTAAGACCCAATCCCCTTTTAACCAAAACATTTTGGGCCTCAGATATTATATAAGCCCCTTCGCGTTAAAAGAAAATCTCGGCACGATCGCCATTTCAAACGGAAAAACAAACTTTGGGCCTACCCTCGTGTTATAAGCCCCACTCTTTTTCTTAAAACTTTTTGGGCCTCTTGAGAGAGTGTAAGACCCATCCCTTTGTACAAAGAACCATTCTTTGGGCCTCAGTCACTTGTATAAGTGATAAGTCCAAATTGTACCTATTTTTGTATATAAGTTTTGTTGCACTTATCATTACTTTGTGTTAAAAATGGTTGAATAAACCCCGCTTTGTGTGTAAATATGTTTACTTTACGTTTTCGGTGTATAGTACGTTACCGTGTAAATATCATTGAGTTTAATCGATTTTCATTTATTTTTGTAGGTGTTCTAGCAATTGGATTTTTCCATATTCATAAAGAGCATTGAATAAGCTTTCCAACACTTCAAACCGTGCATCAATCGGAGTTACGGTTCTAGAGTTATGATCGAAACAAGTTCTGGTTTTCTGTCATGTTCGCTAGGCGAACGGAGGCGAACCCCCATGGCGAGCACTGGCTAGCGGGTTCGCTAGGCGAACCGGGGCGAACAAAAAGTTCCAAAATCGTGAAAAAACTCAACTTTAAGGCGGTTTACGTTCGCCTAGCGAACGGGGACTCGCTAGGCGAACCTGGGCAGCAACATTTGCCTATTTTAGCCATTTTTCATCATTTTTTAGGTTATGTTTTTTGGGGGAAATTTCTCCCAACTTCATCAAACTTCATTTTTTCAGTAGATTAGCTTAGAAAACATCATGGAAGCTTGCATGTGGATGATCCGAGGTGGATTTCTCATCGATCGGCTCCGAGAATCTGTGAAGTGTTTGATTCATTTCTCTTCCTCTTTGTGTATTCTTTCTTGTTGGGTGTTTGTATAGTTACTCTGAACATTTGTATCTTTGTTGATCATAATATTGTATAAAATTTGCTTTACAAATCATTATCGATGTCTTCCTTGATCTTTTTGCATTTATGTTTGGATTTGTGTTGTGTTAGAGATAACCATCATAAATCTTGATTAGGGATGGATATCTACTGTCTAGACTCTAGAGATAGATTTAGATAATAATCTTTATGGCGTCGAAGCTTAATGCCTTACGTGTTTCGAGGCATCGTGCGCGAGAGCGTCGACGAGAGTAATACGGTTGCTCTCTTAACGGTGCGTTAGACATAACCTTTGTTGTGAGCGATGCTGGATGATTTTGACGAGTATTGCAGGTGGAGTATAATTGGTCGGTAAATTTATGTTTGTGACTAGTGGATTATATGTATGCTTGATAAGTTTCTTGTTGCTAAAGAATGAATTTGTTTTATGTTTTAATGTTTACTTTTCTGTTTTATGTTTGATACCAATTTAATCCAAACTCATTAACGCGAGAGATTGTCGAACGACATTCTTTCCCTCGAACCGATCTCTGTGGACACGACATAAATCCCGGAGGGAATTCTTCCGAAAATAAATATTTTTGCTTGCTTGCCCTATTTTGCATTCAACAAAATGGCGTCGTTGCCGGGGATTGGTTTTGATATTGAATCGCATTGCGATAGTTTCTTTGTTTTTGAGTTTTGTAGATATCGTACATGTTGTATATTTTCACTTGTTTATATTGATACTTGTACATTTTGACGTTTGTTCAAGTGTTTGGTTAGGACGCTTGCTTTTGGTTGCGCGGTGAGACATCACCATGGCATGAATGAAGGAAGTTTCTAATTAAGCACCGTAAAGGCGTCGAGCTTACGACGTAAAACAAGCATGTTTTATAGTTTTTCTTTTCGAATGTTTTTGGTTGTTGTTTGCTCACAGATTTTGATTAACTTACTTGAGGATGCTGTTGTGATTTTCCAAGTTGGTTCGTTTCAACTTGCGGATGTATGGTAATGATTTTGTTAAGTTTTGTACACGTCTGAGGTATGTATTTATCGCTTTCTATACTTTAGCATATTCATGATACTTAGGCATTTTACAAACTTCCATGCCATCCATTCTTTTGTATACTTGTTCTATTGTGAATCACTTTAGTTCCCAACCTTTTTGTGAGGTGGCTTTCCATTGTTCATATATGCGCGGAGAACCAACATTCTTGTTATAACTGGATTTTATTATGTTGAATCTTTTATTTGTGTTGATTATATGAATGCATGAAAAGGATCAAGGCAATTGTTTCATTTTGAGCACAACTACCTTAGCCAAATAGTCAATTCACCTTGTGAGTGTGTGAGAATTCGTAACCCCTTTGAGCTTTTTGATCCATGTTTTTATTTGAACTTAATGCTTGTCTATGAGTATTTAGTTCACTTATTTTTGAATGGATTTTGTTTTTTCTTGGACCTCAACTATGTGTTGTTGTATGGATTTTTTCCTTGCCTTAGAAAGTAGGGAGTATTCACATGTTGATGTGGTTGAATTCAAGTTGGGGAGAGAATGGTTGTTTACTCATTGGTTGGATTCTATGAGGATTGAAAAAGAAAAGAAAAAAGAGAAAAATATGACAAAGAAAAGAAAATAAAAAAGTGAAAAAGAAAGAAAAAAGAAAAATCCCTGAAAAAGGAAACAAAAAGAGTTGCAATAATTGTGTTAAATAAGCATTGTGTGTTGTATAGCACTTGGGATTTTGGAAGAAGTTGGTTGAAATTTTGTGTGTGAATCTTTGTGAGTTTTCACTCCCTTAGGTTTAGGCAAGTTTTTGTTTCAATTACCTTTAGAAATTGCCCCTTGTTTGTTTACCCGACCACGCTACAACCTTGAAAAGCCCTTGTGATTCTTGCCTTTGTATTTTCAATGTGAATTTGTGGATGTATGCATAATTTAGTCTTTTGTTTGCAAGATTGTTGTGTGAGTGAAAGAACCTCATTTTGTGTTTTTCATCTACCAATGATTGTTTTTGCTAGGTGTGATTCACATTTGAACTTGTGTTGTTTTAGAATTTTTGGCATGACTTTTGTACTTTGCTTTTGTTTCGTGACTATGTTATCGTTGCAGTTTAGTGGTAAGTATTTACTTTTTGTGTGTACCGTTTTCATTTGAACCATTCATTCGTTTCCGTGTTTCAAAACCTGTTGATTCGTCATTCTTTGGTTATTTCTTGCGCATTTTCAAGTTTGTTTGATTCTTGTTTGTGGACAAACAATTATGTAAGTTGGGGAGAGTTTGATAAGTGCAAATTGTACCTATTTTTGTATATAAGTTTTGTTGCACTTATCATTACTTTGTGTTAAAAATGGTTGAATAAACCCCGCTTTGTGTGTAAATACGTTTACTTTACGTTTTCGGTGTATAGTGCATTACCGTGTAAATATCATTGAGTTTAATCGATTTTCATTTATTTTTGTAGGTGTTCCAGCATTGAGATTTTTCCATATTCATAAAGAGCATTGAATAAGCTTTCCAACGCTTCAAACCGTGCGTCAATCGGAGTTACGATTCTAGAGTTATGATCAAAACAAGTTCTGGTTTTCTGTCATGTTCGCTAGACGAACGGAGGCGAACCCCCATGGCGAGCACTGGCTAGCGGGTTCGCTAGGCGAACCGGGGCGAACAAAAAGTTCCAAAATCGTGAAAAAACTCAACTTTAAGGCGGTTTACGTTCTCCTAGCGAACGGGGACTCGCTAGGCGAACCTGGGCAGCAACATTTGCCTATTTTAGCCATTTTTCATCATTTTTTAGGTTATGTTTTTTGGGGGAACTTTCTCCCAACTTCATCAAACTTCATTTTTTCAGTAGATTAGCTTAGAAAACATCATGGAAGCTTGCATGAGGATGATCCGAGGTGGATTTCTCATCGATCGGCTCCGACAATCTGTGAAGTGTTTGATTCATTTCTCTTCCTCTTTGTGTATTCTTTCTTGTTGGGTGTTTGTATAGTTACTCTGAACATTTGTATCTTTGTTGATCATAATATTGTATAAAATTTGCTTTACAAATCATTATCGATGTCTTCCTTGATCTTTTTGCATTTATGTTTAGATTTGTGTTGTGTTAGAGATAACCATCATAAATCTTGATTAGGGATGGATATCTACTGTCTAGACTCTAGAGATAGATTTAGATAATAATCTTTATGGCGTCGAAGCTTAATGCCTTACGTGTTTCGAGGCATCGTGCGCGAGAGCGTCGACGAGAGTAATACGGTTGCTCTCTTAACTGTGCGTTAGACATAACCTTTGTTGTGAGCGATGCTGGATGATTTTGACGAGTATTGCAGGTGGAGTATAATTGGTCGGTAAATTTATGTTTGTGACGAGTGGATTATATGTATGCTTGATAAGTTTCTTGTTGCTAAAGAATGAATTTGTTTTATGTTTTAATGTTTACTTTTCTGTTTTATGTTTGAAACCAATTTAATCCAAACTCATTAACGCGAGAGATTGTCGAACGACATTCTTTCCCTCGAACCGATCTCTGTGGACACGACATAAATCCCGGAGGGAATTCTTCCGAAAATATATATTTTTGCTTGCTTGCCCTATTTTGCATTCAACAAAATGGCGTCGTTGCCGGGGATTGGTTTTGATATTGAATCGCATTGCGATAGTTTCTTTGTTTTTGAGTTTTGTAGATATCGTACATGTTGTATATTTTCACTTGTTTATATTGATACTTGTACATTTTGACGTTTGTTCAAGTGTTTGGTTAGGACGCTTGCTTTTGGTTGCGCGGTGAGACATCACCATGGCATGAATGAAGGAAGTTTCTAATTAAGCACCGTAAAGGCGTCGAGCTTACGACGTAAAACAAGCATGTTTTATAGTTTTTCTTTTCGAATGTTTTTGGTTGTTGTTTGCTCACAGATTTTGATTGACTTACTTGAGGATGCTGTTGTGATTTTCCAAGTTGGTTCGTTTCAACTTGCGGATGTATGGTAATGATTTTGTTAAGTTTTGTACACGTCTGAGGTATGTATTTATCGCTTTCTATACTTTAGCATATTCATGATACTTAGGCATTTTACAAACTTCCATGCCATCCATTCTTTTGTATACTTGTTCTATTGTGAATCACTTTAGTTCCCAACCTTTTTGTGAGGTGGCTTTCCATTGTTCATATATGCGCGGAGAACCAACATTCTTGTTATAACTGGATTTTATTATGTTGAATCTTTTATTTGTGTTGATTATATGAATGCATGAAAAGGATCAAGGCAATTGTTTCATTTTGAGCACAACTACCTTAGCCAAATAGTCAATTCACCTTGTGAGTGTGTGAGAATTCGTAACCCCTTTGAGCTTTTTGATCCATGTTTTTATTTGAACTTAATGCTTGTCTATGAGTATTTAGTTCACTTATTTTTTAATGGATTTTGTTTTTTCTTGGACCTCAACTATGTGTTGTTGTATGGATTTTTTCCTTGCCTTAGAAAGTAGGGAGTATTCACATGTTGATGTGGTTGAATTCAAGTTGGGGAGAGAATGGTTGTTTACTCATTGGTTGGATTCTATGAGGATTGAAAAAGAAAAGAAAAAAGAGAAAAATATGACAAAGAAAAGAAAATAAAAAAGTGAAAAAGAAAGAAAAAAGAAAAATCCTTGAAAAAGGAAACAAAAAGAGTTGCAATAATTGTGTTAAATAAGCATTGTGTGTTGTATAGCACTTGGGATTTTGGAAGAAGTTGGTTGAAATTTTGTGTGTGAATCTTTGTGAGTTTTCACTCCCTTAGGTTTAGGCAAGTTTTTGTTTCAATTACCTTTAGAAATTGCCCCTTGTTTGTTTACCCGACCACGCTACAACCTTGAAAAGCCCTTGTGATTCTTGCCTTTGTATTTTCAATGTGAATTTGTGGATGTATGCATAATTTAGTCTTTTGTTTGCAAGATTGTTGTGTGAGTGAAAGAACCTCATTTTGTGTTTTTCATCTACCGATGATTGTTTTTGCTAGGTGTGATTCACATTTGAACTTGTGTTGTTTTAGAATTTTTGGCATGACTTTTGTACTTTGCTTTTGTTTCGTGACTATGTTATCGTTGCAGTTTAGTGGTAAGTATTTACTTTTTGTGTGTACCGTTTTCATTTGAACCATTCATTCGTTTCCGTGTTTCAAAACCTGTTGATTCGTCATTCTTTGGTTATTTCTTGCGCATTTTCAAGTTTGTTTGATTCTTGTTTGTGGACAAACAATTATGTAAGTTGGGGAGAGTTTGATAAGTGCAAATTGTACCTATTTTTGTATATAAGTTTTGTTGCACTTATCATTACTTTGTGTTAAAAATGGTTGAATAAACCCCGCTTTGTGTGTAAATACGTTTACTTTACGTTTTCGGTGTATAGTGCGTTACCGTGTAAATATCATTGAGTTTAATCGATTTTCATTTATTTTTGTAGGTGTTCCAGCATTGAGATTTTTCCATATTCATAAAGAGCATTGAATAAGCTTTCCAACGCTTCAAACCGTGCGTCAATCGGAGTTACGGTTCTAGAGTTATGATCAAAACAAGTTCTGGTTTTCTGTCATGTTCGCTAGACGAACGGAGACGAACCCCCATGGCGAGCACTGGCTAGCGGGTTCGCTAGGCGAACCGGGGCGAACAAAAAGTTCCAAAATCGTGAAAAAACTCAACTTTAAGGCGGTTTACGTTCTCCTAGCGAACGGGGACTCGCTAGGCGAACCTGGGCAGCAACATTTGCCTATTTTAGCCATTTTTCATCATTTTTTAGGTTATGTTTTTTGGGGGAACTTTCTCCCAACTTCATCAAACTTCATTTTTTCAGTAGATTAGCTTAGAAAACATCATGGAAGCTTGCATGAGGATGATCCGAGGTGGATTTCTCATCGATCGGCTCCGACAATCTGTGAAGTGTTTGATTCATTTCTCTTCCTCTTTGTGTATTCTTTCTTGTTGGGTGTTTGTATAGTTACTCTGAACATTTGTATCTTTGTTGATCATAATATTGTATAAAATTTGCTTTACAAATCATTATCGATGTCTTCCTTGATCTTTTTGCATTTATGTTTAGATTTGTGTTGTGTTAGAGATAACCATCATAAATCTTGATTAGGGATGGATATCTATTGTCTAGACTCTAGAGATAGATTTAGATAATAATCTTTATGGCGTCGAAGCTTAATGCCTTACGTGTTTCGAGGCATCGTGCGCGAGAGCGTCGACGAGAGTAATACGGTTGCTCTCTTAACTGTGCGTTAGACATAACCTTTGTTGTGAGCGATGCTGGATGATTTTGACGAGTATTGCAGGTGGAGTATAATTGGTCGGTAAATTTATGTTTGTGACGAGTGGATTATATGTATGCTTGATAAGTTTCTTGTTGCTAAAGAATGAATTTGTTTTATGTTTTAATGTTTACTTTTCTGTTTTATGTTTGAAACCAATTTAATCCAAACTCATTAACGCGAGAGATTGTCGAACGACATTCTTTCCCTCGAACCGATCTCTGTGGACACGACATAAATCCCGGAGGGAATTCTTCCGAAAATATATATTTTTGCTTGCTTGCCCTATTTTGCATTCAACAAAATGGCGTCGTTGCCGGGGATTGGTTTTGATATTGAATCGCATTGCGATAGTTTCTTTGTTTTTGAGTTTTGTAGATATCGTACATGTTGTATATTTTCACTTGTTTATATTGATACTTGTACATTTTGACGTTTGTTCAAGTGTTTGGTTAGGACGCTTGCTTTTGGTTGCGCGGTGAGACATCACCATGGCATGAATGAAGGAAGTTTCTAATTAAGCACCGTAAAGGCGTCGAGCTTACGACGTAAAACAAGCATGTTTTATAGTTTTTCTTTTCGAATGTTTTTGGTTGTTGTTTGCTCACAGATTTTGATTGACTTACTTGAGGATGCTGTTGTGATTTTCCAAGTTGGTTCGTTTCAACTTGCGGATGTATGGTAATGATTTTGTTAAGTTTTGTACACGTCTGAGGTATGTATTTATCGCTTTCTATACTTTAGCATATTCATGATACTTAGGCATTTTACAAACTTCCATGCCATCCATTCTTTTGTATACTTGTTCTATTGTGAATCACTTTAGTTCCCAACCTTTTTGTGAGGTGGCTTTCCATTGTTCATATATGCGCGGAGAACCAACATTCTTGTTATAACTGGATTTTATTATGTTGAATCTTTTATTTGTGTTGATTATATGAATGCATGAAAAGGATCAAGGCAATTGTTTCATTTTGAGCACAACTACCTTAGCCAAATAGTCAATTCACCTTGTGAGTGTGTGAGAATTCGTAACCCCTTTGAGCTTTTTGATCCATGTTTTTATTTGAACTTAATGCTTGTCTATGAGTATTTAGTTCACTTATTTTTGAATGGATTTTGTTTTTTCTTGGACCTCAACTATGTGTTGTTGTATGGATTTTTTCCTTGCCTTAGAAAGTAGGGAGTATTCACATGTTGATGTGGTTGAATTCAAGTTGGGGAGAGAATGGTTGTTTACTCATTGGTTGGATTCTATGAGGATTGAAAAAGAAAAGAAAAAAGAGAAAAATATGACAAAGAAAAGAAAATAAAAAAGTGAAAAAGAAAGAAAAAAGAAAAATCCTTGAAAAAGGAAACAAAAAGAGTTGCAATAATTGTGTTAAATAAGCATTGTGTGTTGTATAGCACTTGGGATTTTGGAAGAAGTTGGTTGAAATTTTGTGTGTGAATCTTTGTGAGTTTTCACTCCCTTAGGTTTAGGCAAGTTTTTGTTTCAATTACCTTTAGAAATTGCCCCTTGTTTGTTTACCCGACCACGCTACAACCTTGAAAAGCCCTTGTGATTCTTGCCTTTGTATTTTCAATGTGAATTTGTGGATGTATGCATAATTTAGTCTTTTGTTTGCAAGATTGTTGTGTGAGTGAAAGAACCTCATTTTGTGTTTTTCATCTACCGATGATTGTTTTTGCTAGGTGTGATTCACATTTGAACTTGTGTTGTTTTAGAATTTTTGGCATGACTTTTGTACTTTGCTTTTGTTTCGTGACTATGTTATCGTTGCAGTTTAGTGGTAAGTATTTACTTTTTGTGTGTACCGTTTTCATTTGAACCATTCATTCGTTTCCGTGTTTCAAAACCTGTTGATTCGTCATTCTTTGGTTATTTCTTGCGCATTTTCAAGTTTGTTTGATTCTTGTTTGTGGACAAACAATTATGTAAGTTGGGGAGAGTTTGATAAGTGCAAATTGTACCTATTTTTGTATATAAGTTTTGTTGCACTTATCATTACTTTGTGTTAAAAATGGTTGAATAAACCCCGCTTTGTGTGTAAATACGTTTACTTTACGTTTTCGGTGTATAGTGCGTTACCGTGTAAATATCATTGAGTTTAATCGATTTTCATTTATTTTTGTAGGTGTTCCAGCATTGGGATTTTTCCATATTCATAAAGAGCATTGAATAAGCATTCCAACGCTTCAAACCGTGCGTCAATCGGAGTTACGGTTCTAGAGTTATGATCAAAACAAGTTCTGGTTTTCTGTCATGTTCGCTAGGCGAACGGAGGCGAACCCCCGTGACGAGCACTCGCTAGCGGGTTCGCTAGGCGAACCGGGGCGAACAAAAAGTTCCAGAATCGTGAAAAAACTCAACTTTAAGGCGGTTTACGTTCGCCTAGCGAACGGGGACTCGCTAGGCGAACCTGGGCAGCAACATTTGCCTATTTTAGCCATTTTTCATCATTTTTTAGGTTATTTTTTTTGGGGGAACTTTCTCCCAACTTCATCAAACTTCATTTTTTCAGTAGATTAGCTTAGAAAACATCATGGAAGCTTGCATGTGGATGATCCGAGGTGGATTTCTCATCGATCGGCTCCGACAATCCGTGAAGTGTTTGATTCATTTCTCTTCCTCTTTGTGTATTCTTTCTTGTTGGGTGTTTGTATAGTTACTCTGAACATTTGTATCTTTGTTGATCATAATATTGTATAAATTTTGCTTTATAAATCATTATCGATGTCTTCCTTGATCTTTTTGCATTTATGTTTGGATTTGTGTTGTGTTAGAGATAACCATCATAAATTTTGATTAGGGATGGATATCTATTGTCTAGACTCTAGAGATAGATTTAGATAATAAGCTTTATGGCGTCGAAGCTTAATGTCTTCCGTGTTTCGAGGCGTCGTGCGCGAGAGCGTCGACGAGAGTAATATGGTTGCTCTCTCAACTGTGCGTTAGACATAACCTTTGTTGCGAGCGATGCTGGATGATTTTGACGAGTATTACAGGTGGAGTATAATTGGTCGATAAATTTATGTTTGTGACGAGTGGATTATATGTATGCTTGATAAGTTTCTTGTTGCTAAAGAATGAATTTGTTTTAGGTTTTAATGTTTACTTTTCTGTTTTATGTTTGAAACCAATTTAATCCAAACTCATTAACGCGAGAGATTATCGAACGACATTCTTTCCCTCGAACCGATCTTTGTGGACACGACATAAATCCCGGAGGGAATTCTTCCGAAAATAAATATTTTTGCTTGCTTGCCCTATTCTGCATTCAACAATAAGTCCCTCTGTACAAAACAACAGTGCGCTCACTGATAAAACCCTGGGCCTCTCCTTGAACTGTAAGCCCCAAAATCTTTCTTTTTCAAAGTACTTTCTCCCTTGATTTTGAGTATACTATTGTTTTTCAATCTTTCTTTGTTGAACAACTAACCAAACAGTTTGGAAGCTCTACAACCGAGTAAGTGTTTGCATGCTTTCATTTACCGCTTTCATATACATATAACTGTATTGTGTGGCTGTTTCGCTGTAAGTCTTCTTTCATAAACTCATATCAACTATGTAATAATAGTATAGATATTTAGAGTTTCCCCGACAACTACGTCTAGCATTAAGCCCGTTGATCACTCTTAAATAGTCAAAACTAGATCCCCATAGGATTACCAGACACAGTATTCCCTCCTCTTGGGGTTAAACAATATGGAGACATGAAAGGCAGCATTCTCGGTGAACCCTTTCATAGACTGTCACTCGTAGAAGTTGTCAAAGAAACTCTACTCCCCAAAGATGATCTCTTCTCCGTGAATTGCATCTCTTGAGTTTCTTCCAAATTCTCGGACTTTCCTGGCTTGATCTATTCCTCGTGAATGGCCTGTCTTGAATTTCTCGTGGTTTGGGGACCCACAGGCTTCTTAAAAGCACTTGTCAAGAAACTCTATTCCCCAGAGATGATCTTTTCTCCGTGAATGGCATCTCTTGACTTTCTTCCAAATTCTCAAACTTTCCTGGCTTGATCTATTCCTCGTGAATAGCCTGTCTTGAATTTCTCGGGGTTTGGGGACCCATCGGCTTCTTAAAAGCATCGGCCTCCCCTTGGGCATTGTTCAAGGACCCACAGGCTTCCTAAAAGCATCCCCGCCTCCTCTTAGGCATTGTACAAGGACCCATCGGCTTCTTAGAAGTATTCACAGCCTCCTCTTAGGCTTCGTATAATGATTCTTCCTCCGGGAATGATAGCCTCCTCTTGGGCTTCATACAAGGACCACTCAGCATCTTAAAGGTTTCCAGCCTCCTCTTAGACTTCGTACAAATTGTCCCGACGACCTCTTAGAGGTATAGGAACAGAAATCAGTCATCTTAATAGAGCAGTCTTTCCAAGAGTCTACTACTGTTTCTCAAAGCATAATACAAAAGATGACACTCTAGACTTGGACAATCTAATTTCCTTGAGTCTCCAAGACATTCTCAAGCACCCTTCAAGAATAGGAAGGAACCCCGTGGACTCGGAGAGTCTCAATACCCTTGGATTCCCCCTTTCCTTAAAGAAAAGGAAATAACCCTGATCCTCGAATCAAATCCTTGAGTAAAACATTACTCATATAAGAACTGATTTTCTCTTTAAATCAGCATACTGGACCTGTCACTCAACTGAAACAGTCACAATGGCCTCCTCTTGGGATTTGTACAATGATTCTCCCCAGCGGAGCTAACAATAGCCTCCATCTCGGGCTTCGTACGAGATACAAAAAAACTCTCTTGTTGAGTAAAATAGCCTCCATCTCGGGCTTTATACGAGATACCAAAAGACTCCATCGTTGAGTCAAAATTTGTCAGTCTCTCTCTCGGGCTTTGTACGAAACACATATTAGTCTCCTCTTAGGCTTTGTATAAGAAAACCACTGGTTGATCCAATCAACCTTTTAGCATCAAAGTTGTGCCTCGTTCACGGTACATAAACATCAACAACTCATTTCCCTTCATCTAATCGCTGTAAGCGGCAAGCCTCTGGATCATCTACATCCATGCCACTGTCCCTCTTTTAGCATGAGAAATTCCTAAGGAAAGATGGCATTGCTCTTAACTGAGTTAAAGTCTTCCCCTTTAGGTTGGAAATCCCCTATAAAGGAAATTATGGCATTGTCGGATTCATAAATCCCGGTTAAAGTAATTCTCCTTTATAAACAGTTGTGACGGACAAACCCCTCTTTAGAGATGACAAATTCTCTCTAAAGTCAAACCCTTTCAGCTTCACATATTGGGCTTTGAACAAGATACAAACCACCTTTAGCTTCACGTCTTGGGCTTTGAACAAGACACCAAAACAACCATTTCCTCCCATAGAATAGGAGGAACTATGATCGCTCTGATTTCCCTGTTACGGAAAAAACGGGAATACGTAGGCATAAGATTGAAAGAAAAATCTTAGCGAGCACACTAAACAAAAACCCAAAATCCCATACTTTCATATATCTGTCCTAATATCCTAACCGATAGCTTAAAGCACCCATTTTCAACAAAATAACCTAGGAGAGACCCTGAATCTTTGTAGCATTTGTAAACCAACAGTTTTGACTGTTTAACCTCAGTATGCAAGCAGGGTTAATTGGAGACATCTATTTCCCTTCCTTCATCAGCTTTAATAGGATACAAAATGAATCGAGTTGTAGTACCAGAGCGATCGTGCTTCGTAACCACATCCAAAAATCACTCGCTACAGGTACGAACTAGAGCTCTCAAGCTGAGGATGCCTTACCCTCGTCAAGAAGTTCTTCCATTATGGGGCTCTGTCCTTTACTTTATGTCTGATGCGGAAAAACTTCAGGTTACTCTCAACAAAGTTCAACAGGAGAGAAGGTCTTGGAGGAGCAATTACTGTATTCTAAATGTGGAATGTAAGAAAATACAGCAGCTGTTAAAAGAAAAAGATGCTCTGATTGAGATTTTAGAGCAACATGCTGTAGAAAAGCAGGATGACCAAAGGAATTTGCTCGCTCCTTTCACTTGGCAAAGGAATGACAACCCAACAACGGCTCAAGAGCCCCGGTCAAAGAAAAGGAAAGTACCAGAACCAGCACCTGAGCTTGCTTCATAGAGGACTCAGGACCTATAAGTTTAGATTTTCTTTTGCAGCACTATGTAAATTACTGTATTTCCATTCTGCAATCTTTGAATTCAATAAAACGGGGTTTACCCACTGTTTAATATTTGCAATCCAATTGTCGAAGTTTACTTTGAATAAACAAAAAAATATTTACAATTAATATAATCATTGCATATCATTCGTAACGCAATCTTCTTACCTACGAATCTCACGTTTGCGTCTCGATTCTAGAGTCAAACTGTCTCATTTGTACAATACTCAGGCCAATCGACAGAAAAAGATGGATGATCTCGAGGAAGAGAACAGAGAGTTGAGGGAAGAGATCGACACTCTGAAAGAGGATCTAAGAAAGCTTCACAACGATATGCAAGCTCTGGCAGAAGCTCAGATGCCACAACAAAGGACTGTGATCTCAGAGATCACATCAACGCCCATAATCGAAAAGTATGATCCTAGGTACAAAATGCCAAAAGATCATCCTTGGGGCAAGCCTATTTACTATATCCCGGAAGGATATGTTCCGCCAATCACTGAAGATCAGGGAACCGCAGGGCCTGAAGGTTACAAACTTTGGGAAAGCGAAGATGCTCGGGGCATGACAGTAACTCCTGAAGGTTACAAACTTCCGGAGAAGGAAAGACCTAGAGTCACTGCCATGATGACTATACCACCACCCGTGGTACACACTGTCTCGAATGGAAAGATACCTTCTGGTGGAAACGAAAGTATGTTCGACAGAATGGATGAGTTCTAGGAACAATTCCTGGAGATGCAGAAGGAACTGCAAGCCATTCGCGGTCGGGATTTATTTGGAAAAGACGCCGCGGACCTTTGTTTGGTCCCCAATGTGAAAGTTCCACACAAATTCCAGGTACCCGATTTTGAAAAGTACAAGGGTAACTCTTGCCGTCAAAGCCATTTGGTGATGTACGCTCGGCGAATGTCAACTCAGACAGAGAACAACCAGCTACTAATCCACTATTTCTAAGTTAGATTAACCGGTGCCACACTCAAATGGTACATGGGTTTAAACCGCACTAAGATCGGCACTTTCAGAGATCTCGGCACTGCCTTTGTTCAACAATATAAGTATATTCTGGACATGGCACCGGAGAGAGATCAACTCAGATCGATGTCACAAAAGGACAAGGAAACCTTTAAGGAGTATGCTCAGAGATGGCGTGAAATTTCCGCCCAGATTTGTCCACATCTTCAGGAAAAAGAGATGACAAAGATCTTCTTGAAAACCTTAAGCTCATTTTACTACGATATAATGGTTGCCAGTGCGCCCAGTGACTTCACCGAGATGGTGGGCATGGGAGTTCGTCTTGAGGAAGCAGTCCGAGAGGGGTGTTTAGTTAAAGACACTGGATCATCAAGTAATACAAAATGATACGGTAGTGCTCTCCCTAAGAAAAAAGAGCAGGATATTGGGAATATCTCTCTCGGAAAGCAAAGGCGACGGTATCAACCAGTAGCAGCTGTAACTCCTGCTATTAACTCTACGCCTGTTCCTACATATCAACCTCAGGTTGCTCAGAGCCAACCGAATCAATAGCAATTTCAGCAAAGGACACAACAGCCTCTTCAACAGGCTCGTCCTCCATATAACAACAATCGTACGACGCGGCCTCCCGGGTTTTACCCTATACCAATGTTGTACGCAAAACTATTTCCAATACTACTGGTCAAGGGGCATGTCCAAACCAGGTCTCCTCTTACGATACCAGAAATTCCGCCTTTTTGGTTCAAAGCGGATCAGACTTGCCCTTACCATCAAGGAGGATTGGGGCATAACATAGAAAATTGTCTCAGTTTCAAATCCGATGTGCAAAAGCTTATTAGGAGCGGGGTATTATCTTTAAAAGATACGAATCTGAATGTTCTCACGAACCCGTTGCCTCAACATGAGAAAGCTGCAGTAAATTTGATAGAAGGAGAGTCTAACAACAGCTATCAAATTCATGATGTACTCTTATTGAGGGACAACTTGGTCAAAATGCATTATTGACATAATGGATATGGCCATATACCACCTCATAACTATCACCAGTGTGATATCTGCTCTAAAAATAATCAAGGATGTTCTGTGGTGCAATCAGCTCTACAGGAACAATTGGATCTCGGATGGATCCAAGAGCATCGAGTTCGTGGAGTTAAAATGACTTACACAAGTTCCAACAGCATTCAGAACCACGACATTCATGCAATGTATGTCAACTTGGTGGCAATGCACTCAAGGCAAAACCAACATCATAATCTGCCACGGCACTACTACGATTCCTGTCATATCTGCTCAATAAATGATCAGGGATGCTCTTTTGTACAAGTGGCCCTCTAGTGTCAGATGGATCTTGGATGGATTTAGGATTATCGCGATAGAAATCAGTATCAAGTGAATATGATTCAAATCTTCGATATTCGTTTGATGAATACCAGGTTGGTGGAGTTACACGCTACACATGTTCGGCTCGATTTTCTGACTTCGCATAATTATCAGAACTGTATAGTATGCAATGAGAGTAACCAAGGGTGCACTCTCGTGCAAAGAACTTTACAACACTTGTTAAACCACTGATGGCTTCCGATCTATATGGATGAAGACACGCAACAAATCAATGTGGTTAATGGGAACCCTACTAGGCATCAAAGTCAGGATGTTCGATCAATGGAAACAGATCTAGTGAGGTTGCATTGCATTCAAAGTGAACGTGGCCATGTGCCATCACATAACTATGAACGCTACAGGGTCTGCTCGGAAAATAATCAAGGATGTTACCTCGTGCGAGCAGCCCTTCAAAGTGAGTTGGACCGCAAAGAGAGTCAACCGTGTCCAAGTTCTAGATCAATCAACTGGATGCTAGACTATTTCGCTGATCAGATTAAGGATGTTGTCGTAATCTCTGATCATGAAAGGACCAAAGATGTTTGTACCATCATCCCTCTACTTAACGAATCGAAGGCTCTTAACCAAGAATTGATTGAAGTTACTTACGATGGTCAGAAAAATCAGAAGGCTCTTGTAGTTATCTATCTGCCGGGACCGCTACCGTATGAATCAGCTAAGGTGATCCCTTACAAATACGGTGCAACAAGAATTGAGAATGGAAAGGAAACTCCATTACCCACCGTCGTGAATATTGCAGACATCAGTCGAGTAACACGGAGCGGTTGAATCTTCAACCGAGGGGTTGGAGAACCCAACAAAGAAAAGGAACCTCAATCCGAAGCTCCCGATCCACAAGTTGGTCAATCCAGTGATCCCGAACTTTCGAGGAATGATGATGATATGCTGAAGCTCATCCAAAGGAGTGAATACAACATTTTTGATCAGCTGTTACAAACTCCTTCAAAGATCTCTGTGTTATCTCTTTTACTCATTTCTGAAGCCCACAGAGAGGCTATATAGAAAGTCTTAGAACAAGTCTTTGTGGAACAGGATATGTCAATATGACAGTTCGATAGCATTATCTCTAACATCACTTCCTGCAACAACTTGGGGTTTAGTGATGAGGAATTGCCAGAAGAAGTAAAAAGCCACAACATGGCGCTCAATATCACAGTTAACTGTCAGGATGATGCTTTAGCCAGCGTACTGGTAGACACCAGATCGGCTCTCATTGTCATGCCGAAGTCTACTCTAATGCGACTATCATTCAAAGAATCTCCGATGAGTGGCAGTGAGGTCGTCGTCAAAGCATTTGACGGGTCCAGAAAAATAGTTATCGGTGAAGTCGACCTTCCCATAACTATCGGTCCTCACACTTTCCTAGTCACCTTCCAAGTCATGGACATCCGAGCAACATACAGCTGTTTGTTGGGAAGACCTTGGATACACCAGGCTGGGGCAGTCACTTCGACACTTCACCAGAAGCTGAAGTTCGTCAAGAATGACCAACTCGTCACGGTCTGTGGAGAACAAGCCTTGATCGTGAGTAACCTATCATTGTCCACTTGTGTAGAACCTGAGGAGGTTGTTGGAACTTAGTTCTAGGCACTTTCGGTAAGGAGTGAGAATCAATTAGAGAAGGGAACATCAATATCCTCGTATAAAGATGCTCTCGTGGTGATCAAAAGTAACAATGCAAAGGGATGGGGACAACTTGTCATTCCTGCTGATAACAAAACAAAGAAGGGTCTTGGGTTTTCTGCAACCTGTACACAGACTGCCGCTAACGGTCAAAGTCTTCATCCCATTCAGAACTTCTTCCATAGTGGAGGTTTCCTTCACCCAATGTCTCAAGAAGTACATACCATCAACGAGGGAGATTTCTCCGACACAGATGAGGAAGGGAAGTCCTATCTTAACGAGGATGGTTATATGTCTCAGGAAGAAGTGCCTACGCCATTTTGCTATCCCACACAGAGTCTGATTTATACTAAGGTCAGACGTCAAAATGATATATGGAGAATGTGATCCAGAAGGATGTCGTGCTCTGCCAAATTCATAGAGAAAGACACTCCGATGAAATACAACTTTAACCACGACTACTATGGCCCGATGGATGGACTGCCTATCTGGCAGGCGTTCCCAAGAGACTTGGGGCAAGAAAATCAGTCGAACAATGAAAATCAGTTGAGCGTCATTGGGAAAAATACCTGCATCCCCACCATGTCATGGGATCAACACTCAGGTCATTCAGAAAACATCCAGCACGACGATGAATTTGTAAAGTTTACAGGAAGAATTCATTAGCTATGCTTTTCCCGAGGTCAACGTCATCGAAAGGGATGACTCCTCCAGTTCCAAAGAAGTGTGGGACACCTTAGGACAACCGAGTGGCAAATACGACTTCATGGTCAAATACACCGCTCCTGAAGGCTCTCGTATCAGGCTCGAGGACATCCAGCCAACTGGATGGGGAGATACACCTGAGAGCACAAATACTATGCAAAATACAATAGAGGAATCCTCCTACGACAACTCGGCCTGGGAGACAGATTCCAATGTTCCTGCTCCACCAGAAATCAGCGTCATTTCTGAAGACAAATCAAGAAGGAAGGTACCAGACTTTGTGATTCACCGAGGAGTTCGCCGCCAATGGGTTGCAGTCGATGTTCTGAAGATCGTTCATAAGTCTAAGTAATTGTCGTCTTTATCTTAACCTTTCACCCTGCCCAGGTGAAACGGATGTTTTGATAGGGCTCACGTTTCTGTAAATACCTCTTCGATTTGCCCAAAGTGACAAAGTTTTATTTTATAGGGCTGTAGTTTCAAGAATCGACAAGATCATAAATAAAATAACGTCGTTCTGTAATTTCCGCATTAATTGTTGTTTTCTCTTTTTGCTTTTTCAGAAAATGGTAATCCTAAAAAACAACAAATAATAAAAACAAGCAGTTTTCAGAAAAACACTGCACACACTCTTGCATTTCTCTCTATCTCTTCTAAAAACAAATCATCACGTCATGCAGATTGTTTGTTTTAAACCCCATTGAAACGTACGATCCGATGCCTTCTCCCAACTTTGAATTCTCGGTATTTGAGGCTGAAGAAGAAGATGACGAAGAAATTCTAGAGGAGATCCCCCAATTACTCAGACAAGAGGAAAGGTCTAATAAACCTCACAAAGAGCCGTTGGAAACGATCAACTTGGGCTCAGAGGAAGAATGAAAAGAGGCCAGGATTGGGGCACTGCCTAGTTCAACTGTCAAAGAAAGTTTGACAAAGCTTCTCAAAGAGTTTCCCGATGTATTCGCTTGGTCCTATCAGGATATGCCAGGGTTGGATACCAGCATCGTGGAACATCATCTAGCGTTGAGATCAGAATGTCCACCAGTAAAATAGAGATTGAGACGAACTCATCCATACATGGCCATCAAAATCAAAAAAGAAGTCCAGAAACAGATTGACGCAGGTTTCCTTGCCACATCAGAATATCCTCAATGGTTTGCCAACATAGTACCAGTTCCGAAAAAGGACGGAAAGGTCAGAATGTGTGTAGATTACAAGATCTAAACAAGGCTAGTCAAAAGGATGACTTTCCTTTACCACACATTGACATGCTGGTTGATAGTACAACAAAGTTCAAAGTCTTCTCCTTCATGGATGGATTCTCGGGTTATAATCAGATAAAAATGGCACCGAAAGACATGGAGAAAACTTCCTTCATCCCCCCATGGGGCACTTTTTGTTACAAGGTAATGCCATTCAGTTTGAAGAACGCCGGGGTAACCTATCAAAGGGCCATGACTACTCTGTTTCAAGACATGATACACAAAGAAATAGAAGTGTATGTCGATGATATGATTGCCAAATCTAAGACAGAAGAGGAGCATGTGACTCACCTGTCAAAGTTATTCGAGGGCTTGAGAAAGTAAAACTCCACTTGAATCCCAACAAATGCACATTCGGTGTCCGTTCAGGGAAACTTTTAGGGTTCATCGTCAGCCAGAAAGGAATTGAGGTTGATCCTGACAAGGTCAAGGCCATTCAAGAAATGCCTTCTCCAAAGACTGAAAAACAAGTCAGAGGATTCCTGGGACGTCCGAATTACATCTCCCGATTTATATTCCTCATGGCCGTAACATGTGCGCCGATTTTCAAACTACTAAAAAAGAATCAGGACTGCGTTTGGACAAAAGATTGCCAAACAGCCTTCGACAGTATCAAGGAATACCTGTTGAACCCACCAATTCTATCACCTCCAGTGGAAGGAAGACCACTGATCATATACTTAACAGTCTTGGAAGACTCAATGGGTTGTGTACTTGGCCAGCAAGATGAAACAAAAAGGAAAGAGTCTACCATTTAGCTCATCAACCAATTGACGATTAGGAATCAGTCAGATTTGACTTCCCAGACGAAGATGTCATGTATCTAAAAATGAAAGACTGCGATGAATCACTACCCAGTGAAGGGCCAGAATCAGGATCCCAGTGGGGACTTATTTTTGATGGAGCTGTCAATCATTACGGAAAAGGAATTAGGGCAATCATTGTTACCCCTCAGGGTACCCACATTCCTTTCACCGCCAGACTGACATTCAAGTGTACAAGCAACGAGGTCGAATACGAATCTTGGATCATGGGTGTCGAAGAAGCGATCAATTTGAGGATCAAGAACTTGGATGTATATGGCGATTCAGCCCTGGTTATTAATCAAATCAAAGGAGATTAAAACACATACCAATCAGGATTGATTCCTTACAAAGATTACGCAAGAAGGTTGTTACCTTTCTTTAACAGAATCAAATTTCATCATATCCCTCGTGAAGAGAATCACATGGCTGATCCATTAGCCACCCTCTCTTCCATGATTAATGTAGGTCAATGGAACGACTTACCTAAGATTGACATAATGCGCCTTGAATGACCCGCTTACATCTTCTTGATTGAAGCAGTCATAGACGACAAACCTTGGTATCACGATATTAAATGCTTCCTTCAGAAACAAGAGTACCCTCCTGGGACATCCAGAAAGGACCGAAAGACCCTCAGAAGACTAGCAGACAACTTCTTTCTGAGCGGTGATACACTCTATAAGAGAAACTTTGACATGGTCTTGCTCCGATGCGTAGACAGACCAGAAGCAGACATGCTGATAAAGGAAATTCACGAAGGATCCTTTGGCACTCATGTCAATGGACACACAATGGCGAGAAAAATTATAAGAGTAGGGTACTACTGGTTGACCATGGAATCCGACTGCTACAAGTACATGAGGAAGTGTCACAAGTGTCAGATATACTCAGACAAAATCCATGTACCGCCAACGCATCTCAAAGTTCTTTCTTCCCCGTGGCCTTTTTCCATATGGGGAATCAACATGATTGGCATGATCGAACCTAAGGCTTCAAACGGACATCGGTTCATCCTGGTAGCCATTGATTACTTCACCAAGTGGGTCAAAGCAGCGTCATACACCAATGTAACCCGACAAGTGGTGGTCCGATTCTTCAAAAACAATATCATCTGTCGTTATGGTGTTCCGATCCAGATCATTACTGTAATGGATCCAACTTGAACAATAAGATGATGAAAGAGTTGTGTGCTGAGTTAAAGATCGAACACCATAACTCATCTCCCTACCGACCCAACATGAATGGAGCGGTAGAAGAGGCTAATAAGAACATCAAGAAGATCGTTCAAAAGATGGTTGTAACCTATAAAGATAGGCACGAGATGCTACCCTTTGCTCTTCACGGTTATCGCATATCTGTCTGCACTTCAACAGGGGCAACCCCTTTCTCTCTAGTATATGGCATGGAGGCAGTGCTCCCCATAGAAGTAGAGATCCCATCAATCTGGGTATTGATGGAAGCTAAGCTAACAGAAGCTGAATGGTGTCAAAGTCGACACGATGAACTGAATTTGATCGAAGAAAAATGAATAACGGCACTATACCATGGTCAGTTGTATCAACAGAGAATGAAGAAGGCGTTCGACAAAAAGGTTCGACCTCGCGTCTTCAGGAAAAGAGACCTCGTCAAAAAGATACAATCATTCCTCACTGATTCGCGGGGCAAATGGACTCCGAATTATGAAGGCCCCTATGTGGTCAAGAAAGCTTTCTCAGGCGGCGCCTTGAGACTCGCAACAATGGATGGAGAGGAGTTTGCCTACCCCACAAATGTTGATGTAGTCAAGAAATACTTCGCCTAAACTAAAAAAAAACGTCTCGGTGGATTGAAAACCCGAAAGGGCGATCCAGGAAAAAATTAGAGACACAAGCAAAAAAAAATAAAAAAAACAAATCATCCAGATGGATTGGAAATCTCAAAGTACAGTCCAAGCAAAAGTTAGGGACTCATGGCAAGTAACTACGTCCAGCAATGGGGCAAATTCTCAGTAGCAGTCATGTCATCCGTCAGGAAAACTCCAGCCAAGGTCATCTTCGACAAAAGCTCAGGATACCCAGAATTCAAAGTTGGTAGAAGGATAACGGTCGTTATGTTTCAATGTAGTCCCTTTTCCCTTAAATTACCATTTTCTAACTTTGTAAATACTCTATGGAATCACTCGCTTGGCTGATTTCCATCCTATCAATAAAATTTAAGCCCTTGTGCTTTTGGCAACAATTCTCATTTGTTTTAGCTTTATAGAACGACATTTTAACATAATCAACGATTCTTGAAATAAAACAAAAATGAATTTACTTGTCAAACTTTTTCTGCTTTTAAAATAAAGATGGCAGTTTCTTTTTACTGTTGAACGTCAAAAGAACAGCGATCGCTTCTCCAGAAGTAATCGACCTTCAAAGTGCAGAATCAAAGTACTTCTTCTTAGCCAGTACACCTGAACGAAGGATCAAATGTGTCAAAGACTAGGTTTCGTTTGACACCCTCGGCAGAGTTCTCATCTCCTAAGCCCGACCAACGTAGCTCCCAACAGGGACTACCCCCTCCTAAGCAAGGCAGAATTGCTATTTTCTGAACCAGCAATACATTTCATCTCCCGCTGTGACCGAGTATCCAGTCGTGTTTATCCACTAGTCTGTATGTCGCGTCAGTTTTGTCAGCATATACATACATACATGTCATACCCCAAATTTTGACCACTAAGATTTCCCATTATTGTACAAATCATCATCACAATATGGGTGTATTCTTATGCCTCATTAGCCTCCCCAAAGATGGGTGAGCATCCACTACAATTGAAATTAGGGTTTCAAGCCCTCTCAGAGCTCTTAGACAAAGGATCAATCAAGGAATGACATGATCTTCAACTGTCTAACCTCTCAAACATCCACAAAGGATCAAGAGGACTCCCACTTCAACGATTAAGCACAAGGCTGCTCCCTTCTAGGTGGATTAAGCCTCAAGATCACTAGTGTCACCAAATTAGGGTTTTGGTCGACCAGGGCCTCCAGGTGGAAATTTTCCTCTGGGCATGAGCCAATGCTTAAAAGAATAATCTAAGATGCTCCATGGAACATCATGGGCCCAATCATCAAGCCAATTTAACCTCAGGGGATGCATTAAAAAAAATCAGGAATTAGGGTTTCTTGACCTAATTCACCCCTAAGTTGACTTTTGGGACAAAACATGAGCCAAGACCTCAAGAGAAGATTTGAGGGTCTATAATACACTACATTGATCCATTTGCATCAATGGATTGATCTCAGAAGCTTGATTCCCAAGTTTCAAGTTCATCAGTACCACAATTAGGGTTTTACAGGAAAAAGTCAACTGTACCTTTGACTTTTGACCCAGGCATGCTCCCAAACCTTGGGACATGGTCCAATACACCCTATAACACCTATGAAATCAATCCATCAAGTTTGATTTAGGTCAAGGACTTGATTTCATAGAGGATCGCACAGTTTGGACTGAAACCTTTCCAATTGAATTCAGTCAAGACTTATCCAAGACCAAGGGGACCAGCAGCATGTGCCCTAACCTCTAGTCAATGGCTAGAGGAGACTTGGATTCTCATTACTCAACACTGGCCAAACCTATGCAGCAGTTGCCATTCACTATTCCTTGCAAAACAAACTTGCTCTACTATAAATAGAGCTCATTTTTTATCAGTTTGAGTACACCAAAGCCATCAAATAGATGCTTTCCTCAAAATCTCCTTCTTCACTCCAATTTTGCCTTCTAAGGCAAGTCACTATCGGGTTTTGAGTTTGAGAGCTATTCCAACCAAACCAATCACACACACACCTCATAAACATCATATAGAAGTGATCCAAACACTCACATAACATCTGGAACACCAAAATCACAAAATCACTAGCCAATTGCTCAAGTTCTTGACAGATTTGCAGTTGGGGTACCATCTCAAGTTCCAGATCATTTCAATCCACTCCAAGCATCCAGACACACTCCATAGCACCTAGGGAAGTTATCCACATCATTGGAACCTAGCTGTAACACCTCTAACACAAAACACGATCACCAACTGCAAGAGGTAAGCATGAGCTCTTCTAACTCTATGATCCATGCATTTTTTGTTGCACAATAATTTGGCCATATGTTCATAATCATGCATAGAGTGTTTTCCCTCAATCAATTGCTTTGTTTGAATCGTGTGTGAAATTTCTGAACCTTCATGCAGAATTTAGGGTTCTTGAGGTTTCTCTTTGATTTCTTTTTCCATGTTTAAAATAAATGAAATTAAAGACCATAGACATGATCGTGAGATTGAAACGAGTAGATTAATATGTAGATTGCATGATATAATCAAGTATTCAGTGAGATTGGATAGAAAATGCAAATCTGCAGAAACAGAGGGTGGCGCGTGTTCTTGCCATGTTCTTGGCGCCATTTTTGAATATTTGAATTTTTGAATTTTGTGATTTTATTTAATTGATTCAAAAATTAATTTCTCTCTGAGTTTTAATGATTTTGAGTTGATTCTTTTTTTAATAATTCACAAAAATGTTAAAATATTTTATTTTAGCAAAAAATCCCAAAAATATTATTTATTTCATATACTTGATATTTTTGTAAAGAATTAATATTTAAATTGTTTTTGACATTTAAAATATTTTCTCCTTGATTTTTCAAATTTTAGGGATTTCTAATCATTTTGTGGATCAAAACATGATATTTGAAACATTAATCCAAGATCACAATTTGTTTTTCACATGCTTAACAAATTTGGTCATTTTAATTGAATTTTTTATTCAATTAAAATACATTTTGAAAACAAATTAGGGTTTATGATTAATTCAACTCTCATCAAACTTTTTCAAACTCTTTGGGCCTCTATTAGAGTGTAAGACCCAATCCCTTTGTAAATACACAACTTTTTGGGCCTCAGTCATTATATAAGTCCCACTGTATTTTCAAAAACAACGGCGCGATCGTCACCTCTTTTAAAAATCATTTGGGCCTCTCCTCGAGCTATAAGACCTATTCAAAATCATTGGGCCTCTAATAGAGTGTAAGACCCAACCCCCTTTTAACCAAAACCATTTTGGGCCTCAGATATTGTATAAGTACCTCTACGTTAAAAGAAAATCTCGGCGCGATCGTCAGTTCAAAAATCAAACCCTGGGCTTCTCCTTGAGCTGTAAGACCCATCCCTTTGTACAGAAAACTTTTTTGGGCCCCAGTCACGTGTATAAGTCCCTCTGTACAAATTCAAACCACAGTGCAATCACTGATAAAACCTTGGGCCTCTCCTTGAGTTATAAGCCCCAACAATCTTTTCAAAGCACTTTCTCCTTTGATTTTGAATATAATATTGTTATTAAAGCTTTCTTTGTTGAACAACTAACAAAACAGCATGGAAGCTCTACAACCGAGTAAGTGTTTACCCGCTTTCTTTATCCACTTTCATATATAACTGTATTGTGGGGCTGCTCACTGTAAGTCTTCTTTCACAAACTTTTATATACTTGTCAAATATTAACTGTGTAATACTAGTATAGTTATTTAGAGTTTTCCCCAGCAACTACGTCTAGCACTAGGTAAAGCCTTGTTGGCCACTCTTAAATACAGTCAAAACTAGATCCCTATAGGATTACCAGACACAGTCTTCCCTCCTCTTGGGGTTAACCAATATGGAGACGTGAAAGACAACATTCTCGGTGAACCCATTCTCAGACTGTCACCCTTAGAAATTGTCAAAGAAACTCTAACTCCCCAGAGATGATCTTTTCTCCGTGAATGGCATCTCTTGAGTTTCTTCCAAATTCTCGAACTTTCCTGGCTTGATCTGTTCTCAGTGAATGGAATGTCTTGAACTTCTCGGGGTTTGGGGACCCACAGGCTTCCTAAAAGCATCCCCGCCTCCTCTTGGGATTTGTACAAGGACCCTTCGGCTTCCTAAAAGCTCTCATGCCTTCTCTTGGGCTTAATACAAGGACCCAGAGACCTCTACAGGTATAGGAACAGAACCTAGTCATCAATTTGCTAGAGCTGTCTTTCTGAGTCAAGTTAATGGGTTGACCTTCATCCCTTAACATACCAGCCTTCTCTTGGACATCATACAAAGATCATTCACTTATCTGAGAATCGATTTCCCAAAACACCTCTAGACTTGGACAGTCTCAATACCCTTTGGATTTCCCATTTCCTTAAAGACCAGAAAATAACCCTGATCCTCTGATCAATCCCAAAGCACAAATCAGTCTCTTTATAAGAACTGATTTTCTCTTTATCCAATATACTGGACCTATCACTCAACAGAAACAGTTGCCAGCACAGATAGCCTCCTCTTGGGCTTTGTAGAATGATTCTCCCAAAGGGAGCTAACCTTTTAGCCTCCATCTCGGGCTTCATACGAGATACCGAAATACTCTCTTGTTGAGTATAAAAGACTCTCTTGTTGAGTCAATCACCTTTAGTCTCCATCTCGGTCTTCGTACGAGATACAAATCACTCTCTTGTTGTGTATAAAAGACTCTCTTGTTGAGTCAATCACCTTTAGCCTCCATCACGGGCTTCGTACGAGATACAAAAACACTCTCTTGTTGAGTATAAAAGACTCTCTTGTTGCATCAAACCTTTTCGCCTCCATCTCGGGCTTCATACGAGATAAAAAACACTCTCTTATTGAGTATAAAAGACTCTCTTGTTGAGTCAAGCCTTTTAGCCTCCATCTCGGACTTCGTACGAGATACAAAACACTCTCTTATTGAGTATAAAAGACTCTCTTGTTGAGTCAAACCTTTTAGCCTCCATCTCGGGCTTCGTATGAGATACAAATCACTCTCTTGTTAAGTATAAAATACCCTATTGTTGGGTCACTCCACTTTTAGCCTCCATCTCGGGCTTCGTACGAGATACAAATCACTCTCTTGTTGAGTATAAAAGACTCTCTTGTTGAGTCAACCACTTTCAGCCTCTATCTCGAGCTTTGTACGAGATAGCAAAACACTCCCTTGTTGAGTATAAAAGACCCTCTTGTTGGGTCACAAACCCTTTAGCCTCTATCTCGGGCTTCGTACGAGACATATAAAAAACACCCTCTTGTTGGGTCAATAGCCTCCTCTTAGGCTTTGTATAAAGAAAACCCTGGTTTAGTCAATCAACCATTTAGCGTCAAAGTTGTGCCTTGTTCATAGCATACAAACATCAACAACTCCTCTTTAGAGATGACAAATTCTCTCTCAAGCCAATAAACCCTTTAGCTTCACATCTTGAGCTTTGAACAAGATACAAATAGACCCTTCAGCTTCACATCTTGGGCTTTGAACAAGATACATATACTCCCTTTAGCTTCATGTCTTGGGCTTTGAACAACACACCAAAAACAACCTTTTCCCTCCCATAGAATAGGAGGAACTACGATAGCTCTGATTTTCTTGTTTCGTCAAACGGGAATACGTAGGCATAAGATTGAAAAATCTTAGCGAGCATACTAATCAAAAATCCAAAATCCCATACCTTTACACATCAATCGAAAAACACCAGTCCTAACATCCTACCAAATAGCATGATCCCGTCACACTGTGTTCTTAGCAAAATAAGCAGAGAGAGGCCCACAATCTAAACCGCATCTATAAAGCAACAGTCATCTGTTTAAACTCAGTATGCAAGCAGGGTTAATTAGAGACATCTATTTCCCTTCCATAGTCAGCTTAATAGGATAAAAAATGAATCGACATGTAGTACCCCAGAGCGGTAGTGCTTAAGAACTACGTCCAAAATCGCTCGCTACAGAAAAAATGGTGCCCACCGTGGGGCTCTTCTTTCTTTCTTACAATTTAGGGTGAAAACCTTGGACAATTCATTTTCATGGCGGTGGCCGCCACAGAAAAAATGGCGCCCACCGTCGGGCCTCGCGGGGCATCTTGTCCCTCTTATCCCTCTGGTTAAAACTCTAAATTCATATCGCAGAAATGACGACTATGCTAGGGAGTCATTGTCTGTATAGGGTCATAAGACTAGAGGTTTATGATGATTAAGACAAATATATATACTGCTTTTGCTAAATTATATATGTGTTTATTTTTCTGCTAATGGAAATGCATGTGATGCCGCATGTGGAAAGATTGAGTATACACCTAAGATAGGTGATGGCAATGTGGGTAATCTTACTGGGAGTGAATTCCAGTTAAGAACCCCCGATCGACCATCAAACTCAGTGGAGACTCCCTTTGCAGATACATTTCCTATACGACTTCGGTTGTTGAAAGTAGTATGGTCGACTGGGTTATCTGAGAAGCTGAGGTTTTTAGCAGACTTAAGCCATTTTGTAGTGCGGAAGCTATCGGAAATAGTTGTCACGCGATACTACCTTCATCTGAGATCACTCTAGGATACATCAGCTCGCTGGAAATCCGCTTGTTGTTGTTATCCCAGAGGGGTCAATGACTTTGCAGAAAGGTACACAAAATCACCAGTATAAACCTTTGGGGGGGTAGAGCCTTGACTTCATGACACCGACCCTTTGACCCCATTTTTTTCTATGTTTTTGTGTGCTGCATTCATACATTCATTTATAAAACATTAAAACAAAAAAAAATTTCTCTTCTAGTCTCTCTTTTTCAAATTAAACTAAGACAATGATTGCAAATGACAGAGAAGGAGATTGCGCTAATGGATTTCGGTAGAAGGAAAACTCATAAGTACACCTTCAAGGTTCCAAAGTTAGAGGATTTAAGAGGTTTGGTGAGAATGATCACCAACCACAAGGCATTCAGGGCCAAGTATGGAGGACTACTATCTCTATTAAGGGTCCATGTAATCGAAGGAATCATGTCTACACTAATTCAGTTCTATGATCCGGTTTATCACTCTTTCACATTCCCAGATTATCAGCTAGCACCAACGCTGGAGGAGTACTCTCACCTGACTGACCTGCATATCACTAATCAAGCTCCCTTTTCTGGACTTGAAGAAATTCCAAAGGATCAAACCATTGCACGAGTAATTTATTTAGACGAGTCAGAAGTCAGGACTCACATGACCACTAAGGGTGGCATCCAAGGTTTGCCAAAGAAAGCTCTGTACTTTGCTAGTATAGGGAACATGGCCGCTTTCGAGAGCATCTTTGTTTTACTCACCTACGGGTTATTTTTGTTTCCCAACATTGATAACTTCGTACATATCAACGCCATTAAGATTTTCCTGGTCGGAAACCCCGTACCGACCTTACTCGCAGATGCGTATCATTCGGTAAACTTAAGGAATTTGTATAGCGGAGGAATGATAACATGCTGTGTACCCCTGCTGTACAAATGGTTCACTTCCCATTTGTCCAAGTCTGCTGCATTTTGGGATTAAAAGATTACTTTACGTTGGTCATAGAGAATCATGTCTCTTACCAACTCTGACATCGATTGGTACAATCGAATCTATGACGGGATCAGGATCATTGACCATTGTGGAAATTTCCCAAATGTACCCCTTATAGGAACTATGGGAGGAATCAATTATCATCCAATTCTCGTTCGTCGTCAATTTGGATACCCGATGAGGCATGTCCCGCAGAATGCTCATCTTGAAGGTCTTTTCTTCAAGGAAGGAGAAAATGACAGGGAACTAAAGACAGAAATAGTGCATGCTTGGAAACACGTTCAAAGGAAAGGACGAGAGTCTCTAGGAAAACCAGACTGTGTCTCGGTGGAGCCTTATCTCCACTGGGTACAAACTAGAGCTCTCAAGCTAAGGATGCCTTACCCTCGCCAGGAAGTTCTTCCATTAAGGGACTCTGCCCTTTATTTTATGTCTGAGACGGAAAAGCTTCAGGTTACTCTTAGGAAAGTTCAACAGGAGAAAAGGTCTTGGAGGAACAAGTACTGTATTCTCAATGTGGAGTGTAAGAAGATATAGAAACTATTGAAAGATAAAGATGCTCTGATTGAGATTTTAGAGCAACATGCTGTAGAAAATCAGGATGACCAAAGGAATTTTCTCGCTCTTTTCATTTGGCAGAGGAATGGCAACCTGACAACGGCCCCAAGAGCCCCGGTCAAAGAAAAGGAAAGCATCAGAACCAGCACTTGAGCTCTCTTCAGAGAGGACTCAGGATCCATTAGTTTAGGTTTCCTTTTTTCAGCACTTTGTAATCTACTGTATTTCTGTTTCCGCAATCCTTTGAATTCAATAAAATAGGGTTTCCCCACTGTTTGATATTTGCAATCTAATTGTCGAAGTTTACTTTGAATAAACAAAAACATACAATTAATATACTCATTGCATATCATTCATCATTCTCGTGTAAACGCATTCTTCTTACCTACGAATCTTACGTTTGTGTCTCGATTCTAGAGTCAAATTGTCTCATTCGTACAATACTCGGGCCAATTGTCCAAAAAAGATGGATGATCTCGAGGAAGAGAACAGAGAGTTGAGAGAAGAGATCGACACTCTGAAAGAGGATCTGAGAAAGCTTCACAACGACATGCAAGCTCTAGCAGAAGCTCAGATGCAGCAACAAAGGACTGTGATCTCGGAGATCACCTCAACGCCCATAGTGGAAAAGTATGATCCTAGGTACAAAATGCTTAAAGATCGTCCCTGGGGCATGCCACCCAACTATATCCCGGAAGGATATGTTCCGCCGATCGCTGAGGATCAGGGAACCGCAGCAGGAACCACTGGGCCTGAAGGTTACAAACTTCGGGAAAGCGGAGATGCCAGGGGCATGACAGGAACTCCTGAAGGTTACAAACTTCGGGAGGCACCAAGAGTCTCTACCATAATGAATATACCACCGCCCGTGGTACACACTGTCCCGGAAGGACAGATTCCACAGATACCTTCTAGTGGAAATGACATCATGTTTAATAGAATGAATGAATTCCAGGAACAGTTCCTGGAAATGCAAAAAGAACTGGAAGCCCTTCGCGGTCAGGATCTATTTGGAAAGGACCCCGCAGACCTCTGTTTAGTCCCCAATGTGAAAGTTCCACACAAGTTCCAGGTACCCGATTTTGAAAAGTACAAGGGTAACTCTTGCCCTCGGAGCCATTTGGTGATGTACGCTCGGCGAATGTCAGCTCAGACAAAGAACCAGGAGCTACTGATCCATTACTTTCAGGATAGTTTAACCGGTGCCGCATTAAAATGGTACATGGGTTTAAACCATGCCAAGATCGGAACTTTTAGAGATCTTGGTGCTGCCTTCGTTCAATAAGATAAATATAATCTGGACATGGTACCGGATAGAGATCAACTCAGATCGATGTCACAAAAGGACAAAGAAACCTTTAAAGAATATGCTCAGAGATGGCGTGAAATTTCCGCTCAGATTTCTCCACCTCTGGAGGAAAAGGAGATGACAAAGATCTTCTTGAAAACCTTAAGCTCATTTTATTACGACATAATGGTTGCCAGTGCGCCGAGTGACTTCACCGAGATGGTGGGCATGGGAGTTCGTCTTGAGGAAGCCGTCCGAGGAGAATGTTTAGTGAAAGACGCTGGATCATCAAGTAGTACAAAACAATACGGTAGTGCTCTTCCTAAGAAAAAAGAGCAGGATATTGGGAATATCTCTCTCAGAAAGCAAAGGTGACGTTATCAACCAGTAGCAGCTGTAACTCCTGCTATCAACCCTGCGCCTGTTCCTACGTATCAACCTCAGGTTGCGCAGAGCCAACCTAATTAACATCAATATCAGTAAAGGACACAACAGCCTCTTCAGCAGGCTTGTCCTCCGTACAACAACAACTGTACAACGCGACCATCAGGGTTTGATCATATACCCATGTTGTACGCAGAACTGTTTCCTCTACTACTGGTCAAGGGGCACGTCCAAACCAAGTCTCCTTTGACAGTACCGGAAAATCTGCCTTTCTGGTTCAAAACGGATCAGACTTGTCCTTACCATCAAGGAGGACCAGGGCATAACATAGAAAACTGTCTCAGTTTCAAATCCTACGTACAAAAGCTTGTTAGGAGCGAGGTCTTATCTTTCAAAGATACGAATCCGAATGTTCTCACGAACCCGTTGCCTCAACACGAGAAAGCTGCAGTCAATTTGATAAAGGGAGAGTCTAACAACACCTATCAAATTCATGATGTACTCTTATTAAGCCTACCTGGTCAAGATGCATTGTAGACAGAGCGGATACGGCCATGTGCCACCTCATAATTATCACCAGTGTGATATCTACTCTAAAAACAATCAAGGATGTTCTGTGGTGCAAGCAGCTTTACAAGAGCAGTTGGATCTAGGATGGATCCAACAACACCAAATTCGTGGGGTTAACATGGCCTATACGAATTCCAGCATCATTCAGAACCATGACATCCGTGCAATGAATGTCAACCTGGTCGCAATGCACTCAAGGCAAAGCCAGTATCATAATCTGCCATGGCACGATTACAATTCCTGTCTGACTTGCTCAGTAACCAAACAGTGATGCTCTTTCATACAAGAGGCCCTCCAGCGTCAGATGGATCTTGGGTGGATCCAGGACTACCATGATAGAAATCCTTATCAGATCAACATGATTTAAATCTTTGATATTCGTCTGATGAATACCAGCTTGGTGGAGTTACACGCCAAGTAAGTCCAATTCGGTTTTCTCACTTCTCACAATTATCTGAACCGTAAAGTATACAGTGAGAGTAACCAAGGGTGCATTCTTGTTCAAAGAACTTTACAACACTTGTTAAACTGTAGCGAGCAATTTTGGACGTGGTTCTTAAGCACTGCCGCTCTGGGGTACTACAGGTCGATTCATTTTTTATCCTATTGAAGTTGATGAAGGAAGGGAAATAGATGTCTCTAATTAACCCTGTTTGAACTGAGTTTAAACAGGTGACTGTTGGTTTACAGATGCACTTTAGATTGTGGGCCTCTCTCTGCTTATTTTGTTGAGAACACAGTGTGACGGGATCATGCTATTTGGTAGGATATTAGGACTGATGCTTTTCGATTGATGTGTGAAGGTATGGGATTTTGGGTTTTTGATTAGTGTGCTCGCTAAGATTTTTACAATCTTATGCCTACGTATTCCCGTTTAATGAAACAGGGAAATCAGAGCGATCGTAGTTCCTCCTATTCTATGGGAGAAATAAGGTTGTTTTTGTGTCTTGTTCAAAGCCCAAGACGTGAAGCTGAAGGGAGTATATGTATCTTGTTCAAAGCCCAAGATGTGAAGCTGAAGGGTCTATTTGTATCTTGTTCAAAGCCCAAGATGTGAAGCTAAAGGGTCTTGACTTTAGAGAGAATTCATCATCTCTAAAGAGGAGTTGTTGATGTTTGTGTGCTGTGAGCAAGGCACAGATTTGATGCTAAAAGGTTGATTGACTCAACCGGGGTTTTCTTATACAAAGCCAAAGAGGAGGCTATTAACCCAACAAGAGGATGCTTTTATATGTGTCTTGTATGAAGCCCAAGGCGGAGGCTAAAGGTATTTGCGACCCACCAAGAGGATCTTTTATACTCAACAAGAGAGTGTTTTTTTCCTCTCGTACGAAGCCCGAGATGGAGGCTAAAGGGGTTTTGACTCAATAAGAGAGTCTTTTATACTCAATAAGAGAGTGTTTTGCTATCTCGTACGATGCCAGAGATGGAGGCTAAAAGTGGGGTTGACTCTGTAACACCCCACTTTCCCATTTTATAAATATAAAAGTAATACGGATAAATCAGAGTTTTACATCCAACAAGCGGGATGCCACATCAGTAAACCAACAACAAAAATTCTATTTATTAAAGAAATAAAACAATGGAAAATAATTATTTATTCAATTCACGGCTCACTTGCCAAAATACTCCAAAACTCCACATAAATCTGTGGTCCTCAAAATAATGAATTCAAAAGAGACACGTAACAAAATTCAATGAAGAACAACAATTAATAAAATCCCCAAAATTCTCGTGTTACGTATCAGAGCGACTCCTACGACTCGAACAGGCAACACGCACTCCATGCAACTCAAGTACCTGGATTATCTGTACTTCCGAAGAAGCACAGACACAACAACAATAGAGGGGTGAGAACTACATTTAATAATAAACGGCAAATAACACATGATAAGAGTAGTTGCTCACACACAATCATACAATCACATAAGCACGACCTACTTGTCACCTTCAATCATAATTCAATCAACATAAAATGATAATGCAATGCGACTCAACAATAGACACAATGCATGTGGTACCAACAATCACCATGGTTCATTCAATCGAACCCGGATAAATCACATACACCTCTACTTGGCGATGATTTATCCCACCATTCTCCACATTGGAGTTCGGATGAATCACATACACTCCTCCTGAGCAATGATCCATCCCCACCGACACACCATGAATGCATGACATCAATATGCATATAATTCATGTATAATCACACTCATACATTTCCACGATCCTCCTGATCACAATCAATACATAACACCAAAGAAAACACCTCACACGGTGCTAATTAGCTGATTACTAATTAATTCACCAAAATTATTAAATTAATTATTTCTACCACCAATCCTACATTTTTCCAGGTCTGACATCTATCCCCAACCTCTCAAACCAAAAGAAGCAACTTCAGACGCGAGAACAGGAAAGAAATTGCGAAACAGCAAAATTCTGCACTCTCATTGGCCATACGCATATTGCCCTAGGCCATACGCGTATTGCCCATATCGCTCGCCCATCCATACGCGTATTGCCCCACTTGATACGCGTATGGGCAGAGACCTGTTTTTCCATCAAAATTCCATTTCAGATGTCGTTATGCGTAACGCCCCCTCTTACGCGTAATGCCAAGCTTCCATACGCATACTGTTACGCGTACGGGTAGAGGGTCGTGTCAAGCCTCCTTTTGGCCGTCCCATACGCATATTGACCATAGCCATACGCGTATTGCCCTACCTGATACGTGTATGCCCAGATCTATTACATAAATGCAATTTCCCCACCCAGTCTGGTTTCTGCTACGGGATCCTCACTTTTCAACTCCAATCCAGTCCTAAACTTGTTTCTACACTAGTTTTAGGTCCCATTCTTCATCTTACTTCTTTTACCTATCATTACTAATCCAATTTACGGTTCTTAGATCTAATTATTTGTCATATTCACCTGCATAAACCAGTCCAGCAACACATACAATTTATACAGAGCAACAACAGAATTATTCACCAAGAATTATACTAATTCCAAATCCAACATGGCATCACAACAAGGATTTCACAGCAATCATACACACAAACACAGATAAATTCAAACAGAATTATACATACGAATTCTTACGGGGTTAAGGAATCCCCACTACCCTCTCATGATTATATCACCCATATTAAACTCATTCTCCCCCCTTACCTCGAATTTCTTGATCAAATTCCTGCGAAATTGATGAAGATGGGTGCCTTAGCTCTTCCTTGTTCTTCTTCTCTAACTCTTTCTTTTCCCAATATCTGATTATGGCTAACTCTCCCACTAACCCTCACTAATCTCAGCTTAGTTACTAAACTGCCCCTCCATTCATCCATTAGCCCATTATCAAATTAATTAAATCAGATTTTAATTTAAAATAATAATAGTATTAATAATAATAATAATAATAAGGACAATAATAATAATAATAATAATAATAATAACCATAATAATAATATGGAATATACTATTAATAATAATAATATTAAGAATACTAATAACAATAAGTTCCATATTACTATTAATGGACACACCCCCCACCTTATCACTATCAACATTACCCCTCATACTCAGACACCCCCCCCCCCCCCCACCCAAACAAGGCCAAACAATAGAAAATAAAACACGACGATTAAATAATTTAAATTGGGGTGTTACAACTCTCCCCCACTTAAATTATTTCCGTCCTAAAAAATGTACCTGATGGAAATAGCTCCGGATACGACTCTCGCATCCTGCTCTCTATCTCCCATGTCACACTTCCCCCAGCAGCTCCTCCCCAAGCTACCCTCACCAGAGGTATCTCCTTTCCTCTGAGTTGCTTCATCTTGCAATCCTCAATCCTTATCGGCATCGCCTCCACAGTAAGATTATCTCTAATCTGCACCTCATCCCTCTGGATAACATGAGATGGATCAGATACATACTTCCGAAGTTGTGACACATGAAACACATCATGCAAGTTCGAAAGTTCAGGCGGTAACACCACTCTGTAAGCAACTGCACCAACTCTCTGCAAGATCTGATACTGCCCGATAAACTTAGGATTTAACTTCTTCGATTTTAATGCACGTCCCACACCGGTCACTGGGTTAACTCTCAGGAACACGTGATCCCCTTCACTGAATTCCAAATCTTTCTTCCGATTATCATGATAACTTTTCTGCCTACTCTGAGATGCCTTCATCTTTTCACAGATCATTTGAATTGTCTCAGTAGTCTGTTGCACAATTTCTGGTCCAAGCACCACATTCTCACCTGTTTCATACCAACACAGAGGTGTCCTACACCTCCTACCATACAAAGCTTCGAAAGGCGCCATTTCAATGCTAGAATGGTGACTGTTATTATACGTGAACTCAATCAATGGCAAATGAGTATCACACGCACCCCCTTTCTCCAACACGCAGGCCCTCAGCAAATCTTCCAACGACTGGATAGTCCTATCTGATTGACCATCTGTCTGTGGATGATAAGCCGAGCTCAACTTCAATTTAGAACCCAAGGCTTCCTGTAGACTCTTCCAAAATTATGAAGTAAACCTCGGATCTCTATCTGACACTATGCTCGACGGAACACCATGGAACTTCACAATTGTTCTGATATAAATCTCCGTCAGCTTCAACAATGGGAAATTGATGTTAATTGGTATAAAATGTGCGGATTTTATAAGTCGATCCACCACTACCCAAATAGCATCAAAGCCTGTCGCCGTATTTGGCAAACCAGTAACAACATCCATAGTAATACTGTCCCATTTCCATTCCAGAATTTCCAACGGTTGCATTAATCCCGACGGTTTCTGGTGTTCCACCTTTGACTTCTGATATATCAAACAAGCATAAACAAACTGAGCTATGTCCCTCTTCATACCGGACCACCAAAATAACTTCTTCAAGTCATGATACATCTTTGTAGCTCCTGGATGAATACTCAAGCTACTCCGATGACTTTCTTCTAAGATTGCCTTTTTCAATTCCTCATTATCCGGTACACAAATTCTGCCCCGGAACCTCAACACCCCAACATTATCCGCTTTAGAATCACTATCAGGATCATCCCCTCCTGTAGGCATTAAGTCTACTAGTTTCACATCCAATTTCTGGTTTTCTTTAATTACATCCAAAAAGTCATTATTCACCTTCAGCATACCCAATCTAATACTCTCTGGCATAGTTTCACAAACCATACTCAAGTCTCTGAACTGCTCAATCAATTCCATTTCTTTCACCATCAAGGCTGACATATGGATTGTCTTCCGACTCAGAGCATCTGCCACAACATTAGCTTTTCCCGGATGGTAACTCAAATTGAAATCATAATCCTTTAAGAACTCTAACCACATTCTCTACTTCATATTCAATTCCTTCTGGTCGAATAAATATTTCAGACTCTTATGATCACTGAATACTTCAAATCTTGATCCATACAAATAATGCCTCCAGATTTTTAACACGAACACCACTGCAGCTAATTCAAGATCATGAGTAGAATAGTTCCTCTCATGCACCCTCAATTGCCGCGAAGCATAAGCCACTACCTTGCCATCTTGCATCAACACACCACCCAATCCCATCTTAGATGCATCACAATACACCATAAAAGGTTCACTTGTACTCGGTAGAATTAACACTGGCGCTGAAGTCAATTTCTTCTTCTGTTCCTAAAAAATCTCCTCACAAGCTGCATCCCAAACAAAAGCCTGATTCTTTCTAGTTAACTGAGTCAATGGCAACGCCAAATTAGAAAACCCCTCGATGAATCTTCGGTAATAACCCTCCAAACCCAAAAAGCTTCTAATTTCCGTTGCAGTCTTCGGGGGTTCCCTCTGAAGTACTGCACTTACTTTAGATGGATCCACCGCTATGCCATCACCAGAAATAACATGACCCAAGAAACTCACAGTATTCAACCAGAATTCACACTTCGAGAACTTGGCAAACAATTTATTATCTTTCAACACCTGTAATGCAATTCTCAAGTGTTCTGCATGATCTTCGTCAGACTTAGAATAAATTAGTATATCGTCAATGAATACTACAATAAACTGATCCAGATAAGAGTGGAAGATATGATTCATATATTCCATAAACACACCCGGCGCATTAGACACTCCGAAAGGCATTACTGCATATTCGTAATGTCCGTAGCGTGTTCTGAAAGCAGTTTTCTGAATGTCATCTTCCTTCACTCTAATCTGATGGTAACCCGACCTCAAATCAATTTTGCTGAAAACACGAGCTCCTACAAGCTGATCCATTAAGTCATCAATCCTTGGAAATGGATACTTATTCTTAATGGTCACTTTATTTAACTGACAGTAGTCGATTCACAGACGCATACTACCATCCTTCTTTTTCACCAACAACACTGGAGCTCCCCACGGTGACACACTTGGTCTAATAAACTTCTTATCAAGCAATTCTCTGATCTGAGACTTCAACTCTGCCAATTCTGATGCAGACATCCTGTACGGTGCCATAGAGATAGGTCTGGTACCCGGTACAAGATCAATAGTAAATTCAACTTCCCTTGTCGGAGACAATTCTGAAATGTCATTTGGAAATACTTCAGGAAATTCATTCACCACTGGTAATTCATTAACTGAAGTCTTGCTTTCATCAGACAACGAGGCAAACACTGCAAACATCTTCGCTTCATCCTCCAACAACGTCCTCAACTCCCTGCTAGACAACAAATCCGTTAATGCTTCCTCCTCAGGAGTAAGAAACAATAACGTCTTCCTAAAACAATCAATATAAACTCGGTTGAACTCCAACCAGTTCATCCCCAAAATAACATCGAGATTACCGAGTGGCAAACAAATCAAGTCCACTCTGAAATCTCTACCAAACATAGTCAGCGGACACTTTAAACACGCCAAGGAAGTAACCACATAACCAATAGACGGAGTTTCAATCGTCATCCTCTGCTCTAGAGTAGACGGCACAATCCTTAATCTCTTCACACAGTCAACAGAAATAAACGAGTGCGTTGCACCCGTGTCAATGATAGCAGTCAAAGGAATACCATTAATAAAACAAATACCTTTGACGGAATGCTCCTCATCGGTGGATTGGGCTCCCACCAAGGCAAATACTTTTCCACTGGCTTGGGCTTTCTTTGGCTTCTCATAGTGAGTGCTGATGTGATCCTTTTCTCCGCAGTTATAACAGGTAGGCATACTAGCCCTACAATCTGCTATAACATGACCTGGTTTACCACACTTGAAACACTTCTTCACCTCATTCGGACAGTTATTAGCACGGTGACCCACACCACCACATCTGAAACACTTGAGAGTATTAGCACCTACTCCTTTCTCCTTTTGTTTCTTTCCTACGTCAGTTTTCTGTTTCCCTTTATCTGCTGGAGCACTGTAAGGAGTACCTCCAAACCTCTGCTTACCCTTCTTCTCATTCACAGCCTTGTAATGAGCAATTCTGGCTCTGTTATCATTGTCATAAATTCTGCTTCTGCTTACCGGTTCTGGATAATTTCTTATCTTCTAACAAGCAATGCCCAGTTTGATCTTGGGACGCAGCCCATTCTCAAACTTCAAGCACTTCGAAGTCATAGCTTCCTCAGTATTGTAATGAGCACAATATTGTACCAATTCCTCAAATCTGGCAGCGTATTCAGCAACCGTCTTATCACCCTATTTCAGCTCCAGAAATTCAACTTCCTTTGCACTACGAATATCTTCCGGAAAATACTTTTCCAGAAACTCAGTTTGAAACACTGTCCAAGTAATCTCAGTACCCGCAGCTTCCAACCTCTGACGACTATTGTCCCCCCAGGCTTCTGCCTCCCCTTCCAGCATATGAGTGCCAAATCGTACCTTCTGAGCGTCACTGCATTCCATGGTCCTGAAGATCTTCTCAACGGCCTTCAGCCATTTCTGTGCAGCCTCTGGATCCAAAATACCTCCCTCATAGGTAGGCGGCTTATTGCTCTGGAACAGTGCTAAGTCACAAAACTGAGCACCTCCAGCCTGATTGGCGTTCTCTACAGCTTGTGCCATGGCTTGCATAGCAGCAGCAAGAGCAGCATCATTCCTTCCTGCCATACTGGTCAACAATCAACATACGGTCAGAACATACAATCGACCCCTATACTAAGGACAGACTCAACTACTACACCTGGCCGGACGGACCAACCTGCTCTGATACCAATTGTAACACCCCACTTTCCCATTTTATAAATATAAAAGTAATACGGATAAATCAGAGTTTTACAACCAACAAGCGGGATGCCACACCAGTAAACCAACAACGAAAATTCTTTTTATTAAAGAAATAAAACAGCGACTCCTAAACTCCACATAAACCCGTGGTCCTCAAAATAATGAATTCAAAAGAGACACGTAACAAAATTCAATGAAGAACAACAATTAATAAAATCCCCAAAATTCTCGTGTTACGTATCAGAGCGACTCCTACGACTCGAACAGGCAACACGCACTCCCAACAACTCAAGTACCTGGATTATCTGTACTTCCGAAGAAGCACAGACACAACAATAACAGAGGGGTGAGAACTACATTTAATAATAAATGGCAAATAACACATGATAAGAGTAGTTGCTCACACATAATCATACAATCACATAAACACGATCTACTTGTCACTTTCAATCATAATTCAATCAACATAAAATGATAATGCAATGCGACTCAACAATAGACACAATGCATGTGGTACCAACAATCACCATGGTTCATTCAATCGAACCCAGATAAATCACATACACCTCTACTTGGCAATGATTTATCCCACCATTCTCCACATTGGAGTTCAGATGAATCACATACACTCCTCCTGAGCAATGATCCATCCCCACCGACACACCATGAATGCATGACATCAATATGCATATAATTCATGTATAATCACACTCATACATTTCCACGATCCTCCTGTTCACAATCAATACATAACACCACAGAAGCTAATTAGCTTATTACTAATTAATTCACCAAAATTATTAAATTAATTATTTTTACCACCAATCCTACATTTTTCCAGGTCTGACATCTATCCCCAACCTCTCAAACCAAAAGAAGCAACTTCGGACGCGAGAACGGGAAAGAAATCGCGAAACGGCAAAATTCTATACTCTCACTGGCCATACGCGTATTGCCCTTGGCCATACGCGTATTGCCCTTGGCCATACGCGTATTGCCCATCTCCCTCGCACATCCATACGTGTATTGCCCCACTTGATACACGTATGGGCAGAGACCTGTTTTTCCATCAAAATTCCACTTCAGATCTCGTTACGCATAACGACCCCTCTTACGCGTAATGCCAAGCTTCCATACGCGCATGTTACGCGTACGGGTAGAGGGCCGTGCCAAGCCTCCTTTTGGCCCTCCCATACGCGTATTGACCATAGTCATACGCGTATTTCCCTACCTGATACGCGTATGGCCAGATCTATTACGCAAATCCAATTTCCCCACCCAGTCTGGTTTCTGCTACGGGATCCTCATTTTTCCACTCCAATCCAGTCCTAAACTTGTTTCTACACTAGTTTTAGGTCCTATTCTTCATCTTACTTCTTTTACCTATCATTACAAATCCAATTTACGGTTCTTAGATCTAATTATTTGTCATATTCACCTGCATAAACCAGTCCAGCAACATATCAATTTATACAGCAGCAACAACCGAATTATTCACCAAGAATTATACGAATTCCAGATCCAACATGGCATCACAACAAGGATTTCACAGCAATCATACAGACAAACACAGATAAATTCAAACAGAATTATACATATGAATTCTTACGGGGTTAAGGAATCTCCACTACCCTCTCATGATTATATCACCCATATTAAACTCATTCTCCCCCCTCACCTCGAATTTCTTGATCAAATTCCTGCGAAATTGATGAAGATGGGTGCCCTAGCACTTCCTTGTTCTTCATCTCTAACTCTTTCTTTTCCCAAAATCTGATTATGGCTAACTCTCCCACTAACCCTCACTAATCTCAGCTTAGTTACTAAATTGCCCCTCCATTCATCCAGTAGCCCATTATCAAATTAATTAAATCAGATTTTAATTTAAAATAATAATAGTAATAATAATAATAATAATAAGGATAATAATAATGATAATAATAAGGATAATAATAATAATAATAATAATAATATGAAATATACTATTAATAATAATAATATTAAGAATACTAATAACAATAAGTTCCATATTACTATTAATGGACACACCCCCCACCTTATCACTATCAACATTACCCCTCGTACTCAGACACCCCCCCCCCCCTCCAAACAAGGCCAAACAATTGAAAATAAAACACGACGATTAAATAATTTAAATTGGGGTGTTACAGACTCAACAAGAGAGTCTTTTATACTCAACAAGAGAGTGTTTTTGTATCTCGTACGAAGCTCGAGATGGAGGCTAAAGAGGTTTGTGATTGACTCAACAAGAGAGTCTTGACCAGGTGATTGACTCGACAAGAGAGTCTTTTATACTCAACGAGAGAGTGTTTTTATCTGTCTTATACGAAGCCTAAGACGGAGGCTAAAAGAAGGGTTTGACTCAACAAGAGAGTCTTTGTATCTCGTATGTAGCCCGAGATGGAGGCTGAAAAGTTAGTTGACTCAACAAGAGAGTCTTTCATACTCAACAAGAGAGTGTTTTGTATATCGTACGAAGCCCGAGATGGAGGCTAAAAAGGGATTTGACTCAACAAGAGAGTCTGAAAAATTAGCTCCACTGGGGAGAATCATTTGTACAAAGCCCAAGAGGAGGCTAACTGTGCTGGCGACTGTTTCAGTTGAGTGACAGGTCCAGTATGTTGGATAAAAGAGAAAATCAGTTCTTATAAAGAGACTGATTAAAGGTATGTTGTACCTTGGTACTGATCAGAAGATCGGGGTTATTTCATGTTCTTTAAGGAAATGGGAAATCCAAAGGGTATTGAGACTGTCCAAGTCTACTGGTGTTTTGAGAAATTGATTCTCAAATAAGTGAATGATCTTTGTATGATGCCCAAGAAAAGGCTGGTATGTAAAGGGATGAAGGTCAACCCATTAACTGATCTGACACTTGACTCAGAAAGACAGCTCTAGCAAATTGATGACTAGGTTATGTTCCTATACCTGTAGAGGTCTCTGGGTCCTTGTACTAAGCCCAAGAGAAGGCATGAGAGCTTTTAAGAAGCCGAAGGGTCCTTGTACAACGTCCAAGAGGAGGCGGGGATGATTTTAAGAAGCCAGTGGGTCCCCAAACCCCGAGAAGTTCAAGACAGGCTATTCACAGAGAATAGATCAAGCCGGGAAAGTCCGAGAATTTGGAAGAAACTCAAGAGATGCCATTCACGGAGAAAAGATCATCTCTGAGAAGTTAGAGTTTCTTTGACAATTTCTAAGGGTGACAGTCTGAGAAAGGGTTCACCGAGAATGTTGTCTTTCACGTCTCCATATTGTTTAACCCCAAGAGGAGGGAAGACTGTGTCTGGTAATCCTACGAGGATCTAGTTTTGTTTGTATTTAAGAGTGACCAACAGGGCTTTACCTAGTGCTAGACGTAGTTGCAGGGAAAAACTCTAAATAACTATACTAGTATTACACAGTGGATATTTGACAAGTATATAAAAGTTTGTGAAAGAATACTTACAATGAGCAGCCCCATAATATAGTTATATATATGAAAGCGGATAAAGAAAGCGGGTAAACACTTACTCGGTTGTAGAGCTTCCATGTTGTTTTTGTTAGTTGTTCAACAAAGAAAGCTTTGATAACAATATTATATTTAAAATCAAAGGAGAAAGTGCCTTGAAAAGATTGTTGGGGCTTACAGCTCAAGGAGAGGCCCAAGGTTTTATCAGTGATCGCACTGTTGTTTTGAATTTGTACAGGGACTTATACAAGTGACTGAGGCCCAAAAAAGGTTTTCTGTACAAAAGGATGGGTCTTACACTCTCTCAAGAGGCCCAAAGGTTTATTTTTATACAAGTAGTGGGGCTTACAGCTCAAGGAGAGGCCCAAGGTTTGTTTTTGAAATGGCGATCGCGCCGAGATTTTCTTTTAACACCGGGGGACATATACAATGTCTGAGGCCCAAAAATGATTTTGGTTAAAAGGGGGTTGGGTCTTACACTCTATTAGAGGCCCAAAGAGTTTTGAATGGGTCTTATAGCTCGAGGAGAGGTCCAATTGATTATTTTGGAAAAGGCGATGATCGCGCTGTTGTTTTTGAAAATACAATGGGACTTATACAATGACTGAGGCCCAAAAAGTGGTGTATTTACAAAGGGATTGGGTCTTACACTCTATTAGAGGCCCAATGATTTTGAAAGAAATGGGACTTACAACACAAGGGTAGGCCCAGATGATTTTGTTAAAAAGGCGACGATCGCGCCGAACTTTTTGATGGTGTCGGGACTTATACAATACACTGAGGCCCAAAAAGTTTTGGTTTTCAAAAAGGGTTGGGTCTTACACACTACTAGAGGCCCAAAGAGTTTTGAAAAAGTTTGATGAGGGTTGAATTAATCAAAAACCCTAATTTGTTTTCAAAATGTATTTTAATTGAATAAAAAATTCAATTAAAATGATCAAAATTGTTAAGCATGTGAAAAACAAATTGTGATCTTGGATTAATGTTTCAAAAATCATGTTTTGATCCACAAAATAATTAGAAATCATTAAAATTATCAAAATCAAGAAGGAAAAAATATTTTAAGTGTCAAAAATAATTAAAATATTAATTCTTTGCAAAAATATCAATTATATGAAATAAATAATATTTTTGGAATTTTTTGGTAAAATAAAATATTTTAACATTTTTGCGAATTATTAAAAAAAGAATCAACTCAAAATCATTAAAACTCATAAAGAAATTAATTTTTGAATCAATTAAATAAAATCACAAAATTCAAATATTCAAATTTTTGAAAAAGGGCGCCAAGAACACGCGCCCTTCCTCTGTTTTTGCAGATTTGCGTTTTCTATCCAATCTCACGAATACTTGATTATATCATGCAATCTACATATCAATCTACTCGTTTCAACCTCACGATCATGTCTATGGTCTTTAATTTCATTTATTTAAACATGGAATAAGAAATCAAAGAGAAACCTTAAGAACCCTAAATTCTACATGAAAGTTCAGAAATTCCACACATGATTCAAACAAAGCAATTGATTGAGGGAAAACACTCCATGCATGATTATGAACATATGGCCAAATTATTGTGCAGCAAAAAATGCATGGACCATAGAGTTAGAAGAGCTCATGCTTACCACTTGCAGCTGGTGATCGTGTTTTGTGTTAGAGGTGTTACAGCAAGGTTCCAATGATGTGGATAGCTTCCCTAGGTGCCACGGAGTGTGTCTGAATGCTTGGAGTGGATTGAAATGATCTGGAACTTGAGATGGTACCCCAACTGCAAATCTGTCAAGAACTTGAGCAATTGGCTAGTGATTTTGTGATTTTAGGGTTCCATATGTTATGTGAGTGTTTGGATCACTTCTATGTGATGTATGTGAGGTGTGTGTGTGATTTGTTTGATTAGAATTGCTCTCAAACTCAAAACCCGGTAGTGACTTGCTTTGGAAGGCAAATTTGGAGTGAAAGAAGAGATTTTGAGGAAAGCATCTGTTTGATGGCTTTGGTGTACTGAAACTGATCACAAATGAGCTCTATTTATAGTAGAGCAAGTTATTTTTTCAAGGAATAGTGAATGGCAACTGCTGTATAGGTTTGGCCAATGTTGATAAATGAGAATCCAAGTCTCCTCTAGCCATTGACTAGAGGTTAGGGCACAGGCTGCTGGTCCCCTTGGTCTTGGATAAGTCTTGACTGAATTCAGTTGAAAATGGCTCAATCCATGCCACCTTGGTGCATCCATTAAATGCTCCAATCCAAAATTGGAGTCTTGTCCATCTTTTAGGGATTTCTAGGTTTGGCATGCTACTTTTGGTTCCAAAGACTTGGGAGGCTTGGGATCAGAGTTGGTTCCTCCTTGGTCCCCCCTTGAGGTGTTCAGATGGATAGAGTTGCTTGCCCTTTGCAAAATTTGAGCAAATCGAGCAAAATGCATAAATCTTCCTTGCCTTGACAGTTTTCAACAAGGCATATTGCCATTGTCATATCTCATGGCTCAAGTGGAATTTGATGGAGTTCTTGGCCATTTTGGAAAGCCCTTATATGATACAACAACTGTTTGATCATAGTTGGTTTTGATACTTTTTGGATCCAAGTGAAAAATGCCCCTACATTTGGAAAAAAGTGAAGGCAGATTCTGACTTAGTGAAAATTTCACTAAGTGTTGGAAAAAAGTGACATTTTCACTTTTTGTGATTTTGATCATTCCATAACTTAAAATCCATGAGGAATTGGAATGAGTTCTGTTTGAAGCTTTTGTAGAGGGTAATAAGAGCTACAAATCCAGCTTTGGATGGGGAAAAATGGTCTTGTGGTTTAGGAGTTATGATCCTCCAAAGTTGGTACCCTAGCCACTTTGTTCCATAACTTAGAAAAATTTCTAAGTTTTTATGGTTACCCCTTTTACAAGTTATCCCACTTTTCTTGATTTTTCTTGATGAATGATGATTCCAATCACACATTAACATCATTTTAGGGGTAAGGAACCAAAATTGTGAAAAATCTCAAAAAGTCAAAGTTGACTTTTATGCACAGTTGACTTTTTGTCAGATGAATTCCAAACTGTGCGATCCTCTATGAAATCAAGTCCTTGACCTAAATCAAACTTGATGGATTGATTTCATAGGTGTTATAGGGTGTATTGAATCATGTCCCATGGTTTGGGAGCATGCCTGGGTCAAAAGTCAAAGCTACAGTTGACTTTTCCCGCGAAACCCTAACTGTGATACTGATGAACTTGAAATTTAGGAATCAAGCTTAGGGGTGAATTAGGTCAAGAAACCCTAATTCCTGATTTTTTTATGAATGCATCCCATGAGGGTAAATTGACTTGATGATTGGGTATATGAGGTTCCATGGAGTATTTTAGGTTATGCTTTAAAGAATTGGCTCATGCCCAAAGGAAAATTTCCATTTGGAGGCCCTGGTCGACCAAAACCCTAATTTGGAGACACTGGCGATCTCGAGACTTGATCCACCGGGAAGGTAGCAACCTTGTGCTTAATCCTTGATGTGGGAGTCCTCTTGATCCTTTGTGGATGTTTGAGAGGTTAGAAAAGTTGAAGATCATATCATTCCTTGATTGATCCTTGGTCTAAGAACTCTAAGAGGACTTGAAACCCTAATTATTGGTTGTAGTGAATGCTCACCCATCTTTGGGGAGACTAATGAGGCATAATGATATACCCATATTGTGATGATGATTTTCACAATGATGAGGAATCTTAGTGGTCAAAATTTGGGGTATGACAGATGCCCCTATTTAATCTTCTTGGACCCGAAGGTGTGAATGGCGAAGGTATTCGGAAATGAGTACTCATAATCATGATACTCACATAGAGGTTGCAAAACTCTCTAAGTCTATGTTGAAAAACTAAACTAAAGGTTGACCTTAAACAAAGTTAAAGGGGAAAGTGAGTACACATCATAATGGTACCCACATAGAGTTCAAAAACTCCAAACCTAACTCTAAATTGTAAAACAAAATGGCTCTAATAAGGCCAAGGCGATGATCAAGGTCACCAAGTAAGTAAGAAAGCAACAATTATCCTAACTATGACTTATAAGTCAACAAGAGTGATCCTTTCCTTTGGAATTAGGGCAACAATAAGGAGCCAAAGATGAAGCTTTAAGCATACAAGATAATAATCGAGAATGAACAAGAGAACACCAAACACTCATCAACCATTCATGGGCGAAATTAAGAAATATCAGCAGGCATCGAGAATAAGCCAAAATAAAAATAGAGGATTATCATAATTAACCTAAGAATGAAATAAAGCCTAAACAAACCGAGTTCTAAAAACTCGATAACAAATTACACTAAAATCCAATTAGTGTTAATTAACAAATTCTAACTAAAACTAATAACTAATTAAACTAATCTAACTAAAACCTAATTAATTAATTCTAGTTAAAATCTACTTAAAACTAATTAACAAATTAAAATATGATATAATTAGAAACTAATTCACTAATTTAATTAAAAATCTAACTACACACTAAATTTCTAATTAATAAAAAAATCTAACTAAAATTTAATTTACTAATTTAATTAAGATAATAATAAATAAATAAAAGCAACTGGGCTGAGCCCAACAATAGAAACTATGTCTAATGAAAAAAAAACCTGAAGGCCCTTGAATCTGGGCTGGACATGGATCCGGGTCACTGTAACCCGTTTAGGTCTTAAAACCAAAACCTAATCCTGAAAAAAGAAAAACAAGACGTGACTATGGTGATAAGCAGAACACCATCATCCTCAAACTCCCTCATCCCAAAATCACGTCCCAAGTCTCTCGGTTTTCTCTACCGTCTCATCTCAATCTTACTTCAAAAATGCGAACAACATAAAATGTCCCGTCCTTCTCCCTTGATTGCTTCTCGCGGTCTCCGTTCTTCCGTCTGCTTCTTTGTGGTGCTTACTCCGTTTCTTTCCGTTTCTGGCGGTGCTTATGGTGTGGTCGGAACAGAGAAGGATTTTGCGGTGGTTAGAAAGAAGGACAAGCGGCGGATGGGGTAATGTTAACTGCTTTCCGGTCGGCTTTGGGTTGTTGTTGGTGATGTTTGTATTGGTGGTGATTGTTCTGCTATTCAAGAAGAAGGGCGCGAAGATTTAAGGGCGAATGGTGGGAAGATTGGGTTTGATGAGGATGCGTTGAAGGTGATTTATGGTTGAAAAAATGGAGGGGGACGATTCATGGCCGGTGGGTTCAGTTTCACAAGAGTGAAGAAGATTCAAGTAATGGTGGAGAGAAGAAGAAAAGGGTGGATGGTTGTTGTTTTGAATGTTTGAGGTTAATGGCTTGTGTGATCATAGTGCGTGTTCAGAAAAAAAGAATTGAAAATGAACGAGGGAGTTTCAGGTTATGTTGTTCTGAGGTTTGACGGTGAAGGTGATTGAAAAAGAAATGAAGGTTTTGCTTTTCTGCAGAAGTTTTTCTCAGTGTTATTGTTGTACTGATGGATGCAGGATTTTTGGTATAGAGGTGGTGAAGTGAAAAGAATTGAGGGTTATTGGGGACGGGTCAGAAGAAGATTTGGATGAGAGCAGGTTTTGTTTGCTGTGGCATACTAGAATAACTCATAACAAAACAATAATAATAATAATGTATACTAATAATAAATAAAAGGAATAATAATAAAGATATAATAATAATAATAATAAAATAATAATAATGATGATAATATTAATAATGATAATAATGATAAATAAATAAATATGACAATTAATAATGATAATAATTACAAATAGTAATGAAAATAATAATAAATAAATAAAAATGACAACTAATAATGATAATAAAAACAAATAGATAAAAATAAGAAATAGATAAAAATAAGAAATAAGAATGATAACAATAAAAAAAAAAGAAAAAGAAGAAATTAATTTCAAACTAAACTAGTGATTAAAAGTAATAAAAATAAGATTCTAAAACTCGTAAAAATAATTGAATTAAAAAGAAAAGGTGATAAAAGTTAGACGGAAAAAACAGATGCATGACTATGATTAATGGACTACATGACTGCAAATGCGAAAATGGTTGACCTAAAATGATATGACAAACAATCAAAGAATCTAAGGGTAAAATTTGGGGTATGACAGCCATTGTTGTGGTTGTTGTTTATGTTGTGGTTGTTGTTTATGTTCTTGTTGTTCATGTTGTTGTTTTTGTTTTAAACATAGATATCGACCTTGTCGAGTTCAACATCTTATACTAGCGAAGAAACTCGAACATATGAGAGTTGTGCGAATGAAACTCGAACAAATGATACTCTATTGAAAAGATCATAAAAAGGTGTCACAATGATGCCCCAATTCACATCAGTCCGCAACTCATCGGGTGAAAAATTTCGATCGAGTTTGATTCGTTCTACAGAGTAGTAGATTGTTAACATTACTCTACTTTTAAGAGTTGTGTTGCGCTCCTTGCAAGTAGCAAAGTGAGTATAGTAATAGATGATTGGAAACAAGTGGATGATAAAGTCAAAGAAAGAATAAGGACAGACGTTAAGGTATTACATACTATAACTTTCATATATTCGATATCACTACCTATAATTTCTAACACATACTTATATATTGATTTAGATGTAGTTAAATTTTGAGTTTACCGATGACTCAAAGTTGAAAAAAAAAAGTGGATATCTTATGTCGGTACTCGTTTGAGGGGATTTAAGTCACAACTTACGTCTAACTACATTAGGAAGCTTAAGAGTGGTCTTGCTCGTCCATGGATTCGATATAGTTTTATATCGAAGAAGCAATGGAACAAGTTTGTGAAGATACATCATTCTGAGGAATTCAAGGTTAGTACTAGTATTGTGTATCCTTTAATGTTATGCTAATGAGTTATAGATACTAATCATATATATTTTTCACTATGTTAGTAACAGGTTAAAAGCGACGTAGGAATCCAAAACAAGGCAAAAAACATGTACCCCTATAGATTGTCTCGTGGGGGTTATAGGAAACTTGAGAAAAGAATCATGCTTGAAAAACAAACACAAACAGGAGATGATCGCATCCCATCTCCACCTTCAAAACATGAGAAATAGAAGATGGCTAGATTAAGACCCAATGAAGAGTACACCTCTGAGGCGTCAAGAGTAGTTGCTGATAAAATTGTAAGTATGATTTGTTTTTCTTATGTTATTTGTTATTTAAATGTGTTGGTAACAAATATGTAAGTTGCTCATGTTGTGTAGGATAAGTTGGTTGAGGCAGCCCGTGAAGGCACATTTGTTCTAGAAGCACGACATGACATATTAGTAGAAGCTATTGGAATAGATGAGCATGGTGGGTGTGTCCGTGGTGTTGGAGAATGTGTCGGCTTAAGGACATTCTTTGGGTCTCAAAGAAAAAGTACCGAAAGCTATAAATTTATTGCATAAAGACAAAAGATTGAGAATATTGAGAAGCAATTGGAAGAACAGCGAAGGATGTTAGAAGAGGAGAAGCAAAAAATGGAGAAAGATATGGAAAGGTTTCAAGAGTTGTATTCGGTATGTGCTTTACTTGAGATGTTAGTGTTTTATCGAAAATGTGTGATATATATTGTGCTTATTTTGGTTTTATGTTCTAGTTGAATATTATGATGTAGAGGTTAAGTGAAAACCATGAACAACGTACAAATGAAGACCATCGTTATGTTGATGGTGATGATGATGATGATAAAACTCCAAGTAAAAGTGTTTTACGTCGTGCTTCAACCAAAGGAAGTAATTGTTCAGCCCCTCCCGATAGTCGGAATGACATAACGAACCCTAGCGCAAATGAAATCACGACACTATACTTGAAAGTTACGGTGATAAACGATACGCAACCTATCCCGCTAGACCATTGTCCATGTTTGGAGTTATTCTATTACAGTCCTGAGGATGTAAGGGATTTTCTTAGTGGGTATAAGTGGCTGGACGTAGAGATATTGCAAGTTTGGTGCACGTAAGTATATAGTTGAATGTACATGTCATTATACAACATTATCATTTTTTGTATTTCCTCCATTAATTTATTCATTTTCTTTAACCATTTAGGTATATTCACCGTGTTTATATAAAGTTAAATAAATCAAGTCTTTATGGAATCTTGGATCCGCTTTTTATTCGATGGGCATTTAATCAACCAAGAGACATTCTAGAGTACTTGAAAAAACGGTTAAATGAGAGAGGAAAAGAATGTTACTTAGCACCATTTCTCTGTTCGTAAGTATTTTTGTAATTGATGTTTACGTATTCGATATTTAGATTTGTTTTAGCAAATACTAATAATATATATGCTCGTATTTATTCAGTGGTCATTGGCAATTGATCATCATATCATTTAGGACGAATACGGTAAATGTATCGTGTTCCTTGCATTATCCACTCGAAAAGAAAATGAAAGAGATTATTAATTCGTAAGTGTGCACATGTTTAATTAATTTTCTTTGACATTGTAATTAGTTTATCATGTAATATGTATAATTTATTTTCAATGTACAGTGTTGTGGAGTAAGTGAATATAATGAAAAATGTTAGAAGAAAGCCCTCATGGATCTTTCCTAAAGTAAGTGGCCCGATTACCTGTTTCTTTCATTTACATTCATGTGTGGTTATATTCATGTAATTTTACTTAAATTTATAGACGAGGAGACAACCCGGGACTTACGAGTATGGGTATTATGTCATAAAACACATGTTAAACATTGTCCTTGCAGGCATTGTTGATTCATGGGATAAGGTATATATGTCATCAAATGTTAACATATATTAATATATAAGTTGTTGATTCATGGATGATATTCAATTTTTTGCTCTTTCTGATGTAGATGCTTAACGACGAAACCCCATTACCCATCGAAAACTTTGTAGATCTTCGTAAACGTTGGGTGTATATCTGTAATACCCCGTAAATTATTTTACTCTGGATAATATTGGTATGATCAACTCGGTTCCGGTTTACTCTGAGAATTTATTGGATAAAATAATTAGAGTAAACTGATGAGCTCAGAGCAGATCCAGTTAATATTATCTGACTCTGAGGTTTTAATTGTTGGAGCTTTAGAGACTATTTGGACAATTAGTAGTGTTACTAATTGATGATATCTTACTATATCATTTACTTTCCACCCTTTTTCCACTTAGACAAGGAGGAAGAAAAAGATAGAAAGAAGTTGGAGAGAAAGGAAAGGAAAGCAAAGAAGAGGAAAAAGCTCAAGAACTCAAGATCATCAACCATCATTCATTCTTCATCAAATCATCTTCCAATCTTCATCATCATCATCTATTCAAGGTGGGTTATAGATAGAAACCTTTGGTTTAGATTTTCTTGAGGTCTAGAAGCTAGGTTAGAATTATAAGAAAATGAATAATCTTGAATTTAATGGTTGAAATGCGGTATAAACTGTGTAGAGTAATCATTCGCCATGTATGACCATTTGTTAATGCATGTTTGTCTGTTGGGTGAAGTTTTGGATGGGATTTTGGTCCCAAAGCTATGTTTTCACGCTGCTGGAAAACCCAGTTTTTGCAGGTTCGCACTGCGAATCCCCTAGCGAAGGAGGAATCGAGCATTCGCTGGCTGCTTCGCAAGGCGAACATGACAGATCCTCCAACTTGTTTCTTTCATAACTTTTGACTCGTTTATCCGATTTAAGAGTTCTTTATATTGATGTGAAGCTACGAAATATTCTATATAATGGAAGTGGGAAATACTGGTTTTGATGACCGATTAATAAATCAGAGGGAACCGTGAATTAGTGCAATTTGGGGTACGTTGAATTATGTGTTTCCATTATATAATTGATGACTATTTGCCTATGCTCTTATTGTTAAACATGTTTAAGTATGTATGCATGTTAAATACGAAATAGGTAGAGTGAGGATTATTACCGTAAACAATGTCGGAAAGTGTGGAATGACATAATGACAACGATCGTTCGTGCGGTGCCGAGGCGTGTGTCAGGTGCTAATGTCATAGAATGAATCAACACTGGTAGGGAACATGTGTGTTAACCTTTGTGGTTGTGATAAGGCGTTATGGCCTTGTTATCGTCGAATACGATCACGTTTATGTGTGAGATCACGTAATCGTAACCGGTTATCCTGTGAGTGCGTTTCATGGGTCTCGAGCTCCTCTGAAACATGTGCACAACTACTGGGCAGGTTTGATTCCCACGTGCAGTACGAATGGCGCTCTGGGAGCGTATGCTTGTGACGGTTAATGGCCCGTGTGAAGTGACGGTTCATAACGGTTAATGGCCCGTAGAACCTGAATCCTTTTGTATGTCAAGTAGGTTACCAGGATGCATGACTCGGGTCGACTTCTAAACGTAGAAGCGGACAGGAAAAGGGGATGCCTTGGTGTGGTTACTGATTAGTGATAGTGTGAGTTGATGAACTCATAACATGTTTCCATATAGTGTGTGTGAGTACTCGAATGTCCCTTCCCCTTTCCCTTGGACTCGAGTTAGGATTGTTAGAACCTTGTAAAGCCGAGAGGACTTTAAGATAGATAACTCACTGAGATTTGATGTATCTCACCCCATGTTGTTGTTTACAGCACACGTACTACAGGTTCGGCGAAGGGTAAGGACAAAGTTGTTTGACTTTTCCTTACGGATCGTGGATTTTGTGTGGCAAGGCTTCCGTTGGGGAGATTTTGAGATCATTAGTTGATCTAGTTCTTAGTTTTATATTTTGGGAACATCTTGTATGTATAACATGCCATAGTTGTTGTATTAGGATTTTGGGCATTTATATATATACTGTGTTACTAGGAACTTGTATATTTCAGTACCAAACGTATTATTCATGTATGATATATGCTTTGATGTATGTATTTATACATGGCCGTTACAGTTGGTATCAGAGCAGGTCGTATCCTCAACCTAGCCATGAAATAGTATAAGTATTTTCTTTCCGTTTCATATGTGTTGTGTCGCCATTGGTCTTACGTGTTATATTTATGGTATTGAGCCTGATCAACTTAATCCTATCTGTATGACATTTAGGAACATGGACGACCGGCGCAGAAATAACCAGGGTAGACCGAGAACCACTCCAGCCGGGACAAATCCACCAGGTGGCGAGGAGAATGCCCATTTATATCAATTCATGCAACAGATGCAGCAACAACAGAATCAGTTTGTGCAACAAATGGTACAACAAATGGATGGTGGCCTGCATCCTCCAGTGGTTATTCCCGAAGCTGCAGGGGGAACCTTTAGGGACTTTATTCGTATGAATCCTCTGGAGTTTCAGGGAGGATTAGGTCTGGTAAAGGCTCATGAGTGGATATCCGATATGGAGCGGATTTTCTTGATAGTTCAGTGCAGTGAGGAAAATAAGGTTGTTTTTGCTTTTCACTTGTTGAAGGGTCCTGCCATGAGGTGGTGGGAGAGCGCTTCAGCCGTAGTGACAATTCAAGAGGTACCAAAGGTATGGGAACAGTTTAAGATAACTTTTATGGAGAAGTATTTTCCAAGTTCCTTAAGGTCCCAGAAGGAATTCGAGTTTCAACAGTTGAGACAGGGTACTTTGACTGTAGCCGCATATGCTGAGAGGTTTGAGGTAATGGCTGCTTATTCTAGGCAGGCTATGTATGCTCCGGATGAGAGGTGGAAGATTGATCAGTTTCTTTTTGGTTTGAGGGCTGAAATTTCACATAGCGTGTCTCAGAGGGAGTTCACTAGCTATGCCGAATTGTTAAGGCAGTGTTACGTGGCAGAACACAGCCTGAAGAAAGTGCAAGCCGAAGGGGATTTGAGTAGGTCAAATCAAGGAGATCTTGGAAGATCGAATCAACAATTTAGACCAAGGCAACAATCTTTCAAAGGGAAGCAAGTTCAGAGTTCTAGGACCAATGCACCTCCTATATGTCGTCATTATGGTAGGAATCATCAGGGAAGGTGTGGTATCGAAGGTGTGAGGTGTTATCAGTTCCAAAAGGTGGCCCATTTGGCAAGAGATTGTCCTCAAAGGAGGAATCAGACGCAAGAGAAGAATACCGGGCGAGTGTATACCTTGGATGCGAGGAAAGCAAAGGGGGATAACTCTTTGATTGCTGGTACGTGTTTCATTAATGGACATCCTTGTTTTGTGTTATTTGATTGTGGAGCAACACATTCTTTTGTATCGATGCAATGTATGAAGCGACTGGGGTTACAAGCTATTCCGTTGTCTCCACCCATGGTGGTTACTACTGCCATGGATGAGATGGTTGAAGCACCATTAATGTGTGAGAATTATTTTATCTGTGGATGGAAGAGTTTTCCAGATTAATGATTTGTTTACCGCTTAAGAAAGTGGATGTTGTTTTGGGAATGGATTGGCTTTCAGCTAATTCGGTATTTATTGGGTGTGAAGAAAAGCTAATCATTATTCCATCTACTGGAGCTACTCCGAAGGATGTTTTGACAACTATTTTAGAAGGTACGGTTGGAATGATAAATTTCTTGTTTGAAAAGGAAAGGCCGATTCTTTGGGTTCTTACTAAAGAGAAGAGTAACAACCTTCAGGTGTTGAACATTCCGGTAGTCTGTGAATTTCCCCAAGTTTTCCCCGAGGATATTACTTCTCTTCCTCCGGAGAGGGAAGTGGAATTCTCTATTGACCTGATACCGGGAACGACTCCAATATCCGTTTCTCCGTATCGGATGACACCCCTCGAATTAGGAGAATTAAAGGATCAATTGGAAGAATTAATGGCTAAGCATTTTGTTCGACCCAGTGTTTTGCCCTGGGGAGCTCCAGTGTTATTGGTAAAGAAGAAGGATGGTGAAATGCGGTTGTGTATTGATTATCGTCTGTTGAATAAGGTCACCATCAAGAATAAATACTCATTACCAAGGATAGACGATCTGTTAGATCAATTGAAAGGAGCCTGTGTGTTCTCAAAGATTGATTTACGGTCGGGTTATTATCAGATTCGGGTGAAGAGTTCGGATGTACCGAAGACTGCATTTAGGACCCGTTATGGTCATTATGAATTCCTAGTAATGCCTTTCGGCGTGACTAATGCTCCGGCAGTTTTCATGGATTATATGAATAGGATATTTCAACCTTACTTGGACCAATTTGTGGTGATTTTTATTGATGACATTCTTATCTATTCTCGTGATTCTCAAGAGCATGGAGAACACCTAAGAATCGTTTTATCCATCTTACAAGAGAGACAACTTTTTGCCAAGCTAAGCAAGTGTGAGTTTTGGATGTCGGAGGTCAATTTTCTTGGTCACGTCATATCTCAAGGAGGTGTGGCGGTGGATCCATCAAAAGTAGAGGTGGTGATTAATTGGGAGATACTGAAGAACGTTTCAGAAGTTAGGAGTTTCTTGGGATTAGCAGGTTATTATAGAAGGTTTATTAAAGGCTTTTCCCAACTGGCTTTACTGATGACGAAACTTACTCAGAAGGATTGTTCGTATGAATGGGATTCAGCTTGTGAAAGAAGTTTTATGAGTTTGAAGAAGAGATTGACGACCACTCTTGTTTTGATTATACCTGATCCTAGCAAGTCGTATGAGGTATTTTGTGATGCATCGAAGAAGGGATTAAGAGGCGTGCTAATGCAAGATGGACATGTAGTAGCTTATGCTTCTCGACAGTTGAAAGTCCATGAAGAGAATTATCCAACGCGTGATTTAGAATTGGCAGCAGTTGTGTTTACCTTGAAATTGTGGCGTCATTATTTGTATGGTGTACATTTCGAGATGTTCAGTGACCACAAGAGTCTAAAGTATCTTTTTGATCAGAAAGAGTTGAATATGCGCCAAAGGAGGTGGATGGAGTATTTGAAGGATTATGATTTGGAACTAAAATACCATCCAGGTAAAGCGAATAAAGTAGTGGATGCACTGAGTAGGAAAGTGTTGCATAGTGTCGACTTGATGATGTTAGAGTACACCTTATTGGAAAAGTTTAGAGATCTAAATCTTCAATTTGTTTGGACTCCTAATGGTGTGATTATGGGGAATTTGAATATCACCTCTACTCTTAGAGAGGAAATCCGACAAGGACAAAGTTTGGATGAAAAGTTACAAGAAATGTTGACTCAACCAGGTTTTGTGCGAACTACCGACGGAATCATTTTATTTAACCAAAGGATTTGTGTTCCGGATGATGCAATGGTGAAAAGAAGGATTTTGGAAGAAGCGCATAAGGGTGCTTTTACTATACATCCTGGTGCTTCGAAGATGTATCAAGATTTAAAGAGAGACTATTGGTGGCCCGAGATGAAAAAGGATGTTGCGGTATATGTGTTGGAATGTGCGGTATGCCAACAAGTGAAAATTAAACACCAAAGACCGGGTGGCTTGTTGCAACATTTAGAAATTCCGGTGTGGAAGTGGGATAGTATTTCGATGGACTTCGTAGTGGGATTACCTCGTACACAAGGCGGTTATGATTCGATTTGGGTAATTGTAGATCGGTTGACGAAGTCTGCTCATTTCTTGGCCGTAAAGACTACTTATAAGGCGAGTCATCTTGCAAAGTTGTTTATTTCGGAGATCGTGCGATTGCATGGTGTTCCTTCTAGTATTGTTTTGGATCGAGATCCGAAGTTTACTTCAAGATTTTGGAGAGCTTTTCAACAAGATATGGGAACGAAGTTGTGTTTGAGCACGTCGAATCATCCTCAAACGGATGGTCAGACAGAACGGACAATACAAACCATGAAAGATATGTTGAGAGCTTGTGTACTTGAAAGTGGATGGAATTGGATAGAACTTTTCCCGTTGATTGAGTTCTCTTATAATAACAGTTATCATGCAAGTATTGGTATGGCACCTTATGAGGCTTTATATGGTAGGAAGTGTAGAACGCCATTGTGTTGGGCGGAGGTTGGCGAAGATAGAATTTTGGGACCCGAGATTATTTACGAGACTACGGAAAAGATTAGAATGATTTGTGAAAAGGTTAAACAAGCACAGGATCGTCAGAAAAGCTATGCATACAACCGTAGGAGGCCTTTAGAATTTGATGAGGGTGATCATGTGTTTTTGAAAGTTACTCCGAGATTGAGATTGAAAGGACCATTTAAATCGCGAAAGTTAAGTCCAAGTTACGTGGGACCGTATCAGATCTTAGAAAGAATTGGCGAAGTAGCTTATAGATTAGCCTTACCGCCTTCTCTGTCAGAGATGCACGATGTTTTTCATGTATCTCAGCTTCGAAAGTTTGTTCCAGATCCTCTTCAGCCAATTCTACCCGATACTATTGAGATAGAAGCAGATTTAACGTTTGAGCCTTAACCGAGTCGTATTATGGGAAGAGAAACTAAGGTATTAAGGAATAAGGAGATTCCTCTGGTTAAGGTTCAGTGGGATGAGACACATCCGGGTGATGCAACGTGGGAACTAGAATCCGAGATGCGAGACGTTTATCCTCATCTTTTCAGGTAATTGTTTTAAATTCGTGGGCGAATTTCTATTTAAGGGGGGAGGATGTAATACCCCATAAATTATTTTACTCTGGATAATATTGGTATGATCAACTGGGTTCCGGTTTACTCTGAGAATTTATTGGATAAAATAATTAGAGTAAATTGATGAGCTCAGAGCAGATCCAATTAATATTACCTGACTCTAAGGTTTTAATTGTTGGAGCTTTAGAGACTATTTGGACAATTAGTAGTGTCACTAATTGATGATATCTTACTATATCATTTACTTTCCACCCTTTTTCCACTTAGACAAGGAGGAAGAAAGAGATAGAAAGAAGTTGGAGAGATAAGAAAGGAAAGGAAAGAAGAGGAAAAAGCTCAAGAACTCAAGATCATCAACCATTATCCATTCTTCATCAAATCATCTTCCAATCTTCATCATCATCATCTATTCAAGGTGGGTTATAGATAGAAACCTTTGGTTTAGATTTTCTTGAGGTCTAGAAGCTAGGTTAGAATTGTGAGAAAATGAATAATCTTGAATTTAATGGTTGAAATGCGGTATAAACTGTGTAGAGTAATCATTAGCCATGTATGATCATCTGTTAATGCATGTTTGTCTGTTGGGTGAAGTTTTGGATGGGATTTTGGTCCCAAAGCTCTGTTTTCACGCTGCTGGAAAACCCAGTTTTCGCAGGTTCACACTGTGAATCCCCTAGCGAAGGAGGAATCGAGCATTCACTGGTTGTTCGCACGATGAAGGTGAGGGCGAGCGTTTCGCCAGAGGTTCGCACTGCGAACTTTACCTCATTTTAATTCTGTTGTGGTTCGCAGACGCTTGCACTGCGAATGGGATGGCGAATCCAGTGTTGTTTAGGCATTCGCTGGGAGCTTCGCACTGCGAATGAGAAAGTGAGCATTCGCTGGCTGCTTCGCAAGGCGAACATGACAGATCCTCCAACTTGTTTCTTTCATAACTTTTGACTTGTTTATCCGATTTAAGAGTTCTTTATATCGATGTGAAGCTACGAAAATACTCTATATAATGGAAGTGGAAAATACTGGTTTTGATGCCCGATTAAATAAATCGGAGGGAACCGAGAATTAGTGTAATTTGGGGTACGTTGAATTATGTGTTTCCATTATGTAATTGATGACTATTTGCCTATGCTCTTATTGTTAAACATGTTTGAGTATGTATGCATGTTAAATACGAAATAGGTAGAGTGAGGATTATTACCGTAAACAATGTCGAAAAGTGTGGAATGACATAATGACAACGATCGTGCGTGCGGTGTCGAGGCGTGTGTCATGTGCTAATGTCATAGAATGAATCAACACTGGTAGGGAACATGTGTGTTAACCTTTGTGGTTATGATAAGGCGTTATGGCCTTGTGATCGTCGAATACGATCACGTTGATGTGTGAGATCACGTAATCGTAACCGGTTATCTTGTGAGTGCGTTTCATGGGTCTCGAGCTCCTCTGAAACATGTGCACAACTACTTGACAGGTTTGATTCCCGCGTGCAATATGAATGGTGCTCTAGGAGCGTATGCTTGTGACGGTTAATGGCCCGTGTGAAGTGACGGTTCATAAAGGTTAATGGCCCGTAGAACTCGAATCCATTCGTATGTCAAGTAGGTTACCATGATCCATGACTCGGATCGACTTCTAGACGTAGAAGCGGACGGGAAAAGGGGATGCCTTGGTGTGGTTACCGATTAGTGATAGTGTGAGTTGATTAACTCATAACATGTTTCCATATAGTGTGTGTGAGTACTCAAATGTCCCTTCCCCTTTCCCTTGGACTCGAGTTAGGATTGTTAGAACTTTGTAAAGCCGAGAGGACTTTAAGATAGATAACTCACTGAGATTTGATGTATCTCACCCCATGTTGTTGTTTACATCACAGGTACTACAGGTTCGGCGAAGGGTAAGGACAAAGTTATTTGACTTTTCCTTACGGATCGTGGCTTTTATGTGGCAAGGCTTCCATTGGGGAGATTTTGAGATCATTAGTTAATCTAGTTCTTAGTTTTATCTTTTGGGAACATCTTGTATGTATAACATGTCATAGTTGTTGTATTAGGATTTTGGGCATTTATATGTATACTGCGTTACTAGGAACTTGTATATTTCAGTACCAAACGTATTATTCATGTATGATATATGTTTTGATGTATGTATTTATATATGGGCGTTACAATATCTACAATGTGCTTAAGGGTCCTGCTGATTGATCTATTGAGATGTGCTAATGACTTAGTTTCTGTATTGATGATGTGAATATATTGTACAGTTTGATGTAAACATATTGTACAGTTTGATGTAAACATTTTGTCTTTTGATGCACATTGTTAGCTATTTTTTATGCTCTTTATGATCTATTGAGATGTGCTTTTTATGCATGGTTAACAAAATTATATGGTTATAATAGTTACAGGATATAAAATAGGAAGAATTTGGAAAGTAGCAAAATTTCATATTTAAAACAGAGGAAGTTTTGACAACGGTTATTAAACCTGACCGTGGTTGTATATTGAACGCTGACCAGAATAATATAAAATATAATAGTTCTATCACAACGGTTTGTTTAACCAACCGTTGTGATATGGCGTGCGCTTTCTATAATACAACAACGGTCCCAGGACCGTGATTGTAAGTGTCGCATATACAACGACACTCTACATAACAACGCCTGGTCCCACGTAGTTATATATCTTTCCCAACCGTTGTTAAATGCTTTTTCCGTAGTAGTGATTTTTTTAAGGTGAAGACAATTTAGATTTATTGTCCTCAATTACTTTTAATATCAAAACTCATAAATATTTCACTTTGGTTTTAACATTTAGGCACATGGGTCATTTATGTATAGAAACAATTAAATCTAGTGTATGAATTCACTTACCTTTATAATATTCAATTTTCAAGGCACCAATCAAGCGTGATTGAAGCATACATACAAAATTAGTTAAGTGATTAGAATAAAGTTTGCTAACTAGCACGATATATCCCATGAATAAGTATTTATGAATTTGTGTTTTTTTTTTCTTATTTTGCATTAATTTTTTTATCCCACTTTTATTTATTCTTATATTCATATTACTAAGTCACATCAAAAATAAATTTTTATTTGCTAAATATATGTTTTATCGATAAAACATATATGTAGCAAATAAAAATTTATTTTTGATGTGACTTAGTAATACATATTGTAAGTGACATTGTAGTTAGTGTGTAACTAGATTAAAATTCGTGCGATGTGCGGGACTTAGATGAGTTATTTAGATAGTATTATATTTGATAGGATTTTGTTTTACAAGTATGAAAATTTTTGTTATTAAGACAATATGATGAAGAGAATAAAAAATAACACAATTTTAAATGAAAAATAAATATGTTCGAATCATGTAAATACACAATAGAACATCAAAATTTAAATTGAAAATGTAAAATAAGTGTATTAAATTTTATTATGTTTAATGTTTTTGCATCATATAAATAATCAACATGGTCGACATTAAAATTTAAAATGAAACTCTCGATATTCAAATATGTTTTTGTAGTTATAGAAGAAATTGAGTATGAGTTTTAAACTGAGTATAATAATAGTATTTTTGTGTGTATTTGACTATGCCATTCATTTTCAATATATATACAAATAATTCAGTTCAACTTAATTTTTATAATTTTAATTAATTATAATTTATTAGTGCATTATAGAAAATTTATATGTATTAGATTATATATTGCAGTTGAAAAAAGATTATCCAATTTTAAATTTTTAATTTGATTTTGTAACATGTAATTTTAGATACAATTAAGAATTATATTTTAAAAAAAATTTTAAGCATTTATTTTGAATATTTTAAGTAAACTTAAAAACATTATATGGGATCATTTTATTTTTAGTATTGTCATAAGATTTTTTTTTACTATAAATTTAAAATGAATAAACATGAATTATTTTTCATTCAATAAAAAATATTTTACTTATAAGTTTAATGGAATTAAAAATGTGGGTTTTTTAGAACTTTCTAAAGGAAAGTTACACATTATAGTGAAATGAATATTATAAGTTTTAGATGGTTATATATTGAAGAGTGTCACGTCAAATTTTAGATGATGATTTGCCAATAAACTAAATTACGCATCAGATTTAATATATTATAATATAAATTTATTTTAGTAACATGTAATTGTAAATACAATTAAAAAAATTTATGTCTATTTGAAAATTTTAAGTAAACTTATAAATATTGTATGCCCATATTATTTTAAGCATTGTCATCAGATTTTTTTTGTAATATAGGTTTAAAACCGTTTAATATGAATTATTATTCTTTCAATAAAAATATTATTCTTTTTTGATCAGTTGTCTAACATTTAGCAGATTGTACTTCATTCCTGGTACATAGAGTACATCTTTGACCATAGTTTTCCTCCATAGCTTCTTTTAATAACTATGTCATCAGTACCTTCTGCTTGCAATGAGCTATTATCAGGAAGTTTGACCTTCCTCTTCTTCGACTTGTCAAAATCTGCTAACCACTCTTTTCGACCAGTCACGTGATTTGAATCACCCGAGTCGAGGAACCAGATCTTGGAGTCGGCATGGTCATTTGCAACTGCAGACATAACCACCATATCTTCAGAATCATCTGAATCTTGGCGTACAAGGTTTTCTCTTTCCTCATTGCCATTTTTCGCTCCCTTGTCTTTATTGTACTAACAATGTATGGGCAAGTGACCCTACTTTTCATTGTTATAGCATTGCACACCTTTTTCTTCTTTGTTTTTCTGATAGGAATTTCCTTCTCCTATTTTCGAGGATTCAGAAGCTCTATCATCGACCTTATTCTTGTGACGACTCGACCAAGACTTCTTGCCCTAAGTCTTGTTGATTTTGCCTTTGAACCTGTTGGAACCACCATTCTTCTTCCATGACTGAGCCTGTAGTGCTTGTATTAAGCCTTGAACTCCTTACCTTTTAAGAATCATAATCTCACGCGCCTCCAATGAGCCAACCAAATCTTCCAGTTTTAGGATTTCAAGATTGTTGAATTCATGAATAAATACGATAACGTGATCAAAGTGAGAGGTCAATATACGCATTACCTTCTCAACTCTCGTCTTATCAATTTGGGTTTCACCACAACCCTTAATGAGCTAGAGGAGTTTTTGAACCTTCGACACATAGCCTGTAATCTTTTTGTCTTCTCTCATCGACAATAATTCATATTGTCGTCGTAAATTTTGCAACTTGACAACCTTGACTTTTCGCCTACTTTACAATACTTGACAAGAATATCCCATGCCTCCTTCGTCGATTTAACATGAGAGATTTTGTTGAAATTAGCCGCATCAACCGCCGATTGGATGTTGAACGCCGCCTTACAATCCTTCTTCTTGCATTCCTTGTTAGCAGATCTTTGTGCGTCAGTTGCATTTTCTCCAAGCGCATGAACACCATTAATAACCACTTCTAGGGTTTTATGAAAGCCAAATAGAGAATGCACCTGTTTTCTCTAATTCTTGTCGTCAAGAGTTAGAAATGAGTTTGGTAAATTTCTGTTACCATTCATCTTTGCAACGATTGATCAAAACAACCCACGATCCCAGAAAACACAATCTCTGACGTGTGATTCTTGAAAACACGATCAAGAATATAACCAGAACTCCGATACCAATTTGTTAGTGCGTGAGGCACTTTTAATTAGGAGAGAAAGAGAGAGAATATGGCATTGAGGATTATATTATTGAATGGAAGGATAATAAAATTGAATTACAAACAATGTATTTATATACAGCTAACTTGTCTACTATGTAAAGTAACAAACTAAGTAACAAACACAAAACCCGAATTAACCTTGGGCTTGGGCCATATAACTCAACTTGGATTATATCTAATATCTCAATAAAAACCACAGTCAACATCACTACCTTACCTCGAAAAGATGTTGCACTCCAACGATCAAAATGGTATTATATAACCCTTACGTCATAGATGAGACTTGAGAGTAATATAAGAATCCAAAATAAATAAATACTAATTATGCAGATAATTGTTTTGTTTAGGTGCATAAAGCTCAAATAGATTTCGAGTGTTTGGCCTAAGAACCTCTATAATCATTTCCACTTAAATTTAAGGACTAATAGTTAAAAGTAACAAAAATTGCAAGCTCAAAAGAGGAGTCTTAACGCATTGAATGTTGTTAACATTTTCATACATTCATGTTGAGTTGCGTCAAGAGACATGTTTGGTAGTTCATAAGAGGGGACTAATGGCTTGTTCCAAGTTCAAAAGAGGGGGCTTGGAGCTCATAAGAGGGGGCTCATGGGTTCAAAAGAGGGGACCCGGTTCCAGAGAGGACAAAATGTTGAGTTGGTACCACATGCATATGCAAAGACTTTCATAACCGAGTTGCATTGCATAAGTATATGTGCATTTGTTGAGACATATTTGTTGAGTTGTAATTGATTGATGAGTTTGGGTGTGAGAATGAATTATGATATACTATGAATGATATGATGTAGAGAATGATGTGTTCTTATCCTACCTTGCAATATATGCTTGTTATTACTAATTGTGATTTCTCACCACTTCTGTTTGAATATTGCTTTTACACAGGCATCGTGCAGATATTCAAGAGCAGAGACGCTGCTGTGAGTGAAAGTTAGCTCCTGGAGCAATTTCTTATAGTTTCGTTGTTTTAGTTTTGGTTATGCTTTGACATGTAACACTGAGGAGTGATTTTATTTGTTTTATGTTAAGGTTTTCTGAGAGACAATGTATGTCTTGTACATTTATGTTTTGGTGTATTAAGCATTTGGAGAAGACTTATGAGTCGATGCGTTTAATAATAATATGAAGTTTTATTCTGGGATGTAATTTGGTGAATGTGTTAATTATGATTCCGCTGCCATGATATTTGATGAGTTGGATGTTGTGTAACCACCCTCAGTGTAATTGTGTGCATTAAAATATTGCATTGCATGTTTATTTAATTTAAGTGTTACAAAGTTTGCACTTGTTTGTGTTTCGAGAGGTGTAACATCCTATATGAATATATTGTGAAAAATTTATGATTTAACTATAATATGCGTTGAGTAAATATGGTGTTACATTAGTGGTATCATGGCATATCGGTCCGTCCGGCCAGGTTGTTATAATGTGTATGTTCCCTTGTATACGTCATGTGTGTGAAAACACGAACGGTACTTGTTTGCTTTTCTAACCACTAGTTTGCAGGAACATATTTGAATCAAGTGGGAGAGAAACTTCTACTTCCCTAAAATGTTTCATATGTGGAAAGTTGGTTCAGCGTGTCGCTATTGCAAGGGCACGTGTGTGGTTTGGAAGATTTGGAGCTAGAAAAAGGAGTAAATATCTGAACCTGTAATTTTGGAGGGAAAAAGTTATTTAAGTGGGGGAGAGTTGTAACACCTCATTTTTAGTAAATTATTTTATTTTAATTTAATTATAATTTTTTGTATTTATTTAATTATTATGTGTGGGTGATTTAATAAATGTGGGGTGAGAGAGAAGGTGTATGGCCTTATGGTAGGGTGTGGAGAGTAATTGGAGGAAGAAAAAAAAAGTAGAATTATTTTATTAATTAAAATAATGATTTGGTTATGTTATTGAAATAAAATTATTGGAATAAAAAGAAAATAGAAGTTGTAGAGACATTGAGGGCAAGGTGGGGATTAGAGAGAAAATTAAGGGTAAAGTAGAAAAATCCTAATTAAGAGATAATGTTTCTAGAGTAAAAATAGAATTACAAGGGGAGTTTGACACTACGTAGAAAAAAAGTGAACGGGGCTTGGAAGAAATTGCAAGAGAAATCTTAGGTAAGGGGGGAGAATAACTTTTAATAAAAAAGGCTTATGCATGAGGGGTAGGATAGAGGAGTCATTAACCTCCAATAGGAATCATATAAATTCCGTTTGTTGTGTTTTTGTTGTATTATTTTTTTATACTCTATTAAGTGATATGTGTGCATTCTTGTATTTTGATTCGATACATATGTTGATGCCATTGATAAGGGAATGTTGAAGTGGTAATCCTGTTGATGTCATGCTCTTGAATACCTTGTATAAGGTTAAGAATAACTATTTATTTTTAGAAATTCTGCATTGCCTTGTAATTTTGTGATGATTCGTGTTTGTGCCCTTTGCGGAGAATTTCCTAATAATAATTAAATTATGGTATATACCTATTTGGAGTCTAATAGATGTGTGTTTTTAGGGCATTTAGTGATAGATTTAATTGATTTAAATGATAAAAATCATAGCATACTATTATTAATGTGTTACAGAGTAATCAAAAATAATTAGAACGGTGTACCTTATAAGATTGTGGAGGATTTGAGAGACAGTCATCAAAAGAGTGAGTATGAGAGGATTACTACCCTCATCGTCGTCTAAGGTTTTCATAGTATTTTAATTTTCTAATGGGGAGACACTTAAATAGCTAAACAACCGAGGGCAGAGACCTCTCGTTGTGCTTAACTAAATGATTCAACCTATCACGGTCCATTCAGACACAAAACCCAACCAAATAATTCATAAATAATTAGTGTTTAATAACAATTGACCATACTATAATTAATTAATAATTGATTATGTAAATCCATTTGATTAATTAAATAATTAATTTAACAATCTCCCACTTGAATGTCAATAATTAAATATTAAAAAATATTGATTTTAATATTAGAATATCAATAATGGTCAAAACACTAATCAACAAAAAATAAGTAAATTTCAACGCTGCAGAAATTGTATTTGATAGGGAAGACTAAGCATACATATTAAAACTCACAACTTTATATAAAGAATTATGAATTTAGAGTAACATATTTAACTTAAGAGTAATATGTTATCAAGAATGGCCCAAGCATACGAATATGCTAATAATTAACTCCCACTAACCCAAAATATTATAGGACTTACTCATGTGTATAAGCCTATGGTTAGTGATTATACTAATTATTTTTAAATTATAGGTCATAAAATATCCACATAGGTCTATCAATAGTAATTACATATAGGCATGTCCTATTAGGACAGTAATTACACTCAATCATAAGTACCGTCATAACACAATATCATACTCGATAGGAGTATTGATATTTACTTGTACTTTTATATTATGACCTAACAAATGTGGACTATTGAACATTGAATAACACAATAGTATTGCATGCTAAAGAATTTTGTGTCTTTTCAATATCGACCTAAACACCAAGTTATGGTGTTTCTCGAGATTAAGAGAATAATATATATTTCAGTGTAATAGAATAAGACTTCTTAGTATTATTTTATATTTAGAAGTCTTTTTAGAATATGTTATATTTACAGTGCGTGCAAGAATATGACACTATGAGAATCATAATCTAAAATTTTAGATTATATAATTATGCACACATGCATTCCCATTGATCCAAAAGAATAAATATTTATCAGAGTCCACTAGTATTAAATACTATGAATATACAATGGGATACAAATTTTATTTTTAGTACAAAACTAACAAAGAAGTGGTTCTATAATACATCCACATTATAGTTTTACAAACTCAACCACATATTTTGCACGTAAATAGAATATGTCATTATTTAGACAATTTCACATGAAAGAGTATGATGGTCATATAAATGATTTACTATCATTTGAGTGAGATCAAATCTATATAATTTTAAATAGAATATAGAATTATATACAACATCTTAATAACTCACTCAAAACTCAAATGCTACAATGATAACTACATGCATTTGAGAAACATTGTATGTTATACGCAGCGGAAAAAATTAGACTTTAATTTATGTAATGTTGAGGTTATAACAAAAATAGTCATGAATTTTCATCAATAACAAAAGACTATAATATCCCCAATATAAGTCTCCATAAGATAATATTATATTAAATAAATGATATTTGATTATCATTTTATTGAACTGACATAAATTCTCCCACTTGATTGAAAGTAATAGTTGAACTAGAATTAAGAGTCTTAAAAAATATTTAAACAAATATTCAACTATTTTCTCAATCACATAATGATCATGTCAAGTAACGTTACACCGATAAGGTATGTCCATCACTTACATAATTTAAAGAGAATTGAAATCCATTTTAAAAAAAAAATTAAATGAAATAAACAAGAATTATAACATATTATTATATTAAAGAATAATCAAAAACAATAAGAATGATTATATTTTATTTAAAATAGAGAAATTTATATAATTGTTTCTACGATAGGTGAGATTACAATTATACAAATTAATAGTGATTATTTAATATTTTCAAAATAAAACTCTCAAAACAATAAGATTTCTGATATACTCATAAAATTTTTTTATTTATTTATTTATTTGAGTATATAACAGGAAATTAATTTATGACAATAAATAAAGAGTTTTTAATTTAAAATATTCTCAAAAATTAATATATATATATATATATATATATATATATATATATATATATATATATATATATATATAATATTCTCAAAAATTAGTATATAAATATATATATATATATATATATATATATATATATATATATATATATATATATATCTATCTATCTATCTATCTATCTATATATATATATATATATATATATATATATATATATATATATATATATATATATATATATATATATTTATATACTAATTTTTGAGAATATTATATATATATATATATATATATATATATATATATATATATATATATGAATTATTTTATATTCACCTATAACCATTACTACCGAGATATATTTAATTCATATCAATGAAATCAAAGAATGGAAAGACATTTTGAAATATATAAAAAAACATATGTGTTCAAATTTGAGTCTTCTTGAATTTATAATCAAATAATCAAATAACCAACACAACTATTCTCATCGATTACAATTGTGGTTGTTCAATTTAATACATAAATATATGGATTATATTGGAATCAAACAAAATAAACTATAATATGAATGTATTAGGATCTGGTACTAATTGATATATCTAATTGAATTAAATGATACAAATCATAGCATATTATTATTATTGTGTTACAGAGTAATAAAAAAATAATTATAACAGTGTACCTTATGGAATTGTGGTGTGGATATGAGAGATGGTCATCGAAAGAGTGAGTATGAGAGGATTACTAGTCTCGTTGTCGTCTCGGGTTTTCATAGTTTTTTAATTGTTTAATGGGACGACATTTAAATAGGTAAGCGGCTGAGGACAGAGACCTCTCGTTAGACTTTAATGAATGATTCAACCCATCACGGTCTATTCAGACACAAAACCCAATCAAATAATTCATAAATAATTAGTGTTTAATAACAATTGACCATACTATAATTAATTAATAATTGATTATTTAAATCCTTTTGATTAATTAAATAATTAATATAACATTTAGAACTCAAATAGAGGAAATAGGCGAGTTTTGTAATATTTTTAATATGGAGGAAAACATAGAAAATCACATGAAGACATGTGAGGGGATTGGCTGCCTTATTTCAGGCATAACATGATTTTGGGACTCGGATTGAGGCCTGGTTTGAAGAGTTGGAAAGCTAATACGATAATCCTTTTTTGGAAGTAGGTAAATTGGGTCTAGAGGGGCTACAACAGTAGTGGTTTTCATGTTTTTATACCAGTGGCGTAGTCAGTTTCAGCCCTGCATTTGTTATCATGTTTCAAGCATAAATTGTGTTGCGTAAGTCCTTTTAGTATGCCGTAAGTTGCATTAGAAATAGGTTTTAATGATATTTCAAACTGAAGAGTTTCATAATTATATCATTAGTATATAATTTTTTGTGTTATTTTGAAGTTAGACACTCTATTTTAAAGTTTATGTAAAAAAATTTGCGACGGGGCTAAACTAAAACAAATAGAATTTGAGTTTCGTAATGCTGTTGGAGGTACAGTTAAGTGAGTTTTAAAGAGGGATTAAATATCTTTTAGACTAGAAATTTTCGTAATTTTATCATAAGTGTTTAATTTTTTGCGCTATTTTGAAGTTGCACAATTTTAAAGTTAGGTCCAGAGTTTTAGGCAGCTTTGAGCGTGTTGACGTTTCGTTACCTTTTTAAAAAGTTTAATAGTCCTATTTTATTTGGTTAGAGTTTTTATATAATTTTAAGAGTTGTTTTTGTGTTGTTTAAAGTTCAAGATCAGAATATAGGATACACTTAAGTAAAACTTGAAACACTGTTGACATTATAAGGTTACCTTTTGAGTAATATTTTTATGTGTTTAAGATTGTTAAGACAAAAGAGTTAAAAATAGAGTTGTTGAGTAATTAATAATAATATTTTAGAGTTGAGTTAGAGATATTTATTATTTAGAGTCGCCAATAGGGTTTTTAGAAAATCCAATTGAGTTCATAAGAGCTATCTTTACGGGCAAAAGTTTCCACCAAAAGCATTTTTGAGAACTTTAGATTTATTTTAGAGTTGCAGGGATTGTTGTAGAGTTGTTTAGAGTTTATTGGAAACTATGTTGAGTATAATTGTATATTGAAATAAATTTTTGCGAGTTAAGAGTATAGAATAAATTAATAAAAATACTCTATTTAGATTTTTTGAACTCATAAAAATGCTATTTTTCATTCTTTTGAGTTTCGGAACTGTTGTCTACTATTGGGTAGTGTTAGGTGCTGTTAGGCAAGACTTAAATGATTAAAAATAATTTTTAAATGATTTATTAATTTTAATGAGTTGATGTATTATATATGCTGGAGTTATGTTGCTATGTTGAGTATTTTGTGAGCTCTTGTGGTGATCCAAGATAGAGGATTACGCAAGTTTGTCAATGCATGTATGTTAGGATCAGAAGAGGTGTCTTAACGCATTAAATTTTGTTAACATGTTCATACTTTCATGTTGATTTGTGTTAAGAGACATGTTTGCTAGTTCGGAAGGGGACTATTGGCTTGTCCCAAGCTCAAAAGAGGGGGACTTAGAGCTTAGATGAGGGGGCTCATGGGTTCAGAAGAGGGGGATCATGTGTTCAGAAGAGGGGACTCGGTTCCAAAAAGAACAAAATATTGAGTTGGTACCACATGCATATTCTGAGTTGCATTGCATAATGAGTCATATGTGCATTTTTGAGATATAGTTGTTGAGTTGTGATTGATTGATGAGTTTGGTGTGAGAATGTACTCTGATAACTATGAATGATATGGTGCAGAGAATTATGTGTTATTATCCTACCTTGCAGTATATGCCTGTTATTATTAATTGTGATTTCTCGCCACTCCTATTTCAATGTTGCATTTACATGGACATCGTGCAGATACTCAAGAGCATAGATGTTGCTATGAGTGGAAGTTAGCTCCTAGAGCTATTTCTCTTAGTTTCATTGTTTTAATTTTGATTATGCTCTGATATATAACACTGGAGAGTGATTTTATTTGCTTTTTGTTAAGGTTTTCGGAGAGAAATGTATGCTCTCTTACATTTATTTTTTATTGTGATAATTGTTTGGAGAAGATTTATGAGTCGATACTGTTAGTTATAATATGAAATTTTATTATGGGATTTAAATTGGTGAATATGTTAATTATGAGTCTGTTGCAATGATATTTGAATAGTTGGATGTCAAGTAAACACTCAAAATGCAATTGTGTGCATTAAAATATTGTATTGCATGTTTAATTAAATTAAGTGTTACATGATCAGCAGATGTGTGAGTTTCAAGAGGTGTAACATCTTATGTGAAAATGTTCTGAAAAAATGCATGATTTAATTATAATTATGAGTTGGAGAAATAGGGTGTCACATTAGCAAGATCCGATCAGGTCGGTCCGCCCTGTCAGGTTCTTAGAATATGTATGTTCCCTTGAATACGACATGTGTGTGAAAACACGGTCGATACTCATTTCTTTTTCTAACCACTGGTTTGCAAGAATATGTTTGAACCAAGTGGGGGAGAAGCCTCTTCTTCTCTAAAATGTTTCAAATGTGGGGAGTTTGTTTAGCGCGTCTATATTGCAAGGGCACGAGTGTGGTTTGGAAGATTGAAAGTTAGAATTATTTAAGTAGGGAAAAGTTGTAAGACCCCATTTTTAGTAAATTATTTTATTTTATTTTATTTTAATTTAATCATGATTTGGTGTACTTATTTAAGTATTATGTGTGGGTAATCAAATAAATATGGGGTAAAAGAGAGGGTGTACAACCTTATGTTAAGGTGTGGAGAGTAATTATAGGAAGAAAGAATAATTAGAATTATTTTACAAATTAAAACAATGATTTAGTTAAATTATTGAAATAAAACAAATATGATAAAAAGAAAATAGAAGTTGTAGAGATATTAGGGGCAAGATGGGGATTATATAGAAAATTAAGGCAAATTAGAATATTCCAAATTAAGAGATAAGGTTTCTAGAGTAAAAATAGAATTAGAATGAGAGTTTGGCACTACATAGAAAAAAGGTGAACGTGGCCAGAGGAGGGAGAAGGCTAGGGTATAGAAGATCATCCATCGGAGAAGCTTGGAAGAAATTGTAAGAGAAATCTAAGGTAAGGGTGGAGAATTCTAACGCCCATATATAATATAATACATCAAAGCATTAATATCATACATGAATTCACGTTTTGGTACTGAAATATCATAAGTCCCTAGTTAACACATTATACATATAGATGCCCAAAATACCTAATACAAAAAAACTATGGCATTATATATACAAGATGTTCCAACACTAAGAACTAGATCAAACAATGATCTCAAAATCTTCACAACGGAAGCCTTGCCACACAAAAGCTACGATCCGTAAGGAAAAGTCAAACCAGTTTGTCCTTACCCTTCGCCGAACCTGTAGTACCTGTGATGTAAACAACAACGTGGGGTGAGATACATCAAATCTCAGTGAGTTCACTATCTTATAAGTCCTCTCGTCTTTACAAGGTTCTAACAAACCTAACTCAAGTCAAAGGGAAGGGAAGTGACTTTGAGTACTCACACACACTATATGGATCCATGTTCATGAGTCTCGTTAACTCACAATATCACTAATCGATAACCTTACCAAGGCATCCCCTTTTCCCTTCCGCTTCTACGTCTAGAAGTCGACCCGAGTCATGGATCCTTGTAGTTACTTGGCATACGAATGGATTCAGAATTAAGGGACGCATTATCACCTTAATTCGTCACTTCTCATTGCCTTTCATGCTATCACAAGTCTCTACCCGTAGGTTCCATCGTACTATAACATTGGGAATAAAAAATGCCAAATAGTAATGCCTGCATTCAGAGGAGCTCGAGACTCCTGAATGCCTCTCAAGGGCGATGGTTATGATTACGTGATCATATACACCAATGAGATTGTATTCGACAATCACCCGGCCATATTAGCCTTAAGACCTCTTTTGTCTTTCTTCAAACACACACAATTAAACATGATCCATACCAGTGTAATTAATTTCATACCATTTGATACTAGACGTACGCCTCGACCTCTCATGCACGAGCGTCGTCGCTATGTTATTCAACACTTTCCTAGCCGTTACTAGGTTCCAACATAATTCAATGGTAATATTCCTCACTCTACCTATTTCACATTTTAACATGCATACATTCTCAGACATGCTTAACAACAAGAGAAAATAGGTAAAACATAAGTCAATTGCATAATAGAATCACATAAACAACATATCATAAGTCACCCCAATTCCGGTTGCCTCCGATTTATTTAATCGGGCATCAAAACTAGTATTTCTCACTTCCAACGGATAGAATAATTTCCTAGCTCTCTATCGGTACCTAGAACACTTAAATCGGATAAACGAGTCAAAAGTTACGGATTTTAGAAATAATCATTTTTTCTCTTTTTGCTCCAGGTCGCGCTAAGCGCGCACCCATCCGCGCTAAGCGCGCTACTCACTGCCTGGAACGGGTGAAAATATTACATACCGTGCTAAGCGTGCAGACCCGCGCTAAGCGCGCTCTGCGTTATGCCGAAAAAAACCCTTTCGCAACAGAGCTTCCAACCTACCATTTTCCACCCTCAAAACATACCCAATCAACAAATAAGGGTTTATAATCATTGTTCCATCATAGTTTAACCAACAAACATCAAAAACATAATTTCCAACATTTCAACAAAGTTTCTACACAAAACCCTCAAAATTCCAACCAAATCAAACCAATCCAAACTTCATAACAATTATCAATAAGTGATTCTACACACATTTGGATCGTGCTACGCAATTTATATCGATTTCCATCCATTATATTCATGATTTTAGCAAAAACTCAATTTTTCCTCAACTCTAACCTAACTCTAAAAGCCTCAAGAAATTCTACAATAAAGTTTCTATCTAGAACCCACCTTGAGTAGATGATGATGATGAAGATTGGAAGATGATTGATGAAGAGGAGATGATGATTCTTGGTCTTGAGTTTCTTGGATTTTCCTTCTTTTCCTTTCTCCCTTTTTCTTTCTTTTGCTCTTCCTTCTCTCTAATTTCTCTCTCTCAAATGTTACTACTTTTGCCAAATGAGGGAAAAGGAAAAGATATAGAGAAACACATTAATTAGTAATACTACTAATTGTCCGAATTAACTCAAATGCACCAATTAATAAAACCTCGGAGTTAAATAATATTACTCTGATCAATTGTGAGTTCGTCAGTTTACTCTAATTATTTTATCTAATAAATTGTCAGAGCAAACCGGAACCCAGTTGACCATAATAATATTATCCCGAGTGGAATAATTTACGGGGTAGTACATCCTCCCCCCCCCCTTAAATAGAAATTCGCCCACAAATCTAAAACAAATACCTAAAAGGATGAGGATAAACTTCTCGGATCTCGGATTCTAGCTCCCAAGTTGCATCACCCAGATGCGTCTCATCCCACTGAACCTTAACAAGAGGAATCTCTTTATTCCTTAACACCTTAGTTTCTCTTCCTGTGATACGACTCGGTTGAGGCTCAAACGTTAAATCTGCGTCTATCTCAATCGTATCCGGTAGAATTGGTTGAAGAGGATCTGGAACGAACTTTCGAAGCTGAGATACATGAAAAACATCATGCATCTCTGACAGAGAAGGCGGTAAGGCTAATATGTAAGCTACTTCACCAATTCTTTCCAAAATTTGATACCGTCCCACGTACCTCGGACCTAACTTCCGCGACTTAAACGGTCCTTTCAACCTCAATCTCGGAGTAACTTTCAAAAACACGTGATCACCCTCGACAAACTCCAAAGGTCTTCTACGGTTATCAGCATAACTTTTCTGACGATCTTGTGCTTGTTTAGCTTTATCACGGATCATCCTAATCTTTTCCGTAGTATCTTGGATAATCTTTGGTCCCAACATTCTATCTTCACCAACTTCTTCCCAGCACAATGGTGTCCTACACTTCCTTCCATACAATGTCTCATAAGGTGCGATACCAATACGTGCATGATAACTGTTATTATAAGAGAACTCAATCAACGACAAAAGTTCTATCCAATTTCCTCCACTTTCAAGTACACAAGCTCTCAACATATCTTCCATTGTTTGTATTGTCCATTCCATCTGACCATCCGTTTGCGGATGATTCGACGTACTCAAACATAACTTCGTTCCCATAGCTTGTTGAAAAGCTCTCCAAAATCTCGAAGTAAACTTTGGATCTCTATCCGAAACGATACTAGTGGGAATACCATGTAACCTTACAATTTCTAAAATGAACAATCTTGCGAGATAGCTCGCCTTGTAGGTAGTTTTTACGGCTAAGAAATGTGAAGATTTTGTCAACCGGTCTACAATTACCCAAATCGAATCATAACCACCTTGGGTACGGGGTAATCCAACTTCGAAGTCCATAGAAATACTATCCCACTTCCACACCGGAATTTCTAACGGTTGTAGTAAGCCACCCGGTCTTTGGTGTTCAATCTTCACCTGTTGGAACACTGCACATTCCGACACATACACCGCAATATCCTTTTTCATCTCAGACCACCAATAGTCCCTCTTTAAATCTTGATACATCTTTGAAGACCCCGGATGTATAGTAAAAGCACCCTTATGCGCTTCTTCCAAAATCCTCCTTTTCAACTCCGTGTTATCCGGAACACAAATGCTTTGGTTAAACAAAATAATTTCGTCGGTAGCTCGCACAAAACCCGGTTGTACTAACACTTCTTGTAACTTCTCATCTAACCTTTGTCCTTGTTGGATTTCTTCCCTAAGAGTAGAATTCACATTCAAATTTCCCATAATCACACCATTAGGAGTCCAAACAAATTGAAGATTTAGATCCCTAAACCTTTCCAATAAGGTATACTCTAACATCATCAACTCGGCATTAGGCGACACTTTCCTACTCAATGTATCCGCTACTTTATTCGCTTTACCCGGATGGTATTTTAGTTCCAAGTCATAATCTTTCAAATACTCCATCCATCTCCTTTGACGCATGTTCAATTCTTTCTAATCAAAAAGGTACTTTAAACTCTTGTGATCACTGAACATCTCAAAATGTACCCCATACAAATAATGACGCAAAACTTTCAAAGTAAAGACAACTGCCGCCAATTCTAAAACATGTGTTGGATAATTCTCTTCATGAAATTTTAACTATCGAGAAGCATAAGCCGCTACATGACCATCCTGCATTAACACACCTCCTAATCCCATCTTTGATACGTCACAAAATACCTCATACGACTTACTAGGATCGGGAATAATCAAAACGGGAGCGGTCGTCAACCTTTCCTTCAAACTCATAAAACTTTTTTCACAAGTCGAATCCCACTCATATGAACAATCATTTCGAGTAAGTTTCGTCATTGGTATGGCCAATTGAGAAAAACCTTTGATAAACCTCCGGTAATAACCTGCCAGTCCCAAGAAACTTCTAACTTCAGAAACATTCTTCGGTCTCTCCCAATTAATCACTGCTTCAACTTTTGATGGATCTACCGCTACACCTCCCTGGGATATGACATGACCAAGAAAATTAACCTCCGACATCCAAAACTCACACTTACTTAGCTTAGCAAAAAGTTGCCTCTCTTGTAAGATGGATAAAACGATTCTTAGGTGCTCTCCATGCTCTTGAGGATCACGAGAATAGATAAGAATGTCATCAATGAAAATCACCATAAATTGGTCCAAATAAGGTTGAAATATCTGATTCATATAATCCATGAAAACTGCCGGAGCATTCGTCACACCGAAAGGCATCACCAAAAATTCATAATGACCATAACGGGTTCTAAACGCAGTCTTTGGTACATCTGAACTCTTCACACGAATCTGATGATAACCCGACCATAAATCAATCTTCGAGAACACAAAGGCTCCTTTCAATTGATCTAATAGATCGTCTATCCTTGATAATGGGTATTTATTCTTGATGGTGACCTTATTCAACTGACGGTAATCAATACACAACCGCGTTCCACCATCCTTCTTCTTTACCAACAACACTGGAGCTCCCCAGGGCGAAACACTGGGTCGAACGAAATGCTTAGCCAACAACTCTTCCAACTGATCCTTTAATTCTCTTAACTCAAGGGGTGTCATCCGATACAGAGAAACGGATATTGGAGCCGTTCCCAGTATCAGGTCAATAGAGAACTCCACTTCCCTCTCCGGAGGAAGAGAAGTAACATCCTCGGGGAAAACTTCAGGAAACTCACAAACTACCGGAATACTCAAAACTTGAAGGTTACTACTCTCCTCCTTAGTGAGAATCAAAAGAACAGATTTTTCCTCCTTAAACAAGAAATTTATCATTCCATCCGTACCTTCTAAAATAGTAGTCAACACATCCTTCGGGGTAGCCTCTACGGATGGAATAATGATTATCTTTTCTTCACACCCGATAAATACCGAATTAGCTGAAAGCCAATCCATTCCCAAAACAACATCCACTTTCTTAAGTGGTAAACAAATCAGATCAATCTGGAAAACTCTTCCATCCACAGATAAAATACAATTTTCACACATTAAAGGTGTTTCAACCATCTCATCCATGGCAGTAGTAACCACCATGGGTGGAGACAACGGAACCGCTTGCAACCCAAGTCGTTTAATACATTGCATCGATATAAAGGAGTGCGTTGCTCCACAATCAAATAAAACAAAGCAAGGATTTCCATTCACAAAACACGTACCAACAATCAAGGAATTATCACCCTTTACTTTCCTTGCATCCATTGTGTAAACTCACTCGGTATTCTTTTCTTGCATTTGGTTTCTATTTTGAGGACAATCCCTCGCCAACTGACCCCTTCTATGACACCGATGACACTCAACTCCTTCGAAATGACATCTACCACCATGCCTCTTTCCACAAAAATGGCACACAGGAGGTGCACTAGTCCTGGAATTCTGAACCTGCTTTCCCTTAAAAGTTTGTTGCCTTGGTCTAAATTGTTTATTCGATCTTCCACGATCACTTTGATTCACCCTACTCAAATCTCCTTCTGCTTGCACCTTCTTTAAGCTATGCTTCGCCACATAAAACTGCCGTAACAATTCAGCATAGTTAGTGAATTCCCTCTGAGACACACTATGTGAAATTTCAGCCCTCAAACCAAACAGAAATTGATCGATCTTCCATCTCTCATTAAGAGCATACATGGCTTGCCTAGAGTAAGCCGCCATAGTCTCAAACTTTTTCGCATAAGAAGCCACGGTCAAGTTACCTTGTCTCAACTGCTGAAACTCGAATTCCTTTTGAGACCTTAAGGAACTTGGAAAATACTTCTCCATAAAATTTATCTTAAACTGCTCCCATACCTTCGGTACCTCCTAAATTGTCATTAAGGCCGAAGCACTCTCCCACCACCTCATGGCAGGACCCTTCAACAAGTGAGAAGCGAAAACCACCTTATTTTCCTCACTGCACTGAACTATCAAGAAAATCCGCTCCATACTGGATATCCATTCATGAGCCTTTACCGGATCTAACCCTCCCTGAAACTCTGGAGGATTCATACGAATGAAATCCCTAAAGGTTCCCCCTGTAGCTTCGGGAACAACCACTGGAGGATGCATGCCATCAACCCTTTGCTGTACCATTTGTTGCACAAACTGATTTTGTAGCTGCTGCATCTGTTGCATGAATTGATACAAAGGGGCATTCCCCTCGTCACCAGGTGGATTTGTCCCTGCTGGAGCGGTTCTCGGTCTACCATGGTTGTTTCTGCACCTGTCGGCCATGTTCCTAAATGTCATGTAAATAGGATTAAGTTGACCAGGCTCAATACCATTAATATAACACGTAAGACTAATGGCGACACAACGCATATGAAACGGAAAGAAATACTTATACTATTTCATGGCTAGGTCGAGGATACGACCTGCTCTGATACCAACTGTAACGCCCATATATAATATAATACATCAAAGCATTAATATCATACATGAATTCACGTTTTGGTACTGAAATATCATAAGTCCCTAGTTAACACATTATACATTTAGATGCCCAAAATACCTAATACAAAAAAACTATGGCATTATATATACAAGATGTTCCAACACTAAGAACTAGATCAAACAATGATCTCAAAATCTTCACAACGGAAGCCTTGCCACACAAAAGCTACGATCCGTAAGGAAAAGTCAAACCAGTTTGTCCTTACCCTTCACCGAACCTGTAGTACCTGTGATGTAAACAACAACGTGGGGTGAGATACATCAAATCTCAGTGAGTTTGTTATCTTATAAGTCCTCTCGGCTTTACAAGGTTCTAACAAACCTAACTCAAGTCAAAGGGAAGGGAAGTGACTTTGAGTACTCACACACACTATATGGATCCATGTTCGTGAGTCTCGTTAACTCACAATATCACTAATCGATAACCTTACCAAGGCACCCCCTTTTCCCGTCCGCTTCTACGTCTAGAAGTCGACCTGAGTCATGGATCCTTGTAGTTACTTGGTATACGAATGGATTCAGAATTAAGGGACGCATTATCACCTTAACTCGTCACTTCTCATGGCCTCTCATGCCATCACAAGTCTCTACCCGTAGGTTCCATCGTACTATAACATTGGGAATCAAACCTGCCAAATAGTAATGCCTGCATTCAGAGGAGCTCGAGACTCCTGAATGCCTCTCAAGGGAGATGGTACGATTACGTGATCATATACACCAATGAGATTGTATTCAAGAATCACCCAGCCATATTAGCCTTAAGACCTCTTTTGTCTTTCTTCAAACACACACAATTAAACATGATCCATACCAGTCTAATTAATTTCATACCATTTGAAACTAGATGCACGCCTAGGCCTCTCATGCACGAGCGTCGTCGGTATGTTATTCAACACTTTCCTAGCCGTTACTAGGTTCCAACATAATTCAATGGTAATATTCCTCACTCTACCTATTTCACATTTTAACATGCATACATTCTAAAACATGCTTAACAACAAGAGAAAATAGGTAAAACATAAGTCAATTGCATAATAGAATCACATAAACAATATATCACAAGTTACCCCAATTCCGGTTGCCTCTGATTTATTTAATCGGGCATCAAAGCTAGTATTTCTCACTTCCAATAGATAGAATAATTTCCTAGCTCTCTATCGGTACCTAGAACAATTAAATCGGATAAACGAGTCAAAAGTTACAGATTTTAGAAATAATCTTTTTTTTTTCTTTTTGCTCCAGGTCGCGCTAAGAGCGCACCCATCCGCGCTAAGCGCGCTACTCACTGCCTGGAACGGGTGAAAATATAACATACCGCGCTAAGCGCACTCTGCGTTATGCAGAAAAAACCCTTTCGCAACAGAGCTTCCAACCTACCATTTTCCAGCCTCAAAACATACCCAATCAACATATAAGGGTTTATGATCATGGTTCCTTCATAGTTTAACCAACAAACATCAAAAACATAATTTCCAACATTTCTACAAAGTTTCTACACAAAACCCTCAAAATTCCAACCAAATCAAACCAATCCAAACTTCATAACAATTATCAATAAGTGATTCTACACACATTTGGATCATGCTACGCAATTTATATCGATTTCAATCCGTTAAATTCATGATTTTAGCAAAAAAAAAAACCCATTTTTCCTCAACTCTAACCTAACTCTAAAACCCTCAAGAAATTCTACAATAAAGTTTCTATCTAGAACCCACCTTGAGTAGATGATGATGATGAAGATTGGAAGATGATTGATGAAGAGGAGATGATGATTCTTGGTCTTGAGTTTCTTGGAGTTTCCTTCTTTTCCTTTCTCCCTTTTTATTTCTTTTGCTCTTCCTTCTCTCTAATTTCTCTCTCAAATGTTACTACTTTTGCCAAATGAGGGAAAAGGAAAAGATATAGAGAAACTCATTAATTAGTAATACTACAAATTGTCTGAATTATCTCAAATACACCAATTAATAAAACCTCAGAGTTAAATATTATTACTCTGATCAATTCTGAGTTCGTCAGTTTACTCTAATTATTTTATCCAATAAATTCTTAGAGCAAACCGGAACCCAGTTGACCATAATAATATTATCCCGAGTGGAATAATTTACGGGGTATTACATCCTCCCCCCGTTAAATAGAAATTTGCCCACGAATTTAAATCAATTACTTGAAAAGATGAGGATAAACTTCTCGCATCTCGGATTCTAGCTCCCAAGTTGCATCACCCGGATGCGTCTCATCCCACTGAACCTTAACAAGAGGAATCTCTTTTTTCCTTAACACCCTAGTTTCTCTTCCTGTGATACGACTCGGTTGAGGCTCAAACGTTAAATCTGCTTCTATCTCAATCGTATCCGATAAAATTGGTTGAAGAGGATCTTGAACAAACTTTCAAAGCCGAGATACATGAAAAACATCGTGCATCTCTGACAAAGAAGGCGGTAAGGCTTATCTGTAAGCTAATTCACCAATTCTTTCCAAAATTTGATACGGTCCCACGTACCTCGGACCTAACTTCCGCGACTTAAACGTTCCTTTCAACCTCAATCTCGGAGTAACTTTCAAAAACACGTGATCACCCTCGACAAACTCCAAAGGTCTTCTACGGTTATCAGCATAACTTTTCTGACGATCTTGTGCTTGTTTAGCTTTATCATGGATCATCCTAATCTTTTCCGTAGTATCTTGGATAATCTTCGGTCCCAATATTCTATCTTCACCAACTTCTGCCCAGCACAATGGTGTCCTACACTTCCTTCCATACAATTCCTCATAAGGTGCCATACCAATACTTGCATGATAACTGTTATTATAAGAGAACTCAATCAACGGCAAAAGTTCTATCCAATTTCCTCCACTTTCAAGTACACAAGCTCTCAACATATTTTCCATTGTTTGTATTGTCCGTTCCGTCTGACCATTCGTTTGCGGATGATTCGACGTACTCAAACACAACTTCGTTCCCATAGCTTGTTGAAAAGCTCTCCAAAATCTTGAAGTAAACTTTGGATCTCTATCCGAAACGATACTAGTGGGAATACCATGCAACCTTACAATTTTCGAAATGAACAATCTTGCGAGATGGCTCGCCTTGTAGGTAGTTTTTACGGCTAAGAAATGTGCATATATTGTCAACCAGTCTACAATTACCCAAATAGAATCATAACCACCTTGGGTACGGGGTAATACAACTGCGAAGTCCATAGAAATACTATCCCACTTCCACACCGGAATTTCTAACGGTTGTAGTAAGCCACCCGGTATTTGGTGTTCAATCTTCACCTGTTTGCACACTGCACATTCCGACACATACACCGCAATATCCTTTTTCATCCCGGACCACCAATAGTCCCTCTTTAAATCTTGATACATCTTTGAAGACCCTGGATGTTTAGTAAAAGCACCCTTATGCGCTTCTTCCAAAATCCTCCTTTTCAACTCCGTGTTATCCGGAACACAAATCCTTTGGTTAAACAAAATAATTCCGTCGGTAGCTCGCACAAAACCCAGTTGTACTAACACTTCTTGTAAATTCTCATCTAACCCTTGTCCTTGTTGGATTTCTTCCCTAAGAGTAGAATTCACATTCAAATTTCCCATAATCACACCATTAGGAGTCCAAACAAATTAAAGATTTAGATCCCTAAACCTTTCCAATAAGGTATACTCTAACATCATCAACTCGGCATTATGCGACACTTTCCTACTCAATGCATCCGCTACTTTATTCGCTTTACTCGGATGGTATTTTAGTTCCAAGTCATAATCTTTCAAATACTCCATCCATCTCCTTTGACGCATGTTCAACTCTTTCTGATCAAAAAGGTACTTTAAACTCTTGTGATCACTGAACATCTCAAAATGTACCCCATTCAAATAATGACGCCAAACCTTCAAAGTAAAGACAACTGCCGCCAATTCCAAATCATGTGTTGGATAATTCTCTTCATGAACTTTTAACTATCAAGAAGCATAAGCCAGTACACGACCATCCTGCATTAACACACCTCCTAATCCCATCTTTGATGCGTCACGAAATACCTCATATGACTTACTAGGATCGGGAATAATCAAAACGGGAGCGGTCATTAACCTTTCCTTCAAACTCATAAAACTTCTTTCACAAGCCAAATCCCACTCATATGAACAATCCTTTCGAGTAAGTTTCGTCATTGGTAAGGCCAATTGAGAAACCTTTGACAAACCTCCGGTAATAACCTGCCAGTCCCAAGAAACTTCTAACTTCAGAAACATTCTTCGGTCTCTCCCAATTAATCATTGCTTCAACTTTTGATGGATCTACAGCTACACCTCCCTGGGATATGACATGACCAATAAAATTAACCTCCGACATCCAAAACTCACACTTACTTAGCTTAGCAAAAAGTTGCCTCTCTTGTAAGATGGATAAAACGATTCTTAGGTGCTCTCCATGCTCTTGAGGATAACGAGAATAGATAAGAATGTCATCAATGAAAATCACCACAAATTGGTCCAAATAAGGTTGAAATATCTGATTCATATAATCCATGAAAACTGCCGGAGCATTCGTCACACCGAAAGGCATCACCAAACGGGTTCTAAACGCAGTCTTTGGTACATCTGAACTCTTCACACGAATCTGATGATAACCCGACCGTAAATCAATCTTCGAGAACACACAGGCTCCTTTCAATTAATCTAACAGATCGTCTATCCTTGGTAATGGGTATATATTCTTGATGGTGACCTTATTCAACTGACGGTAATCAATACACAACCGCATTCCACCATCCTTCTTCTTTACCAACAACACTGGAGCTCCCCAGGGCGAAACACTGGGTCGAACGAAATGCTTAGCCAACAACTCTTCCAACTGATCCTTTAATTCTCTTAACTCAAGTGGTGCCATACGATACGGAGAAACGGATATTGGAGTCGTTCCTGGTATCAGGTCAATAGAGAATTCCACTTCCCTCTCCGGAGGAAGAGAAGTGACATCCTCGGGGAAAACTTCAGGAAACTCACAAACTACCGGAATACTCAAAACTTGAAGGTTACTACTCTCCTCCTTAGTGAGAATCAAAAGAACAGATTTTTCCTCCTTAAACAAGAAATTTATCATTCCAACCGTACCTTCTAAAATAGTAGTCAACACATCCTTCGGGGTAGCCTCTACGGATGGAATAATGATTAGCTTTTCTTCACACCCAATAAATACTGAATTAGCTGAAATCCAATTCATTCAAAAAACAACATTGACTTTCTTAAGCGGTAAACAAATCTGATCAATCTGGAAAACACTTCCATCCACAGATAAAACACAATTTTCACACATTAAAGGTGTTTCAACCATCTCATCCATGGCAGTAGTAACCACCATGGGTGGAGACAACAGAACCGCTTGCAACCCAAGTCACTTTATACATTGCATCGATATAAAGGAGTGCGTTGCTCCACAATCAAATAAAACAAAGCAAGGATTTCCATTCACAAAACACGTACCAGCAATCAAGGAATTGTCACCCTTTGCTTTCCTTGCATCCATTGTGTAAACTCTCCCGGTATTCTTTTCTTGCATTTGGTTTCTATTTTGAGGACAATCTCTCGCCAAATGACCCCTTCTATGACACCGATGACACTCCACTCCTTCAAAATGACATCTACCACCATGCCTCTTTCCACAAAAATGGCACACAGGATGTGCACTAGTCCTAGAATTCTGAACCTGCTTTCCCTTAAAAGTTTGTTGCCTTGGTCTAAATTGTTGATTCGATCTTCCACGATCACTTTGATTCACCCTACTCAGCTCTCCTTCTGCTTGCACCTTCTTTAAGCTATGCTCCGCCACATAACACTGCCGTAACAATTCAGCATAGTTAGTGAATTCCCTCTGAGACACGCTATGTGAAATTTCAGCCTTCAAACCAAACATAAATTGATCGATCTTCCATCTCTCGTCAGGAGCATACATGGCTTGCCTAGAGTAAGCCGCCATAGTCAAAATTTTCCGCATAAGAAGCCACGGTCGAGTTACCTTGTCTCAACTGCTGAAACTCGAATTCCTTCTGAGACCTTAAAGAAATTGGAAAATACTTCTCCATAAAATTTATCTTAAACTTCTCCCATACCTTCGGTACCTCCTGAATTGTCATTAAGGCCGAAGCACTCTCCCACCACCTCATGGCAGGACCCTTTAACAAGTGAGAAGCGAAAACCACCTTATTTTCCTCACTGCACTGAACTATCAAGAAAATCCGCTCCATACCGGATATCCATTCATGAGCCTTTACCGGATCTAACCCTCCCTGAAACTCCGGAGGATTCATGCGAATGAAATCCCTAAAGGTTCCCCCTGCAGCTTCAGGAATAACTACTGGAGGATGCAGGCCACCAGCCATTTGCTGTACCATTTGTTGCACAAACTGATTTTGTTGCTGCTGCATCTGTTGCATGAATTGATACAAAGGGGCATTCCCCTCGTCACCTGGTGGATTTGTCCCTGCTGGAGTGGTTCTCGGTCTACCACGGTTGTTTCTGCGCCTGTCGGCCATGTTCCTAAATGTCATACAAATAGGATTAAGTTGATCAGGCTCAATACCATAAATATAACACGTAAGACCAATGGCGACACAACGCATATGAAACAGAAAGAAATACTTATACTATTTCATGGCTAGGTCGAGGATACGACCTGCTCTGATACCAACTGTAACGCCCATATATAATATAATACATCAAAGCATTAATATCATACATGAATTCACATTTTGGTATTGAAATATCATAAGTCCCTAGTTAACACATTATACATATAGATGCCCAAAATACCTAATACAAAAAAACTATGGCATTATATATACAAGATGTTCCAACACTAAGAACTAGATCAAACAATGATCTCAAGATCTTCACAACGGAAGCCTTGCCACATAAAAGCTACGATCCGTAAGGAAAAGTGTTAGTTCTTGGATTGGCTAGAATTTTGGTAAAACAAAGTATGTTCAATGTTGATGTCAAGGTGGTGATGTTGCAACATTGAGTCTTAACACTGGGTTGTGTTAAGTGCTTAAATTGCTGAAGTTTGGATGTCTGATGTCACATGCGATGTTGTGACATTAGATCTGCAGAATTAATAACATCAGGTTGTGATGTTGTTAGGGTTTGCGTGTTAGCTGGAATTGTGGAGAGCAAGCTGTCTCATTGGTTGCGAATATCTTGGGATAGATATTCTTCGCTGCATGGGAGATCTGGTGCAGATTTGTAGGAGATTTAAAAGGTTGAAGATTTGAAAAGATTTTAGGAGAAAATCTGTTTTGAATATTCAGTTTTAAATAACAAATCAAGTCAGATATTGTAGTAGTCCAAGCCCAGTTCAGGTTGCTATATAAAGCGCACAAGACCAAAGGAAAAGGTACAGAAATACAGAGAGAAGATCAAGAGCATAGGCTGAGTGTCTTGAGTATTTTGTACGAGTTTTGTATACATAATTCTAGGTTGAATTGGTGAGTTGTTTCTTGTCCTCTCTTAGAAGGTGTGAAGCATTAGAGAGTTATCACTTGATAAAAGCTGTGAAGTAAGATCAAGATTACTCAAAGAGGTTGTTCCTTGAGTAAGTGTTTTAGGGATTGAGTAGCGTTCTCATATCTAAGTGGTTTCTTAGGTAGAAAGTCACTAGTAGGAATTAAGTTTAGGTGATTATCAACTGGGTTGTTGAGTCTGTAAATTAATTCTACAAGTAGTGAATTTCATCCCTGGCTTGGTAGCCCCCAGACGTAGGTAGTTAGACCGAACTGGGTGAACAATTTGGTGTGTCATTCTGCTATTTATTTTGTTCATTGTGCAGAGTGTGTTATTGTGGCATCGCACTTAACATCACACGTCTGATACTAGAATTTCAATTGGTATCAGAGAAAGCATCCTGTCTGTCTCTGGGTGAGATCTAGGGAAGTTACTTTCTGGTGTAAAGATGGACAAAGAAGTTGAAGGATTCGTCAACAGACCCCCTATTTTGGATGGATCCAATTATGACTATTGGAAGCCAAGGATGACTACTTTCTTAAAATCCTTGGACAGCAGGGCATGGAAGGCTATTATTAAAGAGTGGAAAGTACCTGTTGTGTGTGAGAAAGATGATGCTGGCAAAGATAAAGAAGGCACCTCAAAGCCAAAGCCTGAAGAAGAATGGACCAAGGAAGAAGATGAGCTTGCCCTTGATAATTCCAAAGCTCTAAATGCAATTTTCAATGGAGTGGATAAGAATATCTTCAGGTTAATCAATACCTTGAAGTTGCTAAGGAAGCGTGGGATATTTTGAAGGCCACTCATGAAGGTACATCTAGAGTTAAAATGTCAAGACTTCAGATTCTAACATCAAAATTTGAAAGCCTGAAGATGAAGGAAGATGAGACTATTCATGACTTCCACATGAATGTTCTGGAGCTGGCTCATGCATCCAGTGCTCTTGGTGAAAAAATGTCAGATGAAAAGCTTGTAAGGAAGATCCTTAGGTCCCTTCCTAAGAAGTATAAGATGAAGGTAACTGCCATTAAAGAATAACAAGACATCAGCAAGATAAGAGTTGATGAGCTCATTGGATCTCTTCAAACTTTTGAGCTCAGGTTGAATAAGGAAGAACCAGAAAAGAAGCCAAAGAGTATAGCCTTGGTGTCAAATGATCAAGAAGAGAAAGGAAATAGCTCTGAATCCCAGGAGGATCTATCTCAGGCCATAGTTATGTTGGGAAGACAGTTCAACAAAGTGTTCAAGAGGATGAATAATAACTCCAGGCCTAATGTCAAGAACATATCTTCTGACATCAGCAAGTCAAAAGAGAGGGATGAAGAGAAAACTGCCCAAGATAAAGGAGTTCAGTGTTTTGAGTGTGAAGGGTATGGACATGTCAAGAAAGAGTGTCCCACCTTCTTGAAAAAGCAGAAGAAGGGCATGACAGTTTCCTGGTCTAACTCTGATAGTGAAAGTGAAGGTGAGTCAGCAAAGAATGTTAGAGCTTTGACAGGAACTGTTGTCTCTGATGATGATTCTAGTGATGAAGAAATAACCTTTGAGGAGCTAGCTTCTACTTATTAAGAGCTTTGCCTAAAGAGTGCTGAAATCTGTCAAGAAAATAAGAGTCAAAAGAAACAGATTGCTCAGCTTGAGACTGCTAAAGCAGATTTGGAAAACGAAGTCTCACTAGTCAAAGCTCATCTTGATCATATGACCAAATCTGTTAAGATGCTGAGCTGTGGTACAGACACACTTGATAAGATCCTTCAGACAGAAAAGGTTGCTGGTGATAAGTCAGGTATAGGATTTGTGGCTGAGAAAAAGGTTTCTACTGAAGCAAGCACTTCAGGAACAAAGGAGGAAGTGTCCCAACCAATGTCTCAAACAAAGAGACAGGATCCTACCCCTAAGAAGGTTGTTCAGCCTCAGAATATTGAGAAAAAGAATGGTCCCCATCAGAGGAAGATGCAGCCTCAAGGAGCTAGTCAGTATATGCCTCCCCAATATCACAAGAGCATGCAAGCTGCAAGGTTCAAACAGAACATGTCTCATCAAATGTCTCAACATCAGGAAAACTGGTATGGATATGGATACAACAATGCTATGCCTCATCACTATGGAAGAAGGAAGCCTCATCACCATAGGAGAGAGCCTAGAAGACAGCATCCTCAGTTCAGGAGACAGTCTACCAATGGCAAAAGACAATAGCAAAATAGAAGATAGGCCAACTATGAAAGAATGAGACAACATTATGGGTGGGAGCTACAGCAACATCATCATAATGGTAGAAGATATAAACAATTTAGAGATGACAGAGTAAGATGCTTCTATTATGGTAGGATTGGACATATGCAGTCCTCGTGCTTCAAGCTCCATGGTTATCTAAATTTTGTCCCTCAAACCAGACAAAAGGAGGACAGACCCAAAGTTGCTAAACAATGGGTTCCTAAAGCTCAGGCCACGTGTCTATTGGCTCATACCTCAGATGGACATTTTGGCATGAATGCATGTTACTTTGACAGTGGATGTTTGTAATACCCCAAAATTTGCTCTCCCCTTTTGGCATCATAGCATGTCATTATCATTTATCATATCATATCCACCTCATTAACATTACATTGCATTCAACATAGAAAAATGAAGCATGGCATCCTTCTTACCATCAGGGCATGTGATCAGGTGGAAGGTGGACAATCAAGGAATCATTCAAAGCACAAAAAGGTCAATCAAGTTGGCTCTAGGCAAGCCAAGAGGTCTCTCATGTATCATACTATCTCAATTGATCATCCAAAACCTCAAGGAAGTGAGATTCAATGGGAGATTGAAGCACTACATCTTTCACTATGCAAGAGGTTCAAAAATTGAAGGAAAACCCTCAAAATAGATAGCTCATTGATCCAAAATCATCCTCAAATGGCATATATCATCATCCTTTAAGAAGGTACACAACATACTCTGAGGAATTTGAAATTGAAGACTGCACATTTTTCTCCTAGGAGGTGGGCACCAAAACTAGGGTTTCCCATTAAATCAGGGAATCTTTGATTTTTTGGACAAAACTTGATGTCATGGTATTCTACATGTTCCTAAGTGTATGTATGTGGAAAATTACATCTCACTTGGTTTTAGAAGTGGTTCAATTGGAAGAAAGATCAAGAATCAGAGAAATTGGGGCAAAGTCAAATAATCAGAGGAAAAAGTCAACTCTTGACTTTTCAAGGCCAAATTCATGAAATTCATGTTATATGTGACCAATGTACAAAATTTGATCAAGAAACTCCAAAGGAATCATAAAAAATCAAGAAGTGAAAAGTTGCCATTTTTGGATGAAGAAGGGTTACTAAAAATAGCAAGTTTTGGCCATTTTGCATCAGAGTTTGAACCAAGGCCATTTAAAATTGAAGCACCAAATGAAAATTCCACTCGGCCACAACAAAAGATCTTGTTTTAAGCTTCAAATCCATGTGTGGAACATCTCCATTGGATAAAAATTGAGTGAGATATGATTGATCAAAGTTTGAGCAAAGTAGGTTCAAAACTAGGTCATGACCAAGATTTTCAGGGCACGCGCGCAGTCATTTTAACAAACAGTTGGTGGGCCAAATGTACACCTATTTTTCTCATAGTTAGAGGCTTCATTTGCAAAAATTTTCAACTTCAAAGTTGTTCCTTGTAATGTCATCTTCAATGTTCATGTTGAACAAAAGTCCATTTGACCAAGTTATGAGGTAGAAATTTTGGTCCCAAGATGGTGTGATCATGCTGAAAATCAACTGGTCAGCTTGCCATGCCATGACCTGCTTCACACGCCTACAACACAGTCCCCAAACTTTAATGTTCACAGCTATTTTCAAGCCTCTTGCACACCTCATTTCAACTCAAGTCCAACACCAATGTTGTTCCATGATATCTCCTCTTTCCAATGACACCAAATGCTCATGATTCCATGCACTAGTGTGTGAGAATTCCACCCCCAAAACTCCATGTTCCAAACTGTCACAAAACCAAAAAAATAACAATGTTGTTGTTGAATCCATATCAGTTTGCACACATGCATCAGTCTGTTTTCTTTCCTCATTAAGCCAAGCATATACTCCTTACACCATTCATAATGGCACGTGCCATACATGAGAAAGGGAAGAACCAAAACTTGAGAGGCAAGTTTCTTTTGTAGCTGCCACACCAGAATAATTCATCATCACCATTCCTTTCACTTTCTCCTCACCATAACACTCTAAACATCACCCATACCATAGAAAAACCAAGACCAACTCGCCTCTAACTAACTGACTCAGTTAGTTAGAGTGGACTCACCCAACTCAGTCACCCAACTCACTTTCTAGCTCACACTATAAATTCACATTTTCACTCCAATCTTCATTTTTTTTTCAACTCTCCTTTTTCTCACTCTCACTCTCTCTTCTCTGAACTCTTTTTTTCTCTCTGCTCTCTCTCTCTTTGAGCTCACACGAATTCATCAACCTCCATCCACATTTCATCTTCATCATCATCAATGTTCCACTTCTGATCAAGAACAAGAGATAGGAAGTTCAATTCATCAATTGTAGATTTGGTGCAGTTGAGTTTTCATTGTGGTTTTCTTCAAGATCTCAAGATCAGTGGCATTTATTTTCCTCCATTCAAGCTTAGGATCATAGGAGGATCATCTCTGGTCTTCTTTTACTTTGAAGAACTTCAAATCCAGGTTTCTTCTCCAACCTTCGTTTTCTGAAATTTCACTGATTATAGTTTGTTTTCTATTGGTTTAAGCTTATTAGAAGCTATGTTGAATCCGGCTAGTTGATAGGCCTCTTAGAGGCATAGTTGCAAAACTTAGGGCATGATTTGATCTCTTCTGTTCTTGCTATGCGTGTGTGTTTCGTGGTTTTTATGAGCATATTCATGATGTACACGAGCTCAGCTTCATTTTGATATACATTTTGTGGATTTCTGGAGAGATTAAAAGTTGCAGACGGTGGTGATTGACCGGAGAAGGTGACCGGAGGTCCCTCTCCGGCCGGTGGTCATTATTTTAGGGTTTTTGTTGCAGTTTGAACGAGGACCGTTGGATGATCATTATCGTGTGGCTAAGAATGTGCCAACACATTAAAATCAGTGTGCATGTCACGTGTGGTTTCTGATTTTATTTTTAAACATGGTGTGGTGCAGTGCATGATATGGAATGTGTTCCCTCGCGCGTGTGTGTTGATTGTGCATAATTTGACTACTTGTTTGACTTGACCTAATCTGACGGTTTGGATTGCATTGACCTTGTTGACTGAATTCCATGTTTATTATTGTGTTTCTGCGCTTATTGGATCTAGGCCAGAATGCTATTCGCACCTCCCTTGTTTAAGGCCCAATGTAATTTGAACTGAATAGTTACTAGGCATGCACCCCCTTCCCTTTGCATTTCATTTTATTTTTCTATTTTTTATACACGTTTACTTTTTAATTTTTAAAAATATCAAACATCATCATAAAATTCCACAAAAATTCATGAGCATCATTAAAACATTTAGGAAATTTTCCATGATTTTATTTCTTGATTTTATGACCTTTTTACCCCTGGTACATAATTTTCTTTGAATTTCCATTTAGATGCATTCTAAGCATGATACATGAATTTGTTTAATTTTTTTCTTGCTCATTACCAACTGTTTTGACATGATTCTTTTTGCATTGATTCACTAATACATTGAATCATGTTAGATGATTTTTGTTTGATTTTTTAGGTCACTTTATTACATGTTTTGATGCCTATATTTGCACCACTTTGCATGATGTTTCAATTTGACCTAATTGCTTTGTTTGAAGTCATTTTGCTCTGAATTTTTACATGCTATCTTGATGTATGATGCATTTCTGACCTAGGCATTCCAATAATATGCTGGCATAATTTTCATGAATCCATTTGGTCTTTGTTTGATGCATCACATTGGATGTATAATCCATGGCATGTCATTACAACTTTAGTGCATGTTTACATGAATTCTTTTGTGCACATTTGTATGAGCATTTGCATATGTTATGAGCCATTCATATGATATTATAGGTCTTTGATACACATTATATGTCATCCTTGCATGTTGACTTTCAATTTGAACTTTGTGCATCATTAACATGTGTAGTTTGCACTTTCTTTTTGAACTTTCATTTCAATTCTTCTTATATTACTTCTTGAATGTCTTGAAGTTGATTCATAAATACTTTTGAGATGTTTATAAACCATTTTCCATTTAGTTTCAATTCTGGTTGTTGATTTACATGTTCCATTTATGCATGTCCTCTTCATTTCTTTCCATCTTTCATCTACCCCTTCTTCTTGTAACATGTTTAAATGCTAATGGGTGATGATTATTGCTTATTCACTTGCACTTGTATGATGATATTCACTTGTTGTCCATATGATGTACATTCTGATTGTGGCTCTAGGATTTGGTTTCTCATTTAATTCTTTTGAGTTTTATGATGCATTACATGTTCTTCTACTTCTTATACTTCTTATACATGTTTACTAACCATGTAGGAGCTTTGGTAAGTTTCAATTGAGTGTGGATAAGGAATCCACATTCAACTTCTATCCTTTCTCTTTTACAATTCCATTCTATGTTTTGTTAAGCACTTATGTGCTTTCTTTTAATAACTCATCACTTCCCCTTTTTGAATTACAATTCATCTTCTACTTTAGAAGTGAATTGTTTAATTCATTCTTTCTTTAGACTTTAGGTTGAAACCTCACAAACCTTTAGGATCACTCCCTTTAATCTTCAATTAGGATTGAGTCTTAGTCCACATAGGTTTTACCTTTTCTCCTCTCTTGAGTCTCTTTTCTCACCTCTTAAAGAAAATTCAAAATATCTAATAAAGGTAGGCATTTATTGCATTTAGGCCTTTCACATAAAGAAAAGATTATAAGGGGTCTTCTCTTATAATCTTAAAATGTATAGCATATAACCCATCTTGGGTCAATGTGTTAAACATTTGATCTTGTGTGAGGGACTTAAATGCAATGCTTGTTGAAGGTACAAATAATGAAAAACACTTCTTCATTTCTTAATCAACAAAAACACTTAATAAACACAAATACGCTAGTGTGTTTGAACCTTGACAATTGGAACTAAGTGTGGGGGTCTTCTTCACTCTTAGTGTGCTTTCTTACCATTTCCATCTTGGAATGTGAGAATGTACACATTCCAATGACTAAGATCCAGATACACTGTCATATGCAAACAAATGAAAAGACTCTTAAAAGACAAAAACCAACAATAACGTCTTTCCTTCGGGAATTCTTTTCTCACCTCATTCACTCTTAGCGTACGAACGCGCTTCTACTCGTTCTCTTGCAAGATGGTAACGCACTCGGACCAGCGAGCCTGCAACACCTGAGCTAGAACGTAAGCCGTTCTCTAAAAAACACAATCCATCCCTAGTGAGGGGAACTACGTCGCTCTGATTCTCATGTTCCCGATGAGATACGTAGGCAGTGGGGTAGGGCCCATGCGAGCACTTCTTTTATTTTCCCTACATTTGTTTCTCTTTCTCTCTCCTTTCCTTTTCCATTCCTTTTTCAGTTTCTTTCTCAGTATTCTTTTCTTACACCCTTTGATCGAGCAAGCAAGCGTGGATCCCATCGGGTACGATGGACGTGAGGGGGTGCTAATACCTTCCTCTCGCGTAACCGACTCCCGAACTCAGTTCTCTTGGTCGCAAGACCATGCTCTTTCCTCTCCCTCCGGTTTATGCAGTGTTTCCTTTCCCTCTCTTGGGATAAATACACATTGCTGGCGACTCTGTTTTGGTGCCACTTTCGCGTTTGTACTAGGATGAAAATCCAGGGAGCGACAGCTGGCGACTCTGCTGGGGAAAGATTGACCTATTACTGGTCCATCCTAAGCGAGTCAATCCTAGCGCTTGTTTGTTTTCTTTCATTGGGTGTTTACTGTTGTGCTGTATTTACTGTTTTATTGTATGGTTATTTACTGCTTTACTGTACATTACTGTATTTACCGCATTTTAGCATTTTCATTTCACATGATATATTATGCTATACTGGACTGTGTTGTTTTCTGTTTGGCGGGATGGGTGTTCTGAGAGATAAGCCCACTACCAAGGCTTGAGTACATACATAGGTATTAGAGTGGATAGTCATGACGCTTGCGTGGTGGTGACCACGTATTGTTGTTCATGAGACCCACAACCAGACGAGGTTCTATCAGGAGCTTTCTGCTACTGCATGTTATGCAGGCCAGTGGTTATTCTCTTGAGGAACTGTCGACTCTGGTGACCATTCCCGAGGACTCAGTTGCGGCACTCCTCCCGAGATGTGACAGTGGCAGACCACATTCCGTGGCAAACCCATTGCACATTCTCGATCCGAGGACCCAATGCTGGGAACTTGCTATAGGACATCCCTTTTTGAAAGAGAATCAGCGGAGGCACTCCTCGATTGGCGATAGTACTGTACCCTGAGGGATGAATGTACTATTGCTTCTCGACCTCAGTGCCAGAAGCTGAGGACCTTTTTGTTTTGGAGAATCAGTTGAGGCCTCCTCGATTGATGATGATGCCAAACCAGAAATGGTGAACGTATCATCATTTCTCGACCTGAGAGCCCGGGATACTGAACATCCTAGTACCCACATGTGAGAAGGGCGGGTTGTTTACAGGTTTGCAGGTAACCATGACCTCCTACATACCCGGTTTTCTATCATCATTGCACAAAAAGGAAGTTTCATCCTATTGTATTCAGATGGTTCTTATCTATGGTTCTATATTAGTCTCAGAGCTACACTGACACCGTTCACAGTTCAGCACAGACACCTGATTACCTGATCACATTGCCCTTTGCATTGCATTATCATATCCTAACATACATGTTTATTCATTTCCAGGTGCATATATTACCCTTGATTCCAGTCATCAGGTCCCTGCAAAGATGAACACTAAAGAGAGGAAGAATATCATCAGCTATAAGTTCCTTACGCCTACTTTAGGCCCTATTATTATGCTGAAGGGAATGGCGAGTCCTGCAGTACGAGAAGCTTTTGAAGAGAAATATGGGTGGATTTTATCTATGGTCCGTAATGTCAGTGATTATGAAGCCAGAGGTCTCCATACGTTGATGCAGTTCTATGATCCGCCTCTGAGGTGTTTTGTATTGCCAGACTATGTGTTGGTTCCTACCCTGGAGGAGTATTCCAACATGTTGGGGATTGCTATCAAGGAGGAGCCCCCTTTCTTTGGATCAGTGGGGGATCTTGACTTGGGAAAGGTGGCTGGTGCTCTTTATTTGAGCAAATCAGAGTTAGGCGACAATGTCTCCAACAAAGGAAAGATTCGTGGTTACAAGCTGGAATATCTGATTAAGAAGGCCCAGGAAGCAGCTAAAGGCGAGAATTGGCTTGTTTTTAATGCTTTGTTAGCCCTTTGTATATACGGCATAGTGTTGTTTCCCAACGAGCCGGATTTTATTGATACGGACGCTATACGAATATTCATGATGAAGAACCCGGTGCCAACGCTACTGGGAGATCTTCACTACTCGTTGTACAACCGAAACGAAAAGAAAAGAGGAGGGATAATTCGTTGTTGTGCACCCTTGTTCTATAAGTGGTTTGCAGGCCGTTTACCACAATCAGGGGCTTTTGTGGATTCCAAAGATTCTCTAGAGTGGAAACAGCATTTAATGGGATTGGTGGCCAAGGACATCGTATGGGTAGATCATGGGCTGATTGGCAAGAATATTATCCACAGCTGTGGTAAGTTCTCTAACGTTCCACTCATAGGAAGACTGGGTGGGATTAACTACAATCCTTCTTTGGCCATTCGACAATTTGGGTATGCCCTGACAGGTCCGCCTATTAAGAGAGATGTGGAGGAGTCCCTCTATTTTCATACGTCAGATGGGTGGGAAGCAGCACAGAAAGCTTCTGAAAGCTGGGGTAGCATACTGAAAAAGGGGAAAGTTACTCTAGGCAAGCCTAACAACCGGGTTTATCCAGCATATGAAGAGTGGGTGAAGAAAAGAGTTGAAGATTTTCTCTTGCCTTTTGGTAAGGCACCCCTTTTGTATCCGGAGAATGAGAAAGCAAGAAACACTGCTACTGTGGAAGAAGTTGACAAGTTGCAAGCCTTGGTAAAAAAACTTCAAGGAGAGAATTCCGAGTTGAGTAGCCGTCTTCAGAATGCTCTACATGCCAACAAAGAGCTGGAGCGGAAAGCCCAAGATGCTGAACAAATCCTAACTGCAAAAGAAAAAGACTTTGCTGGAAGAGCACAACATTTCCGGAAGATTAGTAAAGGTGCTGATGATGCTACTCAAGCCCACAAGCAAACCAAACAGGCGTTAGCACAGACCAAAGAAAAGTTAACAAAGTTTCAGCACGCTTGGGACGAAGTTAGGATAGAGAATGCTGAATTACAGGAACAGTTGCAGATTAAGGACGAAGAGCTTGAAAAGGCGCATGAGCAGAGGAGAAAGTATCGGGAAAGCCTCGGTAAGAGTCAAGAACAGCTAGAAGAAGCTAGAGGTGAGCTGAGGAATACCAAGAAAGAGCTTGAGGAAGTCATGATAGAAAGGGAGATACTCAAGACGCAAGCTGGCAAAAAGAGACACAAAGGAGTGCATGATGACGAAGCTCTTATGCTGCATATGGGTTCTTTAACTGAAGCTCTTGAAAAAAGGGATGTCTTGATCAAAGAAATGATTGAAAAGCCGAATCACCAGCGTACCCGTATACTTTTTGAGGAAATCAAGTATTCAAGTGATAGGCTGAAGGATGTGGAATTGTCAGATTGATGTTCTTTTCCCTGTATTTTGTTGTTAATGGCTACCATCAGGCTTGTTGATGGATCCATTTTTTTCCTTATATTGCATTTGCGGTTGAACCTTTCTTAAATGTACTTGAATACTTTGTTGAATGAGTATGAGCAGTTTTATTCAGAATTATTCCTTATCAGATAGCTGCACACAAGCACATGACCACGACACTTCTCTTTATATCACGATTTCTGGTCTTCAGATTTCTGTGGATTGGATTGGAATCAGGGTATAAAAGCACCTAAGAAATGACAAACATAGCATTGCATGGCATTGCATATCATTTTGCATTTTTGTTACTTGCTTTTCAGGTACTCGTTGCAGGGTCTCTAACCTTTATTTGGTTTCAGGCAGTATAGCGGAGAATCATATTCACCGATATTCGACGCGAAGAAATCAAGTAAGAATCATGGATCAAGTGCAAAGTTATTTGGCCGAAATGAGGGCGCGTATGGACCATTTCATGACCCTCATGACTGGCATGGCGCAAAATCAGGAGAGGTTGAGGCTTCTGGTCGAGCGTCCAGACAATGGGCCCGAAGGTGATCAACATGACAATTCACAGGGACATGGCATTCCTCCTCCCGGTGGCAACCCTCCTCCTGGTGGTAACAATCGGGGTAATGGAAATGGTAGGCATGCTGGTGTTACTTTTGAAGATACTCTAGAAGACCAATTTACTCTGCTGGATGCTGATGTGGGTAATCAAGGGGATCGAAGGTATGATGAGTTAGCAGAGAAGATCAGGGCCATAGAATGCAAGAACTCTATGGGTATTGATGTTACCAGCTTGGGGCTGGTCTCAGGAGTCAGAATTCCCCCTAAATTCAAACCTCCCACTTTTGATAAGTATCACGGCAATGCGTGTCCCCAAACGCATCTTCAAGCTTACTTTGGGAAGATTTCAGCCCATACGGATGACGAGAAGCTATGGATGCACTATTTTCAGGACAGTCTGGCTGGGGCATCCTTGACCTGGTACATGAAGTTGAATAGAGCTGCTGTGAAGAATTGGAAAGATCTGGCAGAAGCGTTCCTGAAGCAATACCAGTATAATATTGACATGGCGCCCAACCGCACCCAATTGCAGGGGTTGTCACAAAATGCCAAGGAGAGTTTCAAAGAATATGCACAGAGGTGGAGGGAAATGGCTGCCCAGGTTCAACCTCCCTTGTCAGACAGAGAAATGGCAGATATGTTCATGGGCACCTTGCAAGGGGCCTATCTTGATAGATTAGCTGCTTGTCCGTCAACTGGATTTGCTGATATTGTGATCGCGGGAGAAAGAATAGAAAGTCTGTTAAAGCTTGGAAAGATCCAGGATGTGAGTGGGGCTGGCTCTTCGGGGACGAAGAAACCGTTTGCTAGTAACCAGAAAAGAAGAGAAGGTGATACGAATGCTGTGTTTAGAGGACGAGGCAGAGGGCGTTCTCGAGCTTATTATCAGGTAGATGCTGTAACAATCCCCACACCGTCTGTTCAGAAACAACAACCCCAACAACAAGTTCAACAGCAACAACCTTTTTTCCAGCAAAGGTCTAGACAGAGGGATCGTAAGATGGATCCTCTCCCTATGACTTATGCCGCACTGTTGCCCCGGCTACTCGAGTTAAAGTTGGTAGAACTCCGTACTATGAAAGCTCCGGTTGCTGGAAACCTGCCACCTAACTTCGATGCTAATGCTCGTTGTGAGTTCCACTCAGGTGCTCAGGGACACTCCATTGAAAAATGCTGGGCTTTCCATCATAAAGTACAAGATTTGATTGATGCTAAAGCCATCAATTTCTCTCCCGCTCCTAATATTACTCAGCATCCCATGCCTGATCATAGCGCAGCAAATGTGTACGCTATTGAAGATGGGAGGAGATTGAATTTGGTGTTAGACGTTCATCAAGTGAAAACTTCTTTGTTGGTTGTAAAAGATCGTTTATTGAAGGGACAGGTGTTCCCGGGCTGTAATCAAGATTGCTCTGAGTGTATGAATCAGGAGAACGGCTGTGATAAGTTGAAGATGGGTTTACAGAATCTGATCGATGAAGGATGTCTACAGTTCGACAGAGTCGTGAAAGACACTGATGAGATATCAACCGTGACCATCTATTACACTCCCGCTGAGATTCAAATGCCGGTCAATGCAGTTCCCGTGGCGAGTGTTGCGCCAGAAGGGCCCAGTCCTGTCACTATCACGGTGCCAGGGCCAATTCCGTTCACGTCTACGAAGGCTATCCCATGGCACTATGGGGCAGATGTATATTACGAAGGTAAAAAGCAAGAAGTTGAGTCGTCAGTCAGCCCAAATATTGATAATGTAGGGGGTGTAGGGGGCTTTACAAGGAGTGGAAGGTTGTTCGCTCCCCAAACCTTGAGAAGTGATAAAGAGGCAGAAGCTGCAGCAAAGGCTAAGGGTAAACAGGTGGTTGAAAGTGCGCCTACACCTGAAGCAGAGACAAAGATTACTTTTGATAAGGAAATGGAAGAATTTATGAAGATAATTAAGAAAAGCGATTATAAGATTGTGGACCAACTGAATCAGACCCCTTCAAAGATTTCAATCTTGTCACTATTGATGTGCTCTGATGCGCACCGGCAGGCGTTGTTGAAAGTATTGAAGAGTGCATACGTGCCACAAGAAATTACTGTTAATCAGCTCGAGGGCGTAATCTCCAATGTTAATGTTAGCCATGGCTTGGGCTTTACAAGTAGAGATTTGACTGTTGAAGGAAGAAACCATAATAAGGCTTTGCATATCACGATGGAGTGTAAGGGCGCAGTGTTATCTCATGTACTGGTAGACACTGGTTCATCACTCAATGTCTTGCCCAAGAAGGCATTAATGAAGCTGGAAGTTGACGGTTTGATCTTAAGGCCTAGTGAATTGGTGGTCAGAGCATTCGATGGAACTAGACGATCTGTGTTTGGTGAGGTGGAATTGCCCGTACAAATTGGACCACAGGTATTCAAATCCACGTTCCATGTAATGGACATACAACCTGCATATAGCTGCCTATTGGGACGCCCTTGGATTCACGGAGCCGGGGCTGTTACTTCTACTCTACATCAAAAGCTGAAGTATGAGTTTGAAGGGCAGGTTGTGACAGTGTGTGGGGAAGAAGACATCTTTGTGAGTCACTTGTCTACGTTCAAGTACATTGAAATGGATGGAGAAATTCATGAGATGCTGTGCCAATCATTTGAAGCAGTCAATATTGACGATGCACCTGAGTCTTCTTCTGTACCAGTTGGGGCTGGTACCTCCATTTCATCACAAACAAGCTGTCGAAGTCGTCAGGGCAGGCAACGCCCAAGGTTGGGGCAGGTTGATAGAGACCCCAATGAAGGAAGACAAATTTGGTATTGGTTATCATCCCTCTACAACTTCAGATGCGGGGAGCAGGGGACCCATTACTTTCAATAGTGGGGGAATTATCTACACGGACCAGTCTTGTGCAGCCACAGAGGATAGTGTTGACAGTGATTGTGACCTGGACAACTGGGTACGCCCTCATGTTCCGGGACAACAAATGCAGAACTGGTTCGTTGAAGAAGTCATCCGGGTTACTCTTCAGACAGAGTAATTTTTCTTTGTTTTTTCTAACCATAATGCATGTCAAAATCTTGCGCTCTGCCCAAGGCGTATAGATTCATTTGTAGGGCCACCATGGTTGCATTTGCAATGTTTAATCATTAATAAAGGACGTTTTGCAATCAAATTTTGTTCTCTGTCTTTCAGTTTTTATTTTTGCACAAAAAAATGGCAATGTTTCATTTTCTTTTGTTTTGCTTAAAAATAAATTCTAAAATAAGGCATGAACCCGTTCATGCAGACTTGATCCTCCGGATACCACTGATAACGATTTTGATATGGCCATGTATGACTTTGACAATCCGATTTATCAAGCCGAAGAAGGGGATGAGAAAGATTGTGAACTCCCTGAAGAACTGGCCAGATTGTTGAAACAAGAGGAAAGGGTCATCCAGCCTCATCAGGAGACTGTAGAAATCATCAATATTGGTACCAAGGACGCCAAGAAAGAGATCAGGATTGGTGCCAGCTTGCAAGCAGATGTGAAGCAAACTTTGACGGAAATGTTGCGCGAGTATGTTGACATCTTCGCCTGGTCGTATCAAGACATGCCGGGGTTGGATACGGATATTGTCGTGCACAGGCTGCCATTAAGAGAAGAATGTCCGCCAGTCAAGCAGAAACTTCGTCGGACTCACCCCGACATGGCTTTAAAGATTAAGGAGGAAGTCCAGAAGCAGTGGGATGCTGGTTTTCTTGCTGTGACAAAGTATCCTCCATGGGTAGCCAACATCGTGCCAGTACCGAAGAAAGATGGAAAAGTGAGAATGTGTGTGGATTATCGAGATCTTAATAAAGCTAGCCCGAAAGATGATTTTCCACTACCTCATATTGATGTGCTGGTCGATAATACAGCTCAATTTTCAATGTTCTCATTTATGGACGGGTTCTCCGGGTACAACCAGATCAAGATGGCACCTGAAGACATGGAGAAGACCACGTTCATTACTCTGTGGGGTACATATTGTTATAAAGTAATGCCTTTTGGGTTGAAAAACGCAGGGGCAACGTACCAGCGGGCGATGGTGACATTGTTTCATGACTTGATTCATAAGGAGATCGAATGTTATGTAGATGATATGATTGCCAAGTCGAGAACAGAAGAGGAACATCTGATTAACCTGAAAAAGCTGTTTGAAAGGTTGAGAAAGTTCCGTCTGAGATTAAATCCAAACAAGTGCACGTTTGGGGTGCGTTCTGGAAAGTTACTGGGTTTCATCGTGAGCGAAAGAGGAATTGAGGTTGATCCTGCCAAGGTGAAAGCAATACAAGAAATGCCTGAACCGAGAACAGAAAAAGAGGTTCGTGGTTTCTTGGGTAGATTGAACTACATTGCAAGGTTCATATCTCACCTAACAGCCACGTGTGAGCCAATATTTAAATTGTTAAGGAAAGATCAAACGGTCAGGTGGAATGACGATTGCCAATTGGCATTCGATAAGATAAAAGAATACTTGCAGGAACCTCCGATTCTAATGCCTCCAGTTGAAGGGAGGCCACTGATAATGTATCTGACAGTGCTTGAAGGTTCCATGGGTTGTGTTCTCGGTCAACATGACGAAACAGGTAGGAAGGAGCATGCTATTTACTACCTGAGCAAAAAGTTCAATGATTGTGAGTCCCGATACTCAATGCTTGAAAAGACATGCTGTGCGCTTGCATGGGCCACTAAGCGATTGAGGCAATATATGGTTAGGCACACAACCTTGTTGATTTCAAAAATGGATCCTATCAAGTACATTTTCGAGAAACCAGCATTGACAGGCAGAGTTGCACGGTGGCAAATGGTCTTGACAGAGTATGACATTCAGTACACTTCACAAAAGGCCATCAAAGGAAGTATCTTGTCCGACTATCTTGCGCAACAGCCGATTGATGATTACCAACCCATGAAATTTGACTTCCCTGATGAGGACATCATGTTTCTCAAAGCTAAAGACTGCGAGGAACCACTTCCGGAGGAGGGGCCAGACCCTGAATCCAAATGGAGTCTGATGTTTGATAGGGCTGTCAATATGAATGGATGCGGAGTTGGAGCAGTTCTTATCACGCCGGAAGGTGTTCATATGCCTTTCACTGCACGAATAACTTTCGGATGCACCAACAATGAAGCAGAGTACGAAGCTTGTATAATGGGGATCGAGGAGGCGATTAATCTACGGATTAAGACCCTTGATATATTTGGTGATTAAGCCTTGGTAATCAATCAAGTGAAAGGGAGTTGGTACACGCACCAAGCAAATCTAGTGCCGTATAGAGATTATACAAGGAGATTGCTGACATTTTTCACAACAGTGAAACTGTACCATATTCCTCGAGATGAGAATAGGTTCGCGGATGCCTTGGCCACTTTGTCTTCCATGATCAAAGTGCAAGGATGGAACCATGTACCTAAGATTGAGGTATCCCGCCTTGACAGACCAGCATTTGTGTTTGCGGTCGATGCAGCGTCTGATGACAAGCCATGGTTTTATGACATTAAGTGTTTCTTGAAAAGTCAAGAGTACCCGTCCGGGGCATCGTCCAAAGACAGGAAGACGTTGAGAAGGTTAGCTGGTAGTTTCTTCTTGAATAAAGATGGCGTGCTGTATAAAAGAAATTTTGACACGGTCCTGCTTAGATGTGTGGATAGACATGAAGCGGACTTGTTGATGATTGAAGTGCACGAAGGCTCTTTCGGTACCCATGCCGGAGGACATGCAATGGCTAAAAAGTTGTTAAGATCGGGATATTATTGGTTGACTATGGAGTCAGATTGTTGCAAATATGCCCGCAAATGCCATAAATGCCAGATCTATGCAGACAAGGTGCATGTGCCTCCAAATCCGTTGAGTATCATGTCGTCGCCTTGGCCGTTTGCCATGTGGGGCATTGATATGATCGGAAAGATTGAGCCTACAGCTTCCAATGGTCATCGTTTCATCTTGGTGGCAATTGATTACTTCACCAAATGGGTTGAAGCCGCATCCTATGCCAATGTTACAAAACAAGTGGTCGCTCGTTTCTTGAAACGGGATATCATTTGCCGATATGGAGTTCCCGAAAGAATCATTACTGATAATGGTTCTAATTTGAACAATAAGATGATGGCTGAGTTATGCCGGGACTTCAAAATCGAACATCATAATTCTTCTCCGTACCGCCCAAAGATGAATGGCGCGGTCGAAGCGGCCAACAAAAATATCAAGAAGATTGTGCAGAAGATGGTTGTCACGTACAAAGATTGGCATGAGATGTTACCATTTGCTTTGCATGGGTATCGAACGTCGGTAGGCACGTCCACTGGGGCAACCCCATTCTCACTTGCATATGGTATGGAGGCAGTGCTACCGGTTGAAGTAGAGATTCTGTCCCTCAGAGTTATGATGGATGTTAAGCTAGATGAAGCTGAATGGGTACGAGCCAGATTTGATCAGCTGAGCCTTATTGAGGAAAAGCGATTGGCGGCTGTATGTCATGGGCAATTATATCAGCGCAGAATGAAACAGGCATTTGACCAGAAGGTGCGTCCTCGGGTTTATAAAGTCGGAGATGTGGTACTCAAAAGGATCCTTCCTCCCAATACAGATCACAGGGGCAAGTGGACTCCTAACTATGAAGGTCCATTCGTGGTTAGAAAGGTCTTTTCGGGCGGAGCTTTGTTGCTTACAACCATGGATGGCGAAGACTTTTCATCCCCTGTCAACTCGGACGTAGTCAAAAAATACTTCGCATGAATAGACCCGCTGGATAATAAGAATAAAAAAATCCAGGCAAAAAAAGGGCATCCCGGCGAACCAAAAACAGAATAAGGTTCGGGCAAAAATTAGGGATATAATTGAAAAAATTTGTACACCCGGTAAGTTGAAAACCCGAAAGGGCAACTTAGGCAAAAAAGGGTATCCTGGTGGATCGAAAACCTGAAAGGGCGGTCCACACAAAAGAGGGATTTAAGCGAATGACTACGGTTTGAGTTATCTGTACCCCATTATCGTTTGAACAACTGACGTTCTGAAAGATAGGAATCGGTCTGATCATTCTTCAGAAGGCAAGGTCGGGGAGTTTTGAAGACATACTGGTCATAACAGAATGGAAACTCAGTGGAATTCCGTTTTCACATTGCCATTAGGATAGTTTCTTTTCTCAATTTTCAGCGGTCACCTCTTTCCAGGGATTGCTTCTGGATGTAATTGCCTATTCTGGGCTCTCAGTCAATAAATTGAATTTCAATAAAAAGCTTTCTATTTTTGTTTTATTGCTTTGTTTGCAAAAACGTCCTAATTTTTGATAAAACATTGCATTTGAAAACATGGCAGCCTTGCAATAACATGCGCAGAAAAAACATTTGAAATTACTTCGAATGTTGAATACTCCCGGATGGTGGATTCTAGCCACGCAATATTCGGGGCATGTGGGCATATTCTTTTGTTGCAGGTAGCAGGTGCAGATGATTTTAAGCACAAGACCAGCAATAAATCACCCCACGCAAAAGACTGGGGCAATTACGGGTAAGGAGATCGGCGTTCATCGTTCGGTCGATGATTGTTCATAACGGGTCGATATCAGTGAATTAAGTTCAACTGGGTACCGTTGCATCTTATTAAGTCGATTATCTCATACAGTACTTCCAACAGCTACAAGCTTTTCTGTGTCGATAACGGTCACAGGTTCCCCAAAAGAGTGGTCTCGTCGACACCGAAACTGATGGTCATTATCCCCAGCGAAGTCACAAGAGTTTGAAGAGGCTAGATCTTCTGTAAAATCCTCTTATGACCTCCTCTTCGGGGACGAATTATTGTTTTGTCCAAGCATGGGGCATGATTGTTTCCCCAGCATGAAGTGTTGATCATCCCCAGTAGAGTTTGAGGACAGTTGGTCTTCTGTAAAATTCTCTCAAAAGGCATTCCCCAGCACGAGACGTTTCAAAGCAGTTTCCGCCAGCAGTGTTTGTTATAAACTCGTCATCCCTAATGGAATTGTCTAAAGGGAAGCTCGCCTAACATGGGGCATTGTGGTGCTTATCCTAAGCTTGACAGTCATATTCTTCAGCAGAATACTGTGGATTTGCTTTGGGTTTCCCCAACAGATCTCTAAGGACTCTTTCCTAGCAAGTTGCAGTGGAATGTTCTAACCAGGATTTGCATATCCCTGGCAGAGTAGCCCTGATACCCAGCAAGATCGTATCTCTGGTCATGGTATCCCCACAGAGGTCAGCATCGAATCTTGTCCGCAACTCCCAGCTGAGTTGTTGTTCTCCCCGCAGAGGTTTATAAGATCGACAGAATCTATTCCTCAACAAGGATGGTACAGCCTTTCCCCAGCCGGGTCAGAAGGTGGATAACCCCTACAAAGGGTCTTGGATTGGATAGATCCTCGAGCAGAGTTTTTTATGACTCTTCCTCCCTAGCAAGACGCCATGCAAAGAAATTCTCATCCCCAGCAGAATCGCTGTGACCAGAATTCATTCCCCTAACAGATGAAGTGATTCCTGGCAGATTTATTATTCTTCAAGTCCAATTTATTTTTGGCAAGCTTGACAATTCGAAGCAGACGGATTGTTCATTCATTCTCCAGTGGAGAGGTTATCCTTTCAGGAGTCTCCAAAGTCAAATCATTGGTCTATGCTCCTCAGCAGAGTCAGCAGAGATGTCTGACACAGATGCAGAGAGTAATACAATTTTGCAAATTCTAAAAGTCCAACAGTGGATTGGCGAAAGTCCGTCTTCGGGTGGCAAAGGTCCAACAGTGGATTGGCAAAAGTCCGTCTTCGGGTGGCAAAAGTCCAACAGTGGATTGGCAAAAGTCCGTCTTCGGGTGGCAAAGGTCCAACAGTGGATTGGCGAAAGTCCGTCTTCGGGTGGCAAAAGTCCAACAGTGGATTGGCAAAAGTCCATCTAAGGGTGGCAAATTCTTAAAGTCCAACAGTGGATTGGCGAAAGTCCGTCTTTGGGTGGCAAAAGTCCAACAGTGGATTGGCGAAAGTCCGTCTTCGGGTGGCAAAAGTCCAACAGTGGATTGGCAAAAGTCCGTCTTCGGGTGGCAAAAGTCCAACAGTGGATTGGCGAAAGTCCAACAGTGGATTGGCAAAAGTCCATCTTCGGGTGGCAAAGCAGCTAAAAGTCCAACAGTGGATTGGCGAAAGGTCCATCTAAGGGTGGCATATTCCAAAAGTCCAACAGTGGATTGGCAAAAGTCCGTCTTCGGGTGGCAAAAGTCCAACAGTGGATTGGCAAAAGTCCATCTTCGGGTGGCACGAAGCTGCAAAGTCCACCAGTAGTGTGGCAGGCCAGTAGTCGTCTGGAGTTGCATAAAAGACATTTTTAAAGTCCACCAGTAGCGTGGCAGGCCAGTAGTCGTCTGGAATTGCATAAAAGACATTATTAAAGTACACCAGCAGTGTGGCAAGCCAGTAGTCGTCTGGCGTCATTCAAAAGACAGTTTTCTCCGACAATGTGTCATTGAAGATTCAAGCCAGCAATGTCGTGGAAGTTTCTTCTTCGTCATCCAGAGCAAATTTTTGGTTATATTTGGTATTCAATCACTATATACCTTGAAAGTCCGAAAGCAATTGCTTTCAGGCATTCAGGTCTACAGCGCTTGAATAGGGGCAGCTGTAATACCCCAAAATTTGCTCTCCCCTTTTGGCATCATAGCATGGCATTATCATTTATCATATCATATCCACCTCATTAACATTACATTGCATTCAACATAGAAAAATGAAGCATGGCATCCTTCTTACCATCAGGGCATGTGATCAGGTGGAAGGTGGACAATCAAGGAATCATTCAAAGCACAAAAAGGTCAATCAAGTTGGCTCTAGGCAAGCCAAGAGGTCTCTCATGTATCATACTATCTCAATTGATCATCCAAAACCTCAAGGAAGTGAGATTCAATGGGAGATTGAAGCACTACATCTTTCACTATGCAAGAGGTTCAAAAATTGAAGGAAAACCCTCAAAAGAGATAGCTCATTGATCCAAAATCATCCTCAAATGGCATATATCATCATCCTTTAAGAAGGTACACAACATACTCTGAGGAATTTGAAATTGAAGACTGCACATTTTTCTCCTAGGAGGTGGGCACCAAAACTAGGGTTTCCCATTAAATCAGGGAATCTTTGATTTTTTGGACAAAACTTGATGTCATGGTATTCTACATGTTCCTAAGTGTATGTATGTGGAAAATTACATCTCACTTGGTTTTAGAAGTGGTTCAATTGGAAGAAAGATCAAGAATCAGAGAAATTGGGGCAAAGTCAAATAATCAGAGGAAAAAGTCAACTCTTGACTTTTCAAGGCCAAATTCATGAAATTCATGTTATATGTGACCAATGTACAAAATTTGATCAAGAAACTCCAAAGGAATCATAAAAAATCAAGAAGTGAAAAGTTGCCATTTTTGGATGAAGAAGGGTTACTAAAAATAGCAAGTTTTGGCCATTTTGCATCAGAGTTTGAACCAAGGCCATTTAAAATTGAAGCACCAAATGAAAATTCCACTCGGCCACAACAAAAGATCTTGTTTTAAGCTTCAAATCCATGTGTGGAACATCTCCATTGGATAAAAATTGAGTGAGATATGATTGATCAAAGTTTGAGCAAAGTAGGTTCAAAACTAGGTCATGACCAAGATTTTCAGGGCACGCGCGCAGTCATTTTAACAAACAGTTGGTGGGCCAAATGTACACCTATTTTTCTCATAGTTAGAGGCTTCATTTGCAAAAATTTTCAACTTCAAAGTTGTTCCTTGTAATGTCATCTTCAATGTTCATGTTGAACAAAAGTCCATTTGACCAAGTTATGAGGTAGAAATTTTGGTCCCAAGATGGTGTGATCATGCTGAAAATCAACTGGTCAGCTTGCCATGCCATGACCTGCTTCACACGCCTACAACACAGTCCCAAAACTTTGATGTTCACAGCTATTTTCAAGCCTCTTGCACACCTCATTTCAACTCAAGTCCAACACCAATGTTGTTCCATGATATCTCCTCTTTCCAATGACACCAAATGCTCATGATTCCATGCACTAGTGTGTGAGAATTCCACCCCCAAAACTCCATGTTCCAAACTGTCACAAAACCAAAAAAATAACAATGTTGTTGTTGAATCCATATCAGTTTGCACACATGCATCAGTCTGTTTTCTTTCCTCATTAAGCCAAGCATATACTCCTTACACCATTCATAATGGCACGTGCCATACATGAGAAAGGGAAGAACCAAAACTTGAGAGGCAAGTTTCTTTTGCAGCTGCCACACCAGAATAATTCATCATCACCATTCCTTTCACTTGCTCCTCACCATAACACTCTAAACATCACCCATACCATAGCAAAACCAAGACCAACTCGCCTCTAACTAACTGACTCAGTTAGTTAGAGTGGACTCACCCAACTCAGTCACCCAACTCACTTTCTAGCTCACACTATAAATTCACATTTTCACTCCAATCTTCATTTTTTTTTCAACTCTCCTTTTTCTCACTCTCACTCTCTCTTCTCTGAACTCTTTTTTTCTCTCTGCTCTCTCTCTCTTTGAGCTCACACGAATTCATCAACCTCCATCCACATTTCATCTTCATCATCATCAATGTTCCACTTCTGATCAAGAACAAGAGATAGGAAGTTCAATTCATCAATTGTAGATTTGGTGCAGTTGAGTTTTCATTGTGGTTTTCTTCAAGATCTCAAGATCAGTGGCATTTATTTTCCTCCATTCAAGCTTAGGATCATAGGAGGATCATCTCTGGTCTTCTTTTACTTTGAAGAACTTCAAATCCAGGTTTCTTCTCCAACCTTCGTTTTCTGAAATTTCACTGATTATAGTTTGTTTTCTATTGGTTTAAGCTTATTAGAAGCTATGTTGAATCCGGCTAGTTGATAGGCCTCTTAGAGGCATAGTTGCAAAACTTAGGGCATGATTTGATCTCTTCTGTTCTTGCTATGCGTGTGTGTTTCGTGGTTTTTATGAGCATATTCATGATGTACACGAGCTCAGCTTCATTTTGATATACATTTTGTGGATTTCTGGAGAGATTAAAAGTTGCAGACGGTGGTGATTGACCGGAGAAGGTGACCGGAGGTCCCTCTCCGGCCGGTGGTCATTATTTTAGGGTTTTTGTTGCAGTTTGAACGAGGACCGTTGGATGATCATTATCGTGTGGCTAAGAATGTGCCAACACATTAAAATCAGTGTGCATGTCACGTGTGGTTTCTGATTTTATTTTTAAACATGGTGTGGTGCAGTGCATGATATGGAATGTGTTCCCTCGCGCGTGTGTGTTGATTGTGCATAATTTGACTACTTGTTTGACTTGACCTAATCTGACGGTTTGGATTGCATTGACCTTGTTGACTGAATTCCATGTTTATTATTGTGTTTCTGCGCTTATTGGATCTAGGCCAGAATGCTATTCGCACCTCCCTTGTTTAAGGCCCAATGTAATTTGAACTGAATAGTTACTAGGCATGCACCCCCTTCCCTTTGCATTTCATTTTATTTTTCTATTTTTTATACACGTTTACTTTTTAATTTTTAAAAATATCAAACATCATCATAAAATTCCACAAAAATTCATGAGCATCATTAAAACATTTAGGAAATTTTACATGATTTTATTTCTTGATTTTATGACCTTTTTACCCCTGGTCCATAATTTTCTTTGAATTTCCATTTAGATGCATTCTAAGCATGATACATGAATTTGTTTAATTTTGTTCTTGCTCATTACCAACTGTTTTGACATGATTCTTTTTGCATTGATTCACTAATACATTGAATCATGTTAGATGATTTTTGTTTGATTTTTTAGGTCACTTTATTACATGTTTTGATGCCTATATTTGCACCGCTTTGCATGATGTTTCAATTTGACCTAATTGCTTTGTTTGAAGTCATTTTGCTCTGAATTTTTACATGCTATCTTGATGTATGATGCATTTCTGACCTAGGCATTCCAATAATATGCTGGCATAATTTTCATGAATCCATTTGGTCTTTGTTTGATGCATCACATTGGATGTATAATCCATGGCATGTCATTACAACTTTAGTGCATGTTTACATGAATTCTTTTGTGCACATTTGTATGAGCATTTGCATATGTTATGAGCCATTCATATGATATTATAGGTCTTTGATACACATTATATGTCATCCTTGCATGTTGACTTTCAATTTGAACTTTGTGCATCATTAACATGTGTAGTTTGCACTTTCTTTTTGAACTTTCATTTCAATTCTTCTTATATTACTTCTTGAATGTCTTGAAGTTGATTCATAAATACTTTTGAGATGTTTATAAACCATTTTCCATTTAGTTTCAATTCTGGTTGTTGATTTACATGTTCCATTTATGCATGTCCTCTTCATTTCTTTCCATCTTTCATCTACCCCTTCTTCTTGTAACATGTTTAAATGCTAATGGGTGATGATTATTGCTTATTCGCTTGCACTTGTATGATGATATTCACTTGTTGTCCATATGATGTACATTCTGATTGTGGCTCTAGGATTTGGTTTCTCATTTAATTCTTTTGAGTTTTATGATGCATTACATGTTCTTCTACTTCTTATACTTCTTATACATGTTTACTAACCATGTAGGAGCTTTGGTAAGTTTCAATTGAGTGTGGATAAGGAATCCACATTCAACTTCTATCCTTTCTCTTTTACAATTCCATTCTATGTTTTGTTAAGCACTTATGTGCTTTCTTTTAATAACTCATCACTTCCCCTTTTTGAATTACAATTCATCTTCTACTTTAGAAGTGAATTGTTTAATTCATTCTTTCTTTAGACTTTAGGTTGAAACCTCACAAACCTTTAGGATCACTCCCTTTAATCTTCAATTAGGATTGAGTCTTAGTCCACATAGGTTTTACCTTTTCTCCTCTCTTGAGTCTCTTTTCTCACCTCTTAAAGAAAATTCAAAATATCTAATAAAGGTAGGCATTTATTGCATTTAGGCCTTTCACATAAAGAAAAGATTATAAGGGGTCTTCTCTTATAATCTTAAAATGTATAGCATATAACCCATCTTGGGTCAATGTGTTAAACATTTGATCTTGTGTGAGGGACTTAAATGCAATGCTTGTTGAAGGTACAAATAATGAAAAACACTTCTTCATTTCTTAATCAACAAAAACACTTAATAAACACAAATACGCTAGTGTGTTTGAACCTTGACAATTGGAACTAAGTGTGGGGGTCTTCTTCACTCTTAGTGTGCTTTCTTACCATTTCCATCTTGGAATGTGAGAATGTACACATTCCAATGACTAAGATCCAGATACACTGTCATATGCAAACAAATGAAAAGACTCTTAAAAGACAAAAACCAACAATAACGTCTTTCCTTCGGGAATTCTTTTCTCACCTCATTCACTCTTAGCGTACGAACGCGCTTCTACTCGTTCTCTTGCAAGATGGTAACGCACTCGGACCAGCGAGCCTGCAACACCTGAGCTAGAACGTAAGTCGTTCTCTAAAAAACACAATCCATCCCTAGTGAGGGGAACTACGTCGCTCTGATTCTCATGTTCCCGATGAGATACGTAGGCAGTGGGGTAGGGCCCATGCGAGCACTTCTTTTATTTTCCCTACATTTGTTTCTCTTTCTCTCTCCTTTCCTTTTCCATTCCTTTTTCAGTTTCTTTCTCAGTATTCTTTTCTTACACCCTTTGATCGAGCAAGCAAGCGTGGATCCCATCGGGTACGATGGACGTGAGGGGGTGCTAATACCTTCCTCTCGCGTAACTGACTCCCGAACTCAGTTCTCTTGGTCGCAAGACCATGCTCTTTCCTCTCCCTCCGGTTTATGCAGTGTTTCCTTTCCCTCTCTTGGGATAAATACACATTGCTGGCGACTCTGTTTTGGTGCCACTTTCGCGTTTGTACTAGGATGAAAATCCAGGGAGCGACAATGTTCAATGCACATGACTGGATCAAAGGAGCAGTTGGTGGAGTTCAATCCTTGCCATGCAAATAAGGTTGTGTTTGGCAATGGAGAAAAAGGAGTAGTAGAATGAAGTAGAAGAGTGAAGAATCTTGATGGTCTTACTCTTGATAGTGTGATCCTTGTCCAAGGTTTGAAGGCTAACCTGATTAGCATAAGTCAGTTATGTGATGAAGGTTACAAAGTCAGCTATTCCAAGGATGGTTGTCTGGTGACAAATGAAAAGGATGAGGCGATCTTGAAAGGAGTCAGGACCAGAGATAATTGTTATCTATGGATACCTATAGAAGTCAGTTCATCTATCGATGTTAAGACTAATGTTCTAGCATTAGACTGTGACATCAAGTGTGAAAGCCTGCTAGGGTTAAGTACTCTTAAGCTGAATCCTTTCAAATTTGTAAAAGGAAAGCTTATTTGGGGGGAGAAACTCATTGATTGGTCTTTAAGAAATACACAAAATCTGGCGCCTTACCTCAGACCCTCATTTCCTATTATAGAAAAATCACAATCCATCAAAACTCATATCTCCCGTCTGTTCGTCTCCCTTAACAAGAAGAATCATCTCAACCTATACTGCCTCAAAGGAACCATGTCAAAACAGATATCTTCTCCATCAAAAAGTTCATCGCGGAATAAAGCTAGGGTTTTTTACAGATGAGTACTCTGAAGACGAAGCTCTGAATATAGCACCCATCTCTGTAATGCTCCCAGAGTCAGGTAAACCTAGACCTTTTAAACTTGCTTCTAAAAGGGCCGCAACTGCCTTTAAAGACACTGAAACAAAGAAGCTTGTTAAGAGTATCCTTTTTAGTGATGAAACAACACCTAGGTCATCCACGTCTCAAACTGTGGTAGAAAAGTTTGATGTTGACAAGA